>OY856412.1:462042156-462659656 GCA_963693085.1 Alisma plantago-aquatica | reverse complement strand
TCTCTCCCAATCCACTCGATCCACTTCCCATGTCTTCCCCTCACTCTTTTCGTTGGTTTTCCTTGGTCTCCGGCTACTACCTTAATTCTCTCCACTCTTTTCGTCTATCCGTCTGTAATCTATTGTGGAAAGGAACAAAGTCTCAACACAAAAAAATGGTTAGTCTACCTTAATTACAATCTCTTTCTCAATCCATTCCATCAGCTCCCCTCATCTTCCCTTAATTCTCTCCATTCTTTTCGTCTCAAAATACACATTGATCCCCACATATGTGTATATTTTCTTTATTTACATCATGTGCCCGATAACTGTTTTGATATAAACACATTCGTGACAACTGATTGTTTTGAAATAAACACACTCTTTAACTTCATATCACGATGTGATTCCTACTTGTGTGCATATATTTTAATAATGTTTGCAAACACTTCATTACTCATTCAATGTTAGTTAAAGATAATTTTTACATTAAATTAAATATATTTCTTGCAAGGTTAGTTTCAGACAAATAATCGAATTATATATTTGTAATAATATAAAAAGAAGAAGATTGATAAAGAATTAAAAATGATAAATGAATTTTTTGATGCATCTATGCTATTATGCGTCTATGCTATTCTTTGTATAATATTAGATATATAGTTAACAAAGTATGTAGATAATATTCTAATAAATACAAAATATGATTGTTTAATTCAAATATAAGCATGATTGTAGAATAAAAAAATAATTTTTAGTATACTAATGGTCATCACCACATCCATTGTATCCATAAGATGAGAATCGTCATTTTATCATCTTAATTAGCATTGTAAGTGGAGTTAAAATCTTATAACTCGGAGAATTGTCATTTTTTCATCTAAAAAAGGAGTGTGTAGGTGTGGATCTTTTTACATCTAAAAAGGAAGTGTAAAGGTGTAGTTTCAGACAAAATATCAAATTATATATTTCTAATAAAATAAAAGATAACGTCATAACTAAAACTAAAAAATGATATTTTTCTTACCATTTATTGAATTTAAATATTCTGAAAAGAGATTTTTCATATACTACTTACAAACAAGGCAACTATCATTTTGTCCTTTAAATTAAATTTTCAAAAATTATATGAAACTACTGCAAAAAGTGATTTAGATAACATGTACGATGATTGTTTATAGAAAGCATTTTATATACTTATTTTATCAATCTTAATCTATATTTTCACCCAATAATATAGCAATTGCTAGGAACTGAGATATGTTTTGAGAATGATGAAATTTAACCATTGTTATACTTCAAATAAATAGTCTAAAAATTGCTATAATTTGGTTTTTCGCATGCATGTAGCACGTGTGCGTTGACTAGTTTGATTCAAAACAAGACATTGTTAATGCAAGTAAAGACGTAGTAAAAGAACAGAAACAAGTGACGGGGCTACTCGTCACACCCTAATGACGGGACTACTCACTCTTCATGCCAAGTTCCACAAAAAAAGAGAGGTAGAAAGCCATCATCACAGTAAAAGACAAAGAAGTTGTCTTAGTGTGTGGTTGCACTTTCTTCGAGCTTGGAGACGAGGACAGTCGATGAGGCAGCAAGGTACACCCTTTGACGTTCATCCAAGGTGGAGTTGTTGGTTGTCGGTCTCTTTCATGGGTACCCCAGTGAGGGTGAAGCAGGTGGATTGATGGATGGAAACTATCATCGATTGAGATCAGACGTCGTCAGCCTAGCCACTTTCGGGGTCAGGGCCTTAAGAGTCTTGGAGGAGGTGGAGTCGTCCTTGGTCGATGGCTGTGTTTTAGAAAGCGCGAAGCGTGCGGATTGCCCTCCTTGAAGCGGGAAGCGGGTTTTGAAGCGGACAAAAACGGGCGCTTTTTGAAAAAGCGGTTCACATTGTTTCAAATTAATTTCTAACTTGTGATCATCCTACCACCAACAAAAAGAAATATTACTCAACAATCAAGTATTTTGAATAATACTTTGCCGATACAAATTGACTTTCATAGATCAAAACGGTTCCTAATAACAACAGTCGTTTGCATATTATTGTGGACGTTAATAGTACGTGACTAGCTGTACAAACAAATGATTACAATGTTTTTCATTCAGTTTTTGACATGCAAATTAAAGCAATGCCATAATGCATATCTTACTTAACAGAGTACATACGATTTTAGACTTTCAGTATTTGAACTTTTCATACAGCAGGTGTACGTTCAGAAATATCAAGAAGGAAAAATATATTTTCTAGTTTCTACAGTCGATGTTGACAGCAGGTGTTGGATCAGTTAGCAATAGAATTGGATCAGTAACATCAGTTCATTAGCAACTAGCGAGGAAGAGAAAAGAATAAGTTGCAACATTGCATAACAGAGTGCATTGCAATTCAACAGCCTATACAGTTCTTATTAGTTGTCAATGGCCGTTTGATATGGCTCAGTTTCAGTTAGCATTCAGCAATATCAGTACTCATTACCATTAGCAAGAAAGAGTGGTTGACGGGACAAGTAGCAAGGAAGAGGGAGAATACACTGTCTGTTCAGTTGGTATTGACGTCAGTAAAAAAGAAAAAGGAGAAAGGAATCGGGAAGCTGGTGGAGAAGAAGACTTGAAGAACAAGATAATAAGACTTACTTGAAATTGATCTATTGTCTCCAACCTTGGCACCAATCGGGAACAGGTGGAGAAGAAGACTTGAAGACCAGCAGTCCAACCTTGGCGCCGGGGTCTCCGCCGCTCGTTGTTGGTTGCCGATGCCGCGCTGGCAGTTGGTTGCCGCAGTGCTATCGCGCCTTTCTGCGTCGGGTGTCGCTTGTGTGGAGAGAAGCTACGGGAGGATAACTTTTATTAAGCCAGTTGAGGGGAAACCTTTCGTCATCGGGAAAGACTGCTAGGGCAGCGGCCGTTTCCTATTCGGAACTGAGTCGTGAGGCGTGAGGAGTCGGCTTTTGGAAATCGTTCCAGAAAGATACAACGGCGGCATAGTATATTTAGCGCACTACATAAAAAAAACCCAGTCGAGGCGCCCGCTACAGCCGCTGAAGCGGATGATAGAAAAGCAGGCCAAAGTCCGCTAAAGCGGCCCAAAACGTCCGCTACAAGTCAAAACGCTAAACTGCCGCAAATCAGTAAAATCAAGCGGGGCAGTAGTTCTGATGCGTAAGCGGCCGCACCAGGCGCTTTTTTAATCAATGGTTGATGGGGTCGATCAACCAATGCAAATGACTGATGAATACCAGATGTAGGCCTAGTGGCGTAGTGAAGATCATCTAGCCGCCTACAATAATGGCATTGATGGCCATGAAAGTTGGGACACGGTGCGAGGAAGACGAGAAGAATCCCCATCGACCGTCGGCCCTCATTGGTTGGCAGAAAACATGTCGATTGGGAATATCATCGGTCTATGGCACCATCGGTTGAGATGTTTCATCGGGCAGTAAAAATCCCATCAGTTTGCGACTTCATTGATTAGCAACTCGACAAGCAAAATACTTCATCGGTCTACAAAGTCATCGACATGCAACGCGGAGGTCTCATCATTTGATGGGGGGTCATCAGGCAGGAACCCCATCGGTTGAAGCTCATCGATGTGTGGTGTCATCAGTTAGTGATCATCGGTCTGTGGTCTCGTCGATTGATGAGAATGCATGCCAAAGAAAGTGTTGACTGATGAAAGTGTAGACCATGAAAGTTTGATCGGTTGATGGAATTTCATCTGCATATGAGGAAGTAGACTAGTGGGAATATCGATGGATGTGAATCTGAGAGGAGGGCAATTGGTGTGTATCGCCGGGCCCACATTTTGAACTGATGAGAAATCAACTGAGACCGATGAACTATATAGATCAAAATTTGCTTCGAGCTTGCTGATCGGTTAGGGAGACCACCGTCCCAAACAGGTGTGTAGAGATCGAAGTTCGGATCTTCCATGAAAATCATGGAATTATGTCAAAACCCTAACAAATTAACATATAACTGAGGAAACTAAATGGAAGCTAGTTTGAAATGGTCCGCACAGATCTATGAACCTCTTTAAATGGTCTTGTGCGTCCTCAGCGGCTCTGTCTGGAAAATTATTATTTTGCAACGTTGTCATGTAACACGTCTTGATTTCATAATTTTGGTGCCTCTATGGCCGATTGGATGACTAGGTGGCGAGCGTATGCAACTTTAGGAATGAAGTTTTCTCATATATCTCTTTGTCTTCTTTAGTTGTTTGTCGCCCTTCCTACACAGCATCTCTGGCTTGTACTAAGAGTGCATCCCTCTTTGTTGTGAGTGTTGCTTCCACTTTGCGATTGATTCCTCTTCGTCCATCTTGGCTCAACATTCACAAAGTAGTTGGTGGTAGGTTCATTTAATCTCGGGGTCAAAGTCTAGTTGGAATCGACGCTTCTAGAGTGCCGCATGCACTAGAGATGTTGTCTGAGAAGGCCAGAAGGGTAGACAACCACAAGATAGATGAAGTGGAGTTAAATTCAAAAAGATTTGCAACATTGTCAATTGTAAAAGAAAAATCTAACTAATATAAGTTTGTTGAATCAATCAGAAAATTCCATTCTCACCGACAAAGGTGCTAAGATTTGATGCAGGATTTTATCGCACATACAAATTCTCTAGGGATGATATCCCTACATGTTATCGAACCCAAGTGTATGACAATCTCACCCGCAAGCGGATGGATTTTATAGCAATCTAGCTTAGGATCGAACCTAAGGGACAATAAATTTAAGAATTATTTGATCAGTGTAACCGAGTAAGAATTAATATTTATCACAAAAGTTGAATTTGGTTGGCTAAGCTAAGGTTGCAATATTAAAGAGGTTGGATTAATATTATAAATATTGCGGTATATTTTAGGATCAAACCCAAAGGACAACATATTTAAAAATTATATGATCAATGTAACTGAGTCGTAACTAATAAGAGTTGGATTTGGCTAGTTAAGCTAAGGTTGCAATATTAAGGAGGCTGGAGTAAAATTATAAATAACATATATGCAAATACTAGGGTGAATGGGTTTCACCACCACTAATTATTTTCACTCTCACTGCATCATAAAAAGCATGAACATGAAAACTATGAGGTCGGGTAAATCCAACCCTTTCGTAATGAGGATTATACCCAAACAGATATCACTTAAAACTCACAACCGTGTTACTAACGGATCATGTACCTATTGCCTCGATAAGCACCTATCTAAAGTTCTCATTAAGGGTTTAATATGAATCAAATGTTATCTTAGATCTTACATTAGATGTTCTCTACATCCAAATACTAATACACATGCATATATGTCGACCAAACACAATCAAGGCAATGAATGGTTGATTCAAAACATAGCATGGTTATACAAGTACGGATGTAGTAAAAAAATAAAAACGAGTAGCACGGCTACTCACTGCACCCTAATGAGAGGACTACTCGCTCTTCATGGCATAACAAGTTCAACAGAAAAAGAGAGAAAAAATCATCATCACAGTAGAACATGGAGATGCAGACGTGGTGTTTGGTTGCACTCTCTTCGAGTTTGGAGACGAGAGTGGTCGATGAGCCAGTAAGGTATGCCTTTTGACGTTCGTCGAAGGTGGAGTTGTTGGTCCCAGTTCTTCTTCTTTGCGTGTTGGACTTGTCCCGGTGAGGGTGAAGCAGGTGAATCGATGGATGGAAGTTGTTGTCACCGGAGATAAGACGCCATCAGCCTAGCCTCTTTTGAGGTCAAGGCCTTAAGAGTCGTGCTGGAGGTGGAGTCATCGTTGGTTGATGGGGATAAAAATCGGAGGTGGATGTTGAGGACGCAATGTGGTAGCCTTAAGTGTCGTGGCAATCATCCCCTTCTATTGCAGCAGGGGTTGATATTTAAAGATGAATGGAGTTGCGATTTGGAACTCCTTCAACCGCCTATAGTAATGGCATCGGCGACCATGAATGATGGTGCGACAGTGCGAGGACGAGCAGGTGCAACATTGTTTAGAATCCCCGTCGATCGCCGACCACGTCGGTTAGCAGAAAATCGATTGACTGAGGGTCTATGGTGTAATTTGTTGAGATGTTTCACTGGAGGGCAGAAATCCCATCGATTTGTGGTTTCATCGATTGGCAGCTCGTTAGGCAGCGAACTTCATGGATCTGTGAAGTCAGCGCAGAGGGCTTATCAGTTAGCGGAGGTCATCAGACTGGAACCCCATCGGTTGAAGCTCATCGTTCGATGGTGTCATCGGTTTGTAGCCATTGATCTAGTCTCCTCAGTTGACGAGAATGTAGATCAACGAAAGTGCATACCCATGAAAGTTTCATCGATTGATAGAATCTCATCAGCCATGAGTATGCACACCGATGCGAATGTAGGTCGATGTGACCCCCCCCTCCGGATTAGTGTGTGTTGTTGAGCCCGCATTTTGGACCGATGAAGCACTAGATCAACGAAAACTCTCACATAGATCAAAATTTGTTATGGGCACAATGCTCGGTCAGCGAGACCACGGTCCTAAGATGATGCGTAGAGATCGAAACTCAAACATGCCATAAAAATCAAGGAATTATGTCAAACCCCTTACAAATTAGTATAAAACTAAGAAAAATCAAATGATAGCTAATTTTAAAAAAAAAGCGATCTAAATGCAAAACTAGGCTAAAAATGCGACTAAAATTAAGATGAATATGCATTCATCAACAGCTTGACCACTCTACCAAACTCACAACTAGCCATGGTTGTCACAGCTCAAGGACGAGGATGTGGACATGCTCCTAGACCCAAGTGTATGCAACATACTAGATCATCTTGAGGAGAAGTGTATGGTCATCCCATTTCAAGATATCTCTTAACTATCTATTCAGCTAATTACACACTTCGGCTTTTAGCATTTTATATTCATATCCGAGCAGGTTATCTCCTACATAACAACGTATATAAATGTTTCATCACAATTGACGGGATGTGACTAACAAGATTTCATTTTTCTCACGATCAAAACCAGATCGGAAAACAGATATCCTTATTAAGGATGATAGGAAAAGATATATATTTATTAAGGATGTGTAAATTCTGCTTTCAAGGTTTACAGTCGGTGGAACCCATACTCCACTTATTTGCAAACTGCTAAACTACTATTAATATTGGGTCTATATATACAACAAGGTATGAGACAACGCTTCTATATATATATTTAAACAATGAGATTATGGTTAATGGTGTTTCTCTTTCTTAGTAAATATTATGTGGTATTGTAATACTAATGATGAACTCGATAAACAAATCAGTATCGAGTTCAGAGCGAGTTCCGACAATCTATCTGTGTGCACGTTAGTCCACTCTAATTGTGTGTTCAAGAAGTTTGCCAATGTGTTAATTCGTCATATTTGTATGTTTGCTTACATGTAGGATGGGTTAACTGCTTTTAATCGAGCTCCTTCCTATTAGTAACTGCTATAGTAATTACTGTATACAATATAGTACTAATAATTTCATTCTGATGGGTATATGATTTTTTTACTGCTGTTGTGCACTTCAGCCTAATGGTTTTTTGTCACACGTGCGCTCATCAGTTCCACATGTGTGTGTGTTTCAGTGGTTTGGTTGTATACTCATTATTTCATGCAGTTTGTGTTATCCACCGGTTTGCTTCTGTGCTAACCAGTACAAAAGTTTTTGTTCTTATAGGTTGGAGGGAGTCATCTCTATATTAATCAAGTTGCTCTTTCTTAGTTGGTTGTAGATAATTACTGTCATGATAGTGTAGTACTAAATCATGACCCTGAGAAAAATTCAATTTCAAGTTCAAAGTGAGTTACAACTTGCATGTGTGTGGCCCAGTCTATTTGCATGTTAATTGAGTTAGTCTGTCTATTTGCTTATAGATTGGAAGGAGTTAACTGGCTATCAATCGTGTTATTCTCTCTTAAACGTATTGTTAGTATTCAATTCAGCCAGTATATAACTTCTTCACGGGTGTTGTGCAACTTCATTCCAATGGGTTTTTTCATCACAAAAGCGATGAAAGTTGTTATTCGAGCAGTTTGCTTCTGTTGATTTCTGTTATTATAAAATCAGTGATAGAGGTTGGTATTAGATTCTATTTGAACATCTTTTTTCACCTGGTATGTAAAAAAATTTCCAACAATTGTTCAAAGAGTTGTAGTATTTTGATTTTTTTGCAAAAGTCGTGATCATTATTGTTCGTGCAATTTCCTTCAGATGATTTTTTTCAACAAAAACGATGATGAAGGTTGTCGTGGGCGATCTTTGAATATCTAAATTCTTTTGGTATGTAACATTCTTAAGTGGTTTAATTTCAACGTGCAAAAAGTCTCTGAAATATCAACATATGACATCATCTTATTTCTTTTGAGTATCCTTTACTAGATAATATCATATTAGAACCTCCTCAACAGAGTTCTGAGATCATACATGTGTCGGAAAATCACCACATGTCATAGAGTGCGTCTACCATTTAACTAAATTACTTTCGAGCTTTTTTCTATAGAATAGCGAGAATTGATGTTTGAGCAACTAAATTTTTGAATGCTTTTCTTTTCACAAAAAGGATGAACATGATACTGTTGGGTGTTGTACCCAGATTCAACTAGAGAAAATAATCTTAATCAGTTCTAATGTCAATTCAATTGGATTCACGTGCTTAGCACGTGGTCCCTGCTAGTCCTTAAAAATGTGGGAGACCCCCCTGAGTTAATTGAATCCAAAATATAAGATGTAACATGTTTTTGCATAAGAATATATGTATGTATACATTGCATAATTGAAATCTTGACCGAAACAGTTTACATTTTCACTCCCAAATGTGGGAAACCCCCACCCTATACCAACATATGATATTATTACATAAATAGGTGTATTTATGTATGTAAATCATCATGGTAATATTTATGACTTAATTCCTTTATTTGATCATCAAAACTGTTGATATTTGTGTCAAAATCTTGTGTTGAAATAGCGGAAATATCGAAATTTCAGTCGAAATTTTTGTAAATTTTTGTTTCCGGATCATCGGAAACGGCGTCAAAATCGACATTTACTATGGATGACGATGTAGAGTAGGCACTCCCCGTGTTGCCTAGACCACAGATAACTCATCTGTCACAATTCTTCGGCAGAACATGAGCAACTTCTGCAGGCATCTCAAAACCTGACTGAGTCTAGGGATTCTATGACCTTGCAACCTATTTTTGTTTCTGGATCATCGGAAACGGCGTCAAAATCGACATTTACTATGGATGCGGATGTAGAGTAGGCACTCCCCGTGTTGCCTAGACCACAGATAACTCATCTATCACAATTCTTCGGGAGAACATGAGCAACTTCTGCAGGCATCTCAAAACCTGACTGGGTCTAGGGATTCTATGACCTTGCAACCTATTACATCCTCTTATGTGCATCTAGCCTCCAACCAAGGTAATGGGAACCTCAATGGTAGCCCCAACCTCTAATTTTCCCTAAATAGTTGACTTGGGCCACACTTGTTGATGGATCACTTAAAACGGTCCAACAATGTGGCATTTTGAATCTTTCAACTACCCTTAAACTTCAGTCTGTGCATTATATCCCTCATATTCCCATCATTTAATGTTAATTGCAAAAGTTGCTGATGCTTTTAGATTTAATGTAACATTTAATAGTCACGGTTTTGTGTTACAGGAGAATTTGAAGACCATAATAGGTTCTAGAGTAGGTGGGGCATGTACTATTTTGGTGATGGCGCTTTGTTGTCGGCCCTTCCTCAATGTTCGCCTCTTCAACTTCATCAGCACTACGGGCACCGCTTGTTGGAGAAACAAAAACAGGCTGGAGCCATCCTTATATAGTTTAAAAGGTCTTCCAAGCAATTTATGTCAATTAGGGAAGCACCAAAGGGTTTCATTTCATCATAAATACTTTCTTATGTTCGAAAGCTATTTTTGATCTGGTTCACAATGACAATTTGTGGTCTTTTTGAACCACTAGTTTTCATGGATTTTGTTATTTTCTTACCTTTGTCAATGATTTCTCTGGAATGAGTTGGCTATATTTGTTGAAATCCCATGAATGAAATGTTTGGCATTTTTAAATCCTTTTATATTATAATATCAACTTCGTTTATTAATTCATTAAAAACTTCTAAACCCGTAATGCTTTAAATATATCTTCAGTTCCATGTCGTCGTTTTGCTATGACAATGGATGTGATCCATCAAGGATCTTTTGCCTACACTCCGCAACAAAATGGGGTCATTGAGTGCCTAGGAAGCATAGACACTTCTCAAAGGTTGTCATGGTCGTGTTGGAAACGGGTCCAACTTGGACACACGGTGAAAACACCTGGGCATGCGGCACACACGAAAAACGTGTCCATAGTGTGTTCGTGTCGAACACATGTCCAAGACGGCCACAACAACCTCCTAGAAGTTCCATGTTCTACCTCATTTTCCTTCTCCCCATCTGCGTATCCTCTTCTTCCTTCTCCTAGCATGTCTTCTCGTCTACTTCCTCATGCTCCATTAATGGTCTCCTCCCCTTCCTCACCATCATGAAAATATGTCCAACAGTAGCACACCCTTTGTTTATATCTAGTGTTACCTTCCACTCCTCCATCAACTACTTCAACACACATCATCCTCCTACACCACCACAAACATAGTGAAACTACGATCCAACGCACATCCTTTTATCATATGTTATTCTTATCTTATCTCGCTCCTCTACACTTCACTGCTTTATAAACATCCTCTTCCTCCTCTTTCTCACCACTAATAGTAAATTTTCATTGTTCTCAAGTATGAAAGGTTCTTCAATTATAGTATGTTCTTAATTTGTTTTTGCAACTAAATTGTAGGTTATAAATTGTGGAATTTGCCCATATTTTGATTGTATGAATATTTTGTTGGTTTAATTACATTGTAGTATGCACTATGGGCTTAAGTTATATGTGATAAGTTGTAGTATCGATCATATTCTTTATGTGTTTGTTATTTGAATTGGGAAACGAGTCATGTATCTTTGGAGCTTGAAGTGACGGATTACTCCTCACATGCACACATGTATATGTTTGAATTAGAAAATGTGGTTGACTTCCGTTAAATCTTGAAGATCTTTTTTCTGTTTCTATATATATTATTTATCAATACACCCTATGTAAAATTATATGTATGCGTGTGAACATAAAATTGATTTTGTCGTGTCTGTCTGACACCGTGTTCGTGTCCCATATTTTCCAAAATCACCATGTTTGTATCCGTGTTTATGTCCATGTTTGTGGTTCCTAGTTGATCGCATAAATCGTCACTACTTGGACATTACCCGAGCTCTTATCTTCCAAAATCGTTTACCCAAATCGTAATGGTATGAAGCCATCCGAAAACCATTGTTTGTTATCCAGAACGGAATTCCTTTTCTAATTGTCTTTCCAAAAAACAAGATTTTCCATCTCCCTCTTTGGATCTTGGTTGCATTGTCTTCATTCTTAACTTTGATCGAAGGTGTACAAACTCGATTCACGCTCAATCAAAGACATTTTCATTGGCTATTCCACCTTTTAAAAAGGTTATAAGTGCTATAATCCAAGCAACCAATGCATATGTGTCTTGACCAATGTTACTTTTCATGAATTTGTTCATGTCTTCATTGTGCCTTCCTCGCCATCCCCCTCGCCTCTAAATGAGTTTGTTGAATCAGATCTTTTTATCTTGGTGTTTGAACCTATGGAGTCTATTCCCACTGATCTCCATCGCATCGTTTCATTCCTCCTCAAACACTCTTTGTTTCTTAGTTTTCTAAAGTCTATCACCGTCGCCCAAAGATGAATCCCTAGCACCTAGAACCGGCACTCTTGTCCGACTCTAATGATCCAACATGTCTCATGGCACTCCAAAAAGTATACATTCTTGCACCCTACACCAACTAATATCCCATACTTATTGTCTTCTCAAGCTTTCCCTCATTGCTAAAATTGCATAGCACTTAGACTAGATCCACATCCCAAAGACTACCAATAAGACTTTTTGACACCCTAGTTGGAAAGATGTGATGCTTTAAAAAATGACAGCTTTGCGTGAGAATGGTACCTAGATCTTGTCATGCCACCTCCAAACAAGAACATTGTGGGTTGTTGTTGGATCTTCTCCATTAAGTTCGATCTTGAAAGATCTTTGGAATGCCTCAAAAGCTTGTATTGATGCCAAAGGCTTCATCCGGACATTTGGGAGGGGGACTTCTTCAAAATGTTTCTACCAGTAACTCGTATTGTTTCAATCTAGATTGTTATCTACCTCACCACTCAAATGGACTACCCTTATCCAGTTTGATATCAAATATGACTACCTCGACAGCTGATTAGAGGAAGTCTATATGGAGCAACCCCCAAGTTTCACTAGCCGGGGGGGGGGGGGGATCTTGAGTCAGCCACAACAAATAATTCTTGTATGGCCTCAAGCAATCACCGAGGGCGTACTTCAATAAGCTAAGTGGAGTTCTTGCCACTCTAGGATTTTCCAACTCTAGCAGTGATCACAACGACTGAGTATATGCATTGCAATTTCAGCCAATCCCGAAGTGTGAATGATGGAGCCAAGTTGGACGGAGTAGATATACCAAAATGTGATAAATTTCGTTACTTGGGTTCTATTATTCAAATAGATGGGGATGTCCAAAATGACGTTTGTCACATGATCACTGCAGGATGGTTGAAATGGAGGAGTGCAACTAGAGTTTCATGTGATCGGAAGATCCCTCTCAGGTTAAAAAGTAAGTTTTATAGAACAAGTATATGACCAGCCATGTTTTATGGGAGTGAATGTTGGGAGGTGAAGAAACAAGGCCTCAACAAGATGAAGTTGACTGAAATGTGTATGCTGAGATGGATGTGTGGGAAGACAAGAAAAGATCGATTGAGAAATGATTATATCAGGAATAAAGTGGGGGTGGCGAGCATTGAGGACAAGTTGCGCGAGGGCCGACTCAAATGGTACGGACGTGCAATGCAGACCGACAAATGCGCCTATACGAAAGCAATGCTATTGAGTCAAGCACTATAGATAGAAGAAGAGGAAGACCTAAATTAACATGGGATGAGCTTATAAAGAAAGATTTTGAATCTCTACATCTCAACCAGAATATGGCCCATGATAGAGCTGAATGGAAACGAAGGATCCATGTAGCTGACCCCAACATAGTTGGGACTGAGGCTTAGATGATGAGGATGATGAGCAGTGATCACAACAACTGCTTTTCTAAGATTGTATATGGCATCATCATCTTAGCTTTATTACTGGCACTGATACTACAGGGATCTCTGCATGAAAAGATTTGCTCAAGTCATGTTTTCACAAAAAGCACCCGACAATTACGCTACTTCCTGGTAGTTGAAGTTCTTTGCTACAAAAATGGCATCTATCTCTCTCAGCGGAGTATGTCATATACCTCCTTGTTGATTTTCACATGCTCAATACCAAGCATGTGCCATATCCAATGGACTACCACACCAAGGTCATTTATGAGGGGGAGTCCTACAAGGATCCTAAGCAATATCAGTGGATAGCTAGGCAGTTGAGAAGCTTATTTATCTCAGTATTACTCGTCAAAATAGTAGTTTTGCAGTCAATGTGGTTAGTCAACACATGGCACGGCCTATTGCCTATCACTGGATTCAGGTACAATGGATTCTAAGCTATATTGAAAGCACACCAAGATTAGCATAGCAAGTGTAGAATCATTGTTCCGGTGTCTGGTCTTCTCTATATAAAGCCCTATTCCCGATACATTTCCCTGAATCTGCTTTGTGTGAGTTGATGATGTCAATGATAGAAGATCCATTTTACATATATATATATATTATATAATATAATATAACTATATACACATATAGTTATATATTAATATATAAGCAATATATGAATCAGTAGGAACTATTAAGAGGAACTGGGGAGGAGCATTAGTGTGGGAGGAGATGGATGAAACAGAAATAGAGAATAGGACATCGGGATAAAGAAAAAAACATAGCAATCAATTTGCTGCTTGATGGAGCAAAAAGAAAATACAACCAAGAATTGTGATAGGGAGAATGAAGAACAAAAAGAAACAAAAAATGATTGCATAGCAGCAACATTGCTTCTTGATGGAGGAAAAAGAAGACAAATACAGAAAAGTGGGAGGGGAAAGAAGAAATAACAGAAACAAAACTGCAGCAAGTTTACAAAGATGATAATAAGTAGACATTTCATTTTTTAACTTAGTCGATCAGCAGTAAATTAGTAATAGAGGAGCTGCAGTAAATTAGTAATAGAGGGAAGCAGTAAATTAGACAAATAGCAAAGTTGTTGCTTGATGAAGGGAAAAAATCGTGGAGCATGTAGTAGATGAGTAATAGAAGAGCAACAGTAAATTAGTAACAGTGGGGAGCAACAGTAAACCACTCACACAGCAGCTTGATAGAGCAAAAATTTTAAAAAAAAAGTTCAGCAGCTGCCTAGGCATGCCTAGGCGTCCGCCCAGGCCGCCTCCAGGCTGGGCGCCTGGGATCTGGACCCCAGGTGGGCCGCCTGGGCGAGCGCCCGGACAACACAAGTAGTTGCTCATTCAATCACCGAAGCAGAATATTGGGCCATGGCCCATGCTTGTTGTGAGACTCAATGGGTAACATCCGTTCTCCACAAACTTGATCTTCTGCTTCCTGTCCAGCCACCATCAAATGTGACAATCAAGTTGCAATTCATATTGCCAACAACCTTGTATTTTATGAGCACACCAAACACATCGAGGTTGACTGCCATTTTGTGCCAAATCTGATCCATACCAAGAAGATTGTCACGCCACATGTAAAGATTGGAGAGCTAACTGCTGTCTTCACCAAACCACTTCCACCTTACTCTTTAAACTACATGTGTAGCAAGCTAGAAATACACGATTGGAATCTCCTGTTCGAGGGGGAGTGTTAGTGTAATTAGTAAATTAGATATGACAATAATAGGAGTACTGGGTCTATCCCACATAAATCTGTTAGCATCAATCCAGTTTATCATATAATGCTCCGTGTGTATACCGCACCTTACATTTGAGTTTATATGTATAGGACTCATTTTAACTATGTTTTGATTTAACAAAGTTCTACGGTAGTCGCACTAAGAATCACGGAATTTATAGATATTTCAGCTTTATGAAACTATAGTTGTTCGCTATATCTTTACACTTTAGAATCTTAGATATTCAAGTCTATCAAAGCAATAACATAAAGACATCATCCCTCTATTGATGTATACAAAGAATAGTCTAAAATGTGTGTTTTGACCTACAGAATGCACCTGCAAATGAATAAGTTGATGTGTTTAGTTTGGCATTAAGAGGTAATGAATGATTTGCTGAAGTTTCCCTTTGGTTTACATCAAAACATTAATCAGTAGCAGACACCTTGCTCCTTTATTTTTGGTGCACAACTCTGGCTTTTGTTGACATAATTATCAAGTAAGAGAGTATTTACATACCTTGTTCAGTAAAGGTGCCTCCAGGCTTCCGCTTCTTGAGATTTTCAAACCTATCTCTGACCTGAGAATAGCATGTTACTCTTCAATTCAACACTGAGAAAAACTGTTACAAACAATATTGTCACTCATGACTCCCACACTGATGGTCTAATGTTGAGGAGTATTTACACAGCAAAATTACCGAAGTCATTAAGTGATAAAGTTTGGCTTTTCATTGATATTAAGGATCAAGCAGGACAGGTACAAAGTCAAAGGATATATAGGCCTTTTCAATTAAGATCTAGGAATTGTATCCACAGTTAGTTAGACAAAACTGTAGGGCTTTTAAGCCAGCATGTAATAAGCATCTTCCTCAAATGACTAGTAACTTTTTAACTTCTGACTAAAAGGAACAAATTTTCAGTTAATTGTCACTTATCACCAACAAAAGGAGAGATACCTGTTCAAGAGTTGCTCTTTCAACACGCATTGACATTCCCAATGCTCTTTGATCTAATAGATTTCCCCAGTCATAGGCCATCGTTAATGGCATAATATTAAAAATTCCATATGAAATCACAAGCCTGTAATGAAACTTACGCTTTTTCCCATTTATGTGGTCCAAATAATTAGCTGAATCTTTGACAACGCATTCACAAACTGAACAATAGTACCCAGCCTATAATCAAATGGATAATATTTAAGAGATTGATTTGGAAGTTCAGAACAAAAGATAAGGAAAAGGAAACAAAATAACTAGAGCAGCTACCTGTTGACTCAATGGTGCTATTGGTGTGACAACCTGCAAGTCAATAAAGGAAGAATAGTTGAATTCTCAGACAAAACTCATGTAATTTCAGTCAATCAACAGAATACATAGAATTTTTGTAAATTTGATAATAAAATTGATATATGTAACAGTGATTACTTTCTCCAGAATTAACGTCCCGTCAGCAACCTTCAGGATACTGCCATTAGGGCCAGTTTGGTTCAATGTGACAGAAACTCATCACAAAACGATTCCGTGCTTTTAGATACCTTTTCTGTTTGAGACCCCAATGTGAAAATAAAAACGATGATTCAATGCAAAGGACAGCAGTCTGTTTTATTGAAATTCACGGATTTTTGTACTGCTCCTGTTTTGGGAGTGGTCTGGTGCAGTTTCTGCTCTTTATTGCGACTTTGTGTAAATCAATTGCATATTCATCATCATCATCATCAATTGCATATTACGTTACGAAAACTTATCAGCCAGACAAAACAAACATAATCAACATGGTCTCAGAACAGCCTACCAAACATGCCGCATTAGTCTGAAACCTTTCAGTTCAAACATTGTGTTTTTTAAAACATACATTGCACTTTTACTACAACCCATCAAGCCGGCCCTTAGCTACCATCAGCTTAAATTACTATATTTCAGATCAAAGAAGATGATAAGAACAATGAAAGTTTTTAAAAAATAACAAAGGTGAAAATGGCAAGTGTCGTACCATTATGGACTGCTTTGAATGTATAATAATCATACAATCTTAGAAACAAGACTCCTAATATGCAATATAAATAGCATGTCTCTATTTTCTTGGGGAACCAGACAATGATATGATAAAGCAGAAAACAATCTTGCTCAAATGTGAGAAGCAGAAATATTGATGAATGTAAAACCCTTATCTAATAGAATCTTCATATCCAATACTAAAAACAAGTAATTCTCAAATACTGACCTGTGTTTTACCCAAACGAGAATCAAGGTCGACTTCATAGTCACGGTGCTTCAATGGTTTGCGTTGAACAAGAGGACCTTTTTCTAGATTACATAATAGGAAACAGTACTAAGCTACAAATTTAATTTCCACAGTACCATAAAAAAATTAAATGCACGCAAAAGAAATTGAGAAAAGTAATCATTCAATCACTGACCTTTTTCAAGCTGTTTTTCCTCTTCCTGAACATAACACAAACAATTTGAAACACATGAGAAGATGCTTGTAATTACACAGTGCAGTATAAGATCATTAAGGTGAGTAATTACAAACCCGCTTCTCTCTTTCTCGAGCACGTTGCAAATACTCCTCTCTATCAAACTTTTTCCTGAATGTATTATCAACCCCAACTGCCTGTGACAAGCATAGCAGAAAAGAAACTGTAAGCTGCTTAACTATCAGCAAGAAAGGCAACATTAGCTTAGCTTGATTATTATGACATACATTACTACCAGGACGATCCATCAGGTGGCACAGGCTCAATTCCGTTGACTTCAGGGGAATGAATCAACAAGCCTCTTCAAACACCAAGAAAAGTGATTCTAGAAAAAATCAAGCAAATGTTAATTAGGGGAATGACTTGCTTAGCTATTACAGTCACGCTGCTTGTAACCACAGTGAACTTGTGTAGTTGATGATACGTTTCAGGTTATTTTCTATTTTTATTGTACAGTTCTTATTGTCATAAAATTGGGTGGATAGCAGAACCGCATAAGCAAAAAAGGGGGTGCAAAGAACCTCAACCGTCATAATCGAGTGATAAGGGAAAAAAGGTCTAGCTCAGATCAGCTACCATAAGTAACACTAACTACACTTGCAAACAGAGTTTATCCCAAGTCGAATAAAGGAGGGGGTTTGGCAGGAGTTTGATGGCCGCCCACATAACTTTATCACTTCTTTTGACAAGGATCAGGTGTCAGACATATAAACAGATTACTCAAATCCACTGTTGATCTTAGAAAACAATAACTAGATAGTGAAAAGGGGGTGTTGTGCTAAATTCCCTTGCTAACCAGGAGATCAAGGTAGTCAGACTCCATAAACATTGCTGCAAGATTTACTGCTAATTACGCAGTTCGCACTTCACTAGAGTAGTATTGCCAAAAAGCTTACTCAAACTGTATCCTCAGCCAAACCAGAAAAGCATGTCATAAATCGAATTGTCATATAAACTTCATCCGGGTCTAACTCCAACCATCTCAATTTCACACCTGGGCGAAAGTATGTGCCCGCTGGCCAATTGACCTCTTGTTTTAACAGAGCAAGCAACCTCACAGTACCCACTTATTGATTCTAAAGGAGGGAAACTTTAGCTTAGGATCAGCTGCCAACTGTAACTGTCTATGCTAGCAGACATGGATTTTTTTAACGGAAAAAAGTTAACAACCCACAGCCTCCATTTATTGATTCGAATGGAAGGAAATTTTAGCTTAGGTCAGCCGTCAAGTGCAACTCCATCTATACTTGCAAGCATAGTCAGTCACAAGCTCAGATATAGGAGGATTGGCAATAGGTTGACAACCAGCCATAAAACTTTACCAATGAATCATTGACAGCCAGCCATAGCACAAGATTTTATGCTTAGAAAATTTCACGAATTAATCCATCATTTCATTGACTGAAGGCCCAGAACACGATTTGTCAAATTTCCATCCACAATTTACAATGCAATCAAAACAACGTTGAAATTTTATATTTTGATCTATCTTCCGGTTCCGGATGAATGGTGAGGGAGGTAGAAATGGGAATGCCTCTAAGAAATTTCTCTTTTCTTCAGTTTTGATGTGCGTCTGATATCTTTTTCTTCTTAGAGAACTCATAACACTTTATAACTATCTGTGGCTTTGATTCCTGTTTAGGTATTTGACTTGAAGACTATTATGGATATTCAAAACTAAAGATGAGATGAAATCAATAGTTAGGTGTGTTAAAAAAAAAGATCTTACATTTTTGTACTGCAGGGTTATGCTCTGTAGTCATAAGCTTTTAACTTTATGTAGAAGACACATATATAGACCGGAGTTGGAGGACCATCTGAATGGTTGGAGGAGGTTCCGTGGGAGTACGATACTAGATGAGAGTTGCAGGACCATCTCAAATCCTGGAATGCAGGGAAGTTGAATACCAGTTGTTTCTTTTGTCGTGGAGATCTTCCAGAACATCTTTTATAGAGGGCATCTGCGACTCAGCCCAGGTTATGCCTTGCTAAAAGAATCAAGGATGACGGACTCAATTTTCATTTGGGGGTCATTCAGGATATTCCTAGACCTAAGATTGCATGAGGACGGATATTAACAGGCAGGGGATGAAGAAGGATTTAAAAGATCTAATTAAGGGGTGTGGCATCTGTCAACAGAAAGAAATACAAGACCTGCGCTTTGAAGGGTCTCCTACAACCTTTACTATCTTCATAAGCAGTCTGAGAGCAAATTTTCTGTGGATTTTAGAGAGGGACTGCCTGTTGTAAAAAGGGTCCTCAATTATCTCGGTATGTATGCACATTTTCTGCATTGGGTCTAACTTGAAAAGCCATTCAGGTTGCAGATGTGTTCATCTCGGAGGTGGTCTTCCTCCATGTGTCAGATAGAAAGGTGTTGTTTACTAGCAGGTTTTGCCAAGAACTATTCCTTAGCCCCTGTTTGGTACGTGACTGGATCCGGATTTTAGCTTGTCTTTAGTGTCAACCCTGCCAAACAATCAACTGATTAAGACTGATTTGTGTTTGGTTGCAAATCCCAATCTTACCCCATTTTAGGATAACGGAATCACTTAATCCGGACTAGGCCAGTCCCGCCAGAGGCGGGATTTCATTTCTCGATCCGGATTTACCATCTTTCCTGCCTTTACCCCTCCCGTGACCCCGAGTCGCTTTCTCAAACCAACTCTCCTCTTCGTCTCTCTCCTTCCTGCTCCCCTCTTCCCCTCTTTCCTTCCAGACTCTCCTCTTCGTCCCTCTCCTTCCTGCTCCCCTCCTCACTAACCGCGTCGCCAGCCTCTTCCGCACCTGCGGCGGGTTTCCACGTCCTGGCGCAGGTTCATCGCCGGCGTTCGTGCGTCCGCCTAAGGTCAGCAAGGACCGCGGCCGCGAAGGCAAGTCGAAGACGACGGAAACAGTGACCGAAGTTGCTCGCGCTGGCCAGGAGGGTGTCGGGCGAGTTCGGAACTGGGAGCGGTGGCAGCCCAGTCGCGCCGCTGTCTCCCGATCATCCCGCAGAGCCCGACATATGCCCGATGTTCCACAGGGGAAGGATGTACGAGCTCTACTCGGCTCAGCGGAACGAGCGGCTGAGGCGGAGGAGGGATGAGCAGAAGGACTGGGACCTCGGCGTCACCGGCGGGTCTGAAGTCGCTAAACGACGGGCCATCGCAAAGAAACCGACCGCAGTCGCCGCCACAGCCACAAAGATCGCCAGGAAGCCCTTAGCTGCCGCTGACGCCTCGGCCAATCGGGCAACCTACAGCCTGAGGTCATCCATGAAGAAGGCACCCACCTTATCGTATTCGTCATCAGCCTCTATTGCAACAGCAAAAGCCATGCCGAGGACCATCATTGGCGCTTCCGCTCTCATTACTCCGAGGAGGTCAGTTGGGGTTGTGGAGAAGAGGGTCGGGGCCCGATCCTATCGTAGGAATTAGATAAGAAGCTCGTCTTGCTTCTATGCTTATTTGCAATGTTTTTGTTTGCTGTGTTCTATCTATGCTAACACCATGGGTGTTTGCCGTCTAATGGTTAGAGTGACCGATCATTCTATTGGTTTGTTCAACTTCGATGTTGTTATGAAGAAATTTTGTCTCGGCGACTGTAAAAGTGTCAGTCGGTTGCAATTTCTTGGGGCAATCATGTTCTTGTGATTTGCAATTGGGTGTATAATAGTTTGTTATCTATCTTTTTGGGTTCAGAATGATAGTTTATCATCTGTAAAATTTGATTAGTTCAAAAAAAATACTGGGCAGTTAATTTATTTAAAAACGCCTGCTTGTGCCCCGTCTCACACTTTGGCTCAGTCAAGTAGCTTTTTTTATACACTCATTCTGTTGTTAAGCTGACACTTGTTTTGCTTCAATCTCTTTTATTCCGCTTTGCATGACATGCTGATAACAGTTTAACCATAAAGAAATATGACTTGATCCAGAAGTCGATACTATCTGTAGATTTTCAATTTATGTAAACTGAATTTGTGATTACAATATTTTTCTTTGTATTACGAAAACAAATTAATAGTAAGCCTAAATTTTATAATATTAAAGTTAATTTTTGTTGTGTAATCAATATAATATAATAAATTTTATAATATGTGTTGAAATCAGTTCACAAAAAACAATAAGTTCAAATCATGATCTGTTTGCCAATTAGAATTAGACTGAATCTTGAATCCTGACAGGCAGCCAAACAGAATCAGACTGACCAACTGACCAGAATCAGACTGGGTTGCCAAACAAAATCAGATTGTATCCTGACTACCCAGCCCCGGAATCGAGACTAACCCCGACTAACCCAGTCTAGATTTTAGAATCTCAGTCCTGTGCCAAAGGCAGGCTTAAGAGCGGGATTAAATAGTGTTGAAGTTCTGCTTATCATCCACAGACAAGCCAGACTTAAGTACTGAATCTATGTCTAGAAACGTGTGACAAATGTTTCTTCAACATTCAACCGCAAGTCCTTAGGCTACTTTAACATTTCGCTCATGGGTTCACCCTTTTGAAGTGGTGTACAGGAAGCACCTCAAGAGATCCTTCCTTACAGATCAAGCTCGGCAGCATCCCCGGTGGTTGAGGATTTCTGCAAGCAAGAGAGCGGTCCTCTGACGATTGAGGGCCAATCTAGATCAAGCACTGGACTTCACTACTAGAAAGGGGGTTATAAGACGGGTTAAAGTTTCTGACGCTGGGGCAAATTTGATGGGTACCCCCTGTAAACCCACCTTCCCGTTAACCACCCCTTCGTCCCTTCCCTCCACAACAGAAAAGCAACTCGATTTCCACTGGTCCAAATTGGGTCTGTTGCTTACAAGCCCTACAGTCAATAAACGGTGGTGCGCCGCGTTTATCAGCGGCTCGCAGCATGATTTTTCTGTCCTTTCCAGCTGAAGGTCAAATCCGCTCTGTCTTCCGTGTATCACAGCCTAATCCATTCCATGGAACCCCGGCAGCCACGCCTTCAGCACCTCCGGACTGGGAATGGCGGTAGCAGCTCGTTTCCCCGATAAAGTTCAAAGCCACAATGGTGGGCGATGGGAATGCAGCTGCTGCAGAAGTACTGATGCAATGGGTGGGAGAGACGGATGCAGAAGCCATCTGCGAGCGTTAGGATCGACTCTAAGCTGCGTTTCCGACTTGGTTCGCCGTTATTTCGTAAGGGAGGTGGAATTTTTACGGAGCTGATGAGCTAGTCGATTTTTCTATGATAACGCGATGTGTCACTTGGACCAGTCGTTCATGTAATTGCGTTCTAGTCGCTGTCTTCCTCCTTTGGCATTTGACTGGGCCACCTTTGGCAATTGACCCCGGCTCCGCCGTCTTTGTCTTCCTCTCCCCAGTTCACTTCTCTTCTCATCTTCTCCGTTCCCATCATTGGACCTATGGCTAAATCTCCGGCAACCCGTCAAGATAGGCGTTCAGTTCGTCTGAACCCTAAACAAAAGAAGTGGCAGCAGCATGCGAGCATTAGGAGAAGGAGAGGAGCCGATTACCTGATAGCCGTCGCGTGGAGCAGCTATTGCCGCCTATGCTGCTATAACCAAAGGGAAGATACGTTATATTCGTCAGTGGATAGACAAGACGTCGTGGCTTCTTTGAAATTTCGCAGGTCGCCGGCACCTAGCACTGCCGTCGAAGTAGAGGAAAAGAGAAAGGCTGGCCCGGCCAGGGATGTCAAATTAACTCCACTCATACCAATTACCAAACCTGCCCCATGCAATCCATCTCAATTCAGACGGGCGACAGGAAAAGTAGGGTCAAGCGAAATTATTACGAAGTCTTACTTAGTTATATTTGTATGATAAAAGAAATAAAGAGAGAAAATAATTAAAATGTGCTTACTTTATTATAGCGATAGAGATTTTTAACTTGTCCGATATAAAATGAAATTTCGATTGGATTAAAATAGTAGATAAACTCAAATTTAAAAAGTTATCGAAAGGCATGGCATAAATAATGTTAACAACACTTTTATTAGTGGAAAATGAATTGTTAATGGGAAGTATTTACTTGGGAGGAACAAGTTCTTTAGTATGAAAATTTTATTTGAAATGGGTGTTGACACCTCATTTTCACCCACTCAGTCAAAAATACCATAAAGATTGTTGTCTGACTAATGATGGAGTTTATTCCATTCATTCTTCATTTTCTCATATTTTTTCACCCATTTAATCCATCCAGGTCACCTATTTATTATCATTGAGGGTTCAGATCTTAGGCTATGCTTTAATTGGGTTTCTTGTAAGCCATTTTTAAATAATTACCAAATGAATTCTCTATGATATAATATGCAATCTCAATTGAAAATTCAATTGTTTTTCATTATCCAAAAAAGAGAAAATGTGAAATAAGTAATCATTGAGTTGTTCTTTCTCAGGATTCGTGGCTTTTAATTCAATTCCATGAGAGAAAATGATAAAAGAAAGGATAGAGGATTTTGACTATTTTCCCTTCTCTTCTCCTTATTTTCTATCCTTGATTAATTTATTTTCAAATTGGGAAAAATATTAGAAAAGGGGAGGGATTTCATCCCAATTTCTTTTTCATTTCCTTCATTTGTCTTTTCTTCATTTAAATCAATTCCAATTGGGAAAAGGGTCAAGAAAGGAGAGGGGATTTGATGCCCTTTTCTTTCTCCCCTCCTTCCTCCCTCTTTCCTTTCATTTAATTCAATTCCAGTTGGAAAAAGGATAAGAAAAGGAGAGGGGATTTTGTCCCTTTTCCTCCTCATCTCCTTCCTCCTTCTTTCTTGCTTTAATTTAAAACCTTATGGGGAAAGGATTTTAAAAAATAAGAGGGGATTCTTTCCCATTTTCCTTCTCCTCTCCTTTCACTCTCTTCTCCTAAATAATTCAAGTACAAAGACAAATAGACTACAAAAATAAGAGATAAATGTGACACCCTTTGCCACACAAAGCGAGACTACTCAAAACTTAAACCACGATCAACCATTAACAGCGAATTACTGAAAATCACAGGAAATTAGAATCGATTTGTAACAAGCACCGTTTGCAGAGATTTATTACACAAGAGCCAAGACTTGCATTTCATAACATAGATTCAAGGTGCTACATCATTATATTCCAATCAACTTGTTACATCAACATGTTACATAAGATAACAGTTCCAGACATATATACATACCATCAAAGGCACACAAGCCAAAAACCACATGTCGGTTATCATGTCTGCAAAACACATCGAGAATACCCCCAAGGACTTGAGTGTACAGGGACGACACATAGGACTCTATTACTAGACATTATCCATATACCATGTTTCACCAGGTGTAATTTCTCCTCGTATTATGTCCTCGGTCATATGATCCTTAACTCAGCATGCACGTCCACCAAAAAGATATTTAACCAACGGGGTGAGACAACAGTCCCAGTAAGAGATATAACTCTCCACCAACTCTATTATTATCACAGATAACTAAATAAATAGATTAACATACTGAGCAGATTGAACAGAATTAACTGAATGACATATATCTCATCGATGAAGCAAATAGAGTAGTAATAGGCACTTGCCAATGAGTAATAGGACAACTAATTATTTGAAAAGGAGTATGAAGAACATGTATAACTGTTATAAACTAAATAGTATAAAAGCAAGGCAAGGCTTCATCTAATGTTTCCATGTTTGATCCTATACATGCATACTACACAGATGATTACATATTTATTATGCTTTGAGGATTTGAGTCATACCACCCAAATCCAACTGACCACTACTAAGTTGAAATTGGTGCCATACAAGGTCTAGTGGAAGAGTTGGAATCCACGACCTCCCCTTCTTCAGTTAGTATGAGTGAACATGTAGTGACATCACAAGTCAACTTCTTCCAGCGACATATAGTCCAACTGTGAAACCTAGCCCACCTTGGTAAAGGTCATGGCGCTAGTGAAACTGAGCTACGGCCTACAGCGCACTCTTCTAGGGTATGGCCTGCAGCCAATCTTGTGAAATCTCATAAACACAACATCATTGAGTCTACGGCCCGTAGCCGCACTCTTTTAGGGTATGGCCCGCAGTCAATCTTGTGAAATCTCATAAATATAACATCACTGAGTGTACGGTCTAAAGTCGCACTCTTTCCAGGGTATGGCTCGCAGCCAATCATGTATTACATATCTGGAGGCATGGTCTGAGGCTCACGCGTGGCCAAATTCACCCTCAATTATGTGATATTAGGGTACCAAGTTGTCCCTGCATACTCAACAGTATGCGCTCCGAGTTTCCTGTAGGAATTACTCGTTTCATCATCCAACAAATGCTGACACTAAATGGATCCATGGCACAGGGCAAGCTACATGATTAAATTTCACTTGATTAATTAGACCAGTTAAAGTGTCTTTTAGCATCAATCAAGTTACAACGTACAAACCACAAATAAATCCTTCAAAAGAAAGGGGTGTATTATTACAACAACAGATATAATCGTTTAAACTACAAACTAATTCCCACCATCTCATAACATTGTATCACTGCCAACCACAAGGCTAGCATCATCAATATACTATCATGGGATATCAATCCCTCATTCCAGTACCAGAGGATATCACCTCAACCAAGCACTAAGCCCTTACCAGGTCCTAAGACCCATCACATCACACTTATGATTCATGGATATCTCATCATGCCTCGTTGAGCATATATGTATTACTCATGTCACATCACTCATGCCACATCACATGTACTTGCCATAGCAACCATTATCCATTGTGTTCAGAGAGAGAATATGTTAAAACACATTAAACACCTTTTACTAAAGCAAGAAATGCATCATAAGATCTCTAATTTAGGATTAGGCTTCATGTTGATTTCACATAAGGTCCCCAAACATCATTCTACCTCAAATCTCTGACTTGCACTACCTCCCATATGTTGGAGTGTATAAGGGTAAGAATTAGTCAATGTAACTAAGTATGCACATTCACATATTCATACTTCCTGTGTTCCCTTATCAAGGTTCATATCCAAATCTCAATATTATTTAACCATCTTCATAGTACTCACAAGTTATAACACACAATTAACATGTCAAGTTAAAGTCATGTAATTTAAGGGAGGAGATAATATCATGCTTTCCATTCATACTCATTCAATGATATGACCTACCCTTAGAATCAGGGCCAATACTCTTTACATGTAGTTGATTAGGGTTTCACCTCATGGTTACAACATCAAACCCTAAACACACCAATTCCCACCTTCTGAAACTGATTTAGGTTTGAACAAAATTAGATAGATATAATTAGATCATTGTGTCATCAACACTATCTATCACCATTTGGTAAGTGTGTGTATATCATCTCATTAAGTTATGTGTGGTTACAACAAGGCATCATGCAACATATTGACTATCGCACAAACCTGATGTTTTATCATTAAATGATCCAAACGTCATTACTCCTCATAAGTTATCAACCACAATATCTTACTAAGGAACATCAAAACTTAGACTACATAACTAGAGGGTTTCACTTCAAACTATACACAAGGCACTTATTAGATCATTAGACTTGTTTATATGATTTCTACACACATGTTGTCTCCTTTTATTCCAACAAGGCTTATCACCACCCTCATATGTGTGTGTATACACACACACACGCACGCACACACACACACACGCGCGCACACACACACACACACACATATATATATATATCCATATATGTACATATATATGTATGTTCACATAGTTGCGTCATTAATCTCACTTCACAAGTTAAGATTATATGAAAAGGGAATGTAGTAGACACTTGTCATGGATTATAAACTTTCATTAAGATGGGCACATGGGTCATACTCTTCCATGATTAAGGTTATCATATGGATATTCAACCATTGAATCCTACATCCATTACTTCCCAGATTGTTGGAGAGTTTAGGGATAAACTTTTTGGTTAAGGATAGACCACTCACAGTAACATCATTATATGTTGCACTAGTTTTAGGAGAAGCAATTAAGATTACTCATACATTATCTAAAACAACACTCTTCTATATCATGCATTGCTCATATGTGTACATCATTGATTATCCAAGCATACGCTTTGATCCTCATCATGCGATATTGATTTCACCTCATCAACATGTGTCAGATTGACCACATCATGGTGTATCAGGTTAGCTCATCCAAGGTATCAGTTCAGACCCTCTTGTGGTGTATCAGTTTAGCTCTCAAGGGGTGTATTGGTTTGCAAACTCTTAGGTCAGCTTTGGTGTATCGATCTGTCATGGCTAGGAGGATCTCAGTCTCATCATCCTCCTATGTCGGCCTGACCACATCAGGGCGTGTCGGGCAAGCTCACCTTTAGTGTATCGATCAACCTTTCTTGAAAGTGTGACGAGCATCACCTCTTGAAGGTGTGACGGGCAACACTTAGGGTGACGGGTTGTTTAGGGTTAGGTCATTATGGCCTCTTTCACAATCAAGGTGTCATGTTTAAGCACTCAAAATAGACTAGTTTACACAAGATATCTACCTAACCCCATCTAGGGCATGTCGGGTAGCATCATCAAAGAATATTAGTTTAGCAACATATCGGTTTAAGCCCCTCTAGGGCATGATGAGTTAACTCCTCATCAAGGCATGTTGGCCTAGCCAACATATTGGTTTAGGCATCTCTAAGGCATGACAGTTTAACACCCATCCAAACCTACCGGCTGAAGCACTTCCAAGTCATGACGACTTGTTACATGTTGTGTCGGTTTAAGAACCATGAGTCATGATGACCACTTACCACCTATGTGTCAACTTAGTCATCTTCAACCTTTCACATCCTAATCAACCTCCATCCAAGGTATGACCCATGGCCGAGAAAGGAAGAAGAAGATGAAGAAGAGATCTCAAAGGAATGGCCATCAAAGAAACATAAGTCATCAAGATGGAAGTTGAACCAAGAATCACCATGAATAAGGAACTTGACCTCTCAAGCTCCATGGTGACTTCCTTTAGCTCCACAAGCTCCCAAGCTCATCGACCAAGAGGAGATAAATAAGAACGGATGAAAAGGGTTTACTTGTGTGAAGAAGGAGGGGATTATATACTTGAGGGAAGAAAGAGAGATCAAAGAAGAGGTGTCATCACCATAGGATCTTACGCGACACTTGTCCACGAGACAGGGGCCGCATGCAATAACATGCAAGACATGGTGATAAGTTCTAGGCTAGATCTCGTCCTCTTAGTCTCCCTCCAAGGTCATGGCCAATATGCCAAAACTCTACACATCCACAAAACAATATGGAAAAACCCAACATACTCACAAACGGATGGGGAATAACCCTACACACTCACAAACCGATAGGGCACAACCCTACACTCTCATTGTAACGTCCTCAGATTCCACCGTCTCGAGACTTAGAAGGTCCAAGAAGGCAAATCCAAAAACATTAGCTAATTATTTTAGAGAGTGACGTGGAAGCAACATACGCATACATGAACATACACATATAACATACATGATACAACAATCTCAACATTCAACATGTATATTACAAAATGAATTAAATTTACAACTTACATTTATATAATTTGAAGAAAATTTTACAAGTCTACGAACATGTATGCTAACAAGATCTTAACACAATAGGTACAACCCGGATAACTGCTCACTTCCCGTCTTTTATCCCACGCTAGCTCTGAACCTAAAACATATGTGAAACAATGAATCAACACACAAGGTGTTGTATACGTGGGTAGAAAGATACATACTAATATGCTTTCATAATTGAAATAACTTGAGAAAGAAAGAGTAAAAGAAAACATTATTTAAAGCAATAATCATGTAAACACATATTTTTAGATGTCTTTTGATGTGCTTGTACTACTAAGTGGTGTTGCACTTCATATTTTCCCTGCCCCTCGGGCTATGGGGATGTGTCGACCTTATATTCAAAAGAAGATATATATATATATATATATATATATATATATATATATATATATATAGAGAGAGAGAGAGAGAGAGAGAGAGAGAGGATGTAAACACTTAGTAGCTACAAACCATCTATATTCTTTTCTGTTCTTTTATGTTTGGCGAAGCATATACCACTAATTTGCATCCAATAATTCATATGCAAATACAAGCATCCAAAGTACATCATATCATTATGCATTCATAGAAACTAGTCTTATACTTAATAAAACTCACGTACCTGAGTTCTGAGATTCATACTTATATTCTGGATCATCTACATCTCTGGTCACCACCTGATTAATAGAAATTAATCATCATTAATAAATTTTCATCATGTTCAAGGTATTTTAGGTCCAAATTAGGGTTTTGGCAAAACCTAGCTTCCATTGATCTAAAACATGTCTCTAGTATTTTGATATTAATCTAAATGATATTTTTAGGCGTTGGATCAATTTTCATAATTTTCTGATGTTTTATCTATTTTCTATAATTAAGTGAGGTTTGAAGTATTAAATAATTCATTAATGAGGAAAAGTATAATATGCATCAATAATACTAAAATCTAAGTATTCATATAATCTCTAAACAAATTTGGGGCTCAAAAGGAATTTTCTGGGGTTTTATACTAGTTGGATAGTATTTATTCTAATTATATGAAGCACGTAAAGGGGTATTATAAACTAAACTAAATATATCACCAGAATATATGTCTTAAAAGTATGATCTAGAGGTTTCATATGAAACATGGCATTTTTTGAGTCTAGGGGTATTTTTTGGGTGATTATTGGACATGAGAGCTATTTTTAATCGTATTTCTGAGACTTGTACAATATTTAATGTATTTACCTTTTTCATTTTGTTGTGTCATTGGATCTAGGGCTTGGACGCCCCAGATGAGTGCCATGTGTCCAACCAGTGTGCGGGCCTCCCCTGTTGGCTAGAGTTGACCTGGTTGATTGGGGATGGACCAGTCCAGCGAGATCAAGGTCCCGACGTTGGATTGGGGAATCTGGCTTGCATCCTGGTCTTCTCCCTCGCACGACAGGGCTCGTGAGGCACGTCTCAGACTCCCCACCATTATCTTGGGGTTGATCCCAGTTGAGAGAAAATGGCCTCGTGCTCCTCCAATCTCCATGTCTTCTCCTGTCGAAAAGTCCCCTTTTGGTCCCCCTATCTCCACAGCAAACCTGACTCCGACAGTAGTGTGTCTGCCAGGACGCAGCCTCCACGGCTCTGGCACATGAGCCATAAGGGAAAGATCTGGCATGCTTGTGAGAGGGAACCAGACTCCAAAGGTGGATGATTGTTGTCGAATCCCCTTCACAGTGAAGGGAGTAAGCTTTCTGGTCACTTCTGAGCCACGCAGCTCTTGGATCCCTAGGTAGAGAGAGAGAGACAACAAGTAGCTTGCTGCAGACAATGAGAAGGGGGAAGGTTTGATCTCTTCAACTCCAGCTTTGACTCTGAGGATCAAAGTCCACCCGAGATCCTCCATGTGCCTACTCCTCATCCCCCCATAGCTATCCACCATTGCTAACGGTTGGAGCTCCCCATTACTCGCCTTATCTATCTACTGCCTGACGCATTGCCAAAAAGAAAGCAGAATCCTGCCATACCAAGGAAGATGATGATAAAGCCTGGCATACTAGGAGAAGATTATCATTTGCAATGATCCTGCCATGGCTGTGTCATAATAGGATACAAAGAGAGTAAGAGTGATGAACCAAGGTTCTAAGACAGTCGTTCTTTAATATGCTGACACCATGGCATCATATCATGGATTTGTGAGAGAGGATGGTGAAGGTGGGCAACTATAGTCTATGGACACCATGGGTCTTTAGCATCCAGTGAAGTGTGCATCTGTTAGAGTGTTGCATAGATCATGGGTTCACCAACGAGATTCTCTTATCCTGCCTCATTGGATCTAAAGACACCTCACCTGGTTTTGTTCCACCCTATCCCGGGGTTAGGGAAGCCCTAGGATGTGTCCCACAGCCTTTATTGGTGGACTATAGTTTGCATTAATATAGCAACCACGAGCATGTCATATGACATTGGGATGTATCAAACTTATGTCTACTTATTTCAAATCAAAAACTAAAGTTTGTACTGCTAAATAGTTTCTCAAAAAGCATCAGATCTAGGGTGTAGTAAAGTTTCACATAATTGTCATTTGAACTGCATTTGTAAACTTATATGACCACAATACATCCTAGGGATCATTATTCGAACATTTACCTCTGTGTAAATAGCTAAATGTATGGTTAATCCAATGGCGCTCAAGTTTGATAAATATATGACATTCATTGTTTCCATGGACATAATGACCCCGACTATTGGTTCTTGATCATTTAATGGGATGACTATTATATGTTTGAGTTGATTGCATCATGTTTAGATAAAAGTAACCTCAAATTGCGATTAACCAAAAAGGAAATTAATGAACTTCAAATACGGTATTGGGTATCATAATCCTCAAATTTTAGGTCATCACACTCACAAACTGATAGGTCACAACACTACACACTCACAAACTGATAGAGTACAACACTACACATTTCACAAACTGATAGGCATCCTCTCCAGGGTTCTCTAACCCGAGATAACCCATCTAAGTGCATGACACACCTCATACATGTGTTCAAAATCACCAAGGATGTTACCACACCACCAAGATCCAAACAAGGTGCCCACCTCTTCCTATCTCCTATAGATGATGCCAAGAGAGGTAAGGAACACTCTAGAGATGATAAATTGCATATTAAATGTTCACTCTAGGTAGATTGCAATTTACACCAAAACTAGCACATAAAACACCAACATCATCCACATATGCTCAACTTGATATTTGGACTCTCCATAAGGCTCCCCTTACTATCATTCTCTATCTTTATGATGCTAAAGCACTAAGGGCACACTCATCATGTGACATATTGTAAGATAATCCCTCATCTTGGGTAAATTGCACTTTGCTCCAAAACAAGCAAACATTGCTCAAACAACATTCAAACAGAACCAAACTTGAAACATAAGCATGTCACATGATAACAAAACACTTCAAAGGATTGGATTAAGGTTCTAAGAAACTTACTTCAACAAAACAAATAGGGTTAGCCCAAAACCTAGGTCAAGGTCCTTACAATAAATAACTTGGCCAACAAGTTTATGTCCCTCCTTTTTTTATCCCTTTCAAGACCAAAAAAATAAGTCCAGTTGAACTCAAAATCCAAAATCCAATAAAATTGGAAATAAAACAAGAAATTTAAAAATAAAGGCATCCCTCTCTTTACTCGAGATTGACTCCCATAAGATAGGGAATTATACCACATTTGCCATGTAGAAAAATCACCCAATTTGCCAAAGGCAAGGCTTTTATAGAATCATCTGATCTGTCACATTTTCTCCCCAAGTTTTCAAAGTCCTTATCTCTTGAACATTCCTTGAAGATACGAGGGACAATCCAATTTTTTTGTACTCATAAGGGTTTTCCCATTACCTTGAGTGAGGCCTAAGGTGTACACCTCTTGTCATGAAGATGTGATTGTATCCACCATTGTTCTAATCCCAATCCTCTCGTCTTAGGGTAAGATGTATATAAATCATAAATGGCGGGAACTTCTCATCTCATGAACCTTCCTTGTGGATAAAAGGGCTATGTATGCCTAATCTTCTATCCAAACCCTTGATCCATGACTGGTGTACCTGGTTTGAAATATCCCCTTGACAATGATGATCTTACAATCACGTGAAACAACATAGAAATATAAGAAACAATGAACGATAAAAATTTCAGAGTTGCCACCTAGTTTTATCCATAAAACTAGTAAGAATGGAAGTGGGTGTTTAAATCTGTAGGAAAATATGGAAGACCTAATTTTCAATCCACTCAAGGGCGGATAATAAATGTATGTGTAATCTAAGAGATCAAACTCGACAATCCTATTGCGAGTGGAGAAGGTAGTAACACTTCCATTTTGCCTAAGAAATTGTATTTTATCTTCCTTAGACATCTCAGATAAAACTATTGTGATCAATGTTATTGATAATGACAGAAAACTTAAACAAAGAGTATTTTTTGGTTGGCGAACCTTCAAAGTTGTAGATTATCTCAGCTTTTTCATCATTGTTCTGAAGGTCCTAGTTTTTTTTTCATATTTTAGGGTCCTAATTGTCTTAATACATCCCATGAAAGAAACCTATTCCTAGAGATTTTAACTGATGTGTAGGGAGAGAGAGAGATGTATTAGAATAAGATCTAATTTTTTGAAAATGTTATGCAAAGATGAGTACTTAAAATAATCATGTAAGACCCCTGACCTGTGTTTTGGGTGAACCCTATTTGTTTTCTTTAAGTAAGTGCTTATAACCTTACTCTAATCCTTTGAGATGATCCTAGATCTTGTGAAGAGCTTAAGTTTTTAATTTGAGCTTATTTCGATGATGTGTGTGCTTGTTTTGGGGTAAATTGCAATTTACCCATTTGTGAGGGTTATCTTGCAATTTACCACCTCTAGAGTGTTCCTTATCTCTCTTGGATACATGAAAGAGAGTTTGGTGCTTTAGGGCGCCTTGTTTGAGCCTTGGTTGAGTGGTGACATCACTAGGGGTGATTAGGGTTTCTAGGGTTTGATGTGCCTTGGCTATGTGTACCTTGTTGTAGGTGGTGACCCTTGTCTCGACCTTGAGGGGGTGTTTTGGGGGTGTCGTGACTGAGACACCTCCCATGCATGGTTTTTTCTTGACTAATATGGTTGTGGGTTGTCTTGGGTCGAGACAATTGTCCTCTAGTGAAGTGTCTCGACCTAGTGTGTTGGTATTTCTTTTTGTCTCGACCATGTTGTGTTTTAGTGCTTTGTCTCGACCATGTGGTGGTCACGACCGCAACCATGTGTTGGGAGACCCAAGTGGTCGAGACTCAACAAGTTTTTATCACCATCTCATGCGTGTGTGTTTTAAGTGGTTGCATGTTAGTTTCTTGGGTGGATAAGTGTCCCTTTGGAGCACTATCTTGTTGACACCTCATCTCTCACCCTACTTCTCTCCTCCTTTGCTTTATAAACCCTTTTCTCTACATGCAAGTGATCCTTTCTCAGCCATATTTCTTCCTCCGTCTGTATTGCTCATCCTTGGTGCTTGGTGGAGCAAGGAAGGTTGATCATTAGAGCTTTGGTGATCGGATCCTTTGCATGTGGTGATCCTAGGTCATCTTCGACCTTGGTAAGTGTTTACCTTTCCTTTGTAGTGTTTTCCTTGGATCCTATACCCCATCTTCTTCTCTTTTCTCAGCCTTAGACCATGTTTTGACGTGGTGGCCATTCTTGAGAGTAAGATCCTCATCACAAGGGTCATAAGCCATGTTTTGACAAGACGACACCCAAGTGAGAGGAAGCTTCTCCTCTCTCTTTTCCCCCTTCTTTCTTTGGTTCGGCCTAGGGTTCTTTCATGCCATTTCCTTGAGCAACTTTAACCATGATGTCTTCTCCTTATTGAGGTTCTATTGTATCCAGGAGTGGAGATTTTAGTGGAGCTTCATTCTCCCTTGGGATCATGTGCTTGGAGCTTGCAAACCTTGGAGTGATCTTCCTTAAGGCGGGTAGTATAACATTTTGCCCTCTCTATTATTGCATATATATTTCATACGTGCATATTGTTGTTTCTCTATCTATACTAGTATAGAACCAAACTTTAGTTTCTGTTATTTAAGGCCTTTGGTGTCGGTTTTAAAGTGACACCCAAGTGGGCGCCGCTAAAAGTCGAAACCTTCAGCGTCGGTTTTAACACCGACGCCATAACCCTTCTTGCCACCAAAAATGCGCCAACAAGGGCACTATAGGCATCAGTTATTTAATAAAACTGACACTATATCTAGGTCAAAGACGTCGGCGTTTCACAAAAACCGACATCATAACCCTTCCTGCCACCAATAAAACGCGTCAGCAAGGGCACCATCGACGTTGGTTTGTATATATAATCGACACTATATCCAGATAAAGACGTTGGTTTTATACTAATAACTGACGCATCAGTTTTTTGCTAATAACTGACATTGTATGTCTTTGTTGTCGGTTTTATACTAATAACCGACACCTATGTTCTACTTTTTTTTTCTTATCAGTTTGCAGGCCTGCTGTATGGCTGGTCAGGTGGATGTAGAATATGCAGTTCAGTTCTGAATTGTAGGTTTACAACATCCATTGATATCAGCCAACAACAGGCCACAAACCTACAAAATTAACAAGATGGACAACAATTTATGATCAGACACATGTATAAGCACATTTAATTCATATTATTTTTCATCACACACATGTAGAAACATGTAGTTCCATTTCAAATTTTCTCCATTTACAAACACATTTAGCAACCTGCAATTCCATTTATTTCATCTCTTTTCACATTCAGACACATGTAGAAACATTCATGTATTGATCATCTTCACATTCACACATATGCCAATTCACAAAAATTCATTCACATGTCATCAAATACAAAAATAATTATGAGAACAAAGTTTATAAATATCATTCTTTATTATTATCGTCATCAATATCCCAATCATAATGAAAAAAATCCCACTACTTGTAAGGCTTTTGCCCATTGTTCTCTTACATCATCTAATTCTTCCATCGTATATGGAGTATGCACATCTAATAAATTTTCACCTGTAGTGAAGTCACTGGTTTTAAACACCTGCAAAGAGAATGATGTATATATATAATTAATAATATATAATAAGATTGATATATTTCATATTATATAATGAGACTATATATAATACATGTTGTATGGTATCAATTTCCATTGCAGCATGTTTGATAATTAGGTCTATATATCACATCACATAGTATGCACATGCCCAACCATTGTCTTGTCTAGAACACTATAAATTGAAACATATAAAATGTTCAAAAATACAAACAAGCACAGTTCACATAAATAATATATACATTGGAGTTGGGAAATTACTTTCACATTCTCCCAATTTAGTAATTGTTTCTTTTCTTAGAGATGTTGGAGATGTTTCCTCCAACCTTTTTGAACTCTCTTAAAGCCCTACATGTTAATGTAACACAATAAATTGCATAATTAAATAGTAATGTAATGACAGATGTTAACGAATATAAAAATATGAAATATTTCTCACGTGAATAATGACCTTTTCATTGGGTGTCCATATAATGTGTCCAATTCCTTCCCCGCAGGATCTAGATAATAAACAGTGAACGTCTTGGGGACAATAACCAGTAACTCCTAATGCCTACCACTAGAGGTAAGAAAGTTAAAAATTAATAGCTCAAAATCCACAATAAAAATGTAATTTTCTTAAGTCCAAATTATAAGAAAAGTAAACTTACTCAACATTGAATGGAGCTATTATCACCGTCTTCTTTTTTTTACCAAATTTTTTAAAAGCAACAGAGCCGTATGAGGTAACTGATGAAGGGTATTTATCTACAAGACTGATCAAAGATGGAACTAGAAATCCCACATGGGAAAATGAAAAATCTTTACAGATCGTGTGTAAGTGGCTGCAAAACATGTATTATGTATGCATTAATATATAAGAAACCATATCATCATATATAAAACAAGGTATATGGATGTATAAACAAGATCTCACCATATCCATAGCTCTATCATAGATGTATTCAACCAATCATAATGAAACAACTCCAAAATATCTTGTATAAATAGATTGTTATCATATGATTCACCTGCAACATCCTCCGGAAAAGAAACATTTATAGGACAATTTGGGTTATGTTCGCCTATCCATACTGCCATACCCCTACAATTAGGACCTAACGAGGTGTATAGGTCCCTTAGAAGCCAACTAGGTACTTCGGGAGGTGGAGGTGGAGGCCGAGATGTAGCGGGTGTCTTCCTTTTGACCTGTATATATAATTTCAGATCAATTGACTCATAGATACACACTAACAAATTAATGTAATTTAAATTTACCATACAATATTAGTATAGACGACATCCGCTTTGGGCCACAATATCACTCCGCCTTCTGCCTCACCAAGCATTTCAGAATCTGAGTGGGCATATGGCAATAGAAGATCCCTCCAATTAGGGAGTACATGTATTAGGCTCACACGAACCACACCAGATGGTACTGGAGTCCCATGAAACATATCCCCTGGAAGGATTGGGTAAGCCTGTGTCTCTGCAATGATATATTCTTGACTTTTTAGATGACATTGCTTCAACCCCTACAAATTTACGTAAAATTTTTTATATACATATGTACATAAACATATCATCTTGAAAAGACTAGTTACTATATATGTCATAAAAATACTTACAGCAGATGTGCTAAGTGGTGGGTCTATAGGATTACTCCCAACCACCTCTACAGTAGGAGAAGAGCGGCACACCACAGGTACTGTCTGAGTGGCAGGCTGAGATGTCTGCCACTTGCTAATTGCTTCATGGAGTCTCTTATCAAGTATTTCCTTGACTCTCCTATTAATTAACTCATCTACCTATACATGGACAAAAGAAATGATAGCTTTTAATTATTGAATTCCCTTTCACAATAACATTCTAAAAAAAGAACAGGTTACCTCAACATTTGATAGTCCCGCTTTTGGGACAAATTTGCGTTGTGATGGCCCAAAGAATGCTTTTATGCCCACACCAGCACCTGCACCCCTAACACGTCCAGGATGCTCTGGGTTACCAAGAGTAACTATCAATTCATACCTTGTACCCTCAAGGATGAACTTGCCTTCCTTCCTCTGCTCGTGAAGCTCCCGCTAATCGCCATCAACATAAATTGGTAAGTAAACATAACAATAATCAATATCAATTGCTCTAAGAGTTGAATTTTACCATTTTTACAGCCGCCTCAGCAGTTTCCAGGCTTCGTTATATCTCCCTTCTTATTTTGCCTCCCAACTATCCACATATCATGGTGAGGCAGAGGTGCATGACCAATAGTAGAGGACTCTGCAGTCTCCTGAGTAGCAGCAGACTGAGCAGTAGACTCAGCTTGTAGTCTTTGGCGAACGCCTGCAAAGCCTCTTGGACCCATTATGTGGTCATGCACATTCAGTGTACGCCTTGCTCTTTGAGCATCACTGATAGCCTTGTTAGTGAGCACATTGATTTGGTTAGTAACACTAAAGGTTAATCTTGATAGGTGAATATATAAGAACGCATATTAATTAAATTGGGAGTGGTGCTTAATACCTTGAATTCATCCATTTTTCTTTGGGTAACAAATTCCTCCCAGTCTTTGGGGTCCAGGTAGTTCCATTGCTCAGTGGCCACCTTCTTCCTAAATTTATTTTTTAAAGAGAATAAAAACAAAAATTATTGGTGTAGAGTTAGTAAAAAAGTGATCAATGTCTAGAATTGGAAATAAATCAAGAACCTCTTCTCAGCATCGCGTATGTAATCTCGGGTGAGATTTGTCCTATAGTTCCTTAGGACCCTCCCACAGTGTTGCATCACGCATTTACGATGCAACTTTTCATCCAGATCAAATATACTCTACAAAATAGAATTGATATTAACTAGTATCCTAAAAATTAGTGATCTACAAAAATAGAATTGCAAATAATAATAACTCACGCATAGTTTCGTCCATACTAAGTCTTTCTTCCCCTTAGGAACTTTATGCCATGATTCTACGTTAGGACTACAATGGATGCGAGTAAGAACCCCAAGATATGAAATAAATGAGATGTGGTTCACTCCAACTGGATTTCCTGCATGATCGAAATCCACAGCCAGTTTGGGTCCATTGCCCCTTTGATGTAGTAACTTGTTCATCATTGTGACGCCCCTCACTTTCTCAAAAACAATTTGCTGCTCATCAAATGCCCCAATTTCTTCAGGGGGTACATCACCAACCTAAAATTTGACCCAAAAAACACACTTATAGGATATAACTATAAATGAACATATAGATAGAAACCTCAAGGATATATTTTTAAAACATACATTGTGAGGCGGTGCATTGACGTCCTCACCCTCACGGTCATCATATGAATGCTCAACCATCCAAAAGTTCACATTCACATTGTAAAGTTCACATTGTAAAGTTCACATTCACATTGTAAAGTAATTCACATTGTAAAGTTCACATTCACATTGTAAAGTTCACATTTAGATAAATAAAACATATAAAAAAATATAAACATGCATGCCTCTAATATTGCGATCTTTTATCAATTAACAATCCTTCATTGTGATCTCCGCGCACATACAAGTCATAATTAGCTTCAATATTTGGTGGTATTGACAACCCAACTGAGAATATACTGGAGTCATCATACTTATCATAGTACTGTTCTTCATCTATAGGATCTTCAATAAACTGTCTTTTACCATGAAGAAACAACCGACCATTTATCATTTACAGGATCATCGATATAAAATACTTGTTTCGCCTGTGATGCCAATATGAATGGTTCACCCTTCTCTCCAATCTTTTCAAAGTTCACTAATGTGAAACCCAATTCATCCACTATAACTCCTTTGGTGTTATCAATCCAATTACATTTAAAGAGTGGAATTCTGAAATCTACATAGTCAAACTCCCATATGTCTTCAATGACACTGTAATATGACATTTTAGCTTCACGTGGACTCTTATCCTTTACACTTGCAAAAAACAATGAAGATGCTTGAAGGGTGACCCCACTGTTTTGGGCGACACTCTTATCATCTTGATGCTTTGTGTAATATGAGAATCCATTTATGTCAAACCCTTCATAAGACATAACATTCAATTTTGGTTTAAAGGCGAGGCATTTGATAGTTTCAGTAAGATTATCTAGTGTTTGAGATAGTTGATGTAAGACTTTATCTTCAAACCACTTACTAAATGTCTTGTTATGCTCTCTAGCAAGCCACATTGAATTGGATCGAGGATATTGTCTCTTGATGAAATTGGTATGTTCCTCGATATAAACTGTTACGACCCCACCTTTCGGTAACCCCCAATTAAGGGAGACAGAGAGGTCGAAGCCGCACCCATAATTTTCAGATCAAAGGTTCGACATATAACCAAGAACAATTATTAAATTTTAACAGACTATACTGAAAAGTTGTAAGAAAATAAACTTTTGCATACCTTTTGAAAATTTGGATCTCTAAACTTCTATCCACATATGAATTTCTACTCTAACTAATCCTCCTTGTATTTCAATTCGTGAATTCACAATATGTCAATTTACTATTTGTCCTTTTGGCTTTGTACCTAAAATGCCGACAAACAAAACGTCGGTCAGCCGAAACTAGTATGTGGAGGAAATAATAATCATGTAATTATTTATAACAATGTATTGCAGCCAATTACCATTTAACAAACAATTTTACATTTTAAATATAATTGTGCGATCCATGCATTCCCTATCCTCTGCGATGTCCCTGCAGTGGACCTGGATGCTACTTTCCTTATAGTAGATCCCCATTAAACCCCTCATTGTCCCACCTATAGGTGAACCAGTTTCTAGGGTTGAGTCACATGGCACTACCCGTAAGTAGCCCACTCCTTAACTCATGGCATGCTAAAGGGTCTCATGGCACTACACTTGGTAGCCCAGTTTCTAACCCACGATAACCTAGACCTTACTCTAGGTTACCCATTTTTAGCCTTTACAAGCCACAAAGGTGGATTTGGATCTAAGCCAGTTATATATATATTCATGGTGATAATCATAGTCACTATATAGTTGCATGAAATAAAATGCATCCAACAGTTATTTTCAAGCAACCGATAAAAACATTCAGAAATTGCCGTGAAACTAAAGCGATTATTCATAAGTGTAACCACATACCTGATTTGATGATTTCACAAGCATTAAGCAATTCCAACCAAGAAAGCAATCCAAGCAAGCAATTCAACAATCACATAATTCCTTAAAAGAATATGTACTCTATTTACTACACACTTTATCAAGAATCTACTTTATAGACTTGGATTCACTTTCTAGGGTTTCCAATCCAAATTAAGGTTTCATTAATATTCATTAGGGATTCTTAGATAAATTTCTCAAACTTTACCCCTTTTAGGTCAACAAACCCTAAAATACTATTTTCTACTTATATAAACCTTAATTGCTCAAATTATCCATTTTAATAGTCTTTTATACCCAAATTGACTTAGGATCATCATATCTCTACTTATTCATTGATTTGAACCATTAAAACAATTAAAAGACATATTCACCTACATTAGGGTTTTCAAGCCCATTAATGCATATTCATGCACATGGACCCTAAATTAAGCCAATTATATAAAAAGATCATCTTTTTAGATCCTATTTTCACTTTTATTAACAACAAGTTAATATTGGCTTGAATTATTCAAAGAACATCATTAAGTCCATCTATCATCAAATCTAAGGGTTTTTCATTAATTAAATCATTAAAGATGATAACTTTATGTACTTTTCAAATTTCAAGAATATTTATGCACATAAACTCTAAATTAGACTAATTACATGCAAAGTTCATCATTTTCGATCTTAATGTACCTTTTTACAATTAACATGTTAATATCAACTTTAATCACCCATTAAACTCTACTAATTACATTAATCATCTCAAAGTAGAGTTTCTTAATCTTTAATTCATTAAAGTTGATAACTCACACTACTTTTTGGATTTTAAGAGGAATTAGCTTCTAGACATATTTTTATTGAATTCCTCTCATTTTTCTGAGAAAAACACATATATTATTCATATCCATCTGAGCTACCGATTATTAGATATGAATTTTGCAAATTATACTTACTTGAGCCAATCCGGGAGCACCACGTCACCCCACTCCATGCAGCGTTGTTTGGAAACATAATTAAATGACACATCTGCCCCTATGTAAGTGCTTGTTCCTTCACACCCCAGAGGGGAATAATCGTCCAACCTTCTATGGTTGTCTTCAACCTTCAGATGGCGCGAACCAGCCGCCCTAGTTGCCAAGGGCGCGGCTCCAGCTCCATCCCTGGACCCCGAAGATCACTGGGGACTGCTGCCCTACCATCGACACCCTCCATCGCGCCCATACATGCGTCTAATCATGGTCAGGATGGTCGATGGGCGGGGCACAGGACCTGCGATTCGTGGCTGTGCTGTAGAGATCGCGGGATCTTCTTCTACCTCTCCACGGTAGGAACCTCTACGCAAACTACCTCCCTTGCTCCGACACCCTCCGCCGCATCTGGGCGCCACCCAGATCGCGTCCTAGGTGGCTGGTTTGGGCAGGGCAGGCATGCAACCTACAACCAGTGTTGCAACCGTACGGCTGCGCCTGGGTCAGGGTCTGGCCACGATGGCAACGTTGCTTCCTGGTATCATTGGAGCAGCAAGCTACCAATGAAACTCCTCCTTGCTGCCTCATGGCTCCAGGGACAACTCCACCTCTTGGTTAGGGTTTGGATGGGTGCATGGTTGGAGAATAGGGTAGAGAAACGTGGGGTTCTCCTTCCCTTCGAACCAGGGCTCTATCCCTTATATAGGGGTGAGAAACGAAGCCCTAGGTAAGCTTATATACGACTCAAAGAGTCCCTTTCCAAGTAGGAAATCAATTCCTTCAATGAGAAGTAATATTCTCTCTCTTCTTTATCCTTGGTTATTCTATATTATATGGATATTAGGAATTCGAAATTCCTCTTTCATTTTCTTTGTACTTGCCCTTTTTAATTCATTGGCCACGGATTTCAATTTTCTTTTAATAGAAATTACTCCCATTTTAACAATACCCCAAAAACATTCATTATGCATCATATTATCTTCTTATTTGACTTTATTAGTATTTTCTCTTTCCTCATTGGGACTCCTTGGATCCCAAAAAAACTATATTATCTCGAAATCCCTTTTCAAGGATACATATTATCTTTCTAGATGCATCTATATGCATTATTTCTCATTATCATGTTTATTTCTTATGAAAACATCTCTTTTTGAGGATTTCTCTTTATTTCTCTTTTATTTTTCCTCATTGGTATTCCTTTTATCATTAGGAATCCTTGGGATACGAAATTCCACCAAGGATAACTCAAAAATACCTCTTTTCACTTATTTTCCACCTTTTATCATTATTTTCAATTTCTTTCTTAACAAAGAAATATTTAATTGATCTTTTCTTTTCTTATTGCATTCTCTATGCAACTTTGGACTCCTTGGAACCCAAGGAACCCAAGAGGCATGAAATCCTCTTCGGATGTGCCTTCTAGAGGTTTCCACATTTTTCTTTTCTTTATTTTCTTATTTACTCAATAATGGAGTTTCTTTTGTCTTTTCCTTTATTGGGCCCAATAGCCAATAAAGCCCACAACACAATCATCAAGGCTATTGTCAACGAAATCCATTTATTCAAAACAAATTATATTATTATTTGTTCAAATATCTTTAATATGAGAAATTACATTTCTCACCAAATGAACCCAAAATTGGGGTTGTAACATAAATACTCACTTCACCGATGTTGTGTAAAATATACAAGTGACCTTGTTCCAACTGCTCATGGCTGATTACTTTCATCCGTGGTCCCAAAATTCCTTTACCAAAATGCTCCTCAATATTCTTGTCATTAACATGAGCGTCATTTCCACTCAGAAAGTCATTACAAAAATACATAACCTCTCTCGCCACATAACCCTCAATAATACTCCCTTTAGGCCGATAAAGGTTTCAAACATCACCTTTAAAAATGCTCATGTATCGTTCAAAGGGATACATCTAATGCAAGAAAACTGGTCCCAATATTTTCACTTCTCTAGTCAAGTGGACAATAAGATGTACCATGATATCAAAGAACGAAGGAGGAAAATACATCTCAAGCTGACATAGGGTAACAACTACTTCTCTTTGCAATTTATCAAGAGTATCAGGATCAATAACTTTACTGCATAGACTGTTGAAAAAGAAACAAAGTATGGTGATTGCAAACCTTACATGCTTTGGCAATATAGATCAAATTGCCACGGACAATATTTGTTGCATTAGAGTGTGACAATCATGAGATTTAAGACCTATCAACTTCATATCTTTTATTGATACCAATCTATGGATGTTAGATGAGTAACCCTATGGCACCTTAACATTTACCAAGCATCCACAAAAAGCTTTCTTCTCCTTTCTAGACAACGTGTAACAAGCGAGAGGTAAGTATGTTCTCTGATCGCTACTAACTACTTCTGTTAATTCTGTCCTTATTCCCATTTTACGTAGGTCCATTCTGGATTTTCCCCCATCTTTAGTCTTACCTAGTATATTCAATAGAGTACCAATGACGCTGTCATAGACATTTTTCTCAACGTGCATGAAATCGATACATTGTTTGACTGCCAAAGAACTCCAATAAGGAAGATCCCAAAATATTGACTTCTTCTTGAATAAAGATTTGTCACTCCGTGTGGCCATGGTACATTGTGATCCCTTACCAAATTCATTGGCAAAGTCTTTTACTCTTTCATAAACAACCTCCCCTGGTATAGGTTTAGGTGCACTCCGTTCCTCATTCCGTCCATTGAATGCTTTGTGCAACCTACGATACAGATGGAATTTTGGAAGAAACATTCGATGACCAAGATATACAGTCTTGCCGCCATGTTTTAGTCGTATTGAATCAGTGTTCTCTTCACATATAGGACACTCTTTAGATCTTTTGACACTATATCCAGACAAATTCCCATATGTTGGAAAGTCATTAACAGTGCAAAACAACATAGCGTGCAAATGAAATGTCTCTCTTCGTGAAGCATCATAGGTCATCACACCTTCACCCCAGAGTTTCTTTAAGTCATCAATAAGAGGTTCAAGATAAACGTAGATATCATTTCCTGGTTGTTTAGGGACCAATATCAACAACGATATCATAACATACTTATTTTTCATACATAACCAGGGAGGAAGATTGTATATAACAAGCATAACTGGCCAAGTACTATGTTGGCTGCTCAATGTCCCGCACAGATTCATCCCATCTATACAAACCCAAGTCTTAGAATCCTGACTTCTTCACCAAATTTAGGGTACAATAAATCAATCTTCTTCCACTGTGGGGAATCAGACGCATGTCGTAGGATCCCATCATTATTTTTCTTAACATCTGCATGCCACCTCAAATTTTTCACATCTATCAGATTGGCAAACAAGCATTGAAACTGTGATATTATAGGTAGATACCACATCACCTTAGAAGGAGAATCAGTTTTGGACTCCCCTGAAGTCGTTAATTTATACCTTGACGCACCACATTTTGGACAATCTTTCAAATCCACATAGTCCTTTTGAAATAATACATAATCATTCGAGCATGCATGTATCTTCTTGGCCTCCATTCCCATTAGGCACAACAATTTCTTTAACTGGTATGTTGAGATTGGCAGCTCGTTTCCTTCAGGAAGAATTTCTTTCAACAAAGACAACAATGACGTGAAGCTTTTTTCGCTCCATCTATTGTTAGCTTTCAACTTATATAATCTCAATACAGTGCTAACCTTTGTAAACTTAGTACAACCTGTGTATAACAGTACCTCAGCGTCATGCACAATGTTTCTAAACATGGGAGGTGGATCGGTGTGCTCTACCCCACAACTATCTAGCATCGCATCAATGATATCTACTGGAACTGGTTCGTTCACATCTACGTCATCAGAGGCAATTTCTTCTTCCACACAAACAATGCTATCGAAATCCACTGATTTTAGGTTTGAAATCTCTCCATGCCAGTGCCATTCTGTATAGCCTTGTACAATCCCATTGCACATGACATGACTTTTGATTTCATCACCAGTGCTGACTTTCAAGTTGTTACCGCAATGCCTACATGGATAGTAGAACCTATCTCTAGGTTGTTTCCTATGTTCCTCAGCAAATCTAATAAACCGATCAAGACCAGAATTAAACTCTGGGGTGCAGTGATTTGGACTGGACATCCATGATCTATCCATTCTATGATCAAAGAGAAAACAAGTATATATTAAGGTTTAGGGTTAAAATATTAGGTCTTATATATAATAAATGTGTACCACCTATCCCATTCTTGAACAACTAATCTCACTAGTAAGTGTATAATGTGTATTGGGTTTTCAAGAAAATTTCGGCAGCATTTCCCCGCTGTTCTCCAAGTACACGTGTACTTAGAGAACAAACGGGGAAATGCTGCCGAAATTTTCTTGAAAACCCAATATACATTATACACTTACATCCTAAGTGAGATTAAGTGTTTAAGAATAGTCCCAAACTGGGGACTATCCAAGATTTACTCCTAACGAGTAAATCTTGGATGGGTTTCTAGGCCAACAAATACATGTATGTTGTCATTCTTATACCTACAATCCTAGTTTCACCATTCATATCCTAAGTTTTGTGTAACATAATTTAATCATGCTTGTTAGTAAATACTAAATAGTAAATAAATCATGATTCCATATATCAAAGATTTGAATCAAAATGAAGCCTAATGGCACATTGGGAGAGTGAGAATATTATACCTCACTTGAAGGTTGAAGAAGAAATATATGCAAATCAACAGCAAGTCAACAACACCTGTAACAACACAAATGCACGATTCAATTCTGTTATAATGTATTAATTAGGGGTCAATCTTGAAGTTTTAACTAGAGATTCATATATTAACATACATACTAGGTCATATTTCAAGTCAAGATTTAGGCATTTAATCACCTTAGGGCGCATACATGATTCACAAGGTATTTGGGTGCACAAAGAAAAATATATGTTATTGATTTAAGAGTTCACATAATCATTTTAGAAATAGAAGACCCACATTTTAGCTTTGGGCATGGCCATTACATCACAAACCATCACATTACTACTGATTTCAAGTATAAAAGGGGTTTGATATAATAGAAGACCAAGGTTCCCCAATTGACTTAAGGTATGACCACGCCTCACCATAAGGGGGTCATAATCACACATATAAAGTAATACCGACAAACTATCAATAAGGGAGATGAGGGGCTGATAAGAGTGTCATGTATGACTACAAAGTTATTGTTCTTCAAGTTAGGATGATTATTGATGTCTTTAGAAGCATGATTGACAATCTAGGGCAAAGTTCATCATTTACATTCCAAGCATGTTACATGAGTGCATTAGAGTTCATCATTAAGCACGAAGGGTGATTAAGTTTTTCAATATATGTATTTGTTGAAAATAAGTTGTATTGGATAGACCCATATTGGAAGTGATCATTGAAAAAATACTAGACAATCATTATACTTTAAGAAAATTATGTCTATGATCGTTTGACCTAAAGTTCATGGGTCCCATCACATATGGTTTAGAAGGTCATACACAAGGTTTAGAACACATACAAGAAGATAAACCACCAAGGAAAAATAAGGAAAATGAAGGAAAGGAGGGGTAGCTTGCTTGCTTAGGTCAAGAACAAGCAAAGGAAGCTCCACAAGCTCCACAACCATATTAAGAAACTACTGATATACCCTTGCATATGATTGATAATCATATAGCATGATAGGGTTACATTAATATAGCATGATAGGGTTGCATATGATTGATATACCCTGAATGACATACTCCAGCTAAGCAGGAGACAGGATAAGCTGCTGGTTATTAGTCTTATCTATTACATGTGGCTTGCAAGAAACAACACCATCTTCGAAGGGAAAAAGGCAGATGCTAATCGTATTTGCAATTTAATTTTCAATATTTCTCAAAGCTTAATTGTACAGATAGATCATCTATAGATCGTATCCCTCTTGTACATAACTTATATAGGTGAGAAATAAAGAGTGTCCCACGCTTACTGATAAAAAAATGCTGCAAATCTAAAACAAAAGGAAAAAATACCAAAAATACCTAATGCAGGCATGATGGAAATTAAACTAAATGGGCAAAAAGGTGAAATGAGGGACCTCCTTCTCTGCTCAACCTAACAAAGAGTTGGTATAGAAGAGATCAACCTGACAACTCCCAGTCCAGTGGAATATCTCAACAAATAAAACCCACACTTGATTTCCTCATCTCCTAACGACCTCAATGACCCCTTCCAAGGGTCATGAGGTGATAAGAAGAGGGATTTAGGCCTCCCGCCATGACTGGAAAAGAGGACAAAGAACAACAACAAAAAGTGGAGGATAGAAGCACACCTTTGAGCAGCGGTGGCAGAGCAGTAGGCGAGCAGTGGTGGAAGAGCAGTAGGTGGCAGGAGGCAGCAGCGGCAGAGCAGTAGGCAGCAGGCAGCAGCGGCGACAGAGATATCGACGGTGGAAGGAATCGCCAGACCCTAAACTAATTAGGAATGAAATAGAGAAAGGAGAAAAGTCTGGTTCGCGCAGGTGCTATTAAGTTAACTATAGACGTCGGTTATTCTAAACAACTGATGCTTAACACAATAGGCATCGGTCACCACAAAACAATCGACACCTATGTTCAATCATAGTCGTCAGTTTCAACTAGAAAAACTGATGTCTATCTACATATATCGACAAAAAAATGTTCTTGAATTACGATCATAGTCATCAGTTTCCATACAAAATCGATGCCAAAGGGGGGTAAAAAATTTCGTGGGGATAGCGTGCGAACACACATCTACGTCGGTTATTGTAAGAAAACCGATGACAAAAATGGGGCCGATTTTTGTCTCACAAAAAACCTTTAGTCGTCGGTTACTTGGTCAACAATGGACGCTATATGTCAAATTTTGGAGGTAATTTTTTACACTGGAAAAATTAGATTTGGCGGACGATTTTATGCATCGGTTTCTTATTGAGCAACCGACGCTAAATAAAAGTGATACCCGTGTCTGGCCGGTCTTCACATATAGATGTCAGTTTGTGTTTTTAGCCGAAGTTGTAGGGTTTAGGCATCAGTTGTTGGGATACAACCGACGCTTCTAAATGTGATGTTATAAGCCATTTCTATAGTAGTGCTAAAACATACCCTAATGTTCTAGTAGATAATACCATGCTCTACAATTTGTTTGGTGATGATTAACTTGTTTGTTTTGCTTAAAATCTGAAATCCTAATTGATGGAACCCGATTTTAGTGATTGTTGTGTAATAGTGGTTTTCTCCTACCTTTTTACCTTGGTTTTGGTTGCATTCATGGTATTTGTGTACGTTGATGTCCTATGGAGTATTGGTTCTATTTTTGATGTGTTAAATGTGGTTTTATCCCTCTTGCATAAGGTGCCTTCATGGTGGTTTCATGATATATACTCTAGGGATTTTGGTGACCATTTGGTATGAGGTTTCTTCTCCATGCACATGATGGTTTTCCTTAGTTTCACTTTCTCTTTTTTCCATGGAAATATTATGTTTTAATCATGGTTAATCCTAGTTTTGGTGTTGTTCTCATGATTTGGTGGTAGCTTGACCTATGTGGTTGCTACATCATGTTTTACTGGAGGTCGCAACACTTTGTGCTTGGTGTTTTAGTCGAGACATCTACCTCCTTGATGGTCATGACCCATGGGTTGTTTGGTCGAAATGGTTTCCCTTGGTTTGGTTTAGTCGAGATGGATGACCTAGTGTCGCGATCACAACCTAACCCTAATAGGTTGAAGGTCGCGACATGTCCTTGGTGCTTGAGGTCGCGACATGGTTTGGTTTTTGAGGTCGAGATAGCCCTTGTTTGAGTTGAGACATGCCTTTGTTCTTGAGGTCGCAACACCATGTGTGTTGGTTGTGGTCAAGACACCTTGAAGAGTAAGTGGTCACGACCCATGTATGTGGATGGCCGTGACACATGGATGATGGATAGTCGAGACATATGTATCATGGGAGGTTGAGACATATACTTGAACACATAATCAACACATGTATATGAGTAATGAATGAATCATGTATAGTGATGTTTGGGTGGTTGCTTTGTCAACCCAAACCATGTTGTCTTACTCTAGTATGCTCCAAGAAAGTGGGACATAATGTACCTATGGTTTTGTGATGGAGTATGGATATAAACCCTAATCGGCTACATTGTAACCCTAAACCTAATGTTAGAAACTATAGTGTGCTTGTTTGGCTCCTTTGGTGATGTGACATTGGGGGTGGCCTTGTGTATGGCAATGCTACATGAATCATGTGGTGATAGTGTGACAAGTTTACACCTTATACGTTTATATCTTCTGAAGTTGTACCATGCCCTTATTCTTGTAGAGTTTTTTTTCTCTTTATGCATTGTAACTTGATTGATGTTAAAAGTCACCCAGTTGGCTAACTCATCAAGTGGAACCCTAATCATGTAGGTGCCATGCTCCATAGATCCTTTCCAGTGTCAGCTTTAATTGTTGGATTGGTGAAACAAGTATAACTTGAAGTGTGTATTTTTTAATATGTGGGGGTGCAAGTCAAGTATCTCCTTGCCTTCACAATTACATGTTGTGTGAGATGGCCATGCATGAGCCGATCTCCTTGTGATATGGATGGTCATGCGTGAGCCAATCCTTCCTTTAAGAATGACTATGCATGAACCTATTCTTCTAGTGTCGTTACCTGTACTAAGGTGGGCTAGGTGTTTATATATGGATGACCATGCATGAGTTGATTCTTTAGTTGACTATGTGTCACCTTTTGCAGTTGACTAATATGTCTCTACGATGTTTTCTCTTGTGTTGACCAAGAGGTGTGGAGAGGTCATGGATTTTGGCTCTTCCATTGGCCTTGTATGGCACTGATTTTGACTTAGTAGTGGTCAATTGAATTTGAATGGTACAAGTCAAATCCTCGGGACAATAATAATAAAAGATGTAACACAACCATGTAGAATATTGCATAGGGTCAAATACGGATAACATTGGTTGAGCTCCCTTGCCTTATCCTTCTACTAATTTCTTGAATTATAAGATGGTAAGAGAAGTCAAATGTTATGCATGTTCTTCATATCCCTTTTTAGAATATAACTTGATCTACTATTTAGTGGTAACTACCTAGCCTTGGTTAATTTTCTTTATCTATTGATTACATGTCGTTTAGTTGAATCTGCTCAACCTGCTTAGTATGATGTCTACCTGTTTGGTTATCTGTGCTTTTAATAGACGTTGGTAGAGAGTTATATCTCTCACTGGGACGTTTGGTCTCACCATGTGGGTTTCCACATCTTTTAGGTGGTCGAGCACGAGGAAGTAGAGATCATGCTTGTCACGCACCGTTCGAATAAAACGTTATTAACTAAGCGGAAGCAATCATTAACAACGGATTACTGAAAAATCACTAAAAATTAAAACCATTTACAAAGAGATACAAACACAAGAAAACTCTTTTATCAAGAACCACTGTAATTCATTTACATCCTGGTTCATAAGTACATATCTTGTACCATTCCTTCTCGAGGGTTACAAGCATCAACTGCTCTGTTAAAGCTATACACAAGCAGCATAAGAACCTTGAGGCATCAAGCCAAAATCTCAGATTGATTCATTCAAAGTACTAACTACTAACTCCGAGGACTTGAGAGTATAGAGACGACACATAGGACTTTCTATACAAAATATGACATCCAAAGCCTCCACCTGGAGTATTACAGTTGTCCCTGTTGCTGCTGCTGCTCTCCCCCTGCTATAGGGTTTCTGCCTCTTCTTCTGCATCTACCTAAAAAAGTTGGATCCCACGGGGGTGAGACAATTGAAAATTGTCCCAGCGAGAGATATAACTCTCCGCCAGAAACATTATTATTGTAGATAAATAGTAATAAACTGAACAGGAGTTCTTTTATATTAACAACAATATTAATCATTATATGAGCAGAATAGGATAATCTCCTTTCTTAAGGAGAACATTGCATCTACCCATGGTAGACTTGTACATCATCTATATACTTTGCAAGGAATGTAGGGAATCATAAATATATTATTTATCAACTAAAGATGCATAAAGAGATGTAACATCAGCTAATGATTTTTGTAGTCAATCCTTAAGCATACATGCTATACGGATGATTACATTTTACAATCACACTTATGCCCTGAGGAGATGAGGTATACCACTCATACTCCAACCGACCATTGTGAAGTCAAAATTGGTGCCATATAAGGTCAATGGAAGAGCCGGCTGCCATGACCTCCCTTATCTCGACCAGTATGAGATTTAATGTAGGACATCTTGTGTCTCTACTAATATCTTTCTAGGGTATACTTGCAACTTCACTATAGAGTTACAGTGGCGGCTGTACTCTCTTTGCAATTGAGAGATTTCATGTTTATCTCACATCGATCTGACATTAATATTATCGGGAGATTCATGATACATCCATCCCGTTATCGGGGGATTAATGATACATCCACCTCGACATATATAATGAAGGATTGAGAGATTTAATGTTTATCTCACATCATTTCCTCCATTAGGGCGTAAGGATATTTTCACCCATCACCCCCGCATATTCAAAAATATGCATTCCGAGTTATGTCGCGGAGCAACCCGTTACACCATCCAGCAAATTCTGACACTGATGGTTATATAGCCAGGGCACTACATGATAAGATCCCACTTGAATAATTAAGTGCATTACTGTATACTTTTAGCATCAGTCAAGTTCTCAAACATTATTATGACAAATGCTACAAAGAAAAGTATAATTTGTCTATCAAGTACTTTTCAAAGCTTTATAAAAACATTGGGATCTTAATCCCTTAACACATCATGGGCATTCTTATCCCTTAACATCTCATCATCATGATTATGGAATATGGGTATTCAAACCCTCAGTTCATCAAAGAACACTTGTTACCACTTATCAAGTAACTAATAGCTTTAGGTCACCTGACCAAGGTAAACATGATACTTGCTACACAAGCATCTCACATGGCTCTCAAAGCCCATTTAGTCTCTTGTTACCTCTTACTAGGTAACAAAGCATATAATGGCTCACAAGGCCCATAAAGCATTTAAATAATTAACATATCATAGCTCATACCTGGCTATGCTCATCAACTCATGATTGCATGCATGATCATTACATGATAACAGTTATATCAATTATATATATCAGCACTATGCAATGTAAGAGTAGCATCACTATTCCCTTATTTAAGTTTAGGATTTCTCTTACATATCATCATCCTTCATTAGGGTTAGGGTTTTCCATTACTAACCATTTAGGTTCTCAAGATCATATTGTTAATGATCAAGCCCTAATTCATTGCTCCACACAACTAGGAGCCACATTGATAACATAAGTATCAATCATACTCATCTTTTATCAATAAATGAATTATCAGCACAAGATATGAGTTCCTTTCTCATATTTGCCAAAATATGATTACATCATCCTTTATTAGCTTGGATTAACCTTTTCTTAAGGTATGTTGTCCTACACTTATCAAAGTGCACTTCATCTAAATGTATCAATTGACATGGCACACTTCATGTGTTACTCATTCAATATATTGGATTTAGGATATTTCAAGGTGTATCAATCTTGAGGTGTTGGATGTGATATCTATCATGTCTTGATGTATAACTTCCCTCGTCACCTTTATCTTAAGTTCATCAACTTATCTTGTATTAGGGTATCTCCCATCCTAATACTTCATGCACCAGTTCATCACCTACTAGACATAAGCCACACATTTGAATTGTCCAACTATCTTCAATGATATGGACTCATCTCGGGTTAAGGCATTATTGATATAAGATCATCCATTAAAAACCACCTTAGGTGTTTCACTTATCAATATATTAGTCACTATTCCATTATTAAGGACAGGGTTTCCCGTCTTTATCAATTAGGGTTTACATAACATCACCCTATATTAGAATTTCACATATCATTATCCTATATCAGGGTTTCACATAGCATTACTTGAAATTAGGGTTTCTCAACTCATAGGCCAAAATTAGGGTTATGGTTTATCATCATATTGCCCAAGATTAGGGTTTCATGTACTATAATCCAAAATTAGGATTTCACATACCTTCACCCTATATTAGGGTAGGATTTCATATAGTATTACATAGCATCACCCTGGATTGAGTTTCATATCACATCTCTAAATTAGGGTTGACATCACCCTTGATTAGGGTTTCATATTACCTCTCTGCATTAGGGTTTCACATGGCATCGCCCATAATTAGGGTTTCACATGGCATTATCTTAATTAGGGTTTCACATGACATTACCCTCGATTATGGTTTCACATAACATCACCCTTGACTAGGGTTTCACATGACATCACCCTTGATTAGGGTTTCACATGACATCACTCTTGATTAGGGTTTCATGTAGCTTAACCCAAATATAGGGTTTCATGAAGCATCCTTTTAAATTAGGGTTTTTCATTATATTACCCTGAATTGGGATTTCTCATATCATCACCCTAGATTAGGGTTACATCATTACCCTTGATTAGGGTTACACCTAGCATTGCCCTAAATTAGGGTTAGGGCTCATCAACCTTCTCAATTAGGGTTTCATGATCTCTTTATCAAGGATCATACCCTAATTATATATTTTACTCATGTTAAAAGTGTTGAGGTTTAACCACTGCATGATTATTATACATGTATGGATTCCTCTCTCTCTCTCTCATCCTCTCTAGGATGTTTATTACTTCAAACTTAATTAGATTAGGTCAACCATTCATTCAAGTACATACATCTATGGTTACCATAGTGTATTGAGTTACTTCTTTCATAAGCATCAAAGGTTAACCAATCAAAAGGTACTAATCACTTAAATACCTTAAAGGTACAGCCATTGTAATTACTTTTGATAAACATCATCAACTATCATGGGGTTGATTGTACTTACAAGGTTTGAATCAATTAAACTTTCATACGGTCTTGGGGTATTAGACCTTTAAACGGTCTTGAAGTATTTTGTCCTTCAATTGGTCTTAAAGTTCTTTGACATTCAAACGGTCTTGAACCACACCTTCAATCGGTCTTCAGATTGTTAGACCATCAAACAGTCTTGAACTCCAGGTCCCTAAATGGTTTGAGATCGTTTGAATAAAATACAATTAATCCAAAATGGTTTTGAAACCGAATTAGCAACTTATCCTTGAAACCGATTGAACATCAAACGGTTTGAGACCATTTTCCCTCCAAACGGTCTCAAGACCATTTGGACTCAAACAGTCTCAAGACCGTTTGGTCCAAAACATCTTGAAACCGATTGGATCAACTAGGGCTTCCTTCAACCAATCAATTGATTTTAGGGTTTGCTTTATTGAATCGATCATCAATTGAACCATTGAGAGTGCATCAAATTACAACCCTTGGATCTCCAATCATCCATCACAGCCCTTGACCTCCAAACAGTCTTGATACCGTTTGGTCTCAAACGGTCTTGAGACCATTTGCCTCCAAACGGTCTTGAGACCGTTTGGACCATCAACCAAAAAATTGATCCAATTCAATTAGGAATTCTTCAATCAATCGATTAGGGTTTGCAATCCATGGATCATTCATTCTTGAATTCATTATAATTAAATAAATTTGAGCCATTGGATCTTCATCATTCACATTATCAATTAACCCAAATGGTTTTGAAGTTCAATTTATCCATTCGATCTTGATATTCATTACCCATTCGATTTTGAACTCAATTACCCATTTGATCTTGTAGTCATTTACCCATTCGGTCTTGTAGTCATTTAAGCATTCGGTCTTGAACTTGATTACCCATTCGGTTTGAAGTAAATTACCCATTTGATCTTGGGTTCAATTACCCATTCGGTCTTGAACTCAATTGCCTATTCGGTCTTGAAAACAAATCAATTCAATCGGTTTTGAAAACGAATTAGCTCAATCGGTTTTGAAAACTGATTGCCCCTTCCTTTGTTGAGGTGTGTGCTTAAGATGACATCATCATATTCAAGCTGCAAACCTTCGAAATCAATTGTGATTCTTATGATTATTTCAACAACTGATCAAAAGAAAATCGAGAAATAAGAAAGGTTCAACACATGATGAATAAATTGCAAGAAATAATGACATTTAAGGGTTCAAGTTATATCAACCACCTTCAAAATTGAATCCAAGCTTAAAGCTTCACGTTATCAATGGTGAATGAAGCTTTCTCAACTATCCAAGGCTCATCCTCGAGTCTTGAGTAGAATGAATGGCTAAGGTTGAAGATTGAATGAAGAAAAGAAGAAATCAAGCATTGAATTTTGATTTCCACCATGAAATCAAGGTTGACGATGACTATGGAGCTTACCTATAGGTTGGGGCACGTCCTCCTGTTTCTCCTAAGCTCCTTTGTGCATGGCCAAAGCAAGGAAAGAAAAAGGGATCGAAAAAGCCTTTCATGTGGGTTGAAAATGGGATGTATATAAGGGAATTTCGATGAGAGAGAAAGTGATAAATAATTCCTTCAACTCCCAAAATTGATGCCACATACTCCCCTCCATCCCTTGAATATGAAGCCACCTCCCCCACCTTGTAATTCCTATTCATTATCCATGAATTAAAGAAAACAAATTAAGCACCTTAATCAATATAATAATAATATCCAAAATTGAGTGGATATTACTTTTCCTTTAACTAATGTGAGTGGGCTCTCCACTCACTTTAGATATTTCGTGGCCTTTGCAAGGAACAAGGACGTTTACACTTATGCAAATTTAACCATCTCATTTTTTGTTGAAGGGTACTTCCATTAATATATTTATTTTTGCATTAAATTGAATTAGGGTTTCAATTATGCTTAAATCTTGATTATTTTAATATCAAGATTCTGTCTCCTCCAAAGAGATTCAAATGAGACGCCCCTCTGATTTTATTGTCTCTAATTAATACCAAGAAACATTAGGGACTCTCTAGAAGTGGTATTTTGCATATTGAACCTTATGTTTTAGGTAAATTGCACATTACACCAAAACTAGGTTTTAATGCACAAACATTGCTTAATAAGCTCTTTCTTGGTACTCAAGCTTTCACAAGCCACACCTCTGCATCATTCTAATTCTTATGATGCTTAAACACTTGTGGAACATTTTATCATGTAACATTTGCAAGTTAACCCCTCAACTTGGGTAATTTGCACTTTAGTCCAAAATAAGTAAAACATTGTTTCAACATTATTAAAAAAGGACTAAAATTGAAACATAAGTTCCTCTTGAGCCTTAATTATTATTCAAAAGATAAAAACAAGCATATAATTATCTTTCTTAAACAAAACATCTAGAATTTAAAGTATAACCCAGGTCAGGAATGTTACAATTATAAACCCCTAACAAGGATTTTGTCCCCGAAATCCCAGATAAAGGGAGATAAATATTATTTATTCATCATATCATCAAGTATCCACATAACATCTTAATTTCATGGAGATGTCATAGAACTTTGGTCAACATAAAGTTCTTCCATACAGGGTTATCGTAGAACTTGTCACACATGACACATACTCTATTGTCCTTTTCATTATTGACTATAGAGTCAACTCTGTGTCAGATAGCATTTTTCTTTGTCAGGGATACATTATACGTAGCTCATTCTATTCAAGTGTCAAACCTCACTGATTTATTACCTTTCTCAACTTATAACTTTATGTGACATGATTCTTAATTCTGAGAAATCTTCCATATTCCTTGTTTAGATTAGCATATCACTTCCAAGGAAAGACCAGAGTTACATTTTGTCACCCACTTGTGACTACAAGTATTATCATACATTTGTTGTGCCATCCAATTTGTTGACACAACACTAAACTCTCATACTGCTTGTACCAACTATCTTATTAGTTGTACATACTTTTTTCATAAGGGGAGGTTACCTATCAATTAAGAACTTATCTTAGAGGTATATTAAAGAATTATTTTTAGTTTGATAAGATTCTCCCACAATGATTTTACAATTGTTCCTTCAATTAATACATCCTCATCGATGTTATGTTTATGTGGAGAATAAACCCCTAACAAGTCATGTCCATACTATTTTATGTAATTAGACTGATTTCACAGTTGGCCATTCTAGGTAACCAACATATTTCATCTAATTAGAAGTTATACTTTTACTTTCCCATACCACCTGATATTTCTTAGATACCAGAATTCCTTACTTTGGTATCTATCACACGTGTCAAAAACACATCACATCCTCATCATTCTTCCATCTTGGGACATTATTTTTTACATATATCTTTATTTTGGAACCAAAGTCCAAGATGAAATGATACTTTTCTAAGTATCCATCATTAGATTATTTCTAATCCATGCACATCAAGTGTCATGATACTCTCTTGATTGCCATGTCCCAAAAAGAAGAGCACACAAAGAAACATATTCCTCTTATCACCCCATCATCATCCAGGGTTGTTTATCAAAGAGAAAGGATTATCATCTCCTCTCATTATAGCATGAACCTTCGACTGTTCATGAGTCATTTATTCTTATTTCCTCCCAGGTTCCTTGCTATCAATATAGGAATTATAAGGATGGTTACATGTCATTACTCATTCCTTTGTTATTGTCTAACATGTTTATGAACATTTTGTGATTTTATCACATTTCCCATTTCCACATCATGGGAAAAGATCTTTACTATTCACACATGCTTTATCAGACAAGGATAATCTCCCTTGTCTCATTTTCTTTATCATGAGGATTATACTTTTATTTCCTCATACACACAGATGGATCTGAGATCATTTCAGATTCCATTTTATTGTACTAAGGATGTGATAAAAATATTCATGCCATATTTCTAGTTTCTTTATGCTCACTAGATTGTTTCAGAATGACTACTTGATCAGAGTAATCAGAAAGATAACAATCTAAGAGTCCCATACTTTCCTTATCTCCAATAATCATATACCTGTCCATGGTATACAAGTACTGAGATTAGGTAGTATGCACTTTATTTACTATCATGTTCCTCACTTTTCATATCATCATAAGCACATGATTTAATATTCCTAGATTTTCTTCAAGCATTACTTCTATATCTCATACTTTATCACCCAGATAAGAGAAATTATAAAGCATTTAAAGGAATACTGAGTAAAATATGAGTCCTCATCTTCCTTGTGTCCTCATATGACTAGTCAAAGAAAGCTTAAAAACAACTACTTTCTTATATTTAACAAATGAAATCATGAAATAATATATATATATATATATATATATATATATCACAATAAAACTATTTCATCTGATCTGTCTCACCTCGTAGTTTGTTTACTGCCTCAGGCTGATTCTTTTCATAGAATCTTACCATTGCATGATGTTGACCTTGTGCTTTGTTATTTAATGCAGTTGATCCTGCCTGGGACATCTGTTCGCGTCCTCGAATGCCACCAGAAAACTATTTCCTCTGATGACCTTGATGTCTCTGTCTCGATGGTTGGGTTACCATTATGTTTACAACCAGAAAGTTCCTTGCTAGATGTCCTATCTGTCTACACTGGTGACATGTTCTATTCTCTTGATATGGTCTAAAAGGTCCTTTACCCTTTTCGGGTAGCCCTTTCCCTAGTGCACTAGACCCTGGTTGTATTGGGGGTACCAAAAACTTCCCCTTTTTGGAACTACTAGGCCTCTGATCCTGAGTTTGGATAGGCCTTTTCTTAATTCTTTTCTCATTATCCTTTTTTGGATAGTCTTTTCTGATATCATACTTTTGTTATGCTATTCTAATCTACTGATACAATACTAACTTCCTTATTACTTATTTTAATTGTTTAATTCTTTCGTCATAACAAGAGGCTACTTATCAAAAAGGACTTATCTCTAAGGTATTTCTAGATGTCATGTATAAAATGCCTCAATAGATCTAGATAGGGATATTCTATAGAATTATTTTTAGCCTGATAAGCTTTTCCCAAAATGGTTTTTACATTTATTCCTTCAAATGATACGTCCTTAATGATGATATGTTTTGTAGAGCATAAAACCCTAACATATGATATCCATACTATAGTTATATCAAAGATGATCCTTCTAAGTAACTGAATATAATTCATCTTATTAGGAGTTATGTTCTTATTTTCACATACCTTTGAAAATTCTGGGATACTAGGATTCCTTACCTTGGTATCCATTATATGTACCAAAATCACATCACATCTTCATCATATCCCTTTCCCTACTATTATATTTATCAAAAACATATAAAAGGATCTTTCTTTCATTTTGGAACATTACTTATCATATATAACTTTATCTTGGAACCAAAATCCAAGACTAACTAATACTTTTCTAGGAATCCATCAAAAGATCACTTCTAATTCATACACATCAAGTGTCATAAAACTTACTTAATTATCATGTTTCTATAAGAAAATAACATATGGAAACACATTCCTCTCATTACCCCATTATCACCCAGGATTGGGTATTAAAGAGAAGAGATTATCTTCCCTTCAAATTATAACATAAGCTTTCATCTGTTCAAGAGTCATTTACTCTTGTTTCATCCTAGGTTCCTTGCCATTAGCATAAGAATTTTAAGGATGATTACATATCATTACTCCTTCCCTTGTTATTGTCTAACATATTCATGAACATTTTCTAATTTTATCACATTTCTCATTTTCACATTTATAGAAAAGATCTTTACTATTCACATAGTCTTTATCGAATAGGGATCATCTCCCTTGTTCCTTTTCTCTTATCATGAGGATTATACTTTTTACTTCCTCATACACACAGATTGATCTGAGATCATTTCAGATTCCATTTACACTTAGGATGTGATAAAAAAAATATCCATGCCATATTTCCAGTTTTTTTATACTCACTAGATTGTCTCAAAATGACTACTTGATCAGAGTAATAAAAAAGATAACAATGTAACAGTTCCATACTTACCTTGCCTTCCATAATTGAATACCTGGTCAGGGTATACAAGTACTGAGATTAGGTAGTATGCACCTTATTTTAATATCATATACCTTACTTTTCATAACATTAAAATATAGGACTTAGCATCCCTGGATTTTCCCGAGATATCATTTTCACACCTCATCCTCTTTCACACAGATAGAAAGAATTCATAAAGAATTTTGAGCAGAATGTAAGTTCTTATCATACTTAATAGATAAAATCATAAAATGACATATCAAAATGACACAATTTCATCTGACCTGTCTCAATTTGTGGATTGATTATTGTCTCAGGCTGATTCATTGCATTGAATCTCATCATTTCCTGATTCCAATGTTGTGCTCTATTATTTAATGCAGATAGATCTGCTCGAGACGCCTATCCACGTCCTCGCATGCCACTGCTAAACAATTGCCTTTGAGAGCCTTGTTGACTCTACCTCAGTGGTTGAGTCATTCCCTTCCTTCTTCTCAGATAAGAGGGTCTAACATGCCCAATCTATCCACAACCAAAACATATCCTATACACATCCCCTAGTCTTGTCGATCTTGTTACCGATGTAGGGGTTACCTCAGAAGTCCTAAATGGTGGAACATTAGGTACTTTGCCCCTTCTTGGTAGCCACTGCCCTGGTGCATTGGTTGTTTGTTGCATTGGTGGCACCAAAAATTTCCCCTTTTTAGAACTACTCTGCATTTGTTCCTAAATTTGGGTAGATCTTCTCTTAATTCCTTCCTCATTGCCCTTGTCTGGACAATCCTTTATAAAATTTCCTGGTTGCCTACACCTGTAGCAAACTTTGTTTCCGTGTCATAACCTAATTCCTTCGACATTTTCCACTATTCTATTACAATTATGTGGATAAGAAATCCTACTAGAGCCCAAAATTTTGTCATTAGGGACTGGTAATCTAGGTTGTATTGCTTGTATCTGATCCTCGATATGCCTTAATGTTGTCACAACCAGTCCAATGAAGGTATTAGAGGTAGGGTTCTCTATCATAGTTGGATCATCATGAGGATTCTTAGGCAGTCATTCTTTTCTCTCTTGATCCCTTGCACATTCTCCTGGTGCAACAACATTGCTTTCAACAATGTGTTCCTTGTGTTCTCTAGACATCTTTAAGCTTTACTCTATCTTCTGCATAAGTAGAAGTCACTATAAGACATACTAAAGGACACTAGAACAGACTCAACACCTTAGTCCTATGTCTTTGTAGACTCAGCAAACCTTAGGCTTTGGTACCAAAACTTTGTGATGAACTGATTACAGATCAAGTCATCACCAGTAATAATCACAAAATAACCATGATCATCAGAATTAACAAAAATCACTAAGAACTAAAACCATTTTTCACATAGATCCTCTTCCAGGAAACTTTTACAAAGGAACCAAAACTTTATATACATGTGGTTCAAATCGTACATATATTGTACCGTCTCATCTTGAGGATAACAAGTACTAGTTGCTTTACTTTAACATGTACAATAGCAACATAAAATATCAAGGTAAACAACCAAAATCTCAAGTCATTCATAAAAACCACTAAGAACTATCTCCCAAGTACCTGAGAGTATAGAAACGACACATAGGACTTCTATCTATAAGACATGACAGATAGTACATCAACCTGAGCTATCACTCTGTCTCGTCTGTCATTCTCCTTTTACAGAAAGGTCTCTACCTCCTCATACATGTTCACCTAAAATTTTTGGATCCCACGGGGTGATACAATTGTCCCAGTGAGAGATATAACTCTCCGCCGACTATATTATTATCAAGATTAAGTAGTTTAAAAACTGAACAGAGGTTCTTTTATATTAATAAGTAGGGTTAATCACTGTTATAAGCAGAATAGAATAGTCTTTCTTCTTAAAATAATGCATCTATCTATGGTAAAGCAATAAATCATATATTAACTATTCAAAATAATATGAATAAATATGAATAGCATCTATTCAACTAAGATATATAAAAAGAGTATACATCAACCAATGTCTTTCCATATTTGATCCTTGAGCAAATACACTATATAGTTGATTACATATTATAGTCACACTTATGCCCTGAGGAGATGAAATATACCTTTCATACTCAAACCGACTACTAGTAAGTTGAAATCGGTACCATACAAGGTCAATGGCAGAGCCGACTGTCAAGACCTCACCTGTCTCGGTTAGTACAAGACCACTTAGGATTCAGTAGGACACCTTGTGTCAGCTGCTGGCAGGACATCTTATGTCACCTGCTTTTAGCATGCCAAGGTATAGCAACATCTTCGCTATAGAGTTACTATCGTAGCATGTACTCTCTTTGGGAGAGTTCACATAGCTTTCCTAGATTATAATATAAGGATAAGGAAGATCAACATCAATTCTTTTCCTGGTCGGGTGATTTTATATTTCAATCCCAACATCACTTAGGAATGAAGAAGGATTTGCACATCAATTTCTTATTTGGTCGGGAGATTCACATCATCTCAGGATAAATAAGGAAGACATGACACTAATTCTTCATTGGGACGTTTGGATATACTTCGTCCTTCACCCCCGCATATTCAAAAACCTACTTCCGAGTTAAACTCGTTTCACCATCAACAATTCTTGACACTGAATGGATCTATGGTTAGGGCACTACATGATGAGATTTAACTTAATTAATTAGGTACCTTATAATATTCTTTTAGCATCAACCTAGTTTCAAACATGAATTACAACAGATGTTATTAAAGAAAGGATAGTAATTTTAAGATCTTTAGAACATTCTTGAAAGTATATCACTTGGGATCTCAGTCCCTTATCACATCAATGGGAATTCCCATCCCTTCATATCATCATTATCATGATCACTGGATCTGGGTATTCAAACCCTTAGATCTCTACATAGCATGGTTACCTCTATAACATGTAACTATTACCTCCAGGTTCTCTATCCCAGGTATTCATCTTACTTATTGTACAAATATTTCACATAGCCCACATAGTTCATTAAACATCTTGTCACCTCTTACTAGGCAACAACTTATCCTTTAAGACATCAGACTGAATAATCATTATTCTTGTTATACAAGTATTTCACACAACTTACAAGACTTATTTAAGTCTATTGATAGCACATCATAGCTCATATTTTACTATACTCATCATTTCATGATTCATGTGTAGTGTGCACTTTATGATGAAAGACTCTTATTAACAAATAACATCATTATTCAACTTAAGCGAAATGCATCCTTCCCATGATTAGGGTTAGGATTATCTACATCATCACCCTATGATATAAGAAAGTATATCCTTCCCATTATTAGGGTTAGGATTATCTAAATCTAACCGATTACAATTGTGAAAGCATACTATCACCCTATCTTAGGGTTAGATTTCTCCTTTATTAACAATTCAGGATTTAATATTATAATGTCTAGAATCAAATCCTAATTCATATACTCCACTTATCATAAGAGTATCAATACATAATTATTAACATGTTTATCACCCATGTTAAAGTCTGTCTCTCTTATCCTTATTAGAATATTGATTGCATCTTACTTAATTCACCTCTTAAGGTCCATTAGCTTAACATTATTAAATTAGATTAAACTCATTATGTCTCAATATTAATCACACAACATACATCACTTAGACAAGTGTAATAAATAAAAGCATGTCTACCATATCGGGTAGCATGATGGATAATGTTGTGCTAACATGTTTGAAGATGCATATATCATTATAACAAGTATCATTATTAGCCATGTGGTGCATTCAAACCATCATATCTAGTTTAGGGCATATCCCTTAACACCATATCATGTAGTCATGTTGAGTTAAGTATCACTTTAACTTTTCTCATCTTAAGTCAACCTCATGTCATGTATAGGTTAGACCATTATCCTCATATTGGGTATAGAGGTTTATGGGGTTCTCATATCGTGTACAAGAGTACACCATATCGGGCATACCATTATGGCTTTGCCATATATCTTTCAAGATAATAATATATTAGTTCTTTACCTTAGTTGGTCATATCAACTTTTCATTTTAAACTTTCCATATCGGTTTTCCATCATATCAGTCTTCCTCTTGGATTTCCATATTGGATTTCATCTTGGGTTACCATATTCTGTCCTGACATTAGATTTTCTATATTGTGATCCCATGTTGTTATATCGTGATCCCACGTTGACTATCATATTGGTTTACCTATCTTAGCTATCATGTCGGGTTACACCTTTGAACATCATATCGGTGTACCTCATGGGTTCACCATATCGAGTACCCACATTAAGTGGTATCATGTTGCCATATCATGTTCCTATTTGACTACCATATCATGTTCCAATGATAGATAAGAACCATGAACTCTAGTTCTTTTCTTGACAAGATGGATACTAAATTGATCTTCAACTCAACACAAAGTAATAAGTATATTGATTTTTCAGAGAAGAATGGGTTCCAAAACATACCGGGTTCCCATGTCCTCATCTAGGGTTTTCCCATATCGTGTAAAGGTATTACTTCTTACCTTGTATCATGTATAAGGTGCTAGTAGGTAACTCCCATATCATTCACAAGACATGTCTCTCATCAAGTATAAAGTATCACTCATCACCATATCATGTTACTTTTCATCTTGAGTTTCATATCAGATTTCCCATCACCATCTAGGGTTTTTAACTCATGTCAGGTTAAGATATAGACCTAACATGATATCGTGCATAAGGTGAATATATGGCCCTATATCATGTTCAAGAGGTGTATAAGTACTTACTCATCTCACCCATGAAGTATACACTTCTTACTATGTCATATTTGTAATGGATTTACATCAACATATCAAGTTGCTCATCCTCTAGGGTTTACTATATCGGGCTAAAGTGTATGATTGGTTCCCTATCATGCATAGGGTGCATGACTCTCATATCATGCATATAGTGTTTTCTTAACAACATATCGTGCATGGGGTATGCACTTCATCATCATATCGGGCAAGAAGTATTCACTCATTATCATATCGAGTTAATGGTGTGTTCAATCCATCATATTGGGTTTTGAGGTACTTCAACCCATATTGGGTTGTACCATGATGATGTCATCATCATCAACTTCTAGATTCTTATTCTTACTATTCTAAGTCATGGACAATAGTTTAAAATACTTTTGAAACTTAAAGTAACATCAATTAATCCAAGGAATTTGAAATTGAAATTAGATCATCAAGCTCAACAATATTGAAGGTAAATAATAACATAGTTGGGTTCAAGTTATATAACCCGCCTTATGAACAACTTCCAAGCTTCAAGCTTAAACTCCTCACATTCCAAGGTTGAATATGAACCTCCCAACAATCCAAGACTTGAGATCCTAGCTTTTGCATGATATCTCCAATCTCAATGGCCAATATCATCTTCTATGACCTATTTGGCTGATATCTTTTTCCTTGGCCGATATCAAGCTCTTATCACTCAACTCTCCTCACTATGCTCAACATAAGAGGGTATGCACAATACAAGAGGGAAGGTTACTAACAATATTTCAAAAATCTTACTAACAAGTGAAGGGCAAGGTATTTATACTAGAGGTTTATGGAAAAGAGTGTAAGAGGTGTCATTAGCTTAGGCTACTAAGTGCCACCTAGCCATGCATAGTTGACACATACTTTTGCATGCATCCCATTATTTATCTTGCCATGAAAAAATAAAATTCCAAGTATAATGTAGAGGATAAGGGTCGGCTCTTGAGTTAGATTCTAAGGCAAGTCTTCTTCCACTCATTATATTATTATATTCAATTCCATCTTTTCTAAGATAAGTTGTAAACCGAGTCATATCTTTTCTTTGAAGTGTCTTGTCCATCATGGGAAAAGCTAAAGCTCCATAAATAGATAGGAGACTTCCTCCATGGCCCCTTGGCCGATAGGGATTTCCACTCTAAGTCTCCAACTCAATATGCTCATATGTATAACCTTCAACTTATACATTTTCTTAGTCTTTCAATTAAAAAAAAAGAGTACCACCCCTCAAAGGGGGTTCAATTATGGTTCCCCCTTCTTTATCTCTCCTCTAAATGATACCTAGAGGGAGTAGGGACGCACTAGATGTGGTAATTTTCATGACAACCCTATATTTTTGGTAAATTACAATTTGTATCAAAATTGGTGCAAAAAGCACTAGCATTGTTCAAACAAGCTTAATACTTGAAATTTAGGCTTTCCACAAGCCACCACTTAGCATCATTCTCTCTCTTATGATATTATAATAGTTAGGACACATTCATCATGTAACATTTTACAATGTATCCCCTTATCTTGGGCAAATTGCACTTTTCACTTAGATTGTCATATAATGCACACATAGCTTGCAAATAAGCTCAAACTTGGAAATAAACTTCTCAAAGAGTCCTAATTACTTTTCAAAGGATTAGAAAAAGTTTATAATTATCTTGTTTTAAGAAAAACTTCTAGGGTTAAGCCATAACCCAGGTCAGAGGTGTTACACTTTTTCTTCCACATTTGCACTATGGTATCTTCTATGGTTCATGGATTTCCCTTCCTGTGACAGTTCAGTTGCATCACTGACTACTGGTAGAATAGAAACAACTTACAGGGGAAAAGTCAGAATCAAGGTCAAAGTCATAGTCAAGGCCAAAGTTAGATCCATCTGCAACTAGTTTAATATTTGACATGTTCACCTTTGCAAAAAGACAATCATATATAAATGCTAAGTTGAACCAAAGTTCCATCATTAACAACAACATGTTTAGTGTGATGCAATCTAGATGGGTTGTTTGTCTAATCTAGAAAATCACAACAAAATGATTGACCAAAAATTGGCAAACATGTCCATTCTTACCAAAATTCCATTAGGGAGGACTTTTTCCACAACAAAGTGGAATCTAGGTGGACATGAGACTATCAAGATGGCTATGCTAAGACTAGGGATCATGCTTGTGATGGTCACCCCTAAGGTTCAATAGTAGAGCATAGCATGAACATTGACCAACTAGAAATTGTTAAAGTTGCACCAGAGGAGCCGGATACACCATTTCCTAAGAAGACTTAGAAGGAGAAAAGAATGAAGAAGAAGTCAGCTAAGGACAAGAGAGATGAGTTTTTCAAAGAAGTTATAGAAAATAGGGATGATTATGCTCTCAGAACCCATTTCCATACAAGATGATCAAATCTCATTTGAATAAAAGGTATGAGAAATTCATTGAAGCGGTCAAAAAGATGTACCTAGACATTCCATTTATATATGCTATCAAAGAATTTCCCACTTATGCCAAGTCCATTAAAAATTTGATCACTAAAATAAGACAAGGTAATGGTATTGAAACAATGAAGTTAGATAAGATATCCAACACCTTTATCCAGGACAAAATGGAGACCAAGAAAAAAAACCCAAGAGCATTTAATATCCATTTAATATTGAGATAATAAAGAACAGAAAGATCTAGATGATCTATGAGAGAGTATAAGTCTAATGCCATTAACTATAGCCCAAAGGCTTGGCCTCAATTACATGGTAAATTTTGGAACACATATCTAATTAGATGATCATACTTTCACCAAGTCTATGGAAATTGTTGAAGACATGTTGAACATGGTTGAAATATATTTTTATCCCCGATGATATAGTTGTGATTGATACTGTAGAAAATTCTACTTTCCTAAGGATCTTTGGGAGACCTTTCCTCTCTACAGGGAGATCTAGGGATCATATTTATTAGAGTTGGAAATGACTACATGGGCTTTAAAGTGCAAGATTCTACTAGAGGAATTCTCCTTTTTAATATGTAGGATAGATACAACTAACTTTGTGAAGAAATCCAAGAGCAAAATTTACCGTCAATCCTCTAATGAGAGATTTGACATACCAAAATATCAATGGTGAATATCCTAATGTTGTAGAGTTTCTTGAATACCATGATGTTGAAGAGAGTGACAAAGAAAGCAAAGAAGATTCATAGGTCGTGACAGTCATGTGTACCTCCCTAGAAAGTACCCTGGCTGATAAAGAGACACTGAATCCCAAGCCAGAGTTGAAACCACTCTCTATGGGTCTAAAGTATGACTTCCTACAAATAAAAGAAAGAAAAATGGTTATCATTGACCTAGCTCTGTCTGAGGAGAAAGAGGAGTGACTTCTATCTAACTTAAGTATGGGAAGAAAAGCAATTCGATATTTTTTCCATGATATTGAAGGATTAAATCTCACTGACTGCATGCACCGTACTCTTGAGTCTGAGGGAAACCTATCACATAAGGGAAAATAAGGCTTAATAATAACTTGAGAGAGGTTGTTAAGAAAGAGGTTATTAATCTTTTTGATGTAGGGGTAGCGTACCCTATCAATGATATAAAATGTGTAAGCCTAGTCCATGTGGTAGAAAAGAAGGGTGGCATGATGGTAGTCAAAGGCTATAATGGAGATGAGATAGCCACCAAAAATTTTATAGGGTGGAGAATTTGCATAAATTGTTGAAAGTTGAATGAAGCTACTAAGAAAGATCATTTTTTACTTCCCTTCATTGACAAGTGTTGGTGTGTCTTGTCTATTACTCCTACTTTTTCTATCTAGATGGATATTCTAGTTTCTATCAAGTTATGATCCATCCTAATGACCAGAAGAAGATTATGTTTTCCTATTTCTCCGGATATGTATGCCTTTAGACGCATGCCTTTTGACTTGTGTAATGCACCTCCAATGTTCTAAAGGTGCATGGTATCTATTTTCTCTAACTTTATTGAGGATATTATGGAAGTCGTATGTATGCCTTCTCTAACTATGGTACCTAATTTAACAACTATTTGAGAAATCTTTCCCTTATACTAAAGAGATGTGAGGAAAAACATGTAGTTGCTAATTGGGAGAAATGTCATTTTATGGTGCAAGAAGAGATTGTGTTGGGACATAAGGTTTTAGAGAGAGGAACTGAATTTTAGATGAGAAATGTATAAGCCATATCAAACTTCCACCTCTAAAATCTACTATGAGGGTGAGAAGCTTCTTATGTCATGTAGAACACTACCACTAGTTCATAAAGGATTTCTCAAATATCTCTAAACCACTTTCAATCCTTCTGGTTAAAGATGTTTTATGATTTCAACAAAAGTTGCTTGGAAATTTTCAACATGCACATGAGTGCTCTCACAACTGCATCTATGATACTATCATCAAATTTGGACTTGTCATTTGAACTAATGTGTGGTTAGTGATTATGTCGTAGGAGAAGTCTTAGGATAGAAGAAGGACAAGAATCACTATGTGATTTATTATGCAAGAAAAACCATAGATGAAGCCCAAGTCAACTACACCACAACTAAGAAGGAGATATTCACTGTATTCTATGCTTTTGATAAGTTTAGGTCATTACGAGCTAGATCCAAGATAGTATAGACCAATAGTGGGACAATTAAATATTTAATGAATAAGAATAAGATGAAGTTGAGGTTGTTGAGGTGGGTGTTCTTGGTATAGGAATTCTACCATGAAATTGTTGACAAAAAGGGGTTAGCAAATGTTGTTGTTGAGAACTAATCTAGGTTACATGTGGAGAAGTATTACTCCTTTCCCATCAATGATAGCTATCTTGATGAGTTACTCTGATGGTAGTTAAAGCCATAGACTAGGTTGTACCTTGGCCTAATGATATATGCAACTATCTAGTGTATCATCAACTACCATCGGATGTCACCCATAACAAGAAGAAAAAACTTTGCTCTGATCTTAAAAAATATTCTTGGGATGATCCTTTTTAGTTCCAAAGATGCTTAGATAATCTATACATGAGATGCAACCCATAATAGGAGGTGTTAATATCCTCTATAAATTCCTTTCCTCAACCTATGGTTGGCATCTAGGTTTTGAAGGAACAACCTCCAAGATATTGCAATTTGGGTTCTATTGGCCCACTCTATTCAAATATTCACAGACCTATGTCAAGTCGTGTAGCAAATGTCAATGAAGTGGTACCATATCAAAGAGAAACAAAATGCCATGTTCGATTGGATTTAAGTAAAAAAGAATTACATTTTTGGGATTGCTATTCCTTCATCATGCGGAAACAAATACATGTTGGTTGTAGTAGACTACATATCCAAATTGGTCAAATATGTTACACCCCCACTTGTGATTCTAAGTTTGTAATGAAGCTATTTGAGAAAACTCTACTCCCAAGGTATAGGGTCCTTTGAACCTTCTCTAGTAATTGTGGATCCTATTTTGTAGAAATGGAAGCTTGAGACACTACTAAGAAAGCATGGGTTGAGTCACAAGGTTGCTACCCCTTACCACCCACAGACATCTGGACAGGTTGAAGTTTCAAACAGACAATATAAGGCAAACCTCTATGAATACAGTGAGAAAGTCAACAAAACTTTATGATGCCTTATGGGCATACCGAACATCTTACACGACACCTATGGGGACCACTCCCTATAGGTTGATATATGGTAATGCATTCCACCTTCCTATGGAGCTAGAACACAAAGCCTTCTGGCCATCAAACTTCTCAACATTGACCCAAAAATGGTAGGGAAAAAGTGATTCTTACATCTCTAGGAGATTGATGAGTCGTTCTTGCATGCTTACAAGAATGCCTGTATCTACAAAGAACATACCAAGGTGTGTCATGAATCACACCTAAAAGAAAGTATGCCATTGAGGAAGACAATGTTATCCTTTCCAATTCTTCAATCATATTTTTCCCTACAAAATTAGGGTCTAAACGGTTAGGTCCTTCCCTTGTCACCAAGATATATCCTTTGGGGATGATGGAACTATTTAGTGAAAATTCAGGCACCTTCCTTGTGCATGACCACAAGGTAAAAGGATCGATGAAGATGAAGCCTTTACAAGAGGAGTTGGTATGTAGCTAGATGAACCACCAGCCCAAGATTGAGAAGAATAGAGGAAAGCCAAGCTAGAGACTAAAAAAGTAGTGCATCTTGAGAGGCAACCCAAGGCTTTATAAATCCTTTTGCAATTTAAATTCTAAGTTTTGATGATTTGGTATTTTTTATAACCTAGTTTTTAGCATATATTTGTACATATATTTGAATACAAATATTGCATTTTTGAGGACATATTAGAAAGCTTGGTATTTTATATGTCTTGTTTGAAGTTTTATTTTGAGAATGCTAGTTCTCTATATAAAAGGATTTTTTTGTGTTTTATTGTATTCAATAATCCACTAAAAATTATTGTCCAAAGAAAGAATGGAAAATCCAATAATAAAGGAATTCCTAAAAGTAATGGACAATGGATGTTTAATTAAGAGAATTGTTTTAGACATTTCTAGAAAAGATATTCTGAAGGTAACTAATAAGTTGTTTCAGCCTAATGATGTGCTTAAAAAGAAAACATATCAAAATAAGAGATCTTGCCAAGTTTGGATGGGAAAAGAAGTTAATTGATGCCTTAAATAAATCAAATAAAGCATTTTATTAAGGGGTAAGAAAGGGATATTTAATATTTTTATTTTGACATCAAACCTTTACCAAACTGAGATTTAGTTATCAAAAAGGTTTCCTTTAAATTTTGGGGCCAATTGGAGTAAAAATGAGAGAGAGATGATTTATTTAAGTTCCCATAATCAAAAGTTCACATATAGGTCCTTGTGAATCAAAATAGAAAAAGGGGAACTTCGTTCCCACATTAATTACCCAACATAATTTTAGATGATAAATAATCCAAATCTAAGACTATGGAAGAAAAATAGGAATATTCTAAGCTACTTTTTATCTGCATAATTAATTATGTAATTATTCAAAATTTGGGAAAAGGGAAAGTTTGAAGAACCTAAAAGTAATAGTTTGGATCCCAAATCTCACCTAATTGAGTATATGATCAAAAGGAATATTTTCCTAAAATTTTATAGGAAAAAGAGTTATCATGAGAAAGATATAAATACTTCCTTCCTTTGGAGTTTATCTAAAAAGGAAAGAAAATAATATGAGGATAAACCAAGTACAGTTCATGGAGAGGATTTCACTTTCATGTATTGAACATTTTGCTTCCTCTCTTTGTAATCACAGTCTATGTAAGACACCAACGGTCTTCGACCACAAGGGTATAGCAGGATGCAACACCCTAGTCTTCCATGGGCTCATATCATGAAGCTAAATCAAGGAATCTCGATCTTTAGGAGATCCACCTCTATGGCAAGAAGTGTTGGTATGTATGCCCATAGAGCCAATCATATGATTATTGTAATGGAACTATCTTGTAAATGATTTGATTAATAATAAAGGCAATCTTCCAACTTATTTTGTTTTATTTAGTTATGAGATGATGATGTAACATAATAAATGTCTAAGGAATAGTATTACTCAATGACATATGTCTTCGAGCTGAGAACTTGAACAATGAGATCATGTAGATGTCAAGAGTATATACATTCTTGTTATGTTCCTAGTCATATGTTATTGTGGAAGGTTGATAGACATGAATAACACACAAGACTAGAGTGTGTGTTGGTTGATGACAGAATCACATTAAGTCATGATATGTGATATCAAACAAAACACATAGATACTTGTTAGAGAATAATGTATTGGATAAACCCACCTTGATAGTGATACATGGAAACTATGATTGGTAGTCAGAATCATCTCTCATAGTGTTGGTGGTGATTGTGGTTCTTAAACCTAAAATCACTACACTCATCACATGTCGTTTGATGTACTTAGACATCATCCATTGTGGACTTGAATAAAGGTTGCCATAAAGGAGGTGCTCAAGTACATCATAACGCATGGGGATGACTATGAGTGATGTAAATGGGATTTGTCCCCCCTACATGAGTTTGACATCATGGCCACTTGATAAGAAAGACTGAGAAATGCATGGCCATTCTCATGTGAGTCAATATGTGATATTGAGTTTACATATATCTCAGACAGTATGCTCAAGTTCAAGGAATAGAGATTAAATGTTGAAGAGGATGACGATTCCATGCCTCGACTTCAATCTAGATATCACTGACAAAGGAACTATACAAACACTATAACATCAATCACATATTGTAGGTTGAAGTTATTCTCCAACTTTCCAAATTACTTGGGTAGCAATGATGTGTTGATAGATATCGCTCATTTCTTGTGATGTCACAAATTAGTTATGGACATTCATTGCCAACATAACTTGGAACCTATAGGGTCACACACATAGGATACACCTAGAAGAGGAGTTTGTTCATGAATGTGGTTTAAACTTGATTACTAAAAAGTTAGGTATTCAGTTTAAACAACAATGGTTGAATTATTGGACTGTGAACCAACCGGTTCAAGGGTTAAATCAGTCAATATGAATGTGAGGTTAATTGAACCAAGTTTGGCAATCAGAACCATGAGACGACCGATTCATTAAGTGAACTGATCAGCTCAGGTCTGTAAATCGACCGATTCATGTTATGAACTGACCGGTTGGTTGATCAATTTGATTGGATCAAGGATTAGTGTTGATGTATGATGTGCATTAATCATATATTAATTTCCAATACAATTGCAGTTTGGAAACTTTTTGAAACAACTGATTCAAGGGTTGAACATATTGGCTCACATGCCAATTAATTGGTTCACACTTGAATCGACCATTTTTTTTCTCGTAGGTTATGAAATTTCATCCCCTTTGACTCCCGCTCAGACTAGAACTCTTGACCTTAACCCTCCTATAAATAGAGGGGTAGTTGAGGCTTTCTAGAGACACATCAATCGCTCTGACAATTATTGTCTTCTCTGGTTGTGGTAACCGAGAGAACCCCGAGCAAGTCCTACCCATCAATGGGAGAGATAGAAAGGGTGAGATAATTGGGAGATCAAGTCAGTGCTAGTACACTAACTAGAAGGAATAACTCCTTCTTATCTATTCATCTAGAATGACAGGAGTTCCAGGTGGTCGATGTGGACTACTATAGAGTCGAGGAGGTTGTTGCTTGCCCCTTGGAGGACAAAGTCAACTCTTTTCCATGGTGAACAACTAGGAGGATGATGTTGACATTGTCTAGGTGCATCTTGAAGAAAGGCGCCCGCTACTACAAGGAAATTGTCGTTATACTTGCTCCAGGACCAAGTATAACCTTGCAACAATCGTTTCCATTACATAGTTGTTGATGTGATCTATTGTTCAATGGGTAATAAAGTAGTTATAATTTTGTTTCTGTTGCCTTATCTGATGCCATATTTCCCAACAAGAAGAATTATAGAAGAACTACTTCCCTAGTAGAGGAGCATAGGGGGAGGACATAGGGACTCCGTGAAGGTTCCCCACTTGCAATCATGAACCAATAGTACCTAGGTAAGGTCTTATTATCTCCTTTATCTCAATTATAGACCCTACCACAATGTCTAGTATATTCAGACCTAGTTCTCCTACCTCCAACTATTGTTGGTCGTGCCTAGGGCTTGCCCAAGTCCGGTGAGGATGGGTGAAGCCTTTCTGGCCTTCTTTGGGGCCTTGTAGCCTAGAAATCTACAAGGATGACTCACGATTTCCTCTGCCAATGAAGAACGTTATCACCGTGGCAAGGTCGGGATGATATTAAGTCAAAGGACCTGGATGCCCCGACATGTGCACATAAAATGCGGGGGACGATGGTCTTTTCCTCTAAAACATCATGCTTAACAGTAGGAAAGGTAGTATCTGTTGATGTGTCCTCGTCTGATTGGCTGAAATACAATTAATTTGGAAATGATATAGTAATTAATTGGTAACTCAGATCAAGACAAGTAATATATGAAAATTGATCAAAAAATGATGGGAATATGAATAAAATCGATTCAATGCATTTTCTAGTTTCACTTCCAAAAGTAGTGATAATACATGTTGAAATGGTTATTAATGGAAACCCTAGAATTGGTAATAAAGGTGTGGAATACATTAAATGTTTCCATTCATATTGTAGTTAGATACTTATGAATATAATGGTACTCTATGATGAATATAATAATGACAATGCATATTTAGGGTTTCTAAAGTGAGCAATCACATGTGTAATTGGGTGATAATCTTAGATAATTTGATCTATATGTTTATGATAATCTAATAAGTTTAACCTAATGCAAATATAAGCCTTCAATACAATCTGGTTAATAATGGCTGTGCTTAAGGTGTAAAGGCCTAAATATGATAAATAGGGTTTAAAGCCTAATATACTTGGTCTTAAGTTTCTTAACTTGACATAATTGGTCAAAATAGTCTAAAAGTCTTAAGTTGATAATTAGGGTTTCACCGGGTACCTAATTTGGATTAATAAAAATAAATATGGTGTGATGGGATTAGGATTTTATAACCGTATTCCTTATCCAACACCCGAGACCACCCTAAACTCTAGATTAGGACCTGATCAGGGTTAATATGAATAATGTGATGGTGACATTTTATGATTTACATACATGTAGATTTAATCTTGAATTTCTTGGGTTCCTTGTTGATTGCTTGATTTGATGATATTCTTAAATTATGATTGCATGATATCTACATGGTTCTACAAGAGGTATGTGGTTACGCCTATGAATACTTTCCATAAATGACTTATGTGGTTTCCCAAAGTTTCCCAAATGGATTGTAATTAGACACTTGATTATTTATTTACTTCCTTCAATCTATAAAGCCACTATGAGTATCATCTTATATAAAAGTAACTTGCTCAAACCCTAAATAGTGATCTCTAGTGACTTAAAGAGCATGGGGTGAAAGAAGTCATTATGGGAATGATTGGTGATCAAGCCTGGAAAGGAAGATCATCACAGGCCAAGCCTGAAAAGGAAGGATTGTATATAAAACCAAGCTCGAGTGAGGGAAGGTTATGAATGTCCACTACAAGGACCAAACCCTAAAGAGAGGGTTCCCCATAAAAAGGCTCCCCTAAAGAGAGAGCACACTATAAAGAGTGAACGGATAATGGTCGAGAAGTCAGAAAAGAAAATGCATGTTTGATTATGAAATGATAATTGTTGTTATAGTTATTACACTTACATGCACATTTGTTTGCACCCACGTACACAATATAGCAATATATTGATCCATGCTTTGTTTCACGACATTGTAGGTAGGTGCAATATATGCAGATATCATGACATGATGAATCATATGAAATTCACCGAAGATGTTAAAGAGAAGTCAATGAGAATTAGTTAGATATTTATTCTCAATATGTATTAGTTCCATGTTGGAAATTCATGTAACTCATTAGAGGATTATCATTTTATATCATGTAAACAACATTTGTTAAATAATGGAAATTATTTTCTATCATTTATTATACGGTTAAATTTGTATCTTGGGAATTTTATGTAATGGCTCTTAACTTGAAGGTCTCTCCTTAACTGGGGGATGCTGAAAGTGAGGTCGTTATAGTATTTTTTTATATTTTTTAATATGCTTTGAATCTTCCTTATTTACAATCTAGCTTATATGTTTGTGTTGCAAATTTTAGTGTATTAAGAATAAAATTAGTTGACCATATTGGGATAAACATATTGGTTTTAGGGTCATTTGTAGAAATCAATTAGCAGAATTCCTTTGGTTGATCACCAGGTCTCAATCATACTGAGAAACCCAGGAGAACCATCCTTTTCAAAAGAATGCAAGTCTTCAATCAGTTGTCACTATCAACTTTCAGAAGGTTGCTGCTTGCACAACCATCAGAAGGCACAAGTCGGTCCTCCATCAGTTTCTACCAGCACGAGGCAGCTAAAGTGTATCAGACGAACCATCAGTTTATATAGACAAGCCTATGGAAGGTGTTAGAAGGAGTTTCCATTGATCTCCAAAGCCATCTAAGCCTTTGGAAGGCGCAAATCACGAAACCTTAGAGATACAACTCCTATCTCGGGACGTCAAAACAACAACCAAAGATTTGATGGGGGGCTCTTCTTTAATGGAGCCTAGGGAATAAAAGAAAGAGGGGTTCTGACTAAAGTGCTTACTCACTAAATTCTAAAAAATTGGGCAACCAAAATTAATAAAGCCCTAATGGCCTCCACCTACCCTCATTGGTTGTGCAAAATTCCAATGAACCATCAATTTTTCACCTTCGATCTCCATCATCGGAGGCCAAAATGCTCTCACTTACTATGTTATTCCAATTTCTATAGACATTGTTTGACCTCTAGTCATTTTCTTGAGACCCTCTTTCAAACCAGCATGTCGTCATGGCCATTCCACTGCACCTACAAAGAGTGAAAGCAACCAAAACGGTAATCTTCTCAAATGAGAAGCAAAAGAAAGGGACTATGAAATGATGATGAGCAGGGACCTAAATCCGTTAACATCATACACAACAACAAAGTAAGTCCCTTCCCTCTCTTTACCATTTTATTTTTTACCTTCAATCTCGACCAAGCTATGTACCTCCAACATCATCCTACATGATTTCCTTTCATCGATCATGAGTTCCTTACCTTTGGTTTTTTATTGGATTCCTAAAACCCTAACCATCAACCATCTTGCTTAATAAAGGATCATAGGATTGGACTTGGAAATTGTATTATATTCTAGCAAGTCCAAAACCTTTAGTTTTCAAAACCTTTGATTGTCACAACCTTTGGTGTTGGCGGTTTAGTTTCGATTAGTTTATTAAATATTCAAACCTTTAGAAGACACATTTGTTAAATCATCATTCTTTTAATCTTTTCTCACATCATCAAAGAGTTTTTGTAACGTTGTGTCCCTTTTCCATTGGTTTTCGACCTATTCCAAACCATAAGACATCACACTCTAAAAGCCATCAACTTTTAGTAGTTGTGCAGCCATTGGTTGTTTGTGTATCGATTTTCATTTGTTGACAAGCAAACTTTTGACTATCTCCTTAACCATAAATCTTTGTTACTGCCAACATAATCACTTGATCTAACAATTTCATGAAATATATATTATATCTACATAGCAACCAGTTTAAATGGAAGATAATGAAAACCCTCAAAGGTCACATCTAACACATGAACTAGCGTAGATGATAAAAGAGATAGATGCAATGAAAGTAAGGCTCTAGAAAGAGTATATTGGTAAAATAGAAAGGGTGAAGGATGAGGCTGTCAAATACCTAGAGACTTATGGGGACCCCACCCCAGAAAGCAAGAAAGCTATGTTTGAAGTAGACAGGATGAAATCTCTATAGGAACTTGTCATTGAAGAGTCCTCCGTAAATTTGAATTAGGGGATAGTGAAACCTCTACAATATGTACATTCTAAGGATATTGGAAAAACAAAGAAGTGGAAGGTACTCCAACCCTTCCCTAACAAGAAAAGGGAGAAGCAAAATAGAACTTCAAAGGGGAAATAAGTCAAAGAAGCAGAAGTAGGGACAAGTGTAAGGACTAAAGCTCAATCATTTGAGAATGTAGCCAGTATATTATGAGAATCAACTATTGAACTCACAAAACAACCATACAATTGTTTAATTCCTAGGGACAATGAACACATGAAGAGATGGGGGACCATGATGAGCAAGAAAGCATCAAAGAAACTATATAAGGTTGTGTCAGAAACCTTACACAAATAGGAGTGTGCAAAAGGGTGAAGTGTGTATGAACAATATCAATACGCACACAATATGTTTCAATAACCATATTTTGTACGAAGAACTCACTATGGAGTTTAAGAAGTTGTCTGTTTCAAAAGAAGAAGTTGTGGAGTGTGGAGGGAATATCAAATTAGTCACTTGGGTGATTAAGAAAGACTATATTTTGATAGATAAATGGTTAAACTCCAAATTTTTTGATAGTAAAGGGTGAGAAGAACTTGCCAATAAGGCAATGTCAGATATAGAAGTCTGGGGTTTATCCACTGGAAAGACTTGGTAAAGACTATCTAAACACAACTCCAAGAAATTCAATGCTTCATAAATGCATTCTAGTCTAATGCAAATAATCCACAAGATCATCACTAACACCGTCTTTACTCAACCAAACATTAGAAATGTGACAAGAATGGACCTCCACATCCCATGGAGCATTCTAGAAAAGTAGTCAGTTAATATTGGAAGACTTCTCATAGATAACCTTGCTATGGAAATAGGCCTTGAAGGCCCCCAGGAATTATGCATGGGGGTGGCTATTTACGTGTATAGCACAAAGATTTGGGCATCCAAGGATCCTCAAATGCTTCACCCACTCAATTAGGGAAATATTTGTAGATGAAAAATATCTCATTACAAATTTCTTGGCAAATAAGAAGAATAAATACTATTATAGATTCTGAAAGTCAAAGAACTTTCTACCATGGAGAACCAAGAACAATTCCCTTCCCATTTTGGTTAATGCACCATGCATTGAAGACACCCTTTGAGCTCTATTCTTGACACTTATTGGTGTATGCAATTTGTTACAAGCATGTGTCCACATTGTCAAGTTTACTTGGGACTTTATTATTCATCTTTTCAATCATTTTGCATTTAGTTCATGGGAATTGACACTCAGATCCTTATGATGGGGGTTTTTGAATCACAAAAGAGAGGTTTATGCTCCATTGATCCTAAATGTCATTATTAATGACCTAAATCATGTCACATAGAGAGTATTCAATCAAAAACTCCTCATTGAGTTAAGGCATCAGGCATTAGAGACACCCCATGGGTTATATTTTTGACACTTATTACTAGAAGAAATTCACCATGAGCTTATGTCCAAGTATGGAGTGCCATTTGGGCTTCACAATTACAATATTTAGTTAACATTTAACATTGTGGATATTGATGCTCAAAGCTTTAGTATGGGAGCTTGAACTATGCACAATGAGAATTTCCTAGAAAAGGATCCCCATATGTGGTCCCCATGTTATATCATCATGGAATAATTGTGAGACACAGACAATTCTACAAGTGATTTGAATATCCCCATCCTCTATCCCACTTGTATTTGTCATGCACCATAAGTAGGGTTTTTATTATGTTTAAACATCAAATTCCATGTAGGAATTGGCCTTCGAGTTTATTTCAAAGATGTCTTAATCTTGTGGGTTTGTTCCAACTCACCTTTAGATTTATCATTTCATACATACCTAAAAGAGGACATTTCATGATTTTGAAGTGTAATTTCGTTATGTAGTTTTAGCTTTTAATCATGAAGGGAACTAAATGCATTGGGAATTCATTTATTGAGTGGTTTTTAAAGGTGACATTAAATTTACAAACTATTTAGGACTCAAGATAATGATTGTGATCCTTCTAACTCATCAACCAATTAGGTCTAGTGTCCCACTACTTCAGACTTCAAAGATTACACCATGGGTGTTAACTGAATTTCATTGGATTCTTTTGTTTTGGACCCTTTTTAATTTTTACTTTGTTCGTATTTGTTTTTTATTTTTTGTGAATAAAAACAATGACATGTATTATTCACAATACCCTTTTGCATTAAGGCTCCTAACAACCATGTATTTTTGTGCTCTCCTACTATGCTTTGACTCGAGTGCATAGTGAATCAATATTCTAACTACATTTGGTTCTTTAATGATAGGCTATGGAGTGACTTCTTGAAGGGTGTCCACTTTGAACAAACGAGCTTTCATTAGGTCTTGAATGTTTTATTTGAGGACCAAACATGCATCAATTTTGTGTCTCGTGTTGTGATGAAAATCACAATAAATGTTGGAAATGTATCTCTTTAGCAAGGTATTACAAGACTCCCTTATGACTAAGAACTTCACAATGTGCTTGGCCAATGGGAGAACCTTACTGAACCACTGAGGGTGTGAATCTTCTTTTTGGCTTCTGTGTCAGTGTCCATTCTTTAATGATGGAGGGAGAAATAGTTATCTTTGCCAACATATCTTCATTTTTCGTTCTTCGACAATCAAGATTTATGATCTTCTGATGGTGACCACTAAAGGTGTCAATTTGTGCCATCTTAACCTTCAGATCTTTTAGTTTTTGTAGGATTTATCTCAAAATGGAACCATCAATGTGTAGGACCTAAGTTGTTGTGACCAAACCTAGTTGAGGTGGGTATCCATATGGTATTGAAGCAAGAGGTTAGTTCCAAGATGGAAATGGAGGTTACTTAATGGGAATGACTATATCATACCATGTATTCTATGTTGGAGTTGTAGTCTTGGAACTCTTTATATATTTTATCCTTCTTAATTAATAAACAATAATTTCTAATTGTTCATTGTATTATTCAATTTGATCATCAACTTGGGTGTTTAGTGACTACTTGTGTCATAGATGTCTCCTTCTACAAATGCTCAGATACCCTATCTTAGGATTCTACACCCTAAATCGGAGTCATCAAGGATGGTGCAATTGTTTACCCCACAGGTAGTATGGTGATGATAGTTGCACATGACCTAAGAAGGGTGAGATATGTATTTGTGACTTTGGTTGACCCATGTCAGCTTTGACTATCTTCCTGCTTTTGAGCTCAAGTGTTGTTTACGTGACCTATGGTTCTTTAGAATGCCTTGACTTCTTGATGGATTCAGTGTTGATATGGGCCTTCAGTTCATCATGAGAATTGTTAACTAGTATCTTTCATCACCTTATCGATTTGGACAATTCCTTAGTGATTTCCATCTCAAGAAGATCTTTCAGAAAATGTCAGTAAGTGATTTGTTTCTTGAGACTTTTGTGGTGTCCTTTTCTATCGAGAAGGTAGTGATTGTATTTAAGATTCTAGAGGCTAATTGAGAATTTTTCCATTGAGAAGCAAGGGATCAAACTAAGAAAAATAAAAAAATAAAAAAGAGAAACATGGTTGTAGACAAACTACCCCTTGCTTTAGGCAAGAAGTTTCAGTGTATGCAAAATCAAAAGATGGCATTCATGTCTCTATGTCTTAAATGCTCAAGGGAGGTTTCAAAGGAAATACCCCTTACGTGGAAGAGGGTATCAAGAAAATGATAGAGAACGTCATCATGTCCCTTACAAGGGAAAGGATGCAAAGATCATGTCAAGATTGGTAATGTTTCCCTTTACACGAAAATGAATTGTTCATGTATATAATAGATTGCTAAATCTAGGGACATGAAGCAAGACATGCCCCTAGATTGAGTGAGCTAAAAGGATCTTTCTAATATTGTCACAGTATATATCTAGTAGCACCATGACAAAGCATGTGGAGTATGGACATTTATTGTAGATGGGTGAATTTAGGATGGTGTCTAGGTACAAGGTGACCCACTCAAAAATAGTGATTATGACCAAACATCCACTTGTATTTTGGTGTGTAAGTTTCCTTTCTCTTCATGGGATATTTTGTGAAAGAAATACTCACAAAAAGGGTATTAGGGACAATGTAACCCGCTTAGAGTGAGAGATTGCGGATATTTCTTAATAAATATTCCAATGTATGTAATTCATCTCTCCTTGGGGGAGATTTAAGAGAGTAATAATCATAATAAAGAGGGTTATTTGATTTAGTTTTAGGTCATGCTTTGGGATTGTAGTGTAGGAAAGGGAAATATGGTTTAGTTTGAGGTCATGATCCATGACTGATGTGGTGTAGGAAAATATGGGCAGGCCTTCGTGCTACTCAGCAAGATCATAGTCTATATAGAAAAATCCTTTGGATGAGATAAATTCAATAGTCATAGGACATGATTTAATAGTCTAGTCATGATTGGAATTTAAGCCCAAAATTGAGGATTATGTAGACTTGTGTTGTAATCATGAAGCTTTGTCTTGAAAGTGTCAAGCTTATTTGGATGGACTATCAAGGAGATAGATGTTGATCAAACCTAGGTATGACTATCTTGAGGCTAATGCCAAATGGTATAGATATAGATGTGATTTGTTCTTGAGAGCAAATAGCTTGTATGTAAAATTAGGTAGCCTTTGAGTGTAAGGCTAAAGGTTTGAATATTTCATTTACAGAAGGTCAAGTATTTTTGGAAAGTTATATTGAATTCGGCAGCCTTTTGGTCCATTTATGATTGTGGATCAAGCTCAAAGAGAATTCAAAATCTTGAAAAAAATTGGTAGCACTTTGGCAAATCCCGAAGGGTTCAAGTATGAGTGGTGGCTCATGAGAAGAGACCAAAATCGGACAACCTTTTGGATAATATCAAGTTGGAGGATATTGGAAAAGGTTGCCAAAGTTTAAGAGTGGATTAAGGTATAACCTTAATCGCCTTCCAGCATGACATGGGCTACCTAAAAAGGAACCTAAAATCTCAAGGAGATTTATATGTGAGGGTAAATTTGATAGCTCAACAACATGGTTGTGGGATGCAAAACTTTAGTAAGGGTAATGTGATGGAATCTTGATAGACTACTGATGTAGGGTAGGTTGGGAGATTGATTGGTTAGATTGTCAAACTTGTTGAAAGATTGCTTTCATGATGGTCTCAAATTAACTGGAGGAGATTGTTAACATGAAAAGATTGTATCTATGAGAATGATAAAGATTTAAGGGAATGTTCAAGATTTTCAAGAATTAAAAGATCGCTCAAACTTTTTTGAATATTTCAGAGATTTTTTCAAGTTTGAAAATTTTGTACAAATTACTGAGATTGAAAATATTGTTCAACTTTGTTGACATTGAACGGATAGTTCAAATTTGTAGAGATTGAAAAGATTGTTCAACTTTGTTGAGATTGAAACTATTGTTCAATTTGTTGAAATTGAAAGGATTTTTCAACATTTTTAGGTAAAAATGATTTTTCAAATTTATTGTGATTGAAAATATTGTTAAACCTTGTTTTAATACATAATATTGTTCAACTTTGTTGAGATTGAAAATTCAATTCAGTGCAGATTGTTGATTGAAGATGATGGCTTGACATCATTTGAGACTGTTTGTTTGAGATTGTTGGTTTGATATTGTTGGCCTACACATGAAGATGTTAGTAAATTATGCACAATCTATGCAAAAGTGATTTAGCAAGTAACAAATCTTAGGGTTCAGAAAGCAAGTATCAATTTCAAAAAGCATATGTAGAAGATTAAACTTTTCTCATTTTTATCCCATGAGTATAAATATGATTTATGACCTCAATAAAGCATGACTTGTACTAAAGGGATGGCCCTTAACTTCTTTGTTACATGATGACATTCATCATGGGGGTAACCTAGTTTCATATGATATGGATACTACTCTTGATACACCTTGTGAATATGGTGGGCATAATTAGTTGTGGGTGCTAGGAGAAGGAGTTGTCATCAAGGCCTTTGGACATCCATCATTTCACTGAGTCGATGCCACTAACACTCTCGGGCCTCATCTAGTGATCCAAAGTGAGTGTTGGAACTCATTCTATAGATGCATTGGATTGTTGTTGTGTAAAGTGTAATTGAAAGCTTCTACATTTTTAGGTGCAATCCCAAGACATCAAAACATAGAAAATTAATAATAGGGGGACCCGTGCAGACATGCAATCCCTTTCACAAATCCAAACCACACGTGAAATAAATCAATCATGCAGTCATTACTAAACAAAGTATCTTGCCCATATGAGATTCCTCTATTATCCTTTTCTTTCTTTTCTATTACATATAATAATAACAAGGTAAGTGAAAAAGAAACCTTAGAAGGGATGCAAAAGAAAACCTTAATTAGGAAGCAGAAAAAAAACCTAATTGGGAAGAGGCGACAATCCCTAATTATGAAGTGTCAAACAAAACTCCAATTGGGAAGTGGTGGGCACACCCTATTGTGGAGGTAAAAGAAAACCCCTAATTTGGAAGGAGAAAGCAAACCCTAATTAGTAAGAATGAGCAAAACCCTACTTGAGAAGTGTAAACAAAAACCTAATTGGGAAGTGACAAGAAGACAATAATCAGGAGGCTAAAGCAAAACCCTAATTAGGAAGGATGAGCAAAACCCTACTTGAGAAGTGTAAACAAAAACCTAATTGGGAAGTGACAAGAAGACAATAATCAGGAGGCTAAAGCAAAACCCTAATTAGGAAGGATGAGCAAAACCCTACTTGAGAAGTGTAAACAAAATCCTAAATGGGAAGTGATAAGAAGACAATAATTAGGAAGCTAAAGCAAAAACCTAATTTGGAAGCGACATAAACCTTATTTAGGAAGCATAAGCAAAACCCTAATTGAGAAGTTGTGGAAAACCCTAACATGGAAGCAATAAGCAAAAATATCCTAACTGGAAAGTTACAAGCACAAAGCAAACATGATATTAGGAATCAATGAGAAATCCTAATTAGGAAGTGGTGAGAAAACCGTATGCAAACCCTAAAAGTAAAATAATGACAAATCTAAAAAAATGACTACCATAAGAAAATCTGATAGAAAAACTAAAAAAATAGGGGGAAATAGGACTGTGAAAGCCTGAGGAATCCTTGACTATACTGCATGAGTGATCTAATGGAATCCTAGATTCCACCACATGTAGAAAAATTGTAACATACCAAAACATGCCTTCCTTATCCCTGAAACCCTAGTTTTCTTGAATTAGGTGCCAAAGAGTATAGTCCCTACTTAACCCCAAAAAAGGTATAGCATATATCCTAACATGGATTGTATAGTGAGAAAAACTCATACACTTAAAATAAACTAAGAAATAATAATTTAGAAATCCATGTAAAACATGGAAAGTTATATAATGCATAATGCAAGAAAAGGAATATATTAATGTTTTCTAAACTCTTAATAAGATAAAAAACCCACCTAATATACTTAAGAATGATGGGAAAAAAATAAACATAATTATGTTAACAATATGTTAGGAAATGCATGAATAAGTCATAAAAAGGAGATAAAGATTAATGGAGATTCAGTTTGATTTTAATTTGAAAGATAATATTATTAAGTATCTTGAAAATAAACTTGGGTTAAATAAAATATAGGGTTCCAAATAATAAGTAGGGAAAGCCCATCATGATAATATAATCCTAAAACAAATCTAATGTCCACATATTATCCATAAGTATATTTAGGTAAATAAATATGGAAATAACCTCTTCAAACCCTAATCCATTTGGATAAATTAATTAATGATGAAAAAAATAAATTGTGATGTGGTATTTGGATTATGTATGTTTTGATTAACTTATGGTATGAGTTTTACAATAGTTGAATAATCCTAGATGCCTTAATTTCATCAGGGAAAGAAATTAAAGTTAATATCTAAATATACAAAATAAACCATTAAATGACTTCAAAAGGGAAAAGTAATTGCAAAATTGGATTATATATGTATTAATTACCCTAGATGTTAAATTTCATATTGATTAGATACTTGCAGGTACCTAAACTAAAATAGGAAAGAAAGATGGTGGTAAAAATCCTAATATAGTAAATATTCATATTAACTCAATCAAACTCCTAAAGTTCCCAGATTTATTTTTTTATCCAATTCTCATGCTTCCAATTTGGTAGTTCAAACTTCATTCCTATTCTGATGTTGGATGAGGTTTTGATGGAGGAGAGTTCATCTCCTACCTCCATTCAGACTTCTTTCCCTTTGCAAATAGTAACCCCAATGTTACTTTTTTATTTTCTCTCACCACTCTCAACCTTTTCCCCTTATTTTTCCACCAACAGATTCATACAAGTTTCCTCACCTCTTGATCACATTTTCCATATCCTTAATCCCTCTATAAGAAACCCACAATAGTATGGTTTCCTAGTTTGTTCTTATATTCCATGTTTGAGATTTCCTCTTTGATAGCTAGTTATCCAAAAGTGTTACAAACCCTCATATATATATCCCATCCTGTCAATTTCCCCACAAACATTCCTATCATGTCGTAGAACCCTAATTTTTCACTCATGTCACTAGAAGTCATTCTTCTTGATGATCTCTCTACCACCAAATTTTGCTACCCCTAGATTTCTATGAAACCTTCATCGATCTTGACCCTTATTCAGAATGTGCGGCTACTTGTGTTGATGAAAAACTACAAACCATTACATGTGGCTTGGAGGTGGAAGGTTTGGAGTCCTCTCATGCACCAAAAATGATTGTTGGAGGTCATTGGGTGGTTAGGAAACTTTTCCTTTGGTTAGTATCCCTAGTCGAGTTTTATATCATAAATTTTTCTAATTTGATTTCTCTCTGCAATGTTCTAGTTAATTTTGGACGTCTGACAATGTCTAATGCTGGATTATGTTGCTTTTATTTGAGTAGCATTGCTAGTTGGTCTTAAAATCTATATGGGTATTTCTCTCTGGTTGTGATAAGATTTTACGGGTTCCCTACACCAAGACCTTTCTCATCAATTCACAGGAAAAAAGTTAGCATCTTGTTGCTAATTTGAGGTTTGATGTGTTCTGATGAGGGTCATCAGGGACTCAAATCCAAGGGCACCCTTGTTGGTGTATATATCCTAGAAGCCAATCATTATATGATGGTAATAGGGATATTTTGTACTTATGATTTTATTAATTATGGCAATTCCATTTTATTGATTCACATTTGATTATTGTGATATTAATGTACGTAGTAAATGTCCTTAGAATAATTTCTTCAAAAGTACAAGACTTTCAAGTACATGACTTGAACATGAGATCCTACTGGATATTGAGAATAATATTCTTAAAATGTTCCTATTCAAGTATTATTGTGGATTGGACAAAAATAATACATGTGAGACTAGTATGTGTGGTGATTGATGACCATGTCTCATGGGTCATAAGTATTGGATATCAAGTTAGACACATACATACTTGTTAGAGATCAAGTGTACTAGACATAGGCCCTTGAGAGTGATTCATGGACTGTTATATGATAGTCATAATTAACTCTCAGATGTTGTAGTGATGTTGTGATTCTTCGACCTCAAGTCACTACAATGGTGATATGACAGTTGTCATGCTTTGAAACTACCCAACATGATATTGAAGAAGGTTTCCATAACAGTAGTGATTGAGTGTCATGAGAATCATGATATGCATAGTGAGTGATGTAAAATGAATTTGTCCCTCCCATTTGAAAAGATGGATATCCAAGGACTCCTAATAAGTGAGACTAGAGAAATGCATTGCAATGCCCATATGAGTCACTATATGATACTATGCTAATATGTATCTTGATAGTCTGCTTGGAGATCAAGGAACTTATATTAAACATAAAAAGGATGAGTTTGCCATGCCTTTAGTTCAATATGGATGTATGTGACAAAAGGATTATACAACATGATAACACTAGTCGTTGACGGTTTAGTCTTGTCCAACTAACCCAACTACTTGGGTAGAAATGATGTGTGGCAAGACACCACTCACTGATTATGGATCATAATTTTGATTAGTGAATCCATTGCTAATGTACTATGGTGCCTTTAGGGTCACACACATAATGGTAGTTTGAAGAATGTCTGAATTGGACCTTATTGTAATTGTTACAATAAATCAAGAGACCTGGAAGTACGTTTTGAGGATCTGAACTAAATATGGATCTATAACTAAGAAATAAGTTTTGATAAGTCAGGGACCCACCCCCATATAAATAGGAAGTTTGCATGACACCATGACTCATGGGAAGGTGTGTTAGGAAAGACTCAATGCATGTCATATTTCATTATTTAGTGAGGGAGTCCATAGCCTGGAGAAATAGGGTTTCGAAAACCCTAACCTCTCCGCTCCTCTATATATATGATACAAGAGGAGGCCTTCAAGGAAGAACTTTGATTATCTCATTGTTTCCTCTAAGGTTTGAGAAACCCTAAGAGAAACTCAAAGAGAGAAAGAGGGAGAGAAGGAGACTAGAAACTGCAAGCTATCTTCAAGCACTTTTTTGGATGCCATGGAGATGAGTTTGCACAGTGAATTCATTCTACACAAAGATTTACACTAGTGGATTGTGAATTGAGGATACAACGAAAAGATCCATTCCATCACGTGCTAATGGTGGCCAGTCATGCAAATTGAGGAGAAGGTCTCCACATTAGAGTGATGCAATCCATAAGGTGTGCAAATTGCGAAGAAGGTATTTGTGGTAAAGCAACGTGATTTTCCACATACTTTGATTATAGAGCGAATCAACCTTCCAGAGGTAAGATTGGAATCAGATCTGGTGTCAACATAGCCAACTTTGTAACCTTGGGATATATTCAAATCACCTACAAAATCCAACAATATGCCATCAATAATTACTAAAATATTGGCACGATCAGCCCTAAAAAATATAGTTATATGCACACATGCCGAGGTAATTCACAGAGTGCTAGAGACACTAGAAATGAATTCTGATTGTTGATGCAACAAAGTTAAAGAGTGACATAGATCGAAAGGTCCATATCTACACCTAGCATTGCAAGTTGAATCACCACAAGATATAAGCCTATAGATCCTAAGTTAGTATTATTGCATTAGATGGATAATGCTCAAAAGATTCTCAATAAGTTTTCATTCCACTACATTTTTTGCTTTTAGGATTCCAACGGTGGTATCAGAGCCACGTCTAGTTCTCTTCATTGGATTTTTTTGTTATGAATTGAGTTTTTAGTTGGACGATGGTAGAGTGAATATATCATATGATGAAATTGAACAATGCATAAATCTTATTAATGGGAATGTCCTGACTAAAATCACATAATCATATTATGGTAATATATACATACAAAAATCCAAAGCTATGCCTCAAACATGGTTCTATTTGGTGTGTGATGCATGATCATGGCCAAATCCTAACCGTGATTACTTTATATTATGTGGTTGATAGGTTGTAGTTATGAATATGCCTTGCATGTCATACCTTATGTATGGTTCTAAATGTATGGCTTCTCACCTTATTCCCCTCAAATGTGACTCAAGGTTTCTATTACATATGATGTAGTTGTTTATGATATTCTAGGATATATGATATCTAGAATGGTGAACATCAAGAAGGATGAATGAGAACAATCATAAAAAATGATGGATCCACTTTCGTGGCCGCTCATTAGTGAAGAATCCAAGGATTAGGGTTTATCATCTTTTCTGTATGTATGTGATGCAAGAAGACCTAGATGACCTCAGTCTTTCACTAGCTTGTAAGGATTTTTATAGGAGGTCATAATCATCACATTTTATCTTATCTCTTGTGGTGCTTCTTCATATATAAGATATAGAATGTATACATATGTGTTGATTGCATATGTATATGTATTATACAAAATTTCATTTAAATATTAAGCTTAAGATGCCTTCCAACATGTGATACACATCAAGGCCTCAATATATTTATGTAACCTTGCCAAAGCGAGGTGCATTTCCAATCTTAGTGAAGTGTGATATAACCATGTGGGCCTTCCAAAGTAGGGTACAAAGTTTTTTCAGTATCAACGATGGTGTTCGATTTAACTAGGTAACCTTAATAGGATTAGGTGTCTAGAGGCACGAAGATGGGTTTTCTATATTATGGGATTCAACAATGTTTGTTCCCCATCTATCCATGGATTGCATTTGATGCAATTGGTAAAAGTTGTCTACCTAAATAATTCTATTGTGAACATTCAACCCAAGTTGACTTATGATTCAATGAAATATAGACCTTGGTCCACAAAAAGTTATTCGATATAACTTTCTAGATTAATAGAAAGGGCTATTAATTTGAAGAAAATGGTGGGTGTATACATAATCAAAGTCCTAATCAAATGCAAAAATTTGTCAAATAATTTTTTTAATTAATTCTTATTTTTCTTTTGTGGATCGCATTGCAGATATCAATAATCTTTTGTTTATATAGGTCCTTGAGAAAGGACAAGCTCAATGGGATGACTTTTGTGGATTGGTACTAAAACTTGAGAATTGTTCTCAAGCATGAGCATAAGCTCGACGTACTAGATCATGATTTTCTAGAAGAGCCCACTCCCAATGTGCCAAAGTCTAAAAGGGATGCATGCAATATGTATTTCAACAATTCCAATGATGTGTCGTACCTCAAGATAGAACACATGGTGTCTAACCTACATAGGCATCATTAAAACATGAAGTCCTTTGAAATGATTGAGCATCTCAAAGGATTGTTTGAAGGCCAAGCTAGACAAGAGAGGTAGGACGTATCAAAGGCATTATTTCAAACAAATCTGGAAGAGGGAGATCCCTTTGGTATTTATGTGCTCAAGATGATTGGGTATGAGGAGAAGCTAGATAGAATGGGGTTCCCCATGTTCCACACGAACTTGATTTAGTAATCGTTGTCTGAATTAGACAACCAGTTTGTCAAGATTTAAACATGAATGAAACAGTTAAATCACTATCACATCTACTCACCATGTTAGAGATTGTTGAACAAAACAAGAATAAGGTTAAGATTGGATCTGTGTTGATGGACAATGTAGTGAAAAGTGAAAACTAAGCAAAGAAGAAGGCTAAGAAAGGTTATGATTATAAGTCCCATTATTATATTATGAAGGCAAAGGGAGATGTGGCCAAGAATGTCAATTCTATTGGTAAGGTACTCCCATAGAGAAAATCATGTGATGATTAACATAACATATACCATAAAGAATTTGATTAATACTCATAAAAGAAAAGCTTCTAATTCATTCTGTTTCATTCGGTGATGAGATAATGCAGATTTCATTCAGTTATGAGATAATGAGGAAACATTATGAATGTCTAAAGAATGACAATACTCAATAATGCATGTCTTCAAGTACGTGACTTGGAGGATGAGATCATACAAATGTTAAGAGTGTGTACATTCTTATTATGTCCCTAGTTAGTTGTCACCATGGAAGGTAGATAGACACCAATAACACATAAGGCTAGAGTGTGTTTCGGTTAATGACAGAATCTCATTAGTCATGATATGACAATATCAAACCAAGCACATAGATACATGTTAGTGAATAATGTATCGGACAGACCCACCTTGAGAGTGACACATGACCATCATTGGTGGTCATAGTCATTTCTAATAAGTGAAGTTGGTGATTGTGATTCTTAGACCTGAAATCACTACACACATCACATGTCGTTGGGTACACTTTGACATCATCAAACGCAATCCTGAAACATGGGTTATTATAACGGTGATGATTGGGTGACTTTGATACATGGGGACTGATTGTGAGTGATAGATATGGGATTTGTCCCTCCTACTGAAGATTGATATCATGGCCTCTTGATAAGAGAGATTGAGAAATGCATGCGCATGCACATGTGAATCAATATATGATATTGAGGTCACATTATCTCAAATTGTCTATTCCTGGTTCAAGAAATGTGGATTGAATGTTTAGAGGATGACCATCAATGCCTCGAGTTCATCCTAGATATCAGAGATAAAGGAATTATACAATCACTAAAACACCTTACACAGATTATAGGTTGAAGTTGTTCTCCAACTTTCCATTTACTTGGGTAGCACTGATGTGCGACTAGGCACCATTCTCTACTTGTGATGTCACAAGTTAGTTATGGAAATTCATTGACAATGTGATATGGGACCTATGAGGTCACACACAAAGGAACTCATCTAGAAGAGGAGTTTAATCTTGAATGATAATTGGAATGATTACTAAAGTGTTTAGGTATTCAAATCCACACACTAAATTGGCTGACTGTACATCGAAAGGACCATATCACATGGTGAGATGGTCGTTTGGGTGCACTCGACACGTGTCTCAAGTGTTAAGATGGCCATTTGGGTTTTCATCCAGTTCAGAAATCGAATTGGCTATGTTTTTTCCAAACTGAGGCGTGAACCAACCGGTTCATTTTGTTGAACTGAGCAGCTTGGCTCATCTCACCAGATGGACGTTTGGGTGAGCAACATGGCTTGGTTGGGGCCGAACGAATGTTTTGGGAGTTTTCCAGACTTGTTTTGATTGCATAATACTTGTGGTGCAAGAAATCAATGTCCTACATTAATGGGAATTGATTTACCAAATTCGTATGTGATTGGGAAACTACAAAATGACCGTCTTGTAAAGCGAGTCCATCGTCTCGTGTGACTCGATGACTATCTATGTCAGAAGGAGACCATATGGGGCACCATATGACCATTTCGTGTCTCACAGGTTGTGAAAGTTCAAGATCTTCTGATACCTTCCACTCTCGCACAGATCCTGAACATATTGGGAACCCTGGCCCAAACCCTGCCTATAAATAGAAGGGTACTGGGGGCTTCCTAGAGTACAAAACACAGACAATTGAGAATTAGATGCTCAGACAGTTGTTGTCCTCTCTATTTGTGGTAACAGAGAGAGCCGAAGAAAGTCCTACCCAAGTAGCGCGGGATAGCTATGGGAGATAACAACTAAGGATTATTGTTGTTGTGGGAGAGCAAGCTGGTGACTAGTCACCAATGGGAGGGACAACTCCTTTCTATCTATTCTAGGGCTAGTTTGGTTGCTAGCGGTTGCAAGGCACTAGTTGAGTTGAAAAATAGGAAACACAAAATAGAAAACCGAACTGCACATCTACCGTCTGGTTGGAAGCAGCTTTAACTTCAACCCTTCGGTTGTTTGCGTTTGGTTGAGCAAGGAAAAAAGTAGCAAACGGACGAAGCTTGTATTATTTTTTAGGGATGGAGGTAGATGGACAACAGATTCTGCAGAAAAATGATGTCCCATCTTCACGGAAAATGGACTAGGCAGGCTGTGAATTGGAACCGTGCCCAAAAGGCTTGCGGTCCATTCCCCCACTTTCCTGTAGAGCCGAAGACGACACTTGGGTTTGTTTTCCCATCGTGGGTTGCGACCACGTCCAACCAAATGCAAGAGTTTGAATTCATCGTGCACTTGCAACTGCATGAACTGGTTTGCAGCAATACCAAACGAGCCCCTAGTTGAATGATGGGAGTTCTAGTTGGTCTATGTAGACTACTCTAGAGGCAGGAGACCGTTGGTTGTTTCTAGAAGAGCAAAGTCATCCTGTAGTTTGTGGCAAGACAATAGGAGTCACTATAGAAGCTGTCGTATTCAATGTCCATGGAGAAGAGCAGGAGTTGCACAACTACCATCCAAAAGAAACTAGTTGACAATTGCATTGAAATGAGTTGTTATTACTGGACTTGCTCTAGGACCGAGTATAACTCATTTAACCATCCTTCTTATTTTATAGTAGTTGACATGATCTTGTTTTTATGGGAATAAGTATAGATAATATTTATATTTCTGTTGCTATAATTTTTTCTCGTATTACCCAACAGTGGTATCAGAGCCACATCAATTTAATATATTATAGGATAATCGATATGATCAAATTTTTGGTTTAATCATTTATTTATTACATACGATGAAAATATTTAAATGTCTCATATGTGTATTCGATCAAAGACCACATAATACCAAACTAATATATATATGATATTATATATATGCAATTTACATGCGTCACCCTAAAGCAGTTTTGATGATGGTGTGTAGCGTGGTTACAGCCAATACCCAATATCTATGTGTGGTTGGTTGGTTTGGTTTTATTCCTATTTATCTCGCTCTACATACCAAGACTCTACCTCCCTCTTCCTGATGTAAAGTTAATTCTTTTCTACCTTTGCTCCCCTCGAATGTAACTCGAGGTTTCTTTTTACAATGTAATAGTTTAATAGCAATAGGATAGTTTCTTTTCTTGCAACGACAAGGAAGATGATCATTGTCAGATGTGACGACCAGTTCATGAGATGAGCCGATCATATGGAGGATCATGGAGGACAGAATGATGGAGCCAGACGACTACCTAGTTGCCCAACCACAGTTTGGAAGGAGTCTAAACATTGGTTGTACATGAGGCCAGACTACCATCCTGGAGGACCAACCAACCAACCAAGAGGTGATAGGACTGGTTCAAGGGTTGAACCGATCTACCCAAATTGGCAAGCATAAGATCTAAACCAACAATAGGTTCATACATGAGATGTGGTGATTGAGCTAGGTGTTAGTAATTCCTTGCGGCTCTGAGGAATTACAAGTAGACATGGCCATAACCATCACTTTTTGTTTTATATTGCATGTTCACGTTGTGGAATATAGCATGTATATGATGTGTACTACATATGTGGTGATTGGATATAATATACATACATATATATATATATATATATATATATATATATATATATATATATATATGATATATATAAAATCCCTCAATCAAACATATTAAGTCAAAGATGCTTTCCAATAGAAATACACATGAAAAGCCTATTTGACTAAGAACAGGTTATGCCTTCGTGTGTTGCGTCGTCTACCTCATAGAAGTGTGATGGTAGATATGTAGGTTCTACTTTCACAGGGTGCATATCTATCATATTGGCTATTGGGTCAGGCTCAACTAGTGATTCTCAAATGTCTGGACCCAGAAGCATATAGATAATTATGGCAAGGAGTTACACATATTATCAATCAAGAATTGCATATGACACAATTGGAAAAAGTTGCCTACCTTGGTTATTAACTATGTTTGGCAGCGTTGGTCGGGGCATATTATCTTGGATCTTGCTTATTAGAAAATTGATTTGCTGCAATTTTCCAAATTGATAATTGAGGTTTGTCAATTTGAACAAAATAATGAGAATGATAATGAATTAAAGACCTAATTATTATCGTCCAAATTTAATTTAATCAAATCAAAATGATTTATTGAAAAAATTGCAAATTCTTTTGTAGAATCAAATGAAAAAAAACAACAATGACTTTTCTCTATTATCGGTCCTTGAGAAGGACAAACTAACTAGGAACAAGTTCCACGACTGGTTCAGGATGTTGAGAATCGTTCTAACATAGGAGTGCAAGCTCTATGTCCTGGAGATGCCAAAACCAGAGGAACTGCCTCAAAATGCACCAAGGGCTGACAAGGATGCTTATAAGAAGCATGCAGAAGATGCCTTGAATGTCAAGTATCTGATGCTATGCTCCATGAACTATGAGTTGCAGAGGCAACATGCATACATGTGATTGATATGGTCATCAATCTCAAGAAAATGTTTCAAGATCAGGCAAAATAAGAGAGATATGTTAGATCCAAGGCACTATTCAAACGTAACATGGCAGAAACTGAACCAATAGGTCCTCATGTACTCAAGCTCACTGGGTATGTGGAGAACCTAGCTAGATTGGGATTTCCTTTGGGTCAAGAGTTGGCAACTGACGTGATTCTACAGTTTTTGTCAGATCATATAATCAGTTTGTCATAAACTACAACATGAAAGACTTTGACAAGCCATTGACAAAGTTGTTGGGAATGTTGAGAATAGGTAAGACACAAATGAAGAAAGACAAGCCCAAGTATGTGATGATGATCACCAAGAAAAATAGGAAGCCTAAAGGCAAAGCAAAGCTAAGAATAGTTATAAAGATAGCCCAAATCCCAAGTCTTCAAATCTCAAAGCAAAAGGAGGTGTGAAGAAAATAAGTGGTCGTTGTCATCATTGTCACCTGCCTGGACATTGGAAAAGGAATTTCCCACTCTGGTTAGAGGAATTAAAGAATAAAAAGGAAGCCATTGAGGCCTCCACTTCAGGTATAAACCTTATAAGATAAATCCTGATTACTTCTTCATTTTAGTATGTGATACCAAATAGAGATGTGACATACTTGATGTGTAAGATCTAACAAGAAGTAAAGGCCCTCATGGGAGGACAAAGATGGGCAAGGTGGAGCAAGAGTTGCAGAAGCCGTAGTCTATATTTAAATTTATCTTATCCCAATAGTCATCTAATAGAATTAGTAGAACTGCTATTTTATTATGCCAATAATAGAAACATTTTTTCTACATCTTGTATGACAAGGATTATAAATCATTAAAGTGAGATATTATTGGTTCTGTTTCAAAAAATATGATCTTGCATGGCAATGCCCAAACATCTAAATGGTCTTTGTACAAAATATTTTATGATGGAGGTTTATAACATTAATAGCAAGGGAACATAATTGATAACTCAAGATTAACATTGCCAATAGTCACCTTGGATGTATATATAAGAAATACATATCTAGAATACATGTTGATGTTAATCTAGATTCCCTTGGTTGTTGAACCTAAGGAAACATGCAAAGTCTTACTTACACACAATGTGGCATGACATCCTTCACAAAATGTAGTGGGAGGATAAGCCTTGGATAAGGCTTCCATTAGACCTCATACATGTGATGAATGAAGATCTTATGGAATGAATGCTATAGATAATTACTTATACCTCATAGTCATTTACTGCTAATATGATGATATGTACTCAGTAAAATGGAGACCTCTTGAATGTTCAAAGAGATTATAAATGTAGTATGACTTTGATGAAAGTATTAAGGAACTTTGATGGGATCAAATTTTGAAATGCTTTGCATCAATAACTTGAGAACCTTCAAAGAAAGGAATATGATAATATATCATGAGTCAAATCCATATGAACATGATGATGCATCAGAATCAAGGAATTATACCATGATGAGTCATTATATGATTATCAGTTGATCTAATCTTCTTATCCTCATAAATATATACCTATCACTAAATAATGTCCCATCTGAATGGTTTATAAGACATCATATATGATATGAATTGGGAATGTCCCAATATGTCTAAAGGATTGAAACTTACATTTAAGAAAGTAGTTTCTTGGAAAAGGTTTACCCACAAACCATAATTGTAGAATGTTACTATTATTCCCAATCCTATAAAAAAATGTTTTGTTGATAGGATAATTGAGTTCCTAAAGAATCAGTGGGAGTAAAAGTAGAACTCAAAATGTTCGAGATCAACAAACAGGTACAGTGAGAACTAAGAGAATCACAAATTGTTGTGGAATATCAAGTTCATCATGTAACACAGAACAAAATAGTTCTAGTAGAACATGTGTGAGATTGGGGGATTGTGAATCCAACAACTCACATAGGTTGGTCATGATATGATGAGCCAACTAATCAACTAGAAGATATTTAGTACTAGAATATGAGTAATGTCTTAAGGCTATTATGTGGTCCATATAAGCTAACAAGGTAGGACCTTGATAGAACAACCTAAAGGGGTAATATATAAAGGGTGCAATAAGGTCTTGTGGCAAAGATCTACATGGACAACATAAAACAATAGATTGGTTGAATAGGTTTTCAAATTAGTTCAAGTTGTTGAACATGACATAAATTCCTTTACCAATTGTCAAGCTTGTTGTTGTAGTTAAAATAGACTAGGAGATTTAGCATATGAAGATGAAACCAAATTCGTAAAAGGGAATACATTATAGGATGTGTACGTGACACAATCTAAAAGGTTTTATAACTTCAAGAATGCAAATTAAGTTTATGAACTACAAAGTTCAATCTGGGATTGAAACAAGCTTCTCAGAGATGGGATCTTTTGACTTGATAAGATATTCAAAGAGTTTGACTTGAATCAAGATAAAAGATGAAAGTTGTGATTACAAAATATTTAGAGGGGAGCATATATGAATATTTCACATATGATGAGGAATGATATCTCAATATTGTGAATATTGAGATTTGGCATGAAAAATACATTCAATAATGGAGGGTAAAATGAAACATCTTATGAGATAAGGACCGAGACCTATGAGATAGTTCTTGAATGTTTCACATTGGAAGTTTGAGCACATACAATAGCAATGTGTTGAAGGAGTTCAACACAAAAAGATTCAATGAGAGAGAATCCAGATTAGTTTCTCATGAACCATATGTTTCAAGTCTTGTGAAGAATGGAAATGACATGATTAGATGCCATATGTTGTAGCAATGGATCTATCATGAATGTTGTATGTGTACTTATCCCATATAATCTTGTATGTACTATACATGACAAGATAATAATAAAATCCAACAAGGATTATTGGGATGTCATTAAAGACATCCATTAGTACTTGTGACATACTTAAGGATAGATTGGTAGTCAACAAGGATAGCAATAAATGGATGAGTTGGATGTAAAGGGTTACATCAATGCAAGATTCCATAATGATAAAGTGATTGCAACAAAATATTTTTTATTTAAAAGGAAAGAAGTGTTGTTAGTTGGAAGGGTTCTGAATTAATAGCCATCAACTCTATTCTACAATAGAAGTCGAGTATGCTTGTGTTATGAACGCAGAGTGATACTATATGGATCTAGAAGTTCATATGATGAACTTATAGATGTTCCAACCATTGATGAATCAATAGTAATACTATGACAACAATCGAGCTACTTGTTAGGCAAGAAATATCAAATACCATATTATGGTGGTTTCATCTCAGAGCTAAGAGACAGACAATATACCGACTAATAGCAAAATGTTGCTAACTTGCTGGATTAAGAACTTGCACATCAAAAACATGGTGGACATGTTTAGATCACTAAGAATATGATTCATGGGTGATTGGCTCTAAGTGAAAGTGGGATTCTACTGGTAAGGTATGCCCATAGAGAAAATTATGCGATGATTGTCAAGGCATATACCATAAAGGATTTGATTAATACTCATAAAGGCCACCTTCCAATTCATTCTACTTCATTCAGTTATGAGATAATGAGGAAACATTATGAATGTCGAAAGCATGGACATACTCAATGATGTATGTCTTCAAGTACATGACTTGGAGGATGAGATCATATAACTATTAAGAGTGTGTACATTCTTATTATGTCCCTAGTCAGTTTTTATTGTGGAAGGTAGATAGACACCAATAACACATAAGACTAGAGTGTGGGTTAGTTAATGAAAAAATCTCATTAGTCATGATATGGAAATATCAAACCAAGCACACAGATACATGTTAGTGAACAGTGTATCAGACATACCCACCTTGAGAGTGACACATGGAAACCATCATTGGTGGCCATAGTCATATCTCATAAGTGAAGATGATGATTTTGATTCTTAGACCTGCAATCACTACACTCATCACATGTCGTTGAGTACACTTTGACATCATCAAACACAATCATGAAACATGGGTTGTTATAACGGTGATGATTGAGTGACTTTGACACATGGGGATTGACTGTGAGTGATATGGGATTTATCCCTCCTACTGGAGACTGGTATCCTTGCCACTTGATAAGCGAGTCTGAGAAATACATGCACATGCACATGTGAATCAATATATGATATTGAGGTCACATTATCTTAGACAATATGCTCTTGTTTCAAGGAATGTGGATTGAATGTTGAGAGGATGACCATCCATGCCTCGACTTAATCCTAGATGCCAGAGACAAAGGAATTATACAATCATTGCAACACCTTACACAGATTGTAGTTTGAAGTTGTTCTCAACTTTCCATTCACTTGGGTAGCATTGACGTGCAACTAGGCACTTCTCTCTGATTGTGATGTCATAAATTAGTTATGGACATTCACTACCAACATGATATGGGACCTAATGATCACACACAAAGGAACTCATCTAGAAGAGGAGTTTAATCTTGAATGATAATTGGATTGATTACTAAAGTGTTTAGGTATTCAAATCCATGCAACAAATTGGCTGACTGCACAACTAAACTACCATCTCACATGGTAAGACGGCCATTTGGGTGCATCAGACATGTGTATCAAGTGTTGAGATGGCCGTTTGGGTTGTCAGCCAGATCAGAAATCAATTTGGCTATGTTTTGCCCAAACTGAGGCATGAACATACCGATTCTTTATGTTGAACCGACCGACTCAGCTTGGTTCACCAGATGGTCATCTAGGTGAGAAAGACGTGCATCTTGCATGTGTGAGATGGATTTGTTGGGGCCGCATGAATGTTTTAGAAGTTTCCCATACTTGTTTGGATTGCACAATACTTGTGGTGCAAGGAATTAATGTCTAACATTAATGAGGATCGATTTGCCAAATTTGTATGTGATTGGAAATCTACAAAATGACCTTCTCGTAGAGCAAGACGGCCGTCTCATGTGACCAGATGACCATTTGGGTCAGCAGACGTCTATTTTGTGTCTTGTAGTTTGTGAAATTTCAAGATCTTTCAGTCCCTTTACTCCTACACAGATGTCGAACAGACTGGGAACCCTGACCCAAACCTCGCCTATAAATAGAGGGGTATTGGGGGCTTCCTAGAGTACAAGACATACAATTGAGAATTAATTTCTCTAACAATTGTTTTCCACTCTAGTTGTGGTAACCAATAGAGCCCAAGCAAGTCCTACCTGACTAGGGAGGGATAGCTATAGGAGAGAACAACTGAGGATTGTTGTTGTTGTGGGAGAGCAAGTTGGTGACTAAACCACCAATGGGAGGGAAAACTCCTTCCTATTTGTTCTAGTTGAACAAAAGGAGTTCTAGTTGGTCCGTGTAGACTACTCTAGAGGAAAGAGTCCTTTGGATATTGCTAGGAGAGCAAAGTCATCCTACAGTCTATGGCAAGACTACAGGAGTTGCTGCAAAAGTTGTCGTGTTCATTGTCTGTGGAGAAGACCAGGAGTTGCACAACCACCGTCCAATAGAAACTAGTTGACAGTTGCATTGAAGTGAGTTGTTGTCATTGGACTTGCTCCAGTACCAGGTATAACTCATTAAACCATCCTTCCTATTTCATAGTAGTTGACGCAAACTTGTTGTTATGGGAATATGGATAGATAAAAATTTTGTTTCTGCTGCTATACTTTGTGCCCGTATTAATGTCAAGTGTCACCACTATCATAAGCCTAGACACTAGAAGAGAAATTGCCATCTCTACCTAGAGGAAGTTAAGAAGGAAAAGGAGAAAGAGACCTCCACCTCATTTATATATGTTATTGATATTAGCCTATTTATATTTTCATCACGGGTAGTGGATAGTTGATGTTGATCTCACATATGTTGTAATGTGCATGATATGAAAAGAAGTAGACCCCTTATGAAGGGAGTTGTGGAACTACGAGTCTCTAATGGAGCAAAGGGTGCTATTGTGGTTGTAGGAACATAAATTTTATCTCTACTCTTGGGGCATGAAATAGAATTAGAAATTTTCTATTGTGTATATGCCATAAATATAAAGATTAATTCTTTTTCTTGTTTTATCAAGAATGATTTCTAATTCCTAATAAAGAATGAAGTTTTCTCTATACTATTGGATGACTATTTTTTATGGAAGTGCTTTGATGTCTTATGGTCTTTATCTATCATATCTTGAGATGTAGGTTTATAAAATAAATACCAAATCTCTTAAAAAACATGACTAGAACATGACATACATTTGGTATTGTCTCTTAGGGCATATAAATGACAATCCCATGTCTACATTCCATTAGGATGGATACTTAGACTTGTTTGATTTTGAATCTCTTGAGACATGTGAATCATGTTTGTTGGGTAAGATGGCAGAGGCACATTTTACTAGAAACACCGAGAGGAATATTGAACTTTTAAAACTTAGATATAATTATGTATGTGCTCCTTTTAATTCAATATCTAGAGGAGGGTATCAATACCTAATTACATTCACTAATGATTACAGTAGATAAGGACATGTGTATCTTATGAAATACAAACTAGAATCCTTTGAAAAAGTCAAGGTATTTAAGAATGAAGTAGAGAACCAGCTTGGCAAGAAAGCTAAGATGATTTGATCAGATCGAGGTAGTTTATAGTTGAACAAATAGTTTTGGGACCTTCTCAAGGAGTGTGGTAATGTATCATAATTGAATCCACCAAGAATGCCACAACATAATGGTATTTCATAGAAAAGGAATCACATACTTTTGTACATGGTGTAGCCCATGAGGAGCCAAGCCGTACCACCTATTCCTTTTGGGAACATGCTCTAGAAAACATCATGTTTACACTTAATTGTGTTCCTTCTAATCGGTTCCAAAGACAACATATGAGATATGTATTGGGAAGTGTCCCAACTTGTCTTTCATTAAGGTTTGGGGTTGTAAAGGTTATGTGAATCTTTAATTTCCTGAGAAATTGGGACCCATGTCTAACATGTGTTGTTTTGTGGCATATCCTAAGGAAACCAAAGGATACTATTTCTATATTCCTTCCCTAAACAAAGTGTTTGTTGCTAGAACTAGTACCTTCTTAGAGAAGGAGTTCACTTCTGGATATACTAATGGGAGGAAAATCGAATTTGAAGAAGTTTGGGTTACACAAATGATAATGAACCTGAAGAGGAACATGAGGAGGAACCACAAGTTGTTGTAGTACAACCGCCCCCTAAACAAACATAGGAACCTCATTGATCCAATAAAAATCACTATGAGACAAAGGTATTTGGATTTCTTGTGACACGAGATGGTGAGGTCTTGGTCATGGATCAACATGAGCCAACCACCTACAAGGAAGCTATGGAGGGACCAAAATATAGTAAATGCTTGAGGCCGTGATATCCAAAATGGACTCCATGTATACCAACAAGGAGTGAACGTTAGTGTGTAAAACCCATTGGGTGCAAATGGGTCTTCAAGAAGAAGATTGACATGGATGGAAATGTCCAAACCTACTAAGGGTGACTAGTGGCTACAAGTTTTAAATAAGTTCAAGGTGTTGACTATGATGGAACTTTTTCACTAGTCACCATGGTCACGTCTATTATAATAATGCTAACCATTACATCATACCGTGACTATGAGATTTGGTAGATGAAGGACAAAACCACGTTTATTAATGGTAATTGATTTGAGGATGTGTATATGACACAAACTAAGGGTTTAGATACAAAGTTTGATCATAGATTAAACCAAGCATCCAGAAGATGGAATATTTGTTTTGATAAATCAATCAAAAAGCTTGGTTTCATCAAGAATGAAGATGGACCTTCTGTTTACAAGAAAGTTAGTGGGAGCATTGTAATATTCCTCATATAGTATGTGGATGATACACTACTCATGCTAAATGATACTCCAACTCTATAAAACATGAAGACATGGTTGGAAAATAGTCTCTCAATGAAGACTTGGGATAATCCACCTATATTCTAGGTATTAAGATATATAGAGACAGATCTAGAAGGATTATTGGCTTAACTCAAACATACATTGACAAAGTGTTGAAACAATTCAGCATGCAAGAGTATAAGTAAGGTAACTTACCATGTCTAATGGGGTAAGTATTTCTAAGGTCAATTGACCCAAATTTTTGAAAGAAATGGACTGCATGAATAAGATTCCATATGCGTCTGCAATTGGATCTATCATGTATGCAATATTATGTACATGTCCATGCGTCTCATATGTCTTGAGAATGATGAGAAGATATGAGGTAGACTCATATGAAGGTTACTAGACTACATTGAAGAACATCCTTAAGTATTTGAGAAGAACTAAGGATGCTTTCCTGATGTATGGAGGTGAGGAAGAGTTGGTTATACGAGTTTCAACTAACACAAGCTCCCAAACTGAAAAAGATGATTATCAATCAAAATCTAGTTATTCATTTGCCTTAATGGTGATTTTCTCAGTTGGAGGAGTTCCAAGCAAGCAACAATAGCTGACTCTAAAATAGAAGGTGAATATATTTTTGCATTAGATGTTGCAATGGAAGCTGTATGGATGAATAAGCTCAGTGGAAAACTTGGAGTTGTTCCTAGCATTGTCAATAGAGAAGAACTATACCATGACAACAACAGGGATATCACACAATCCATGGAATCCATATTATGTCAGCGTTCCAATCATATTGTTTGGTGCTTCCATCTCATATGAGAGATCATTGAGTGAGGGGATGAGAAGATTAGTAGGTACCACTGAGAGAAATATTGTTGATCCCTTGACAAAGGCATTATCACATTGTAAGCATGATGATCATGATAAATTACATGGTATTTGATATGTGAGTGATTGTCATTAGTTCAAGTGGGACATTGTTGGTTTATATGCTCTAGAATGAATCATTAGATGATGGAAATAAGAATCTTTTGTACTTTTGATTTTTTTTAATAAAGGAAATTCTAATTTATTAATGCACATGTGGTTATTGCCATATTAGTATACATAATCAATGTCCTTAGAACAATTGTTTCAAAGCCATGGGACTTCAATTATGTGAATTAAACATGAGATCCTAATGATTTATAAGAAAAATATTCTAAAAAATGTCCCTAGTCAAGCATTATTGTGGATGGGACAAAAATAATGCATATGAGACTAGAATATGTGGTGACTGCTAACCATGTCTCATGAGTCATAGGAATTAAATACCAAGTTAGGCACATAGGTACTTGTTAGAGAATAAGTGTACTAGACACACCCACCTTAAGAGTGTTTGATGGACCATTATATGATAGTCATAATCAACTCTGAAATGTGATAGTGGTGTTATGGTCCTTAGACCTAAATCACTATAATGGTGATATGACAATCGTCATGCTTTGACACTACCCAACATGATCTTGAAGAAGGTTTCCATAAAGGTAGTGATTGAGTGTGATGAAAATCATTCTACGCATTGTTATAGATACATAAGGAACTTGTACCTCCCATATAGGGGAGAAATATTTAAGGCCTCTTGATAAGTGAGACTAGAGAAATGCATGGCCATGCTCATTGAGTCAGTATATGATATTGAGATCATATTTATCTTGCTATTCTACTTGAATATCAAGGAACTTAGTTTGGATGCAACAAGGATGGTGTGTTCATGCCTCTAGTTCAGTTTGGATATCTATGAAAAAAGGATAATACAACACGGTAACACTAGTCGTTGATGCTTTAGTCTTGTTCGACTAAGGACTCGCTGAAAGTAAGTTAAAGTACCAAAATAAAATATGGTATTAGACATAAGAAATAAGTATCCATAAGTTAGGGACCCTTCCCTTGATAAATGGCAAGTCTGTATGACACCACGACTTGCACAACTATGTGTTTTGTGGAGCCTAGTGCATGGAAGATTCCCTCTTTCCGTGAGGGAGTCCATAGCATGGCCAAAAAGGGTTTGGGAAACCCTTGTCTCTCAATGCCTCAATATATATGATGTGAGAGGAGGCCTTTAAGGTTGCACTCTGTTCTCTTATTGTTGCTTCTAAGGTTTGAGAAAACCTAAGAGAACCTTAGATAGAGGAACAGGGAGAGGAGGAGACTAGCAACTCTAGACCGTCTTCGAGTGCTTGTGTGGATATCGTGAAGACAAGTTTAGACACTAAATTTGTTCCAAACAAAGACTTCAACGACGACATGGGAATTGAAGACACAGTAAAAGACGCATTCCACCACAAGTGTTCATAGTGGAACAACATGATTTGCTAGCCATGCTAATCAAGGAGAAGGTCATTATGGTAAGAATGATGCAATCTACACGGTAAGCAATTCGAGGAGAATGTCTTAGTGGAAAAACAACACAATTTGCCACACATGTTGGATATGGAATGGTGTGATGTGCCAAAGGCAAGTTCGGGATCAGATCTTGGGTCAATATAGCCAACTATGTGACATTAGGATCTATACAAATTGCCCATTGAATCTGATGATCTGCCACTTATAAATATTGATGGATTTCCACAACAAGCAAAAGAAAAACAGTTTTACACATGCATCCAGGATATTGACAAAGTTCCATGGACAATGGAAATGAGTTCCTATTGTTGATTCAGAAAAATTCAAAGAGATGTAGATTAGAGGGTCTAATCTACCAAGTGTTATAAGTTGAATTATTGGAACTTCTTCCATGATAAGGTATAAACCTACAAACTCTAAACTAGTATTGTTGCATTAGAAGGACCTTGATTGAAGGATTCTCAAGAAATTTTTATTGTACTGTGTTTTCCACTCAAGAGAGTCCAACAACCCTTACGAGTATTTTTTGTCACACTTTGTTGAGGTTAAATAAGTCATGTAAGATTTTTTTCTTTTCGGATCATGCTACATTTCTAGGCATAAGATTACACAATTGTCCTTGTGTCATGTCATTCTTTTGATTTGAGAACATAGGCATTTTGGTCTTATGCACCAATTCTATTTTACAAAATTTGATGTATATAATAACTTCAAAATTAATAACTGATTGTATATAGCATAGAAAATAAAAATAAAATATACTTCAGAACTATGGTTTTTTTCCTCTCTATCCAATGGTATGGTTTTCATCACCAATTTCCAATATAATAAATATGTAATTTTAAGGATTTTTCTAATTGGTAAGAATCTAAAAGAAACCATATCTACTAATATTTAAGCCAGAAATTGAATTAAAATATGACATGGCTCAAGAAAATATAGCCTACATGATGGTGTGGTTTAGTTACCTACTCCAATAATAACAAAAGGTAATTTTTAGGGTTTATGTAATTGATGTGAAATTAACCCTAGTTTCATCTATGCTTCTAAAAGGTGGCTTGTGACCCTGATGTGGAACTAGAGTTAACCTTGGATATGTCTAGACTCAATCTAAGGTGTGTTGCATCCCTCATTAATCATGTTGAGAAATCACCTATATTTTCTGTGTCTCTCTTGGTCATTTGTGACATGTTACCCTATACACTTCTCTCTAATATGAGAAGTTGACTCATGTGAGTAGTTAAATGTTGATATGGATAATCTTATCTTCTTAACATGTTTGTGTGCTTGTTTACTCTAAAGTTGCACTTTGTTCATACTATATCATGTGGTAACCTTAATTTGAGGAATTGAACTAAATGATACCTAAAAGCGGTGGAATTTTTATGATCTTATGATGTATCTTATTTGTGTAGATAGTTGAATACTTGTTTATGGGTCCTTTAGCCCCACATAGTATGTTGGATGTTATCATCCCTTACTCGAGCATGATTATACTTTATCTTTCCTACCCTACTTGTATGTGTGAATTGACTAGTGATAACTAGAAGTAGTAATGCCATATTTATTTTAGGCATTGAGGTTTTAGTGCTCCTACTAATGCACCAAGGTTTTAGTCCTACTTCAATTTATTATGTTTTGGACACTATTGTTTTAATCCTCCCACCAAGAACTGAGGTTTTGGTCCTCATGCTATGCGTTGAAGTTTAAGTCCTCATGCAAATAGTATATTTGTTTGGTATCGAGGTTTTAGTCCTCCTATCCTTTATTTGGAATATATGGGTTTCTATCCTACTTTTTAAGTATATTCTAGTCTACTTTATACTCACCATGCAATTGTTTATGATTGTTATATTTTTTGTGATATTGATTAAGGCAAGAAACCCTCTTATTGTTTATCTTCTTTAGTTGTTCTTTTTGATATCCATTTGGATGCTCTCTTTCCCTCTTGATTTTGAAAGCCTTAAAAAATTATATTGATCTTCTTTTTCCCTTAATAGTATTGCTTGATCCCTATTTATATGCTCATCCCAAAACTTTTATGCTAACAACTTCAACTTGGTATTCCTTAGTGGGTATGCTCTTAACCCATTAGGTGAAGAAAATGGAGGACATGACATGATGACCTGGACATGGCCTAGTAGAGCTGACTATTGGGAGATAGACTTGAAATAGCTTGGACATCCCTCTGCCTAGTGAAGACATTATTTCTTTTGTATAAACTACAAGCAGGATATTAATATGTGATCTTGTAAATTGATAATAGTCATGGTATTTTATTCCATTTCTTTTCTTGTATACCATTCATTTGAAAAATGAAAAAGTGCACCAATTCCATCATACATGTTAGTGTGTTTGGATCATATGGGTTTATTTCTCAACTAAATAAGGAGTGGGTCCCCTCTCAAGTCCCACCTGGTACAAGTGTAAGGAGTGGGACCTAAGAGGGGATCCACTCCCTACTAAAAATTTGAAGATTAAAACATCCATTCCAAACACACTCAAAGGTATGCTGGAATAGGTGTAAAATTTTCAAATTTCAATAAATGGTATTCAAAACAACCAAAGTGTAGCAATGGAATGAAATAAATGACTATATTCAATTTTCATGAAAGATTACATAAGTACATCATAATCTCCCATAACGATTTACATGATAAGGATCTAAGTAGAGGGATGTCTAAACTACTTCAAATTTGTCTCCACGCAACATCTCCAAGAGCTAGGTCCATGTTGGAAGCTATGTTCTCCTTGGTCATGTTCAACACCTTGATCAAAACCTGGGTGGTTGGGAAATCACCTAGCCAGAGAGAGAAAAACATGGTATGTGTCAATAGTGAACAAGAACAAAAAAAAAGAAATAACATGGAATTAAAGGCTAAGATTTCATCATAAGATGAAGAGAACAAGAGTATGAGGCATAAATGAATAGATGCTTGCCATATAAAAAAAACAATAAAAAATTTGCATGCATGATTAATATTGACTACATTAACTATGTAGGGTTGAGGCACCCTATCGGACCTCAACCTATAGGTGAGGGTAGATTAACACATTCCCAATCACCTACACAATTTTATAAGGGGAGAGTAAACACATTCCCCAGGGAGAAAGCACATGCCATATCTATGGGTGGTTGTAAAGAAGTACCACTACTATAGCTAAATAGTCTAATAAAATCAACATGCTAAAGAGAACTATGGTAAGTAAAAGCATCATATATTTGAAACATGGCAATGGTGTACAACCCAAGAAATAGAATATCCATACTAATTTTTTAGGCAATTTAGCAAAAGAGTCATGAATAAAGAAAATAGGATTCATATAGTGCCTCATTAGAGAATATAGGGCTTGGTTTGCAAATATCCCAACTTAGGGTGTAAAAATGCACATACCACTCTTACTGATATCAATTACTAACTTTTACCACTTTAATTGAGTCTAAGTTCCTCTTTGCCTATTTTCAATGTATTAACATGTGTTAGAGTACATAATGCACATTAATGTATAGAAACCCTAATTTTAGACCTTTTCAGCAAAACTCATATTTAGACTCTGAAAGCTCACCAATGAACTTATTAGGTTCTCCTGATCAATAAAATATATTTTTATGTTAATTTTGGAGTTATGATGATTAAGATGTAGTTTGTATGGTTTTGTGCATTAAATTCATTTTCCAAAAATCACCCTTCATCAAAACTCAAAATCAGATCTTGAAAATATTTTTATTAGATATCTTAATTTTCCAATTCCAAAACATATTTATTTGTTAAATTTGGATAAGCATATCAAAAGATATAAATTTTTCAATTTAATCCAATTAGGAAATGACAAGTCAGAAATCTTTGAGAGAGAGGGAGAGAGAGAGAAAATACCATTTGACCCAAGATTAGGGTTGTAGTTGCATATGTAACCAAACTAGATCTTCTTGAGAAGGTAAAATAACAAGAAACCAAAACCCTAGAAGAACATGGTAGATAGAGATGGAGATCATCAATTTTAAGCATAGAAGCAAGAGTTTTAAGCATGTAGTAAGCAATATATGAGAAGGGGGTTATAAAACTCACTTCTAGGGAAGGTGGACATGTTTAAGCAGCAAGGTTCCCAATATATAGAGGTTGGTATCCCCAAAAAAGCTCCTATCTCGAGCAAGAAGCACCATCTCCACTTTAGAGGTGAAAAACCCTAGCAAAAGAACATGGAGATGAGGTGTTTAAGGGCTCTAGGTGGGGTTTCACCATGGAAGGCCATGGTTCCAACCCGAAAGAAGGTGGGAGGAAGATGAACAACATGAAATCAGGGAAGGAAAGGAGGAATCTTACTAGTTTTGGTCAAAATCACCAAGAAGGAGCTTTAGAAACCCTAAATAGAACAAATTTGGAATCCTAGGAGCCTTCTTCCTCAAGATGGGCACCCTCTTTTTCCTTGGGATAGCTCATTTGTGGAAAAATAGAGTATGAACGATTCTCTAAGCTGGAAGAAAAAGAATGAGAGCAAGAATTTTCTAATTGGGAGGTGGGAAGGGGTAGATATGGCTTTATAAAGAAGAGGTCAAGCATTAGGTGTCTGTGGGACTTTCCATGTGTTCTTAGCCTAGGGCTTCATGGCCATGCAAGAGGACAGATCATACATGCTTCTTGAATATCAGATTTCGGTTCTAAAATCCCATGGAGACTTCTAGGCCATCCCCACCGACCTCCAATCAAAGAAATAACCCCATTGGTTGATAGCTTCTAAAATAAGCTCATTTATAAATAGGATAATCCCTAAAATGCCCTTGGAGAGAAACACCTTCAAAGCAAGGTGCAACTAGGTGCCCCATGGTTCAAAAACTCGAGAATGGTAAGGGAATATCTAAATATTATAATGAATATGAAAATTTGCAAAGAGAATCTCCCAATTGGGTAAATTGTCGAAAAGTCCAAAATGTACCTAAAATCACACAACTTGCACAAACAACATCCAAATTGTACCAAATTTGAAACTTAGGCTCATTTTATGTTTTCAAATCACCGAAAAGGTTATATTAAGGTTTAGAACACCTAAATAGGGTCATTAAATAAACTTTCACTGAGGAAATTTGTGCATAAACCCTTTTATTGGTACAAATAGTGAATAAATGTTCACCAAGCCACTATAAATTCCACTAATTAAACATCAAGGACATAAAAGAAGGAAATGAGAATAAAACTTAGGGAAAAGGGTTACATGGAGATTACATTCAGAATTCAGTATGTTACAACAAGATGGTATCAGAGATAAGGTAGTTGAATTCTGACTATTTTAACTTATCTCCCTTACGTTTCCCATAAGTTCCTTTTATGGACATACCCTAAGTAAAAACCATAGATGTGATGTTTAACACAAAAGTTACCTATGTTGTTCATGAGATGATGAAAGAAAATTTTGGAAATATATGAGGCACACATAGGGATCTTGACGAGTAAACCCTACTATAATGTCACTCCTTTATCCCATGCCATATAATGCATGTTGGATTTTGATACATCTCTTTGGATGTTAAGTTTTGACTTGAGGATGGAGTTAGATAATAAGGATGAGAAAATAGTTGATACAGAGATCTTAATTGGAAAATTTCGTGACTTGGTTCTTGCATTGATTTTGGTACCATATTTGTTTTACGTCGCATGGTTTCTTATGGTAAAAAATTATTTTCAATTAAACTATTGTGTACAAATAAAATTTTATGGATTTTGTTGACGTTTTATTGAAACAAGTCACAATGAATAGATGTATGAATTTTTCTAGAGAAACCTTAGAACAAGTAAGAGTAGAACTCTAAAAACCCTAGTTTTGACTACGGAATGATGACTAGGAAATTGTGGTATGTACTAAAGGAGTAGTGAATCTACCCTCTTTTACTCTATCGAAATTTTGCACCAAGTGACTTTTCATGCTCATTTGAACATTAGGGTTGTTAGGCTTGAATCACAAGGACTTACCCTAGGTTAATAGGTTCATCAAGTTAGAGACATGACCAATGAATCTCTTCAACATACCCGTTCATTTGATTTGTAACCCAAATATCTTTGGAGTTGTTTAGTATGGATTATCATGCAAATTCTCTTTAGGGGTAAATAGTAGTTTTTTACTAGTGTAGGTATGGTTGTATTTCAACGATGAAATCCTCCTTAAAGCATGGAGGTGTTATAACATACTGAAACCCACCTTCCTTATCCCTAAAATCGTCATTAAACTGAATTAGGTGCCAAAGGGTATAGTTCTTAGTTTAATCCCCAAGAAAGGTATAGTGTATACCCTAACATGGGCTATATAATGAGGACAACTCATACACTTAAAATAATTTAGCAAAGAATTATTCACAAATCCTTGTAGTAAAACATGGTAAGTTATGAATAACACATGCAAATGAATATGTTGATGTGTTTCAAATCCTTAATAAAATCTAACTAATAAATTTAGGAATGATGGCAACGAAATTGAAAATATCCATGTTGATAATATGTTGGGAAAATGCATGAATAAGTCACAAAAATGAGATATTTGTTAATGAAAAGTTGATTTAATTTTAACTGAAAAGATAATTCATCAAGTGATCAAAGATTTGGTTCCAAATAATAAGGAAAGTATGTCATGGGAATATAATCCTAAAACAAATCTAATGTCCACATGTTATCCATAAGTATATTTATTTAGTGAATAAATATGGAAATAACCTCTTCTAGCCCTAATCCATTTGGATAACTTAATTAATAATGAAAAAAGTGGAAAATGATGTGATATACTAATTATTCACATTTTATTTAACTTATGGTATAAGTTTCTCAATAATTGAATAATACCATATGCCTTAATTTCATTAAATAAATAAAATAATAGTTAAGGTCTAAGGATATAAAATGAATTATGGAATGACTTCAAAAGGAAAAACTAACGGGAAAATCAGATTCTACGTATTTTAAACCGAGATGTCAAATTTCATGTTAATTGGATACTTGTAGGTGCCAAGAAAAATAAGAAAGAAAGAGGGAGGTAAAAATCATAATATAATAATTATTTGGTTTGATTCAATTGAAATCCTAAACTTACGAGATTTATTGCTTTTCTCACATTGTCACACTTCAAATATGATAATCCACACATTATTAAATATGGCTCCTCCTGAGGCTTCCAGATGAGTATCTAACAAGGGGAGTTCATTTCTTACCTCTAGTCATAGTTCTTTCCCTTCACAGACAATAACCCAAGTGTTACTTTCTAATTTTTTCTCACCACTCTCAAACGTTTACCCTAATTTTTCTTCTAATGAATTCCTTCACACCTCCTAATCCCTAAATTTCCATATCCTATAATCCCTTTAACAAAAACCCCCAATAGTCTAGTCACCCAGTTTATCTAGATTCCATCTTTGGGCTTTTTTCTTTTATACCTAGTTATCCAAAAGTGGTGTAGATGCTCATATGTATATCCTTGCCTAACAATTGCCCCATACACATTCTTCTATCACATCGTTGAAACCTTATTTTGGTCTCATGTCATTGGAAGTTGTTCTCTTCATGGGCTCCCTATAACCAAATTCTACCTCCCCTGGTGTACTTGGGGATTATGGAACCTCCATGGAACTTGATGCTTATTCATAATGCTCAACTACTCTGTGTTGATCAACACACACAAACTATTACATGTGCCTTGTCAGGTTAAGGCTTGGGGCCCTCTTGTGTGCTACAAATGATTTTCTGAGATCCCTGGGTATTCATGAAGTTTTTCTTTTGGTTAGTTTCCCTAGTCAAATTTTGTATCATAAATTTTCCTATATGCTTTCTCTCTATGATATTTGAGTCACTTTTGTCTGTCTGATTGTGTTTGATGTTGATTTTCATTGCTTTCGATATGAGTAGATTTACTAGTTGGTCTTGAATTTTGTATGTGTGTTTGTCCTAGGTCGCGACAATATTTCATGGGTTCCCTACCCCAGGAACTTCCCCTGAGTTCATGAGAAGAAGTCAACATTTGGTTGCTACTTAGGAGTTCATTGTGCTTCGATGAGGGTGATCATGGGAACTCAAATTCCAGGGCTCCTTATGGTTATTTTTGTTGTCATGCTTTCTTGAGGGTAAATCACTCATGTAAGATGATTTGTTTTATTTTAGGTTAACACTACATTTCAAATCATAAGTTTACATGATTGTCCCTATGACTTATTATGCTTTGAGTTGACGACGTTGGAATTTTGGCCGTTTGCACCAGTTATATTTTATGAAATTTTACGTATACAATAAGTTTTTAAAAGTAATAAATAGTTATTCATAACTCAAAAAATTAAAATAAAATGTAATTTGAAACTGTGGAATTTTTATCTATCCAATATTATGGTTTTCATCACCAAATTCCAATATAATAGATATGCAATTTAAGGGTTTCTCTAATTGGTAGGAATATATAAAACTCACATCTAATTATTTACAAGACATAAAAATAAGTTAAAATATGACATGGACTCATAAAAATATAATCTACAAGATGATATGGTTCTGGTGACCTAATTTAATAATAAGAAAAAATTAGGGTTTATGTAGTTAATGTGAACATAAACTTAAATTCACATATGCTTCCAGTACGTGACTTGTGACCCCGATGTGGAACTAGGGTTGACCTAGGATATATCTAGACTCAATATGAGGTATTTTGAAACCCTTATTAATGATATTGACCAATCACCTCTCTCTCTCTCGGTTCTTTTGGACATGTTACCCTATACACTTCTTTCTGTTCTGAGCAGTTGACTAATCTGAGTAGTTATATGCTAATATGGATCTTCTTATCTTCTTAATCTGTTATATGTGCTTGTTTACTCTAAAGTTTTACTTTATTCATACTATGACTTGTGGTAATCTTAATTTGAGTAATTAAACTAAATGATACTTAACTTAAGCGGTGGACTTTTTATGATCTTATCATGTATCTTATTTGTGGAGATGGTTGAATGCTTGTTATGGGTCCTTTAACCCCACATGATATTTGTTGGATCTTATGATGCCTTACTTGAGCATGAATACACTTTATCTTGCATGTCCTAATTGCATGTGTGAATTGAATAGTCATAACTAGAAGTATTGACACCGTATTTGTTTTAGGCACTGAGGTTTTAGTCCTCCTGCCAATGTACTAATGTTTTAGTCCTCTTGCGATTGTATCTTGGGAGTTGAAGTGTAACTCCTCATGCCAGGCATTGAGGTTTTAGTCCTCTTGCCATGCAATGAGGTTTTAGTCCTACTTCCAATACTATATATGTTTGGCACTGGGGTTTTAGTCCTCTTGCCCTTGTGATGGAACTTATGGGTTCCTACCCTACTTTTTAGTATATGCTAGTCTACTTTATAGTCACCATGTAACTGGTTATGATTGTGATACTTTTTTGTGATTTGATTAAGGCAAGAAACCCTCTTATTTTTTATCCTCTATAATTGTTCCCTTTGATATCCATGTGGATGTTCTCTTTCACACTTGGTTTGTGAATCCTTGAAAAGTATTTTTATGTTCTTTTTCCCTTCATATTTCTCAGTCCTTATTTATATGCTCATAACAACATTTTAATGCTAATGACTTCCACTTTGTCTTATTTTCTAGGGTATGTTCCAACCCCTTAGGTGAAGAACATGGGGTCTTGACATGATAACCTAGACTTGGCCTAGTACTCTTGGAAGATAGACTTGAAATAGATTAAACATCCCTATGCTTAGTGAAGAAGTTATTTCTTTCATGTAAACTCCAATTGTGAGATTATTATGTAATCTTATAAACGGAAAAATATTCATGGTATTTTATTCCACTGCTATTCATGTATACCATTCCTTTGAGAATGAAAAAACCCCTATTCCAAAATATGTATTAGTGAGTTCAGATTAAATGGGTCTCTTCATCATTTAAGTAAGGAGTGGATCCCCTATAGGGTCCCACTTTTTACAAGAACACACTATTCCATGAAGCACATCTTGTCCATTTTCTAATGCCCCTAAATATTGGAAAATGAAAGTAGTAAAAAACGAACTATTGAATAGACTCAAAAAACAAAAAATGAAGTAACAACTCAGATCATCTATTACTCCCCAACGCAGTCACCTATCTATTTTACTCATTGGAAAGAGTCTTATGAAAAAGCTAATGGGATGGCCACATAAACTATATAAAATGGTAAAATGATAAACCTAATAGTCTTCATGAGATTTTATTTGTACTAAAAGTAAATATGAGCATATGCATTAATTTAACGTGAAACAAAAAAAAATTAACTACATCATAGGGGGATAAGGAAAAGTAGGAAAGTGTGGGTAGAGACCAAATATGGACATCTTGTTATGAGCAAGGAAGGTGTCTTAGTACCTTCACATCATCTGGTAGTCAGTATTTTTGTTTTAGATAAATTTTGAATTAAAACATAGTTAGCTTTGATCAATGTCATCCACATGGTGAAAACATATAAAAGTATATTTTGATAGCCGATCATTGAGGATGGAGATGATTAGGCATCATTACCCTAAATATCCCAATTGTTAGGTTATGTGATCCCTATTCCCTCAAGATCACTCATGATGAAGACCCGTCCCAGGTAGTTGAAATGAAAAAATGATGGAAATCGAGAAATATGATAAGAGTGGTTTGATGTGAGCACAATTCAATTTTTTAGATTACATCAATAGATGTTGAAAAGTGAGTAGTCTGCATTGAAGTATATTTAAACAATGTGATTGATATTGAGAAAGTCAATAAATATTAACTTTTGCTCTACTTAAATAAGGCAATTGATATTAAATTGAGAAGGTAGTAGAAATAGATAAAGTAGTTCAAGATGTCTAGATCAAATCCATTAGATAAATAGTTTCATATCCTAAAAGCTATGTAGAGTCACTTTCTTACTATTCCTACAACCTTTTGTTTGGAAAATGACTGGGATGCAAAAAGGATTCTCTAGTCACCTAGATAACTAAAAGTAAAAAGGAAGGCTACATTGTTCTAAAGAGAGTAATTTCCAGTCACCTCGAAAATCTAAGAGTAAAAGTAAGGAGATCGATTGCTCACTAGATTTAGGAGAGTCATGAGGAATGCATCTTGATGGTGGGTTTGGGGGTCTATTTATACTAATGGGTCGGTGTTGACACCCCACTTCTTCTCACTCAACCAAATTTCATGATAATGTTCATCCTCTGTCTGATTGGGTTCATACCATTTTCCACCTTTTTCCATGTTTCTTCAAAATTTTTGCCTATTAATTCTATTTATTTTCATTTGCTTTTACCCCGTTTGGTTTTTCCTGTTTAGAATATATTGTCTCCTAGACTCAGATGCAATTTTCCCACCAATTATTCTTTTTAAAAGCTTTTATCATAAATGCAACTTTTGAATTGTTCTCAATAAAATATCATCTCTCCCTCACATATATTTAATGGCCCTTTTTTCACAAAAATACACACCTTTTGGATAAATATGAAGGATAAACATGATATACATTTCCTCTTCCTTGATTATTTTATTTATGATCAATTTTTTTCTTCACTAATTCTATTTGTTTATCTCTGACATGTTCCTAAAATATCCTGAAAATTGGGGAGATGTGCTTTTTGTTCTTGGGCCACCTAATGGAACACAACCATCTACCATGTAACACATGGTGGAATGTCTCGATTCATACACTATGCCTTCATGACACAGTGACACATTCCAACACCTCTTCTAGATTATTCTATCTACATACCCTAAACCCTAAAATATCCTATAAATACACCCAAAATGCAACATATTTTGGGCCCCTTTTAACCCTCTTGAAGCCAAAGTATCAATTATCTCCCTCTTTATTTCTAGCATTATTCATGTTCAAATGATCCTTCCTTTAACATTATATGCTTTTCAAGCAATGTTAAGGCACTCAACGATAAACAACTACAACTTTGTTTGTTATATTTATAACTGTTGTTAGTGGATTATTTGAACTATTCATCTATGCATGCCATTTTCAAAATTCCAAATCTTGTTCTATTGAATCTCTCTCTCTCTCTCTCTCTCTCTCTGTAAGCATTGGTCCCAACCTCCAAGGATGGATGTCTTCCATGGGAGATCCTGAGGTGAGTGGGACCCCAACATATAAAAACTAAGACCTTCATGGCAATGATAGGAAATATAATGTCATATCCAACCCCAAAGTTTTTCCAACCAAAGCTCATTTTTTTATTTTTCTACCATTTTTCTTCACAATAAACTTGGTCACCATCATTGTAATCAAAGATGTCTAATGAAGATCTTTGAGATAACACATAAACTCTTCTCATTATAGGATTATCGAGTTTGATCTTTGAGATAACACATACATTTCTTATCTGCCCTAGGGTGGATTCAAAAATTGAGTTTTCATGTTTATCCATTGATTTAAACATCTACTTCCATTTTTTCTTTATTTTATGAATAAAATTGTGTGATGACTTCAAAAGCTTTTGCGTTTTCCACTTTCTTTTATTTCTTTATTGTTTACACAACCGTAGGATCATGTTCATCAAGGGGATTTTTCAGACCAGGTGCATCAGTTTGTCAACTCCTTGAGCATAGGTAGACAATTCAAGCTGTGTTTTGCTTTTTTTTTTATCTCACTTTTTTCTAACATACTAAGGTTTATATTTTTATTTCTATTTTATTTTTTTTCCGTAAAAATCTAGTGAATCATTTAAAAATCATCTAATGGTGAATCAGTGCAAGGGTGTACATAGTGCAGGTCTAGCAATACCCATACCCATTTATTTAGTGGGCTTGGTTCTTGTTCTAGACCCACATAAAAAAATCTAGACCCACACCGACCAATATCCCTAATACTCATGGGTAGGAGATTTGGGTATGCAGGTAATTAGTTTTATATAAAGAGACATACTATTTATGTATGAAAGTGTACAACTATGATCTATATATATTATATAATGAGATATTAATATATATATATATATATATAAATATATATATATATATATATATATATATATATATATGATATTAACATGGCATTATATTGAATAATACATATTGATTGAAGATTGGTTGAGCTAATTGTTTATATATTTGATGTCATCGTTGTTTCCTTTTGAGATGTGTAGCATATCATGTTACTATTTTTATTTTAAGTTTACATGTATTACTCATGATTGTCATTCAGATAGTTAGTTTTAAATTAGATGACCAGTTTTAACTTTATTTAACTAAAGTAGGACATAATATCAACTATTACATTAGTTAGACTAGTAAAGTATGATATAGATGACCTATTATTAAAGTAGTTATTTATAAATAGTGGGTATAGAAGTCTAGTGGATCTAAGTCTAACCATACCCATTAGTGGACCCACTTATTACAGGTCTATGGATCTACAGATCCATGGGTATATAGGTATAAAAATTTAGACTCATGACTGGTTTTTAAAGGGTCTGCATTTATGGATCCGTAGGTCAACCCAAGCCCATTACAACCCTAAATTAGTGGGTCTTGCCATTTAAAAAATTGTGGACACTCCATTCCTCTGGTGAAAAGAAGAAAGGCTATTTTATTTCTACCTTTCCTTTTCCTAGTACTTAGTGAAGTAGTAGAGGAATCCTCTATTCCTCTAGAGAAGAAGAAAGAGTTTTTTATTGCATTTCCCCCTATAACTTTGACTTAATTTTTTGTTTTTTTGATAATACAAAAACTATCACATTTTTTAACAATGCTTTTATGATTATCCTCTACTTCCCTTTTAGGCTTTACTTCTACTTTCCTTTTAAGATTAACTTCTATTTTTCTCTTAGTTTTTTTCTTACTCTTCCACTTCCTTTTTATAATAAAAAAGGAAAAAAATAAATAAAGGAAAAAGAGAAAAAAATGATAGAAGTCTTTAGGTTGAGAAAGATATTTTCTTTCTTAATTCCATGAATTTTTGCTTATATTCGTATCATCTATCTTTCAGGCTTATTATTCTGGGCTTGCTTCAACAATATAAAAGGCTTACACTTGCACTATGCATACCTACAAATATGTGCATCATGAAATTGTGCCAACACTCACCTTGGATCTCTAGATGTGGTGTGTGGGTGTTAGTAAAGTTACTAGTGCAACATTAAGCTGAATGTCCAAAGACCTTCAAGGCATGTGGTGTGAGACGTTAGTAAACTTAATGGTCTAATGTTAAGTTGGATGTCCCAAGGCCTTGAGTACACCCTAACTCCTAACACTCATGACTGACCATAGTCTCTATGGCCACCATGTGTATTGGGAGTAATATTAATATCTAAAGATTGGGAGTACCCACATGATGAGTGCCATCACTCTGTAGTGAAGATAAGGACCAACCCATCCTCTACATGTCATACTTGAGTGAGGATGTAAAATATATGAACTCATGGGCTAGTGAGGGGAATTTTATCTTCTATATATGCATCACGTGGCTTCTTGTTTTACAGTTTTCATGATTGTTGCATGCTTTTTTAGTTATAGGATTGTTAAAGGATTTATGCTTTAAGATTGTTGTTATTGTGCACAAATTGTTTGTCATTTGCTAACATTCTCAACTTAAAATAATATTCTCAAAACAACAATCTCAAATCAACAATTATATCATGGAAATGATTTCAAATAATCTCAAACAAAAAATCTCTAGTGATCTCACATGATTCCAAATGATCCCAAATATTTTCAAATGATCTCGATCATCAACAACCTTTGATCCATAATCCATACTTGTCAAGGTGAGCGCCTAGGTACTCCTAGGTAGCTGCCTAAGCGGCAAGGCATCCCAAGGTGGTGTGCCTTGACCTGCACCTTGACCAATATGTCGCCTTATGTATTTTTATAAACCGCTGACCTTATATATAGGAATTTATATGCTAAATATACGTTCTAATATACAAATAAAGTATATGTATCTATGTTTGGTGTACAATATCATTATTTTCTGGATAATACTCTTGATATTTCTATAATTGTTTTTCTGGGTAGTTGGTTAAATCGGACCTTGATGTTGAGGTATTTTCTTCCACTAGATAGCTAGCCAATTGCAATATAAATGCACTACTACTTATACCAAATCCTATCTTGCTTATTTTAGGAACTCCAAGCAACCATATTAGCTGCATGAGATATTTATATAAGTTGAAAGTAACCCTAAATAATGAAAATTATTTACTGAAACAAAATAACCCGTTAAGTCTAAAACTAATGTATAGTGGATTATAGAACTTATATAAGAGTATGTTCTGAATATAAGTGGAAACTCAAATACCCATATTACCACAATTACATCTATACATCCAAGTATAACATTTAAAATTATGTATATATCTATGTATGCAACAATAAAATTGTATATATCCAGGTTTAATTGTGTTTAATATGTACATATATACCTATGTATAAAACAATAAAATATGTTATCTCTATGAAAAACATGTATATTAGTGGATTCATCATGACTCTATACATTAACCTACAATTATATATCTGAAATATAACATATATTTGAAGGGGAATTGATATAAAGATCATAACATGTGTTTAGATTAGGTAAATATAATGTATATATGAAGGGGGAAGTTATAAAAATCATAACACATGTATACACATAAGTAAATTGTAAAAAAAAAAATCAAAGTGGCCTAAGTGACACCTAGGCGTGCCTAGTCGCGCCTTGGCGCAAGGCATCCAACCATGGCGACGTGTCACCTTGCCTCCTTAATAAGTGTGCCATAATCTTTTGAAACTTAAAAATATTTGAAAGATCTCCAACAATATCAAATGATCTTTATCACCAAACAACCTTCATTCAATAATCATGAGTGAAAATATTTATCAAGAAAAACATTTCCAAAGCTCAACAAAGTTGAAAAAAATATTTTAAAAATTCTATTCAAAACCTCAAAAAAGCTAAAGTAAAAATATTTTCAAAATGTATTCATAATAAATTTTCAAAACGTCAAAAGGTTGCAGAAAAAGGTATTTTCAAAGCTCATTAAAGACAAATTATTTTCAAAAAACTTAAAAAAACAACCCTTTGTTCACAAAAGAATCATATTTTTGAAAGGGAACAACTCTTTAAAAGAAGAAAACAATGTTTTTAAAAAATAATAATTATTTTTTAAAAGAAAGATATTTTCTAAAAAGAATTTCAAATAAAAAGGCAAAAGTTGAATGTCCTTTCAAAACTCAACAAGGTTGAAGACTACTTTACTAAAACTCGACAAATTTGACAATTGCTTACAACAACTCAACAAAGTTGAACCATCTTTCAAAAATTAATAACAAAGAGTTGAAAAATATTTTCAAAATCAACAAGAAAATAAATACATTTTTAGTCTTGGACAAAATTTTTGAACATCTCCCAACTTGATCCATTCCAGAAGGCTGCATGATAGTGGTCTCTTCTAATGATTCACCACTCATACTTGAACCCTTTGGTAGCTACCAAAAGGCTATTCAAAATTTTAAAGTTCATCAATCTTTGCATTTAATCACACATGAGCCAAAGAGTCATCTTTTTTAGGAAATTTCTTCAGAATACCTTGACCTTCTAAGGACTACATTTCCATACCTTCATCTTGGCACCAAAAGGCTATCTAATTTTACCTACACGTATTATATTCTTATGATCAAATCACATCTATCTCTGCATCATTTGATCCACCCTTTAGCTATGCATTCTTATGTTTACTTAACCATATATGTCCTTGAAGGGCATCTACTTATCTTAATCCTTGCAAGAAAAATCTTTACCATTATGCCATAAGGCTAGTCACTCCTCAAACCTTGGATATAACTTCCAAATAATCAATGAAATATCGACTTATGCCTCAAGCATACCAACTCCATTTGATCCAAACAATTTTTTACAGACATGATTTTACCATGCGTATAACGCAAGTGCATGTATCAATGTAATATAGGCCTTGTGAGGCCCGAGTCGAACTCAGGGAAACATAAATTTCAGTAGACTACTACTAACTAGTCACGATTAGCTAGACCGATGGGAAAAAAGAGTTTGATTTTGAAAAAGAAAATAAAACTAAAAGAAAGCAAAAGCGAACGATGATTAAATATTTAATTTAATTAAATTAAATGGGAATCCTTAGGATTGTGGTTTCACCGCAAGGTCTCACTGCATGCAAATCTACACAATTAACATAATTCGTTATCTTTCCCTGATTATGACCCGTAGTCAGAATTGCTCGCTTCCGCAATACAATTTGCTACCTAGTTCTAGGTCAGTTCCACGCCAGTAGTAACTTATACCCTAGATCTAGGTGCTTTAATTAATTCTCTGAGTATCCACCATTAATTGTACATTACCTTGTCTAAGGAATTTATTGATTAATGTGTTAATCGTGCCTTTTCAACCACTAATTCTCCATCAGAAGTAATTAACGGTATTAGAAATCGACTATGGTGATCAAGCATAGTAAATTACAATGGAAACACGATAACATATCAAGGGAAAGTGAGACAAATTATGATAATTAATATAACATTGTCATACAACGATTCCCCGGGCTACTCCCGGTCCCAAGGATAATGGGGATTAGCCCCGCATGTTCATCTCAACAGTACACATGGAGAAGAAAGAGGAAGACATGGGGAAACGAGAGAAAATATGATGTAACCCCTAAAATAGAGAAGATCCGGATGGTCCTTGGTGCGAGACGCATGTTCTGCAGTCTTCCGGTAGAAGAATCGTCCATCTACGACTCTAGAAACGTCTGGGGCGTAGCTCTGGGCTTCGTTCTTCGCTCTCCTCTTCTCCAAGACTCGTGTAATGGAATCAAATGTGATCCCCCACTTTGGGCTGCCTTTTTCTAGGTATAGGTACCACTTACGGCTGCCAAAGTATCACATCCGTTCGATCGTGATCGTTCTGAACAATTTCCTGATCCAATGGTGTCGATGGTATCGACCCGCTAGGGTACCCATGCTTTCTTCAATTTCTAGAATTTTCCTGTTGGCATCTCGATACTATCGACCAGTGTGGTTGATGGTATCAAGATGGATGCTTTCCCTCCAGCCTGGTCACTGTTGCCATGTCGATATCATTGATGGATCCGTCGATGGTATCGACGAGTCCTGGAATGTAAAGTACCTAAAACCAAGAGAAAAACACAAATCCAATCTGAGAAATTTGATAATTCATATGACATAAGATAAAATAAGATAAATTTGATGCATACAATGATTATAGGCTGAAGGAAATGAATCATGCTATTATAGTCACAAAATGAAAAATAATTACACAAAAAAAGTATACAATTAGCCTATAAATGTGACTCAAAATCCCTACATCAAACTCCCCTAAGCTTGAGTCTTGCTCGCCCTCGAGCAACAAAACTTTAAAATCTAATTGAGAGGGTCAACTAAAAAACATAATCACAAAATTGATATCTCAATATGATTCCCGCCTGCATTTTGCATACCGACCCTTACCAACCATGGAACGATAACTACCCTTCAGGTGACAATAATCATTAATAAGAAATGTCTACCCCAAGATCAACGAACACTACCAAATAAGGCAGTTAACATAATAGAATCTTTAGGTTCAGGCTTGGTGTATCTTTTGATCTCCTATCTACGTTGTTCATTTCCTAACTACCATCTAAATGGAAGAAGATCTCTTGATATACATGAATGGGGAGAATATCATTGGTGACCTACCACTTAGAGCAACGGGTGGATGGAATGGGTGGCTATGGAAGAAAAGGAAGCACAATATAGTCGATCATGCAAAAACCAAAAATGAATGACCTATCATGATGCAAATGCAAATGAAAATATCCTAATGCTACATTTTTTGTGGAATGATGCATGAACTATCATTCCGTCTCAAAGTGAGATGGAATATCTAAGCAACTACACCATGTGCTTCTTCTTCCTAAAATGTGGGTGAGAACATGTTCCTTTCTCCCTCTTATTTATACTTTTTTTCTTTTTTATTCATTTGTTTTCAAGCCCTCATTTTCATAAATGGTAATGGATTATTTGTTGGGCTTCCTTTTTTTTTCTTTCTAACTGGCACATTTGATGCATTCTATTCAGAGGGTATGGAACAAGTTCAACACCTTTAATTTTTTCAGAAGAACATACAACACATGATGTACAACTATATGCTCAAAAGATGTGAATGCACTTCATTATGACAATTATGCAACTAAATGACATGCACCTAAGGATAATGTGCATGTATAACTACTCTATATCTATCTTTTTCCATTTTTATGCAACACATGCAAAAATAACTGAAATGCATGACCTATCTACATGGGATGCAATCAAAGAGTGAAAGGTAGTAATGTACTCCCAGTTCTTATGGTGGAGAGTAATTGGTTACCTTTCTACTAGTGATCCTTGAAAAATACTACTATGGTATGGAAAGTGTGTTTCCCTTTGTGTCTTTCCTTTCTAGGGAACAACTTTTAAGTGGATCATTGCCACTTGGTATGTGTGGATTCGCTGCAAAGATGAGGGTGGATGGCTTATTATAGAATAAGGTTGCTTTTGACTATGGTTCTAAGATCATAAAGTTTGTGATGAGTTTAATTTTGAGCCTTCCAATAATTTGGGAGACTCCTCTTATATATTTTGAAATTTATTATGTTGGTAAAAGTAGATGAGATAAGGATGTGAGTTCCTTATAGCACATGAGGTGGTTACCAAGGCAATGAATCCTAGTAAGATGTATCAACGGTATAGGAAGTATGTTAAGGTTGGAGATGTTTACTAAATGAACATATCAAGTATGCCTCCCCCTCAAATAGAGGGAGAGAGAGAGAGAGTTGATGATGACCCTCAAAATGTTGTTTGGAAGGAAAAACAAAAGTGATTCTATAATGTTTTGTATGGTTCAGTGATAGTTGGGAAAGACCACTATCAAGGATAGATGGTTTGTTGGTCAATAGATATGTGATACAATGTTCCTTTAAGATAAACCTATGATCAAATATCAATGCATAAGAGTTAGTTTGGATGACATAATTCACATGACCATGATGAGTTTAGAGTTATGTCCTTTAGACTAACCAATGTACAAATAGAATTTATGAATAGGAGGAACAAAGTGTTCCAGTCATGTCATATAAGTTATATCAAGCTTTGAATGATGACATGTCAAAGTATTTCAAATATGGTCAAAAATATAATCAATATTTCTACAAAAACCTTAGTGTTGTCGAAGTAGCAATAGCTATGAGACAAGTTGAACAAGAGTGAGATGGGGTCAATTAAATGTCTTTATGGGATCATGAGATGTCTTCTAAGTAGGTTGTGTAAATCATAGTAAGGTGAAGATAGTGTTGTTGTTTCACCACTAATAAGGTTGACTAGGAATGATGTTTCCTTCTATGGAATGACATGTACCAGTGTCAGCATTTCTTTTGATGTTGAAAAAGAACTGACAAGTGTTCCAGTGTCAGGGTATCTAGAAAAGAAAAAGGATGGATACATTGCCTTTTTTATGCTTCAAGGAATGGTATGGAACACATGACATGATTGGTAAAAAGCTAGCAAGTATGACTTTTTAGTAATGTGTTGATACAATAGATATAATTTTAGGAAGATTGCTAGAATTTAAAGTTGGAACATTACTATAGAGTTGTACAGATGACACAACAAGTTTCTACATTCCATATTGAGAATGTCTTCTTAGGTGGGGATTTTTGTGCTAACCCAAGATGAGATATGTATGAATGATGTGACATCACCATGATATTCAAGTAACCATGTGAAGGTAATAGGATGAGGTGCAAAGGAAGTACCCATCTTTATTTACCTTGGATTTCGAGGGCAAAATTCCTGTTAGGGGTTTATAGTTGTAAGGCCCCTAAACTTGCTTAATGAGTTTAATAAGCTTAATTATCATATTTAATTCTTATAAACCTAATATAACCTTGTTATATGCTTTTAAATCATAAGAAAAGCTTAAGTTTAAAATTTGGTCCAATTTGGACACTGTTTCAGCAAGTTATGCAATTTTATGCACATTTTGGACTTTTATGAAATTTACCCAATTGAGAGGTTTTCTTTGAAATTTATCACTTGAATTATCTTCCCTGGATATTCTCTCATCATTATTGAGCTTTTTGGGCCACGGGGATCCTATTTAAACCTTGGTTTGAAGGTGTTTTCCTCAAGGGTATTTTAGGGTTTACCCCTAATGGATGAGCTACCTTTAGTAGCTATCAACTAATGAATTATTTGATTGGCTTGGAAATTCTAAAAAGGGAAGCTAATAAGGTCTATATGGACGTTAGGGGGGGGGGGCTGATTGTGTGTGTGCTTGTATATTCTTAATAGTTTAAGGCCATGAACACTTGGAAAGATACTAGAACTTCAACTTTTTCATTTTCTTTATATTAAAGTTGCATATACTTATCCCTAAGCACCGAAACAAGCCATTTTCTTTCCACAACTTCCACCTTCTACACACCTCATTCTCCCTATATGCTGCTATGAATTTCCTATCCAAGGAAGAAGAAAGAGGGGATCTTCTTAGAAAAAGCATCTAGGGTTGCAATTGACTTCCATTTAGGGTTTAAAAAGCTTCCTTCTAGTGATCTTGACCTAAAAGAGTAAGAATCCCCTTCTTTCCTCCATTTATTTCCTTTTTTATTCTTCCTCCTACCTTTCTCCATGTCAGAACCTTGATGTTCCATGGTAGAAATTGCTCTAAAGCTCTAAAACCCTACCTTTCTTGCTCCTTATGCTTAGGGTTTGCTTATTTGACGAAGAAAGGTGCTAGATGGACGAGTTCGCAACTTATGCTTGGATTTTATACCCTACCTTCTCATGTTTTCTTCTGTTTGAGAGTTTATCTTCAAATTATAGGAAATTTATATAACTTTCTTCACGTTTATTGCTTACCATAAGCTTTCTAGCTCATGTTCTTGCTTGAAAATGATGATCCATGCACTAAAAAGCTATGCTTGACTTGGTTTTAGATTTTTATAATATTCCCTGTTCTGATTTCAGTTCTAGATGAACCTATGATCATGTTTACATTATTCCTAAGGTATAATATGACTTGGATCAGGTTGGTTTGACAACCTATGGTGCTAAGCACCTATCAACCAACGGTCAATTTTAGGGTTTTAAGCTGATTTCTTCTATAAACCCATGACCCGATGATGGTACCGTTGCAACAACCCTATGGTGTTGTCTTCATGATAATTGATGGTCAGGATAAAAGCTGTCAAATGATGATCACAACCTATGGTCACCCCCTTAGGTCAGGTTTTGGATCAATTAGAATTTTAATGATCAACCATTAAGTGCCCTACTGATGTTATCAATCAATGATGACATTAGCTTAATATTTGATGCTGATTAATGAATATAGTGCTGATCTAACAACCTATGGTGACTTAATGGTCACTAATGATGGTGGACCAGGTCTCTACAACCTATGGTGAGTTAATCATATAGTTGTAGCATCAATTAAGCCTTAGACCAATGGTTTCTTGGGTCACTTGATGCAATGGTCGGACCTATACTGTAATTGATGGTTTTAACATATGAACTTGACCCAATGGTCAAGATCTAATGTTTATTCCTCAAATAAAGTGGAATGATGGCTAATGTAATATTTTGGTCCTAATAATGTGATTCAGATGGTTTCCTTTATATGATCAACTTAAGGAGCTTACTTGTTGACAATGGATGGCTTCTTTTAAATGAACAATCGATTGTGGGTTTTACCCTACTCTCAACAGAACCCTTACTGTTGTTAATCAAAGAATGTATAGGGTAAAATGGTGACTTTTATAGGTCACAACTCAATAACGTCTTAGATTATTCATTCAAGGTGTTTACTTATTTAAACGACCAATGGCTTTACCTTTTCAACATTTCATGGTTAGAAGTTGATGCCTCAATATTTCCATTATTTTGGGTGAAGCATGTAGTGTAATGTTATGATTCAAATGATGAGAATTTGATAATTCAATGCCTTATACTTGTAGTCTTCCCCTTTACCTCATATGATTATGATTTATAATCACTATAATGAATTAATGGGTAACCCTAATGAGGTATAGCTTGTTATACCTAGTTTTTTTTGGAGTACGAGAAAACTGCCCCCGTAGAAGCGCCACATTTGTGACCCCCCAGACAACGTAAACTCTCGAGTCCCCAAGCACCCCACCCACTCAAGAACTGGTTAAAGTGCATAGTTGGCCAACCTGCACGACGAGTACCATTTCATAGGTGGCCGCTGGGTATCGAACCCGGGTCCCTTCATGAGGGGACACCATGCCGAACCACCAGAACCACTCCTCCCCGACTATTATACCTAGCTTTAATATAACTAAATGGTGGTAATTGGGTATGAATAGTCCTTGAATGACTAATACAATCATGGAGTACTCTGTTACTATTGTTGAAACCCTAGCATGCTATAACCCGATGGTTACACCTTGATTTATGTGTTGGTTCATACTTGAGAATAGTATGGAATGTGATGGTGATGCTTCACCTTATGCATCCACGATCCAATGGGGATGTCATGAGGTAGGGTTTGGGTATGAGTGCTGATTAGGAACATTAATATAATTTATCTTGTGAACCTAACTCTAATGCAAATAGATAAAGATGAGTATTCATGTTTAACCTTCTTATATGATGGCATGACAGTGAAATAACCTCCTTAATATGATCATAACCTTAATGTGTTAATCGGTGGCTATCATAGCCACATGGTTGATACTTTCTTATGCTAAACATGTGCATTATGAATATGATGAGGGTTAATCATATCTAGATTCCTTACATGTTGATGTAATAAAGGAATGTTCTTAATGTTAATATAACCCTACTATGATTGTTTATGAATATCTCCTAGATCATTAATACAATATTGTATTGATCCGGTGTATTATATGTAAGTGATGTTGTTGAGCCTTGTTATAAGACATGAAAAGATAATGACGATCTTACAAGAAATAGTATGATGGTCTTAATGAACTTTGGGCATGGGGTAACATCCCAAGATTTGAGGCCTCGGATAAGTTGATCTTAAAAGGAATGATTGGACTACCCATATCACCAAGGTGCACCTCCTTTTCCGGGAGCCCATCACTAAGAACTCCATAGTTAAGCGTGCTCAGCTTGGAGTAGTACTGGGATAGGTGACCTATCGGGAAGCTGATCCTGGCATGCGCATGAGTGAGGACAAAGTATGCAGTTAAGGCTAGTGGTGATCTGTAGGGCCAGTCGTCATTCTTGAAACTCTACTAGAGCCTTGGGCAGTGGGCCCATGCATTACAAATGGTATCATAGCCAATTAACCTCTAGTAGGTGGGGCCCACATGGGCATGGCATGCCAGTCTTGAGCCGTGCGGTCCAGGCATGTAGGAAAGGGTTGTCCATGGTTGACGTAGCCACCCTTGCACTGGTATTCCATGATCGGGAGCTGGGTGTCCATGGGCCATTGTGGGTCTGCACTGAAATGGGGAAGAGATTATGAGGCCTTATATTTGAGCCTTGACGAGGACATCAAGAATCTAAGTGGGGGGGATTGTAACATCCCAGGATTTGAGGCCTCGGATAAGTTGATCTTAAAAGGAATGATTGGACTACCCATATCACCAAGGTGCACCTCCTTTTCTGGGAGCACATCACTAAGAACTCCATAGTTAAGCATTCTCGTCATGGAGTAGTATTGGGATGGGTGACCTGTCAGGAAGTTGATCCTGGCATGTGCATGAGTGAGGACAAAGTACATAGTTAAGGCTAGTGGTGGTCTATGTGGCCAGTCGTCATTTCTAAAACTCTACTAGAGCCTCGGGCAGTGGGCCCAGTCGTTACATTATGTCAAGGATTTGAGGAGAAGAGACCCCTTATTAATGTAAGACTCAGACTTCCACTTGAGATCGGGACCAGCTCCTGAGATGAATACACCATACTAATGTTACCTACAATCGAGTAAAGAAGACAATCTACCAAAAAACCATAGGTAAACTTAATTTCTTGTATGTATTTAGAAATTTAAGAAATAGAACAGATAAAAGAAAGGATAGATAAATGAAGAAATTGAATACCCAGGATGTAAAACTATATTGGTGTAATAAATGATAAGATTCATTACAATTAGATGTACTATATAGATACATGTATAGTCTACAAGTAGTCTGTGGATTTGGATTATAAGAAACCAATTATTTAAGACGCATTAGAATATCATGACAATAATCACAACATGTTGTATACAAGAATGACTATAGTAATAACTTATCCTATTTGAACCATTATGTAAGTGTTATTCACATTAATTTAATTATTTTAGTGTACATATATAAATATATGGGTAATATACTAGTTCTTCCAATTATTCCTTATTAATAGTAAAAACCCTATAAATATATATACTTGAGTATAATTGAAAGATAAGATTTTGACGTATGAATAACTTTTAAGCTAACAATATTATATATATGAGTTTGAATTCATGGATTATACATATTATAAACATGAGTAATATTTATTTTGTAATATGTGACTTGAGGCACAAAGATGACTATATGAATGAACTTAATGATTTAGGATGAGATATTATAACAATAAAAAATTGATTATTTAATAACCTACTCAGTAAGGGGCAAAATGGTAATTTCACCTATAAAATATATAAAGTGATTTCCAAGTCAAGAAACCTTAAATAACCCTAGTACCTTCTCTGTTGCTAGATTCACAATGCATTGACATCCTTGAATCCTTGTGGACATCTTGATTGGAATTTCTCAATTATAATTGGTACTAAATTCTCAATTCTTTATTGAACTATTTATTTCCCTCTCGAGTTCATTTATATAACTTCGTAAAAGGGGAGAACCAATTATCCTTCCCATCTTGTTGAAGTTCACCATGACTAAATTTGAATGTTGAACATTATTGAGAAATTGAAATATTGTTAGATTTTGATATTGGCACAAAAAGTTGAATATTGGATTAGAACTCTGGCTCACTAGATTTGGCGGGTCACATCCCCCAACCCTACAAAATGGATACTGTATGATTAGAGCTCCCCTAGTATTAGTTAACCCCACAAGTTAAAGTGACATTCTATTATAGAGGGGAGAACACTAGGCACCTAGCCACTGGCAAAGAAAAAATATTAGACTGATTATGACAATGGATAAATCTTTTCATTTTGAATAATTGATATCTTGATATTAGTTTTGAGAAAATCATTTCCTTTTGAAATCTCAATTAGTTTTGGGAATCTCTTTATTATTTTCTAATTGCCACTTTGAATTACTGTACCTTTTTGAAACTAGCATGGTAACTAGATTACCTTTTGTTATTCCCATAGTCCAATAAGCAACCTTACCTAGATTTAATCTTATAACTCTTTATTTTAAAATAGCTCAATAATTAGATTTTGTACCAGCCTAGATGACCAACATTTTCCCTTCATGGGGTTCATGTGTGGTTTTGTTCCTTTTGGAACTCATGGATAGGTGATACAAAGATGGACTAGAAGAGATGTGCATGACCTGTCCCCTGTTGAAGAGTAGATAGGATCATTCTTAAATCTTATAATCTCATATTTGTAAGCTTCCGTGACTTTGATGTAAAACATGATTATAATAAAGATTGTTTATACTTTTTATACATTTTGTAAATAATTGATCATAAAGATTGGGCCTTTACAACATGGTATCAGAGCTATGAACAATCAAGACTCATGCATGTCTCATGGAAATTATGGTTAAGTATAGCTAGTACACCAACAACTTAGGCAAATGGTTTACTAAAAACCCTAGATTTTCTAACCCTACCTACCTAAGATCAATATACAAACTTAAATGAAATTAGTTGCCTAATACACCCTTTAATAACATCACCATGTAAGAGGATTGATTTGAGGTGTCTAAGGAAGGATGTTTAGTGAAGGTTTTGGAATAATTACTCGCGATCCACTTTGGTGGTGGTAGGGTTTCCTTACTTTTTATACCAAAATGACCAATTCAATTTCTACTATTTGGGAAAAATCATAACTCCTATACATAATCGTCAACCCAAATTATGATGCCAAAAAAAAATAGAACATGTTATTACAACCATTGAACAAATTAGTAGAACCCCTAAGTTTGTATTTTTGAATCCCCTTTGGTAGTAAACAATAGTAAGTGAAGTTACCCTACTACTACAGAAATGACCTATAACGTCACATACAAAACCGACGCCAAATGATACGACGTCGGCTTAAAATGACAACTGACACCTATATGTGAAGGCCGAACGATTTAGAAAAGACACGAGTATCACTTTTTCTATAACGTTGGTTGTTTGAAAAAAAATAGACATCCATAATCACCCGCAAAATACAAATTTTTAGGGAAAAATATTTGCCTCCAAAATTTCAAATCGGTGTCAGTTGTTTTGTAAGGAATCGACGACAAAAGATTCTTAGTGAGACATAATTCATCGAGGATGTGTATTCGCGCGCTACCCCGCGAAAAACTTTTCGCATATTAGGCATCAGTTTTAGGTTCCCAACCAACAACTATGGTTGTAACTCAAACAATTTTTATTGTTGGAATATTTGAATAGACGTCGGTTGTTGTATGTTGAAACCGACGACTAAAATGAACTTAGGTGTCAGTTTCTAAAACAACCAATGACTATGGAAAACTTAATAGCACCCGCACAAAACATACTCTTCCCCATTCTCTGTTCCATCATGATTTCACTAGGTCTAGCGATTCCTGTGACTCCGTCCACCAACGTCGTCCCTGTTGGTTCTCCACCGCTGCCATCCCTGTTGGTCCTCCACCGCCGTCCCTGCTGCTAGTTTCTCCTCCAGCTGCCATCCCTGCTGTTAGCTGGTCCTCCGCCGCCTGCTGCTAGCTGCTTCTCCAGTCACCGGTCATCCCTGCTGCTAGCTGCTCCTCAGCCACCGTCCCTACTGCTAGCTGCTCCTCCAGCCACCGCCGTCGCTGCTAGATGCTCCTCTAGACACCGTTACTTAGCCGCCGTCACTACTAGCTGCTCCTCCAGCCGGATCTGCTGCCACCTTTGCCTTCTTCCCTCCGACAAGGTTGGTCCTTCTCTACTTTTTTTTGCATTGATTATATTGTTGTGATAAAATGCATGTAATGTATTTGATTAAAGTTGGAATTACGTTTAAATTCTAATATGTTTTTGTCCTAAATCTAATTATATTGTGATGATTGTATGAAAATGCATATATGTAACTATGTATTTTATTGGAATTGAAAATTATTTGTAAACCATAATATGTTGTGATGAATTGTAATGAGAATATGATGAATTGTAATGAGATTGTGATGAATTGTAAACCCTAAAATTATATTTTGATGAATTGTAATGAGATTGTGATGAATTGTAATTATATTGTCAAGAATGGGATATGTGGTACACATTTATTATATATAAGACCTTAAAACCTAAAATTTTAACCATAGACCCTAATCTTTTAACCGTAGACCCTAACATATACTTATTTTCTCTTTGATCATAGAATGGATAGATCATTATAGGATTTACTGTTTAGTATTTACTGACAAGCATGCTTAAATGATGTTACACAAAACCTAGGATATGAATGATGAAACTAGGATTGTAGGTATAAGAATGACAACATACATGTATTTGTTGGCCTAGAAACCCATCCAAGATTTACTCATTAGGAGTAAATCTTGGATAGTCCCTGGTTTGGGACTGTTCTTGAACACTTAATGTGGCGAACGATTCAAAAAAACAAGATTAATTAATGCAGAAGTGATCACTAACATCGGATTATTGAAAATCACTAAAAATTAAAACTTTTTGCAAAGAGATCCATCCTTAGGAAAACTCTTTCAACAAGGACCATCATATTACATTCACATCCTGGTTCACATAGTACATTCTCTGTATCATTTCTTCTCAAGGAATATATACATCATATGTTTTATCAAAAGCTTAAGTAACAAAATCTTCGAGGCATCATGCCAAGCTCTCAGATCGATTATAATACACCATCTCCTAGGACCTGAGAGTACAAAGACGACACATAGGACTCTATTTACACATATATAAGACTTGACAATGTTTCCACCTTAAATCTACTGCTGTCCTTGTTGCTGCTGCTGTCCTTCCCTTATGATGAGGTTTCTGTCTCTACCTCGTCCGCGTCCACCTAAAAATATTGGATTCCATGGGGGTGAGACAATTATAAAATTGCCCCCGCGAGAGATATAACTCTCCGCCGAAAACATTATTATTGCAATGGTAATAGAAATGAACTAAATAGTAGAATCATATATTCAACAACAGATAGTGTAATATCTATGCAGATTAGAACAACATTTCTATTTAAGCATTTAAGCTAAGACTTATTAAAGAAGCATGTCTCTTATTCAGTAAGAACTTGAAGAGCATATAAAACCTTTATGCATCTGGAACATGCTAAGCAGAATAACATCAACCAGTGATTCTCGTATTTCAATCTTATGCAATTACGCTACGCGGGTGATTACATTTTACAAACATTCTTAAGCATATGCCCTGAGGAGATGAGATATACCGCTCATACTCCAACCGACCACGATTACGTAAAGCATCAGTACCACACAAGGTCAATGGGAGAGCTAGATTCCACAACCTCATCTGTCTCAGTCAGTACGAGACTACTTTAGCAGAGACATCATGTGTCAGACTACAATTAGCTTGCCAGTATATATTGGCATCTACGCTATAGAGTTATAGCTCGTAGAATATACTCTCTTCAGGGTTATGGCCCGTAGCCAATGCCTGGTATTATATTGAGGAGTTATGGCCCGTAGCCATAATCTTATTGGGGTATAGTCCAAAACCAATCCCGTACATAGGACATAGCCCGTAGCCATTCCTATGGGGCATAAGGATATATTTGCCCAATTACCCCCACATATAAAAAAATATGCGTTCCGAGTAAAACTCGTTTCACCATTCAGCTAATTTTGACGCTGATGGATCTGTGGTCAGGGCAACTACATTATATAGTATCACTTGATTAATTAAGTACATTATCATATTCTTTTAGCATCAACCAAGTTTCCAAACATAACTTATTAGAGCAAGTGCTACAAAGAAACATGTACTGTTTTCATCAATTACTTCTCAGTCTTTATAAGATATTAGGATCTCAGTCCCTCATTTCAATATTGGGAATTATCATCCCTTCACAATCTCAATGCCATAATTATATGGATCTGGGTATTCAAACCCTTAGCTCATCACTGAGCATAGTTACCACTTTTTCAGTTAATTATCACCTTTAAGTTATTTGACCAAGGTAAATATGATGCTTGTTACATAAGCATATCTCATGGCACTTAAGGCCCATTACTTCTCTTATTACCTCTTACTAGGCAACAAGGTATAGCATGGCACATAAGGCCTAATAAATAATTTCAATACATAAAATCTCATAGCTCATACCTAGTGTGGAAACACATCCCATTATCACACAGATAACGAGGTGTTACGCGAAAACGTGCGGAAAACACCATAACCACAGATTATCAAAACACGGGTTAATTAAAACCGATTGCGGAAAACTGATAAACTGTGAAACGATTACTTTCCAGTCCTCATCCTGCACAGAAACATGTCATATAAATATGTACATACACAAGATCTGACACGTGTCCACAACTCAGGAACAGCTGTCCATCCATCACATGAGTTCACCACCTGTTCATATATACATAAAGGCCCACATCTGGCCAACAACAGGATATACAGATATCATCGAACGATCTTCGTGAAACATCGTCAAAACACTGCCAAGGACCTGAGAGTACAGGGATGACTCTAGACTCTACTACAAAACATCCAAAACAGTAGCATGTCCATCGCTTGCCTTCTACTGCTCCTCAAGCTGCTCGTCCGCAACACCACAACCACGACCACGTCTACCTCGACCACCTAAAAAGGGTGTAAACCAGCGGGGTGAGACAATTGAACAATTGTCCCAGTGGGAAACATAGCTCCCCACCGCAACTATAGAACCTCAACAAGATAAACCATAACAGCAATTATAACATGAGCAGATATATCAGAAGCAGTTATATATATATATATATATATATAGCAAGATCATTCTTACCGGAAAGCATACCAGCTGTATGAAAGCATATAACCAGATGTCTTTCAAAGGAACATGATTATCAAGATAAGATATATCACTATGTAGCAGGATTATTAGAACCGGGTATAGTGCCATATAACCTGATTATCAAGATAAGGTAGATTACCACATGACCTGCAAGGTATAACGGAATATTACACAAACAAGGCCTCAACCAATGTTTCGTATTTGATATGACTAGTAAATACTAAACGGCTGTATTACGTTTTATTATGCCCTGAGGATTTGAACTGTACCGTTCAAATCCAACCTTCGGTTACGAAACCCAAGACAGTGCCATACAAGGTCAATGGAAGAGTCGGACTCCACGACCTCCCTCCTCATGGTCAGTACATGAGTACAACACAAGCAGGACCGCAGTCACATGCTGAAGTGGTCTAAGCCACAGGGTTAGCTCCATAGGCTACCCATTCTCTAGCCCACCTTGGTACAGGTCACGGCGCTAGTAAAACTGAGCCACGGGCCTGATCACCATGCTCTGAGCCATGAACGCATTCATGCTCCATACATCACATATCCTGAGCCATGGGCCTGTTCACCATGCTCTACACACATATCTGAGTCTGCAACCAAAGTTACACTCTTACCTCCTCATTTTCAGGCTAGGAGCAACCTACACATATTCAACAATATGCGCTTCCAGGTTAACCCATAGGAAAACCTGTTTCACCATCACCAAGTCCTGACGATGATGGATCTATGGCCAGGGCAAACTACATGATATATTTTACTATGATTAATTAGTATCTTTTAGATGGATTGCAAGGTTCAACCAAGTTGTATAACATGCAAGATATAACAGAAAGTAAAGAACATTATATTATGATCTATTCATATCAACCTGATCCATCTTAAGGATCCAACATCACATGTTATCACTTGGCCTCTTGCCAACCATCCAGATCCATCTCAAGGATCATCACATGCCTCAGGGTCTCAACCCTTCATCATGCACTGCCATTGTCTCTTAAGGCTCACCTCATCATCATGGGACAGACATATCACATGCATACTCTTATAGAGAAATTATCAAAGTAATGTTACTCATTACATATGTCACATAGCCCTTTCATGGCTAAGTCATTACCTGCAAGGTTAAGGTATGCAATAATTGTAGATTCAACATAAGGAATATGCTCACTATCATGAAATATCATTCAAGATAATTAAAATACCAATATTACACTTATTTGGTAACCAAGTGTGTTAAGTACATCATTAACACACTATACTGATGCTTACCCTAAATCTCAGGATTTTACAAACAATCAGGGTATATAGAAATCCTGTTGGGTATACAGAACCAACACTATTATTAACAAGGTCATTACTATTGCCATCAACTATTTTCATCTTTATCATGAAGCAACCTTTAACATCACTGTCACCTAGCATCATTATTATCAACATTATTATCATTAAACAACTACTAGAGTAGTTATCATCATCTTCATTATCATTAACAATTAAGCATAAGGGTCACATCATCCATCTATTACATGAGGGCTATCATCATATACATCACTATCATTAGCACTCTTATTAATTGCAAGGCAACATATTACATATTGATGATATCACAAACACCACCATCGTTTATTGGTTTATGTATAAGCATCCACTTCTATCACATGAGGGACCGTCACCAAAGAAACTCATACCCTCACTATAGCCTCACAACCCTCATCTAAAGCCTATCACCCAACATAGGTATCGTCCAACCTCACTAACCCTATCGGCCATCACACTCTACTAACCCTATCGGCCAACACACTACTAACCCTATCGGCCAACACACTACTAACCCTATCGGCCAACACACTACTAACCCTATCGGCCATCATGATATCGCCCATCATGGTATCGGCCATTAGGGCACATAGCCTATCGTCCAACATGCCATGCCATGCTTGGCCCTAACTTCCACCACAAAGATCACCAAGATACTAAGGCCTATCGTTCAAGAGAGGAACAAGGGAACCATATCACCCAACAAGAGAGAGAGGGAGAGAGAGAGAGAGTATCGCTCATCTCCAAGGGCCCTCACAAATCGGCCAACAAAGAACATCACTATGTCTCCCTTCATATCGGCCAACCAAACCCTAGCTCACCCTATCGCCCACTCATGGGCAAGGGTATCGGCCAACTTCAAGAGCTCAACATGTCGTCCACCAAGGTGCCATGTCGGCCACCAAAGAGAGCACCATGTCGCCCAACAAGGTCACCATGTCGGCCAACACTCAAGCTAGGTCAACCTATCGACCTCCAACTCAAGGAACTCAAACCCTAAACCATCATATCGGCCAAAACAAAGAACAAAGGTGTTGCTCAACCCAAGAACACTCATATCGTTCAACTTAAAGGCAAGTGTGTCGCCCAACACACTCACAAGGAAAGGGGTATCGCCCAACCCTAGGTCATCTTCAACCTCCAACACAAAGAGCACAAACCCTAAAAAGCAAGGTATACAAGGAACCTTAAACACTAGAGAGGGATATCGGCCACTAAGGTACATGAGCAAGATGTACAAGCAAGGAACTAAGCTAGTCTACTAACATGCAACAAGGTTAAAGCTAGAGGTACGAGAGTTAGGGTTAGAAACTATGCAACCCGCCTTAAGCTCCAAGGAAGAAGATGCACTTTGAGCTCCAAGGTTGTCGGCCACCAAAGCTCCAAAGCACTCCAAAATCCAAAGCTATCGTCCACCAGGCTGCTCCAGGAAGGTGTATCGGCCACCACTTCAGCTCCAAGGAAGTGTATCGGCCAACACAAGAAAGATGGAGAGGGGTATCGTGCACCAAGGGTGGAGGGGAGACCAAAGGACCAAAGGAGACTAAGGCAAGGAGAAGAGCTACCTATATAGGAAGAAGGGGAGGAGAAACCAAGGTACAACCATGCTATGTGTCGTCCACCCAAGGGACACATGTCCACCAACTCAAGCCACCTCTCATGCAAGCCATAAGGCACTTGTCCAAGATGTGCACCATGTGTCCATCAACCAAGCCAAGCCATCTGGGCGACACAACAAGAGCTACTGGGCGACACACCACCTCTAGGTCAACACAAACCAACCTAGGGCGACACACACTACTCCTTGGGTGACACAAGGCTCAAGAAAGCCCAAACAAGGAACTCCAAGGCCCAAACAAGCTCAACTCAAGCCCAAAGGACTCAAACAACAAGCCCAAGACTTCCTCTCAACCCTAGAGGAAGCAAAGAGGGGAAACATCTCACAAGATGGCAAACTTGCCCACAAAACCCTAAACTTGGGTTATTTGCAAGTAGCCCCTCGAACTCTCAACAAAGCTCGACAAAACCCTAATCACCACTTAAGGTGATTAGCAAGCACCAAAGCACCAAGATCAAGCAAAACAAACAGGGTAAACCCAAAACGCAGGTCAGGGTCCTTACAGCCATAAACCTCTACAAAAGGATTTCGTCCCCGAAATCCGAAGAGAAAAGCGAGGGATACTTCCTCCTCATCTCTTCCTCAAGCTCCCACATGGCTTCCTCAACGCCACGGTGATGCCAAAGGACCTTCACAAGAACCATATCCTTTCTCTTCAGCTTCTTGACTCTTCTGTCAAGGATCGTCATAGGACCCTCTTCATAAGTCACATCTTTGTCAATCTCAACCTCAACTGGTTGTATCACTGTTCCTGTATCTGGATGACTTTTCTTCAGCATACTAACATGGAACACTGGATGTAACCTGTGCAACTCTGGAGGCAACTCTAACTCGTAGGCCACCTTGCCAACACGTGCTAAGACTGAGTAAGGCCCCATATATCTGGGAGCTAACTTACCCTTCCGGCCAAACCTCAGCACACCTTTCCACGGAGAGACTTTAAGATACACCTTGTCTCCCACCTGGAACTCCAAAGGTCGTCGACGATTGTCTGCATAAGACTTCTGCCTGTCTTGTGCCGCTTTCAACTGTTGTTGTATCACCTTGATCTTTTCTGTCATTTACTGTACTAACTCAGGGCCCAAAAGCTGATATTCACTTGATTCATACCAACACAAAGGAGATCTGCACTTCCTCCCATACAAAGCCTCATAGGGAGCCATGTCAATGCTCCGCTGATAGCTATTGTTGTAGGCAAACTCTATCAAACTGAGATGTACGTCCCAACTGCCTAGGAACTGCAAAACACAAGCACGAAGAAGATCCTCCAAAGTATGAATAGTCCTCTCAGACTGTCCATCTGTCTGTGGGTGGAAAGCGGTACTGAACTTCAACTGCGTTCCCATCGCCCTGTGCAACTGTTCCCAAAAACGACTTGTAAACTGAGGACCTCTATCAGAAACTATCGTTGCTGGCACACCATGCAAATGAACTATCTCATCCACATATACTCGAGCGAGCTTTTCAGCTGTATACGTGGTCTTCACAGGTATGAAATGGGCAGACTTCGTTAATCTGTCCACTATCACCCAAATGGAATCATGATTCTTAGTTGTCCTGGGTAGACCAACTATGAAATCCATGGTTATATGATCCCATTTCCACTGTGGTATAGGCAGAGGTTGCAACGTACCTGCCGGCTTTTGATGCTCAGCCTTGACTTGCTGACACACCGCACACCTAGCCACAAACTCAACTACATCTTTCTTCAAGCCGGGCTACCAGTACAAGTCCTCCAGACTATGATACATTTTGGTGACACCTGGATGCATAGCATACATCGACGTGTGTGCTTCCTCGAGCACCAACTTCCTCAGATTATCAGCATCTGGAACCACCATCCTATTATGATAACAAACCACTCCATCCTCGGACTCATGGAACCCATCACGCTTTTCGCTGCCAAACTCTGATCTAATTAGCTGTAATGTATCATCCATTTGTTGTGCATCCTTGATCTGCTGTCTCAACGTGGGCTTGATTTGCATCCAGCTATCGAGGAAACCTCCATCTGTACGTTCATCTGCCGTAAGGAGACTAACATGTCTCGCCTATGGCATACCAAAGAACTCATCTGTGCCTTCTTGGGAGAAGAAGACTTTCTGCTAAGCGCATCTGCTACCACATTCGCCTTACCAGGATGATACTCGATAGTGCAATCATAATCATTGATCAACTCCATCCACCGACGCTGTCGCATGTTCAACTCTTGCTGTGAGAAGATGTACTTCAGATTCTTGTGATCTGTAAAGATCTGAGACACTTCCCCATAAAGATAGTGTCTCCAAATCTTTAACGCATGAACCACTGCTGCCAGCTCCAAGTCATAAGTCAGATAGTTCTCCTCGTGTTTCTTAAGCTGTCGCGAAGCAAAAGAAACCACATGATCTTCCTGCATCAGCACACAACCCAAACCTTTCTTGGACGCATCATAGAAAACAACATAGCCTTTTCCAGATTCTGGCAAGATCAACACTGGATCACTGGTTAGCTTTTCCTTCAAACTTTGGAAAGCTTGCTGACATCGATCATCCCAAACAAAAGGTACATCCTTCCTGGTCAACTTAGTCATTGGCAACGCGATCACACTGAAGTCTTTGATAAACCTCCGGTAGTATCCTGCTAGACTAAGGAAACTACGAACTTCCGTCGGCGTCTTCGGCTGTTCCCAATCCGCAACGGATTCCACCTTCTTCGGATCTACTTTGATTCCTTCAACAGATATCACATGACCTAAGAAAGTCACTTCATCCAACCAGAACTCACACTTACTAAACTTAGCATACAACTGATGTTGACGAAGGAGAGTCAACGCTTGACGAAGATGTTGCTCATGCTCTAGCCGGTTCTGACTATAGATCAAGATGTCGTCTATAAAAACTACAACAAACTGATCTAAGAACGGACAAAACACTCTGTTCATTAGATCCATGAAAGCAGCAGGTGCATTGGTTAATCCAAACGGCATAACCACAAACTCAAAATGACCATACCTCGTCCTAAAAGCTGACTTTGGTATGTCATCCGCCTTTATCCTCAACTGATGATATCTAGACCGTAGATCGATCTTCGAAAACACTATAGCACAACACAACTGATCGAACATGTCATCTATCCTCGGCAACGAGTACTTATTCTTGATCGTGACCTTGTTCAACTGTCGGTAATCTATACACAACCGCATCGAACCATCCTTCTTCTTAACGAACAACACGGGAGCACCCCAAGGTGACGTGCTCGGTCTGATGAAACCTTTCTCCAACAACTCTTGTAACTGCTTCTTCAATTCTACCATCTCTGCTGGAGCCATCCTATAAGGTGTCTGTGCAATCGGCTGCGTTCCCGGAACCGGATTGATCTCAAAATCGATCTCTCGGGGTGGAGGAACACCAGGAAACTCCTCGGGAAACACATCTGCAAACTCTCGGACCGCTGACACTTCTTCAAGGTTAAGGCCTTTCGCCTTGGTATCCACAACGGTATCCACAACGTGAGCTAAGAACGCCTCACATCCTTGTCGCAACAACCTATCTGCCACCATAGCTGACACCAGACACGTCGGAAGAATCTTCCTATCTCCCTGGAAGATCCACTTCTCTCCAGCAACATCAAACACCGCCTGCTTGGAACCACAGTCCAAGACAACCTTATACTTCTCTAAGGTATCCATCCCAAGGATAACATCGAAACCATGCATATCAAGTGGTATGAGATCCACCTGAATGCTGTGTCCCGAAAAAGACAAAACACAAGATGGACACTCTTCTCGAAGCAAAGAGGAACTATCAAGAGGGGTTTCTAACAACAAGCTATCCTTCTTACAACTAACAGGTAGATGACAACTTTCAAGCATACTATAGGCGATAAAAGAGTGTGTAGCACCCGGGTCAACCAGAACAGATATAAAGCAAGAAGAAGACATATCAGAATGAAATAACTCCATCTGACCTGTCACCACTCACGGGTTGACTATCGCCTCCAGCTAATTCATGGCATAGAATCGAGCCGTAGCTTGCTGTCCACGACCTCTGCTCCCTTGAGCAGACGATCCAGCTTGAGATGCTTGACCGCGTCCTCGTCCTCTGCTACCACTGGGTTGTGGTCTCTCAGACTTCTGGAAACTCTGCCTCGGTTGCTGCGTCACTTCAACATCTCTATTCGGGCAATTGAACTTCCAATGCCCGACCTGACCACAGAGATGACATGCTCTATTGTCAACTCGTGGCCTAGATGGCCCTGTCACTGCCACCGAAGCTGAGCTATGCGCCTTAGATGGTGAAGAAACATATCCTCTTCCCTTACTCGGAGACCACTGAGATGGTACACCAGCACTTCTCATCACTGACGGTGCTGAAAACCTGGGTTTCTTGAAGCCACCAAACCTTCGTCCTTGAAACTGAGCAGGTCTTTTAAGAGACACCGACTCTCTTTTCTCCCTTACTGTCCTCTTGATCCGTCGAACTGATTCCACAAACGTAGCAAATCGCTCTCGGTTTTCTAGCGCAGACACAGGGGTTGTCAACTCAGCACTCAAACCCTTCTCGAAACATCTGACCCGTTCATCATCTGTCGCCGCCATGTGAGGACAGATCTCAATAGATCCATAAACTTAGCTTCATACTCGGTGATGTTCATCGTTCCTTGCCGCAACTTCTCAAAATGACTGATCTTCTCATCCAGGTATGTCTTCGGAAAGTATCTGGTGACGAACTCGCGCCGAAACACTTCCCAACAGATCACCTCACCAGGCCGTTTCTCTTCCTCGATGGTCCACCAGTGACCAGCACTACCCTTCAAAAGGTAGACAGCATGCTTTACTTTGTCTGCTTCGGGGATGTCGAGGATTCGGAAAGCCTTTTCAAGACTCGTCAGCCACAGATCTGCATCCGCTGGATCAGCCGTTCCAGCATAATCCGAAGCTCCGACTCGGCGAAGCCGCTCAAAGGTCTTCCCAATACCCGATGCTTCTCCATGGGGAACCTGTGCTCGCGGAGGAGGCACTGGTAATCGCTCAACCATGAGATTCATCGTAGCCATTAACTGCCCCATAAGCTGTTGGTAGGCAGGGTGTTCAAGTATGGCTGGATCTAGTTGGGGGACCTCAGGCACCCGATCTTCATGTGCCCGTCTATCTGCTCCATCAACCGATGCAACATCACTATGCTCAGGAGCATGTTCTTCGTGGTTTCCAGACATCTTGGCTTTTCTTCTGCTGAGGGCAGAAGATTTTTGTAAGATAACCTGGAAAACTCATAAGAACAGACTCGACCTAGTCCTAGATCCCTGTAGACTCAGCGAACCTAGAGCTCTGATACCAAGCTTTGTGGCAACACATCCCATTATCACACAGATAACGAGGTGTTACACGAAAACGTGCGGAAAACACCATAACCACAGATTATCAAAACACGGGTTAATTAAAACCATTGCGGAAAATTGATAAACTGTGAAACGATTACTTTCCAGTCCTCATCCTGCACAGAAACAAGTCATATAAATATGTACATACACAAGATCTGACACGTGTCCACAGCTCAGGAACAACTGTCCATCCATCACATGAGTTCACCACCTGTTCATATATACATAAAGGCCCACATCCGGCCAACAGCAGGATATACAGATATCATCGAACGATCTTTGTGAAACATCGTCAAAACACTACCAAGGACCTGAGAGTACAGGGATGACTCTAGACTCTACTACAAAACATCCAAAACAGCAGCATGTCCATCGCTTGCCTTCTACTGCTCCTCAAGCTGCTCGTCCGCAACACCACAACCACGACCACGTCTACCTCGACCACCTAAAAAGGGTGTAAACCAGCGGGGTGAGACAATTGAACAATTGTCCCAGCGGGAAACATAGCTCCCCACCGCAACTATAGAACCTCAGCAAGATAAACCATAACATCAATTATAACATGAGCAGATATATCAGAAGCAGTTATATATATATATAGCAAGATCATTCTTACCGGCAAGCATACCAGCTGTATTAAAGCATATAACCATATGTCTTTCAAAGGAACATGATTATCAAGATAAGATATATCACTATGTAGCAGGATTATTAGAACCGGGTATAGTGCCATATAACCTGATTATCAAGATAAGGTAGATTACCACATGACCTGCAAGGTATAACAGAATATTACACAAACAAGGCCTCAACCAATGTTTCGTATTTGATATGACTAGTAAATACTAAACGGCTGTATTACGTTTTATTATGCCCTGAAGATTTGAACCGTACCGTTCAAATTCAACCTTCGGTTACGAAACCCAAGACGGTGCCATACAAGGTCAATGGAAGAGCCGGACTCCACGACCTCCCTCCTCATGGTCAGTACATGAGTACAACACAAGCAGGACCGCAGTCACATGCTGAAGTGGTCTAAGCCACAGGGTTAGCTCCATACGCTACCCATTCTCTAGCCCGCCTTGGTACAGGTCACGACGCTAGTAAAACTGAGCCACGGGCCTGATCACCGTGCTCTGAGCCATGAATGCATTCATGCTCCATACATCACATATCCTGAGCCATGGGCCTGTTCACCATGCTCTACACACATATCTGAGTCTGCAACCGAAGTTACACTCTTACCTCCTCATTTTCAGGCTAGGAGCAACCTACACATATTCAACAATATGTGCTTCCAGGTTAACCCGTAGGAAAACCTGTTTCACCATCACCAAGTCCTGACGATGATGGATCTATGGCCAGGGCAAACTACATGATATATTTCACTGTGATTAATTAGTATCTTTTAGATGGATTGCAGGGTTCAACCAAGTTGTATAACATGCAAGATATAACAGAAAGTAAAGAACATTATATTATGATCTATTCATATCAACCTGATCCATCTTAAGGATCCAACATCACATGTTATCACTTGGCCTCTTGCCAACCATCCAGATCCATCTCAAGGATCATCACATGCCTCAGGGTCTCAACCCTTCATCATGCACTGCCATTGTCTCTTAAGGCTCACCTCATCATCATGGGACAGACATATCACATGCATACTCTTATAGAGCAATTATCAAAGTAATGTTACTCATTACATATGTCACATAGCCCTTTCATGGCTAAGTCATTACCTGCAAGGTTAAGGTATGCAATAATTGTAGATTCAACATAAGGAATATGCTCACTATCATGAAATATCATTCAAGATAATTAAATTACCAATATTACACTTATTTGGTAACCAAGTGTGTTAAGTACATCATTAACAAACTATACTGATGCTTACCCTAAATCTCAGGATTTTACAAACAATCAGGGTATATAGAAATCATGTTGGGTATACAGAACCAACACTATTATTAACAAGGTCATTACTATTGCCATCAACTATTTTCATCTTTATCATGAAGCAACCTTTAACATCACTGTCACTTAGCATCATTATTATCAACATTATTATCATTAAACAACTACTAGAGTAGTTATCATCATCTTCATTATCATTAACAATTAAGCATAAGGGTCACATCATCCATCTATTACATGAGGGCTATCATCATATACATCACTATCATTAGCACTCTTATTAATTGCAAGGCAACATATTACATATTGATGATATCACAAACACCACCATCGTTTATTGGTTTATGTATAAGCATCCACTTCTATCACATGAGGGACCGTCACCAAAGAAACTCATACCCTCACTATAGCCTCACAACCCTCATCTAAAGCCTATCACCCAACATAGGTATCGTCCAACCTCACTAACCCTATCGGCCATCACACTCTACTAACCCTATCGGCCAACACACTACTAACCCTATCGGCCAACACACTACTAACCCTATCGGCCAACACACTACTAACCCTATCGGCCAACACACTACTAACCCTATCGGCCATCATGATATCGCCCATCATGGTATCAGCCATTAGGGCACACAGCCTATCGTCCTACATGCCATGCCATGCTTGGCCCTAACTTCCACCACAAAGATCACCAAGATACTAAGGCCTATCGTTCAAGAGAGGAACAAGGGAACCATATCGCCCAACAAGAGAGAGAGGGAGAGAGAGAGAGAGAGAGAGAGTATCGCTCATCTCCAAGGGCCCTCACAAATCGGCCAACAAAGAACATCACTATGTCTCCCTTCATATCGGCCAACCAAACCCTAGCTCACCCTATCGCCCACTCATGGGCAAGGGTATCGGCCAACTTCAAGAGCTCAACATGTCGTCCACCAAGGTGCCATGTCGGCCACCAAAGAGAGCACCATGTCGCCCAACAAGGTCACCATGTCGGCCAACACTCAAGCTAGGTCAACCTATCGACCTCCAACTCAAGGAACTCAAACCCTAAATCATCATATCAGCCAACACAAAGAACAAAGGTGTTGCTCAACCCAAGAACACTCATATCGTTCAACTTAAAGGCAAGTGTGTCGCCCAACACACTCACAAGGAAGGGGGTATCGCCCAACCCTAGGTCATCTTCAACCTCCAACACAAAGAGCACAAACCCTAAAAAGCAAGGTATACAAGGAACCTTAAACACTAGAGAGGGATATCGGCCACTAAGGTACATGAGCAAGATGTACAATCAAGGAACTAAGCTAGTCTACTAACATGCAACAAGGTTAAAGCTAGAGGTACGAGAGTTAGGGTTAGAAACTATGCAACCCGCCTTAAGCTCCAAGGAAGAAGATGCACTTTGAGCTCTAAGGTTGTCGGCCACCAAAGCTCCAAAGCACTCCAAGATCCAAAGCTATCGTCCACCAGGATGCTCCAGGAAGGTGTATCGGCCACCACTTCAGCTCCAAGGAAGTGTATCGGCCAACACAAGCAAGATGGAGAGGGGTATCGTGCACCAAGGGTGGAGGGGAGACCAAAGGACCAAAGGAGACTAAGGCAAGGAGAAGAGCTACCTATATAGGAAGAAGGGGAGGAGAAACCAAGGTACAACCATGCTATGTGTCGTCCACCCAAGGGACACATGTCCACCAACTCAAGCCACCTCTCATGCAAGCCATAAGGCACTTGTCCAAGATGTGCACCATGTGTCCATCAACCAAGCCAAGCCATCTGGGCGACACAACAAGAGCTACTGGGCGACACACCAAGAAACTGGGCGACACACCACCTCTAGGTCAACACAAACCAACCTAGGGCGACGCACACTACTCCTTGGGCGACACAAGGCTCAAGCAAGCCCAAACAAGGAACTCCAAGGCCCAAACAAGCTCAACTCAATCCCAAAGGACTCAAACAACAAGCCCAAGCCTTCCTCTCAACCCTAGAGGAAGCAAAGAGGGGAAACATCTCACAAGATGGCAAACTTGCCCACAAAACCCTAAACTTGGGTTATTTGCAAGTAGCCCCTCGAACTCTCAATAAAGCTCAACAAAACCCTAATCACCACTTAAGGTGATTAGCAAGCACCAAAGCACCAAGATCAAGCAAAACAAACAGGGTAAACCCAAAATGCAGGTCAGGGTCCTTACACCTAGATATGTTCATCATCTCATGACACCTTCATGGTTAGTACATATGATAACATATACATCAATTTCATATCAACACCATGCAAAACAATATATAACATCATTATTCAAGGGTAACACCACTATTCCCTTACCAGGGTTAGGGTTTCCCATTTCTTGTCAATCATGGTTACTCATTCCCTATGTTCAATCAGGACCAATGACTTATCATTTCATTGCCCAAGATTAGAGTTTCATGTTATATGGTATATCCCAGAATTAGGGTTTCACATACCTTCACCCTATTTTAGAATTAGGGTTTACTGTTCACATCACATCACCCTAGATTAGGGTTTATATTTAATAAACCACAATTAGGGTTTATATTCAATAAACCAAAATTAGGGTTTACTATTCATTCTAATTAGGGTTTCATATTCCATTATCCATAATTAGGGTTTATATCATCATGATACTCTGAATTAGGGTTTCTCATGTCATTACCCTAATCAACGAAATTGCAAGATTGATAATTGAATAACAATGTAGAAGGGTTCAAGTTATATAACCCACCTTTAAATTTGATTCCAAGCTTCAAAATCCACGCCTCTAATGGTGGATGAAGCTTTGAAAACTGCCCAAGGTCCATTTGCAAGCTTTTGGATGAAAGAGTTGGCTAGAGTTGGAAATCGAGTGGAGAAAACAAGAAATCAAGCATTGATTTTTGATTTTCACCATGAAATCAAGGTGAAAGGAGGTCAAGAACTTACCAACAGGTTGGGGGGTCATCTTTCTCCTGCTCCTAAGCTCTCTTGAGGTCGGCCAAAGCAAGAGGAGAAAAGAAATCTGAAAAAGAGTCCATGTATGGGTGGAAAATGGGATATGTATAAGGAAATCCAAGGAAAGAGAAAATATAATTAATTCCTTCAATTTCCAAAATTATTGCCACATTTCCCCCCTCAACTCCTTGGACAAGAAGCTATCTTCTTTTGCTTGCAAAAATCCATCATTATCCAAGAATTAAGGGAAAATAAATTAAGCACCTTAACCCTTATAATAATAATATCCATATTTGAGTGGAAATTCTTTTTCTTATAATAAGGTGAGTGGAGTTTTCACCTCCTTAGGATATTTCGTGGTCCATGCAAAGCTGAAGGACATCCAAACACATATGAATCCAACCATTTTAATTTTGGATGAAGGCCCCTATAATTATCTTATTTATTTTTGTATTAAATAAGATTAAAGTTCCATTTATGCTTAAATCTTGATTTTTTTAATATCAAGATTCTCTCTCCTTCAACATAATTCAAATGAGGCGCCCCTCTCATTTTATTTACTCTACATGATGACAAGAAACATGGGGGACCCTCTAGAAGTGCTATTTTGCATATTGAAACCTAGGTTTTGGGTAAATTGCACATTACCCCAAAACTAGGTTTTAATGCACAAACATAGCTTTATCAGCTCTTTCTTGGTATTCAGGCTATCACAAGCCATATCTCTGCATCATCTTCACTCTCATGATGATTCAACACATGAGGAACATATTATCATGAAAATTTTGCAAATAAACCCCTCAACTTGGGTAATTTGCACTTTAGTCCAAAACAAGCAAAATATCATTTCAACATTATAAAAAAAGGTTTAAAATTGAAATATAAGTTCCTATTGAGCCTTAATTATCTTTCAAAAGATAAGAGCAAGAATGTAATTACTTTTATTAAGAAAAACACCTAGGGTTAAAGCATAACCCAGGTCAGGGATGTTACACTTAATCTCACTTAGGATGTAAGTGTATAATGTGTATTGGGTTTTCAAGAAAATTTTGATAGCATTTCCCCGTTTGTTCTCTAAGTACATATGTACTTGGAGAACAGTGGGGAAATGCTGCCGAAATATTCTTGAAAACCCAATACACATTTTACACTTACTAGTGAGATTAGGTGTTCAAGAATGGGATAGGCGGTGCACATTTATTATATATAAGACCTTAAACCCTAAACTTTTAACCATAAACCCTAATATTTTAACCCTAGACCCTAATCTTTTAACCCTAAACCCTAATATATTCTTGTTTTCTCTTTGAGCATAGAATGGATAGATCATGGATGTCCATTCCAAATTGTTGCACCCCATAGTTTATTTTTGGTCTTGATCAGTTTATTAGATTTTCTAAGGAACAAAGGAAACAACCTGGAGATAGGTTGTACTATCCATGTAGGCATTGCGGTAACAACTTGAAAGTAAACACTGGTGATGAAATCAAAAGTCATATCATGTGCAATGGGATTGGACAAGGCTATACAAAATGACACTGGTATGGAGAGATTTCAAACCTCAAATCAGTGGATGTCGATAGCAGTGCTTGTGTGGAAGAAGAAATTGCCTCTGATGATGTAGATGTGAATGAACCAGTTCCAGTAGACATCGTTGATGCGATGCTGGATAGTTGTGGGTTAGAGCACACTGATCCACCTCCCATGTTTAGAAACATTGTGCATGATGCTGAGATACCGTTATACACAGGTTGTACTAAGTTTATGAAGCTTAGCGCTGTGTTGAGATTGTATAAGATGAAAGCTAACAATAGATGGAGCGACAAAAGCTTCACGTCATTGTTGTCTTTGTTGAAAGAAATTCTTCCTGAAGGAAATGAGCTGCCAATCTCTACATACCAGTTAAAGAAATTGTGCCCAATGGGAATGGAGGTCAAGAAGATACACACATGCTCGAATGATTGTCTATTATTTCAAAAGGACTGTGTGGATTTGAAAGATTGTCCAAAATGTGGTGCGTCAAGGTATAAATTGATGACTTTGGGGGAGTCCAAAACTGGTTCTCCTGCCAAGGTGATGTGGTATCTACCTATAATATCACAGTTTCAATGCGTGTTTGCCAATTCGATAGATGCGAAGAATTTGACGTGGCATGCAGATGTTAAGAAAAATAATGATGGGATCCTACGACATGCGTCTGAATCCCCACAGTGGAAGAAGATTGATTTATTGTACCCAAAATTTGGTGAAGAAGTCAGAAATCTAAGACTTGGGCTTTGTACATATGGGATGAATCCATACAGGACATTGAACATCCCACATAGCACTTGGCCAGTTATGCTTGTTATATACAATCTTCCTCCCTGGTTGTGCATGAAAAATAAGTACGTTATGCTGTCGTTGTTGATATCAGGCAATAAACAACCTACAAATGATATCGATGTTTATCTTGAACCTCTGATTGATGACTTAAAGAAACTCTGGGGTGAAGGTGTGATGACCTATGATGCTTCACGAAGAGAGACATTTCATTTGCACGCTATGTTGTTTTGCTCTGTTAATGACTTTCCAACATATGGGAATTTGTCTGGATATAGTGTCAAAGGATCTAAAGCGTGTCCTATATGTGAAGAGAACACTAATTTAATACGACTAAAACATGGAGGCAAGACTGTATATCTTGGTCATAAAAGGTTTCTTCCAAAATTCCATCCATATCATAGGTTGTACAAAGTATTTTTTGGACGGAATGAGGAACGAAGTGCACCTAAACCTATACCAGGGAAGGTTGTTTATGAAAGAGTAAATGACTTTGCCAATGAATTTGGTAAGAGATCACAATGTACCATGGCCACATGGAGTGACAAATCTTTATTCAAGAAGAAGTCAATATTTTGGGATCTTCCTTATTGGAGTTCTTTGGTAGTCAGACATTGTATCAATGTCATACACATTGAGAAAAATGTCTATGATAGCGTCATTGGTACTTTGTTGAATATACCAGATAAGACTAAAGATGGGATAAAATCCAGAATGGACCTACATGAAATGGGAATAAAGATAAAACTAATAGAAGTAGTTAGTAGCGATCAGAGAACATACTTACCTCCCGCTTGTTACACGTTATATAGAAAGGAGAAGAAAGCTTTTTGTTAATGCTTGGTAAATGTTAAGGTGCAACATGGTTACTCATCCAACATCCGTAGATTGGTATTAATGAAAGATCTGAAGTTGATAGGTCTTAAATCTCATGATTGTCACACTCTAATGCAACAAATATTGCCCGTGGCAATTCGATCTATATTGCCAAAGCATGTAAGGTTTGCAATCACCAGACTTTGTTTCTTTTTCAACAGTATGTGCATCAAAGTTATTGACCCTGATACTCTCGATAAATTGCAAAGAGAAGTGGTTGTTACCCTATGTCATCTTGAGATGTATTTTCCTCCTTCATTCTTTGATATCATGGTACATCTTATTGTCCACTTGACTAGGGAAGTGAAAATGTTGGGACCAATTTTCTTGCATTGGATGTATCCCTTTGAACGATACATGAGCATTTTTAAAGGTGATGTTGGAAACTATTATCGGCCTGAAGGGAGTATTATTGAGGGTTATGTAGCAAGAGATGTTATGGATTTTTGCAATGACTTTCTGAGTGGTAATGACACTCCTGTTAATTACAAGAATATTGAGGAGTATTTTGGCAAAGGAAATTTGGGATCACGGATGAATGTAATCAGTCGTGAGTAGTTAGAACAAGGTCACTTGTATATTTTACACAACATCGACAAAATGAGTGTTTATATTGAGGAACATATCAATTTCATAAAGAGAAAATATCCTCGAGCCAATTCAATGTGGCTTTCTAGAGAGCATAACAAGACATTTATTAAGTTGTTTGAAAATAAAGTCTTACATCAACTATCTCAAACACCAAATAATCTAACTGAAACTATCAAATACCTTGCCTTTAAACAAAAATTGAATGTTATGTCTTATGAAGGGTTTGACATAAATGGATTCACATATTACACAAAGCATCAAGATGATAAGAGTGTCGTCCAAAACAGTGGGGTCACCCTTCAAGCATCTTCATTGTTTTTTGCAAGTGCAAAGGAAAAGAGTCCACGTGAAGATAAAATGTCATATTACAGTGTCATTGAAGACATATGGGAGTTTGACTATGTAGATTTCAGAATTCCACTCTTTAAATGTAACTGGGTTGATAACACCAAAGGAGTTATAGTGGATGAATTGGGTTTCACATTAGTGAACTTTGAAAAGATTGGTGAGAAGGGTGAACCATTCATATTGGCATCACAGGCAAAATAAGTAATTTATATCGATGATCCTACAAATGATAAATGGTCGGTTATTCCTCATGGTAAAAGACAGTTCATTGAAGATCCTATAGATGAAGAAGAGTATAATGATAAGTATGATGGCTCCATTCCATTCTCAGTTGGGTTGCCAACACCACTAAATATTGAAGCTAATGATGACTTGTATGTGCACAGAGATCACAATGAATGAATGTTAATTGATAAAAGATCGCAATATTAGAGGCATGCATGTTTATATTTTTTATATGTTTTATTATCTTCTAGTTATGTCAAATGCTAAATGTTTGATTTCAGATGGCTGAGCATGATGATGATTATCGTGAGGGTTAGGATATCAGTGTGCCACCTTACAATGTAAGTTTTAAAATCATATCCTATATTTCTATCTATATGTCCATTTATAGTTATATCCTATAAGTGTGTTTATTTTGTCAAATTTTAGGTTGATGATGTACCCCCTGAAGAACTTGGGGCACTTGATGAGAAGAAAAAAAAATTGAAAAAGTGAAACTGGCTGTGGATTTTGATCATGTAGGAAATCCAGTTGGAGTGAACCACAACTCGTTTATTTCATATCTTGGGATTCTTACTCGTAGCCATTGTAGTCCTAATGTAGAATCTTGGCATAAAGTTCCTAAGGAGAAGAAAGACTTAGTATGGAAGGAACTGTGTGTGAGTTATTATTATTTGCAATTCTATTATGTAGATTACTAATTTTTAGGATGCTAGTTAATAGAAATTCTATTTTGCAGAGTATATTTGAACTGGATGAAAAGCTGCATCGTAAATGCGTGATGCAACGCTGTGGGAGGGTCCTAAGGAACTATAGGACAAATATCACCCGGGATTACATACGAGATGATGAGAAGAGGAAGAAGTCAACCATTGAGAAATGGAACTACCTAGACCCCAATGATTGGGAGGAGTTTGTTACCAAAAGAAAAACTGATGAATTCAAGGTATTAAGCGCCACTCTTAATTTAATTAATATACGTTCTTATGTATTCACCTATTCAAGATTAACCTTTAGTGTTACTAACCAAATCAATGTGCTTACTAACAAGGCTATCAGCGATGCTCAAAGAGTAAGGCATGCACTGAATGTGCATGACCACACGATGGGTCCAAAAGGCTATGCAGGCGTTCACCAAAGACTACAAGCTGAGTCTACTGCTCAGTCTGCTGCTACTCAGGAGACTGCGGAGTCCTCTACTATTTCTCTCGCACCTCTGCCTCACCATGCTATGTGGATATCTGGGAGGCAAAACAAGAAAGGAGATATAACCAAGTCTGCAACTGTTGATGCGGCTGCAAAAATGGTAAAATTCAATTCTTAGAGCAATCAATATTGATTATTGTTATGTTTACTTACCAATTTCTATTGATGGTGATTAGCAGGAACTTCACGAGTAGAGGAAGGAAGGTAAGTTCATCCTTGAGGGCACAAGGGATGATTTGATAGTTGCTCTTGGTAACCCAGAGCATCCTGGACGTGTTAGGGGTGCAGGCGTTGGTGTGGGCATAAAAGCATTCTTTGGGCCATCATAGTGCAAACATGTCCCAAAAGCAGGATTTTTACAAGATGAGGTAACATATTCTTTTTTTAGAATGTTATTGCGAAAGGGAATTCAATAATCAGAAGCTAGCATTTATTTTATCCATGTATAGGTAGATGAGTTAATTAATAGGAGAGTCGAGGAAGCACTTGGTAAGAGACTCCATGAAGCAATTAGCAAGTGGTAGGTGTCTCAGACTGCCACTCAGACAGTACCTGTGGCATGCCACTCTTCTCCTACTGCAGAGGTTGGGAGTAATCCTATGGACCCACCACCTAGCACGCTCGCGGTAAGTATTTTTATGACATAGTATCTAGTCTTTTGAAGATGATATATTTATATATATATATATATATATATAACATTGTTTACATAAATTTGTAGGGCTTGAAGCCATGCTATCTAAAAATCAAAGATTTTATCATTGCAGAGGCCGGGGCTTACCCACCCATTCCAGGGGACACATTTCATGGGACTCCAGTACTAGATGGTGCAGTTTGTGTGAGCCCGATACATGTACTCCCCAATTGGAGGGATCATCCATTGCCATATGCCCACCCAGATTATGAAATGCTTGGTGAAGCAGAAGGCGAAGTGATATTGTGGCCCAATACGAATGTTGTCCGTACTGATATTGTATGGTAAATTTACATTACATTAATTTATTAGTATGTATATATGAGTCAATTGATATGAAATTATATATACAGGTCAAAAGGAAGAAACCTGCTACATTTCAACCTCCACCTCCACATCATTAAGTACCTAGTTGGCTTCTAAGGGACCTATACACCTCGTTAGGTCCTAATTGTAAGGGTATGGAAGTATGGATAGGCGAACATAACCCAAATTGTCCTATAAAAGTTTCTATTCCAGTGGATGTTGTAAGTGAATCATATGATAACAATCTATTTATACAAGATATTTTGGAGTTGTTTCATTATGATTGGCTGAATACATCTATGATAGAGCTATGGATATGGTGAGATCTTGTTTATACATCCATATACCTTGTTTTATATACAGTTATTTGGTTTCTTATATATCAATGCATACATAATACATATTTTATAGCCACTTACACATGATCTATAAAGATTTTTTATTTTCCCATGTGGGATTTCTAGTTCCATCTTTGATTAGTCTCATAGATAAAGATCCTTCATCAGTTACCTCATACTGCTCTGTCTCTTTTAATTATTTTGGTACAAAAAAGAAGTCGGTGATAATAGCTCCATTCAATGTTGAGTAAGTTTACTTTGCTTATAATTTGGACTTAAGAAAATTACATTTTTATTGTGGATTTTGAGTTTTAATTTTTAACTTTCTTACCTCTAGTGGTAGGAATTGGGAGTTACTGGTTATTGTCCCCAAGACTTTCACTTTTTATTATCTAGATCCTGCAGGGAAGGAATTGGACACATTATATGGACACCCAATGAAAAGACCAATATTCACGTGAGAAATATTTCATATTTTTATATCCATTAACATATGTTATTACATTACTATTTAATTATGCAATTTAATGTGTTACATTAACATGTAGGGATTTAAGAGAGTTCAAAAAAGCTAGAGGAAGCATCTCCAAGAAAAAGAAACAGTTACTAATTTGGGAGAATGTGAAAGTAATTTCCTGACTCCAATGTATATATTATTTATGTGAACTGTGCTTGTTTGTATTTTTGAACATTTTGTATGTTTCAATTTATAGTGTGCTAAACAAGACAACAGTTGGGCATGTGCATACTATGTGATGCAATATATGGACCTAATTATCAAACATGATGCAATGGAAATTGATACCATACATCATGTATTATATATAGTCTCATTAGATAATATGAAATATATCAATCTGATTATATATTATTAATTATATATTGTAACATCCCTGACCTGGGTTATGTCTTAACCCTAGATGTTTTGCTTAATAAAGTTAATTATATGCTTGCTCTTATTTCTTGAAAAGTAATTAAGGTTCAAGAGGAACTTATGTTTCAATTGTAGTCCTTTTCGAATAATGTTGAAACATTGTTTTGCTTGTTTTGGACTAAAGTGCAAATTACCCAAGTTGAGGGGTTAGAATGCAAATGTTACATGGAAGCATCATGAGAATGAAAATGATGCAGAAGTATGGCTTGTGGTAGCCTGAGTACCAAGAAAGAGCTGATAAAGCAATGTTTGTGCATCAAAACCTAATGTGTGCAAATTACCCAAAACCCAGGGTTTAATATGCAGAGTACCACTTCAAAATAGTCCCTAATGTGTGTTGGAATCATGTAGATCAAAGAAAATGATAGGGGTGTCTCATTTGTATCTCTTTGGAGGAGAGAGAATCTTGATATTAAAATAATCAAGATTTAAGCTTAATTGGAACTTTACTTCAATTAATGTAAACAAATAAATATATTAATTGAAGAGCCCTTTAACCAAAAGGTGAGGGATGATCTTGAAAACAGATGGACGACCATGTGCCTTGAAAAGGCAAGAAAATATCTAAAGGAAGTGTGTAACTCACTCACATTATTAAAAGAAAAAGAATTATCCACTAACTTTAGGATATTATTATTAAATGGATTAAGGTGCTTAGTTTGCTTTTATTTAAAACATGGATAATTGAGAGGAATAAGAGGAAAGGAAGATAGCATCATAACCAAGGAAGGGAAGGGGGCAAATGGCAAGTAAATGGAGGAGATAATTCCTACTTTCTCTCTCTTAAATGAATTTTCAATAAAATTCATATATATGCTCCTTTATCCAAATGAGTTGAAAGGGAATTTTGAATCCACTTTCACTTCTTTCTTGCAAAAACGACCAAGGGAGCTTGGAGAAATAGGAGGACGACCCCCAACATGTTTTTAAGCTTATTGACCTTCATTTACCTTGATTCCATGGTGGAAATAAAAAATCAATGCATGATTTCTTCTTATCTCGATCCCATCTTCAATTCTAACCATTCCTTTTCACTCAAAGCTTGAGGACGAGCCTTGGGATAGTGAAAGGAGTTGCATGCACCATTGTTGATGTGAGCTTGAATATTTGAAGCTCAATTGGAGGTGGGTTTTATAACTTGAACCCTTAATATTGTTATTGCATTCGATTCCTTATCAATTGTTGATCCTTTCTTTATTCTCAAAATTTATTTAGTTGATTGATGCAATCACCATGAAAATCACAGAAAGTTTCGTGGGTTTAGAGCTTGATGATGATGAAATCATCATAAGCACACACCTCCCCAAATATCTATTGCAACCAGTTTCAAAAACATGGTCCAATCGGTTTCACCAAACCGTTTGGAGACCAAACAGTTTGCAAACCGTTTGGAGGTTTGGATCCCAAACCATTTAGAAGGGTTGACCATTTGGATGGGTTGACCATTTGAGGTGAGGACCCTAGTCCATGTTGGATGATGATCTAATGGATCCAATTGATTAATTCAATATATGGACAATCCTGCAATTACAAACCCTAATCGGTTAAGTGCTGAAATTGCACTTGTTTAATTTAAAAGTTTTGGTTGATGCCCAAACGGTCTCAAGACCATTTGGAGGTCACCCCAAATGGTCTAAAGACCGTTTGGAGGTCAACCAAGACCGTTTGGAGGTCTAGGGTTGAGTATGGTTGAGTAATTGAAGAGTTAGAGATATCAAATCAAAATGCCATCAATAACTATATTGATGATCAATCCAATGATGCAAACCCTAATTGGATTTCACAAATTTTAATGCATGATGAGGCAACTGGTCTCAAGACCATTTAGAGGTCATCTAAATGACCTCAAGACCGTTTAGAGGTCATCCAAATGACCTTAAGACCATTTGAGGTCAGGTCTTATCATAATTTGATGGTGGTTCATTGGTTTCAATTGATTCGGTTCCACGATGTTAACCATTGATGGTTCCTCGAATCCAAAATCCTAATTGATGTTTTCTTGATTATAAACCTTAGTTCAATTGGGTTCAAAACCCTAATTTCAGGTCCAATTGAAGGGTGATTCAAGGGTTCAATTGAATAATAAATCAGTGGTTCAATTGATAGATGGTCCAATGATTGAAACCCTGAATTGATTAAGTGATGGAATACCTTTTTGGTCCATTCGGTTTTGAGAAAGTTTGGACCAAACGGTCTCAAGACCATTTGAGTCCAAATGGTCTCAAGACCGTTTGGGATCAAACGGTCTCAAACCATTTGGAGACCCAAATGGTTTCAAGTATAATTGTCCATACGTACAATTTCTTTATTGATTTGCTTAAACGGTTTCAAACCATTTGGAGCATCAATGGTCAAGAACGTTTGGATGTTTTTATGTGATTAAGTCAATTGGAAACCTAGGGTGATGAAAGATAAAATAACCCTATGGTTGTTACTGATCTATCTCAAAGATAATCACTAGGGTTGTACCTTTAGGAAACTAAGTGATTGATAATCGTTAGATGAGTTAATACTTGAAACTTAAGTAAGAAATAACTCAGTACACTATGTCAATCATAGATGTATGTACTTGTTTGAAGGGTTGATGTAAACCTAATCAAGTTGAAAGGATGATAGAAAGGAATTCTTACATGATTATTGATCATGTGGTAATTAGGTTATGATCCTTAGTAAAGAGATCATGAAACCCTAATACAGAAGGTTAATGAACCCTAAACGTAATTTAGGGTAATATAATGTAAAACCCCAATTATGGGAATGGAGAGTGAAACCCTAATTGGGATGAGTATCTCCAATTTATATGAAATGAGAAACCCTAATTGAGGGTGATTCCATGTGAAACCCTAATTGAGGGTGATTCCATGTGAAACCCTAATTGAGGGTGATTCCATGTAAAACCCTAATTGAGGTTGATTCCATGTGAAACCCTAATTGAGGTTGATTCCATGAGAAACCTAATTGAGGGTGATTCCATGAGAAACCCTAGTTGGGATGAATAGTAAACCCTAAGTATAGGCAATGTGATGTGAAAGCCTAATGAAGGGTGACGCTGTATGCAATCCTAACCCTAATGAAGTATGATAGTATGTGAAACCCTAAACCCTAATAAAGGGTTATGGTATGGGAAACCCTAATCCTAATAATGGAATGGTAACTAATGCTTTGGTGGGGAAATTACCTAAAGTAATTGATTATAGATAACCTTATAGCAAGTAATGCATTAACCTAAATGAGTCCATATCATTAAAGATAGTTGGACCATTCTTGTGAGTGATCTATGCACTTCACTGTAAGAGTGATAGGTTAGTGGATGGAAGTATTAAGATGGGAAATACCTTAATACAAGATAAGTTGATAACTCAAGAAAGTTGAAAGTGATTACGAAAGTGATACATCAAGATGTGATAGATATCACTTTTAGCATTCTAGGATTGATATACCTTGATGCACCTCAAATCCAATACACTTGGACAAGAAACACTTGAAGTGTGTTATGTAAATTTTTACAATGAAATGTAATGAGTTTGATATACCTTGATAAGCATAGGCTAATTTACCTTGAGAATAAGGTTAAGCCAAACCAATGAGTATGATGTAATCATACCATGATAAGGATGAGAAATGAACTCATACATTGTACTAATAATCATTTAATGATAAATGTTAAGATTAATAAACATGATTGAATACTTAAGATGTGTAATGGCCCTGTGAGCCATATGGTTAGAAGTTGCCTAGTGAGAGGTGACAAGGTGTTTTATGGGCCTTATGATCCATAAGAATGGTTGTTGCCTAGTGAGAGATAACAAGATGTTTTAACTGGGCTTTGAGAATCACATGAGTAAGTTGATACCTAGTGAAAGGTATCAAGATGATTATAAAAGTCTCTTGTAAGGGATGATAATGTTCATAATAAACCAAGGAAAGGAAACTTAGTAATATAATAATAATAATAAAAGGATACAATTATAATAATGGAACCTGGATCATACATGTGTGGAAAAAGAGGAATACTTCTAACACATAAAGAATGTGTTGAGCATGATTGGCATGGCCAAAGTTTAAAGCTAGTAAAAAAATAAGGTTCCCTATGCTATGTAAACAGGCATGGGATGTAATCTAGTTTGGAGATGTCCAATACCTAGCAGAGGTGTAATGCCTATAATCAGGGTTGGTTAAAGTCCAATGCCTGGTAGTGTAATCAGGTTTGGAGATGTCCAATACCTGGCAGAGGTGTAATGCCTGTAATCAGGGTTGGTTAAAGTCCAATGCCTGGCGGTGTAATCAGGTTTGGAGATGTCCAATACCTGGTAGAGGTGTAATGCCAGTAATCAGGGTTGGTTAAAGTCCAATTCCTGGCGGTGTAATCAGGTTTGGAGATGTCCAATACCTGGCAGAGGTGTAATGCCTATAATCATGGTTGGTTAAAGTCCAATGCCTGGCGGTGTAATCAGGTTTGGAGATGTCCAATACCTGGCAGAGGTGTAATGCCTGTAATCAGGGTTGGTTAAAGTCCAATGCCTGGCGATGTAATCAGGTTTGGAGATGTCCAATACTTGGTAGAGGTGTAATGCCTATAATCAAGGTTGGTTAAAGTCCAATGCCTGGCAGTGTAATCAGGTTTGGAGAAGTCCAAAACCTGGCAGAGGTGTAATGCCTGGCTGTGAAATCAAGATTGGTTAAAGTCCGATGCCTGGTTGTGAAATTTGGATTGGTTAAAGTCCAATGCCTGGCAGTGTAATCAGGTTTGGAAGAGTCCAATACCTGGTAGAGGCTAAATGCCTGTAATGATGACACATGATTGGTAATAACCCAATGCCTGTAATGATGACACAAGATTGGTAATAACCCAATGCCTGTAATGATGACACAGGGTTGATGATAACCCAATGCTTGTATTAATGATATATGAGTACATGGTAGATAGAATTCTATATCTGTTTAAGCAGATTAGCTAAGGCCAACTGATTGAAACAAGAATGTCTCATGGGTGACATATCAAGACGATGAGTGTCACAAGAAAAGCTTTACATGATAGTATAATATGATGGATAAATGATATACATGTTCTTCCTATTCCTTATTAAGAGAATAGTTGATCTATTGTTCTATCATAAACTGTTACAATGCTTTAAGATAAGAATGCTTTAAACTACTTATCCTCTGCCCAGTTTTATATCATTAAATTGCAATAATAATGTTTTTGGCAGAGAGTTATATCTCCCGCTGGGGAAATTACAATTGTCTCACCCTTGTGGGATCCAACATTTTTTTAGGTGGACAAGCACGGAGGAGGTTGAGAATATCTTGCAGAGGAAGAACATCAGCAGCAGTAGTGACAACAATGACAGCTCAGGTTGAGTATACTGTCTGTCGTGTCTTGTAGATAGAAGTCCTATGTGTCATCTCTGTACTCTCAGGTCCTCGGAGTTAGTAGTTAATATTTTTACATCGATCTGAGTTTTTGGTTTGATGCCTCAAGGTTCTTATACTATCTGTGTTTAGCTTTCAACAAGGCAGTTGATATTGTAAGCCTCGAGAAGAGATGGTACAAGATGTGTACTTATGAACCAGGATGTAAATATAATACATAGGTTCTTGTTGAAAGAGTTTTCCTATGAATGGATCTCTTTGAAGAAGGTTTTAATTTTTAGTGATTTTTAGTAATCTGCTGCTAATGTTTAATTCCTCTTAATCAATAATGATTTGTTTATCAGTCGTTACAAGTTTGGTATCAGAGCTGTAGGTTCACCGAGTCTACAGAGACATAGGACTAAGGTATCGAGTCTGTTCTAAGTGTACCCTGTGTATCTTATAGTGCCTTCTGCTTATGCAGAAGAAGATATATAACTCAAATATGTCTGGAGGATATGAGGAATACGTTGCTGAGAGCAATGTTGCTGCACCAGTAGAAGGTGCCAGGGATCAGGCAAGAGAAGAAACAATGCCTGAGAATCCCCCTGTTGATGAGGTCATGATGAGAAACCCAGTTTTTTCTACACTTTTTGGGCAATTCATGACTACAGTAATGCATATGACAGACCAGATGCCAGCACCGGCACCTAGGGCACCAGCTCCCAATGAGGGATATGGATCTGGAAAGACTTTTGAACGATAACGTTGTGTAGGAGCCATAGAATATGCTGGTACATCTGACCCAACAGATGCTGATCTCTGGCTCACTGAGTTAGAAAAAGCCTTTAAGATGCTTAGTATCCCAGATGCTGAAAAAGTTAAACATGATGTATACCTTTTGAAAGGTAGTTATGTACATTGGTGGGCTATAGAAGAAATAGAAAGGAATGATGAAGAGGTTGGTTGGGAGGAATTTCTTCAAAAATTCGTCAATAAGTATTTTCCAAGGACATATTTAGATGAAAAGATCTCCCAGTTTGAGAAGATCCGATAGGGAGCCATGTCGATAAGTGAATATGAGGTCAAGTTTATGGAACTTTTGTGATTTTGTCCTAAAATGGCTGCTACTGAGGATGAAAAGATTCGACATTTTGAGAAAGGATTGAATGCTGAGATGTTTATTCCAGCATCTACCCTAAAAAGTAGAGAGAGGTTTGCTACAATTATGGAGTCAATTCGAAGAATAGAAGGGTCTATGACAAAGAAACATGAGACAGACCTTAAAAGGAAGTATAAATAGTCACAGGAACAAGGAATTGGTGGTACTAAACAATCAAATATTTCAGTAGTACCAACTCAACCACAATGTATTGCACCCAAGCAACAATGACCTAAAAGTCTCAGAGCCTGCTATAGATGTGGACAGAGAGGACATCTGAGGTGGAAATGTCCAAATAGAAAATGATGAGGTGAACCAACAGAAAAGACACTAGATAACTTGTAAAAGGTAGACTTGTCAAGATAGAACTTTCTATTTTGAATTATCTTCTGTTCCCTACTATAAGGAAGGTAGTTGTTGTTTAGTTCATCTATATAATCCTTTGAGGATATGAGGAAGAGATAAGTAGAATGAAAACTTGTGTTCAGTTTAATATTCTATTATATGTTTTGAAATTTCTCTTTCTTCATTAAGGAAGGGAAGAGATGAAAAAGGAACTCAGAGAAAATATGAGATATTAAGTATATCAAATATAAAGAGATGGACACATAAAATAAAATAAATGCATACTACCTAATTTTAGTTCTTGAATACCCTGGCCAGGTATTCATTTATTGAAGGTAAGGTAAGTATGACATACCTAGATTGTTATCTTTTTGATTACTCTGATCAAGTAATCATTCTGAAACAATCCAAAGAAACTTAATCAAGGAGGAGATGTGGCATGGATATTTCTACCACATTCTAATTGATATACAAAGGAGTTTGATTTAATTATAAATCAGTTTATAAACAAAAATGAAGATGGGGATGTGATGTGTTATCAACACATGTGTTAAATACCAAGGTAAGGGATTCTGGTATCTGAGAAATATCAGTCTATTTTATGAAGGTTGCCTGAAATGGTTAACAATGGAATCAATCCAGTTACCTAATGTAGTATGGACATCATATATTAGGGGTTTATGCTTTGCATAAACATAACATTGATGAGAATGAGTTATTTGAAGGAATAATTGTAAAATTATTGCAAGACAAATTTATCAAATTAAATTAACAAATAACCTCTATCCAAATAAGAAAAGTGTTACCTGACACAGAATTAACTCCACAGTCAATAAAGAAAGGACAGTGGAGTATGTGTCCTATGTGTTTGATTCTATGAGAATTTTATGTGGAAGAACTTTGTATTGATCAAAGTTTATGGTGTCTCCATAACAATGAGATGTTATGTGGAGACTTTATGATATAACGAATGAATAATATCTGTCTCCTTTTATCTGGGATTTCGGGGACGAAATCCTTGTTAGGGGTTTATGATTTGTAACATCCCTGACCTGGGTTATGTCTTAACTCTAGATGTTTTGCTTAATAAATTTAGTTATATGCTTTCTCTTATTTCTTGAAAAGTAATTAAGGTTCAAGAGGAACTTATGTTTCAATTTTAGTCCTTTTCGAATAATGTTGAAACATTGTTTTGCTTGTTTTGGACTAAAGTGCAAATTACCCAAGTTGAGGGGTTAAATTACAAATGTTACATGATAATATGTTCCTTATGTGTTGAAGCATCATGAGAATGAAAATGATGCAGAAGTATGGCTTGTGGTAGCCTGAGTACCAAGAAAGAGAAGATAAAGCAATGTTTGTGCATCAAAACCTAGTTTTGGTGTAATGTGCAAATTACCCAAAACCCAGGGTTTAATATGCAAAGTACCAATTCAAAATAGTCCCTAATGTGTCTTGGCATCATGTAGAGCAAAGAAAATTAGAGGGGCATCTCATTTTTATCTCTTTGGAGGAGAGAGAATCTTGATATTAAAATAATCAAGATTTAAGCTTAATTGGAACTTTACTTCAATTAATGTAAAAAAATAAATATATTAGTTGAAGATCCCTTTAACCAAAAGGTGAGGGATGATATTGAAAAAGGATGGACGACATGTGCCTTTCAAAGGCACGAAAATATCTAAAGGAAGTGGATAACTCACTCACATTATTAAAATAAAAAGAATTATCCACTAACTTTAGGATATTATTATTAAATGGATTAAGGTGCTTAGTTTGCTTTTATTTAAAACATGGATAATTGAGAGGAATAAGAGGCAAGGAAGATAGCCTCATAACCAAGGAAGGGAAGGGGGGAAAATGGCAAGGAAATGGAGGAGATAATTCCTACTTTCTCTCTCTTAAATGAATTTTCAATAAAATTCATATATATGCTCCTTTATCCATGAGTTGAAAGGGAATTTCGAATCCACTTTCACTTATTGCTTGTAAAAACGACCAAGGGAGCTTGGAGAAATAGGAGGACGACCCCCAACCTTTTGGTAAGCTTCTTGACCTTCATTTACCTTGATTCCATGGTGGAAATTGAAAATCAATGCATGATTTCTTCTTATCTCGATCCCATCTTCAATTCTAACCATTCCTTTTCACTAAAAGCTTGAGGACGAGCCTTGGGATAGTGAAAGGAGTTGTATCCACAATTGTTGACGTGAGATTGAAGCTTTGAAGCTCAATTGGAGGTGGGTTTTATAACTTGAACCCTTAATATTGTTATTGCATTCAATTCCTTATCAATTGTTGATCCTTTCTTTATTCTCGAAATTTTATTTGGTTGATTGATGCAATCACCATGAAAATCACAGCATGTTTCGTGGGTTTAGAGCTTTATGATGATGACATAATCATAAGCACACACCTCCCCAAATATCTATTGCAAATGGTTTCAACAACATGGTCCAATCGGTTTCACCAAATCGTTTGGAGACCAAACAGTTTGCAAACCATTTGGAGGTTTGGACCCCAAACCATTTAGAAGGGTTGACCATTTGGATGGGTTGACCATTTGAGGTCAGGACCCTAGTCCATGTTGGATGATGATCTAATGGATCCAATTGATTAATTCAATATATGGACAATCCTCCAATTAGAAACCCTAATCGGTTAAGTGCTGAAATTGCACTTGTTTAATTTAAAATTTTGGGTTGATTTGCCCAAATGGTATCAATACCCTTTGGAGGTCACCCCAAATGGTATCAATACCGTTTGGAGGTCAAAAAAGACCATTTGGATGTCTAGGGTTGAGTATGGTTGAGTAATTGAAGAGTTAGAGATATCAAATCGAAATGCCATCAATAACTATATTGATGATCAATCCAATGATGCAAACCCTAATTGGATTTCACAAATTTTAATGCATGATGAGGCAAACGGTCTCAAGACCGTTTAGAGGTCATCAAAACGACCTTAAGACCGTTTGAGGTCATGTCATATCATAATTTGATGGTGGTTCATTGGTTTCAATTGATTCGGTTCTACAATTTTAATCATTGATGGTTCCTCGAATCCAAAACCCTAATTGATGTTTTCTTGATCATAAACCTTAGTTCAATTGGATTAAAAACCCTAATTGTAGGTACAATTGAAGGGTGATTCAAGGGTTCAATTGAATAATAAATTAGTGGTTCAATTGATAGATGGTCCAATGATTGAAACCCTGAATTGATTAAGTGATGGAAGACCTTTTTGGTCCATTCAGTTTTGAGAAAGTTTGGACCAAATGGTATCAAGACCGTTTGAGTCCAAACGGTCTCAAGACCATTTGGGATCAAACGGCCTCAAGACCGTTTGAGACCAAAAAGTCTCAAACCATTTGGATTTCATTGGTTTCAATTGATTCGGTTCCACAATGTTAACCATTGATGGTTCCTGGAATCCAAAACCCTAATTGATGTTTTCTTGATTATAAACCTTAGTTCAATTGGGTTCAAAACCCTAATTGTAGGTCCAATTGAAGGCTAATTCAAGGGTTCAATTGAATAATAAATCAGTGGTTCAATTGATAGATGGTCCAATGATTGAAACCCTGAATTGATTAAGTGATGGAAGACCTTTTTGGTCCATTCAGTTTTGAGAAAGTTTGGACCAAACGGTCTCAAGATCGTTTGAGTCCAAATGGTCTCAAGACCGTTTGGGATCAAACGGTCTCAAGACCGTTTGAGACCAAATAGTCTCAAACCGTTTAGAGACCCAAGTGGTTTCAAGTATAATTGTCCATACATTTTCTTTATTGATTTACTTAAACGGTTTCAAACCGTTTGGAGCATCAATGGTTAAGAATGTTTGGATGTTTTTATGTGATTAAGTCAATTGGAAACCTAGGGTGATGAAAGATAAAATAACCCTATGGTTTTCACTGATCTATCTCAAAGATAATCACTAGGGTTGTACCTTTAGGAAACTAAGTGATTGATAATCCTTAGATGAGTTAATCCTTGAAGCTTAAGTAAGCAATAACTCAGTACACTATGCCTAATGGGTGGACTTTTAGTGTCTCCCACATAGGTGTCGCTTATAAACCGACACCAAAGGCTTTAAATAACCGACACTAAAGGTAGGTTATGTAGTAGTGAGATGTATGTACTTGTTTGAAGGCTTGATGTAAACCTAATCAAGTTGAAAGGATGATAGAAAGGAATTCTTACATGAGTATTGATCATGTGGTAATTAGGTTATGATCCTTAGTAAAGAGATCATGAAACCGTAATCTATAAGGTTAATGGACCCTAACCCTAATTCAGGGTAATATAATGTAAAACCCCAATTATGGGAATGGAGAGTGAAACCCTAATTGGGATGAGTATCTCCAATTGATATGAAATGAGAAATCCTAATTGAGGGTGATTCCATGTGAAACCCTAATTGAGGGTGATTCCATGTGAAACCCTAAGTGAGGGTGATCCCATGTGAAACCCTAATTGAGGTTGATTCCATGTGAAACCCTAATTGAGGTTGATTCCATGAGAAACCCTAATTGAGGGTGATGCCATGAGAAACCCTAGTTGAGATGAATAGTAAACCCTAAGTATAGGCAATGTGATGTGAAAGCCTAATGAAGGGTGATGCTATATGCAATCCTAACCCTAATGAAGTATGATAGTATGTGAAACCCTAAACCCTAATAAAGGGTTATGGTATGGGAGACCCTAATCCTAATAATGGAATGGTAACTAATACATTGGTGGGGAAATTACCTAAAGTAATTGATTATAGATAACCTAATAGCAAGTAATGCATTAACCTAAATGAGTCCATATCATTAAAGATAGTTGGACCATTCTTGTGAGTGATCTATGCATTTCACGGTAAGAGTGATAGGTTAGTGGATGGAAGTATTAAGATGGGAAATACCTTAATACAAGATAAGTTGATAACTCAAGAAAGTTGAAAGTGACGAGGAAAGTGATACATCAAGATGTGATAGATATCACTTTTTGCATTCTAGGATTGATATACCTTGATGCACCTCAAATCCAATACACTTGGACAAGAAACACATGAAGTGTGTTATGTAAATTGTTACAATGAAATGTAATGAGTTTGATATACCTTGATAAGCATAGGCTAATTTACTTTGAGAATAAGGTTAAGCCAAACCAATGAGTATGATGTAATTATACCATGATAAGGATGCGAAATGAACTCATACCTTGTACTGATAATAATTTAATGATAAATGTTAAGATTAATAAACATGATTGAATACTTAAGATGTGTAATGGCCCTGTGAGCCATATGGTTAGAAGTTGCCTAGTGAGAGGTGAGAAGGTGTTTTATGGGCCTTATGAGCCATAAGAATGGTTGTTGCCTAGTGAGAGGTAACAAGATGTTTTAACTAGGCTTTGAGAATCACATGAGTAAGTTGATACCTAGTGAAAGGTATCAAGATGATTATAAAAGTCTCTTGTAAGGGATGATAATGTTCATAATAAACCAAGGAATGGAAAATTAGTAATATAATAATAATAACAAAAGGATACAATTATAATAATGGAACCTGGATCATACATGTCTAGAGAAAAGAGGAATACTTGTAACACATAAAGAATGTGTTGAGCATGATTGGCATGGCCAAAGTTTAAAGCTAGTAAAAGAATAAGGTGCCCTATGCTGTGTAAATAGACATGGGATGTAATCAGGTTTGGAGATCTCCAATACCTGGCAGAGGTGTAATGCCTATAATCAGGGTTGGTTAAAGTCCAATGCCTGGCGGTGTAATCAGGTTTGGAGATGTCCAATACCTAGCAGAGGTGTAATGCCTGTAATCAGGGTTGGTTAAAGTCCAATGCCTGGCGGTGTAATCAGGTTTGGAGATGTCCAATACCTGGCAGAGGTGTAATGCATGTAATCAGGGTTGGTTAAAGTCCAATGTCTGGCGGTGTAATCAGGTTTGGAGATGTCCAATACATGACAAAGGCGTAATGCCTATAATCAGGGTTGGTTAAAGTCCAATGCTCGGCGGTGTAATCAGGTTTGGATATGTCCAATACCTGGCAGAGGTGTAATGCCTGTAATCACGGTTGGTTAAAGTCCAATGCCTGTCGGTGTAATCAGGTTTGGAGATGTCCAATACCTGGCAGAGGTGTAATGCCTATAATCAGGGTTGGTTAAAGTCCAATGCCTGGCGGTGTAATCATGTTTGGAGATGTCCAATACCTGACAGAGGTGTAATGCCTGTAATCAGGGTTGGTTAAAGTCCAATGCCTGGCAGTGTAATCAGGTTTGGAGAAGTCCAATACCTGGCATAGGTGTAATGCCTGGCTGTGAAATCTGGATTGGTTAAAGTCTAATGCCTGGCTGTGAAATCAGGATTGGTTAAAGTCCAATGCCTGGCGGTGTAATCAGGTTTGGAAGAGTCCAATACCTGGTAGAGGCTTAATGCCTGTAATGATGACACATGATTGGTAATAACCCAATGCCTGTAATGATGACACAGGATTGGTAATAACCCAATGCCTGTAATGATGACACAGGGTTGATGATAACCCAATGCATGTATTAATGATATATGAGTACATGGTAGATATAATTCTACATCTATTTAAGTAGATTGGCTTAGGCCAATTGATTGAAACAAGAATGTCTCATGGGTGACATATCAAGACGATGAGTGTCACAAGAAAAGCTTGATATGATAGTATAATATGATGGATAAATGATATACATGTTCTTCCTATTCCTTATTAAGAGAATAGTTGATCTATTGTTCTATCATAAACAATTACAATGCTTTAAGATAAGAATTCTTTTAAACTACTTATCCTCTGCCCAATTTTATATCATTAAATTGCAATAATAACGTTTTTGGCGGAAATTTATATCTCCCACTGGGGCAATTACAATTGTCTCACCCCCGTGGGATCCAACATTTTTTTTAGGTGGACAAGCACGAAGGAGGTTGAGAATATCTTGCTGAGGAAGAACATCAGTAGCAACAGTGACAACAATGACAACTCAGGTTGAGTGTACTGTCTATCGTGTCTTGTAGATAGAAGTCCTATGTGTCGTCTCTGTACTCTCAGGTCCTCGGAGTTAGTAGTTAATATTTTTACATCGATTTGAGTTTTTGGCTTGATGCCTCGAGGTTCTTATACTATCTGTGTTTGGCTTTTAACAAGGCAATTGATATTGTAAGCCTCGAGAAGAGATGGTACAAGATGTGTACTTATGAACCAGGATGTAAATATAATACATAGGTTCTCGTTGAAAGAGTTTTCCTATGAATGGATCTCTTTGAAAAATGTTTTAATTTTTAGCGATTTTCAGTAATTCGCTGCTAATGTTTAATTCCACTTAATCAATAACGATTTGTTTATTGATCGTTACATATATATACATCATTCTCTTTGCAGGTGTTTAAAACCAGTGACTTCGCTACAGGTGAAAAGTTATTAGATGTATATACTCCTATACGATGGAAGAATTAGATGATGTAAGAGAAGAATGGGCAAAACCCTAACAAGTAGTGGGAATTTTTCATTATGATTGGAATAATGATGATGATAATTATGATGATGATAATAATAAAGAATCATATTTCTAAACTTTGTTGTCATAATTATTTTTGTATTTGATGACATGCAAAACTTTTATATATACATGTCTGAATGAATTTTTTTTGAATTGTCATATTTGTGAATGTGAAGATGAATACATGAATGTTTCTACATGTGTTTGAATGTGAACAGAGATGAAATGAATGGAACTGCAGGTTGCTAAATGTGTGTCAAAATGGAGGAAATTTGAAATGGAACTACTGGTTTCCACATGTGTGTGATGAAAAATAATATGAATTAATTGTGCTTATACATGTGTGTGAATCACATGATCATAAATTATTGTCTATCCTTGTTAATTTTGTAGGTTTGTGGGTTGTTGTTGGCTGAAATCAAAGGGTGATGTTCTGAACTGCAGGTTCTACATCCTGCTGACCAGTCAGACAATAGGCCTGTAAACTGATAAGAAAAAAAATCAGAACATAGGCGTCAGTTATTAGTATAAAACCGATTACAAAACCTTACTGCATCGGTTATTAGTATAACACCGACGTCTTTATCCCTTTCTGGGGGCTGATTTTTTTATTGGGGATGGGGTATGGCATCAGTTATTAGTATAAACCCGACGTCTTTAGCAGGGATATAGTGTCGGTTATCGATATAAATCGATGCCTATGGTTCCCTTACTGGCACCTTTTATTGGTGGCAGGAAGGGTTATGGCATCAGATATGAAACCGACGCTGAAATTGTATACTTTTAGCGGCGCCCACTTGGGTGTCTCTTGGAAACCGATGCCAAAAGGCTTATATAACCGACACTAAAGGACATTTCTGTACTGACCCCAGGTTCCAGGTAAATCTTCATTGCACTATTGAGTCAAGTAGTTAGTATGGTGAATGTCGGCAAGAGATGATTGTGACTTAGTCATCACATTGATTTTGGCCATATTTCACTTTTGCATCGAAAAGTTTTCATATTAAAATTATTATTTTCTTTATAATGTTATATGAACATAGAAAAATGATTACATGGATTTTGGTCGAGATTTCTTGAGCTAATTCACATTCAGGAAGGTATGAGAAGACCCTAGAGGAGAGTCACATGAAAACCCTAAAAACCTAAAACTTGGTATAGGTTAAGGGTGTAGAGAACGTGAAGGGTGCTACATTATAGTTGACACACCTATTAGATTTCTAGTTGAATCCTTTTAAGGGGTGAAGAATAGACCTGAGTAGACCATGGACATACTAATTTCAGGATGAAAACCAATTTAAGAGGTGGAGAGATGTAACATAATGAGTTTTTCTACTAAATTTAATTTGAGATATCATTCATAATCTCTCCTAACTTGAACTATTTCCTTCATTCTAAGTCCAAATAAAATAATTTTATTTAATTATCATGGTTTTTGGAATAGATTGATATCTAATTCAACATCCTTTCTTTACATGTATTTATTTTCCTCAGTGGAATTTTTTTTCCGGCCTAATGAGTCATCTCGACGCCAATCTGAATCATTGATTCTTAAATACCTAAGTTTAGCCTCAAATACATGGAATACTCTCAATTTTCATACTAATGGATTGCAATCGTTTCATTCGTAAAATCAATACACATATTGAATTTGTAATAACTAATGATAAAGAATTTAATGGACTAGGTGAGATCCATAATGTGGGGTGTTAATATTTTTATCATCTAGTCTAATAGAAGCCACACCAATGGTTAAAGTCTCATGACTTTTCTGATTGGAAGTTATAAATTAACAAAGTAATTAGGAAGGTGGAAGAACACCACTTTAATAGGTTTTAATTAACTTTTAGATTAAATGGGCGTATCCTCACAATGAACCCTAACGAGATGTTACCGACTTGCTTGCCTCCTCACATGATGATAGTAGATCTTAACATTATCTCCCCTTCCTATGTATCCCAATGCACACTCAGGGTCGACGGATCCAATGCGACCATGGTCATCACTTCATCATCACCACCTCTACCTTATCCTTCCATCTTTCAGCCAACCACCATAGAAAAAATGAAACACCACCGCTCAGTATGGTGGCTGCCATCAGATTGTGGCCACCACTTGTTACATCAATGACCGACAATCGAGATGAATCCGCACCTCCCTAGTCGACCTATAGACTCGATTAGATCCTGAATTACCCCCTTCTCCTTCTACTTATGAAGCCCTCACCAACAATCATCGAGCAAATTTCAATGATCATCTGCAATAACAATATCCTATCTACCACCGACCCAACCACCCCACCACAAGTCCTTTGATTGCCAAACCATGGCCCATGGGATGAAGATTTCTGCCCTCATACAACCTTGTAGACAGATCCCCACATCATAGAGCCCTGCAACTCGACACCCTTGTGTTCAATCATGCACCTTCTTCACACTGGCAAGAATGAAGCTACATCGACCCCAGCCTACAACCCGCCTCCAATTAGACCATGATTCTACAACAATGTCAAGAATATGGAGATCCGCAAACTCCTCAATCCACCACCATGAAATCCCTCCAACTTGAAATAGTTCGACGCCTACTCCATCACCAATCACAACTATGGCGGTGCTGAGGGATCTATCGGCAATAGATCTGACTCCATGCAGTCAGTTTGGGATCAACCTAACCCGCCAATAGTGCCAACACCCCTCTACCATTATTATCCTAAACATCCCTTGACATTCATTCCAAATCAACATAGTTGCAGACCGTGCTTCTACATCTAGGTGCTACCCACACTTGCAATTGATGTTATAGAGTCATTCAAGGATTGAGGATGATGCCTACTCTACCCCAACACCTCTTCTCCAGCCCACAACAGACACAGATCTTAAACCACAATGAGGCACCGATAGGTGCAATCAAGGTCGATCTTCTTGTGAGAGACAAAAATCTAAAACCAATCTTAAAACTCTTCAAACTCTTCATCATGATGGTTATAGTTTATATAAACCTCCTTGAAGCTAAAGTTGGGAGACATGCTATCAAGGACTCAAGGAGAAGAGACCCCTTAATCATGGAATACTCAAACTTCCTCTTGAGATTAGGAACAACTCCTGAGATGGGTAGACCATACTACTGTTACCTACAATCTAGTAAAGAAGCCAATATACCAGCGAACCATAGGTAAACTTAGTTTCTTGTATGTATTTCTAAATTTGACAAACTGAACATATAAAAGAAAGGATAGCTAAATGAATTAATTGAACACCTAGGATGTAAAACTATATTGGTGTAACAACCATGCATATTCATTATAATTAGATGTACAATATGGATACATGTATAGTCCACAAGTAGTCGATGAATTTAATTTACAAGAAACCAATTAGTTAAGTCATATTAGAAGATCAAGACAATAATCACAACATGTTGTATACAAACATACATATAGTAATAACCTAGCCTAGTTGAAGCATTGTGTAAGTGTTATTCACACTAATTTAATTATATCAGTATATGTATATAAATAGATGGGTAATAGACTAGTTTTTTTTCCAAATATTCCTTATTATTGATACAAACCCTAGAAATATACATACTCGAATATAATTGAAAGATAAGATTCCAATTTATGAATAACTTTTAAGCTAAGAATATGATACATATAAGAGTATGAATTCATGGATTATACATATTATAAACCTGAGTATATTTATTTTTCCATATGTGACTTGAGGGACAAAGATGTCTATATGAATGAACTTAATGATTAGGATGATATATTATAATAATAATAAAAATTGATTATTAAAAAACCTACTCACTAAGGAGCAAAATGGTAATTTCATCTATAAGAATCTAGAAAGTGACTTCCAATCCAAGAAAGATCAAATAACCCTAGTATGTTATCTCTTGCTAGATTCGTAATGCATTGGCATCCTTGAATCCTTTGTGGACATATTGATTGGAATTTCTCAATTATAACAAATTCTAAATTCTAGATTATTTATTGAAATGTTTATTTCCCTCTCGAGTCCATTTATATAACTTGTCAAAAGTGGTGAACTGGTTTTCTTAGCCTTTCCCTCTTGTTGAAGTTCACAATGACTAAATTTGAATGTTGAACATTAAATTGAACTGTTGTTAGATCTTGATATTGACACAAAATTTTTAAACATTGTCTTATAGCTTTGTCTCACTAGATTTGGTGGGTCACGCCCTCGAACCCTACACAATGGATAATGGAAAACTAGAGGTCCCCCGGTACTGGTTACCCCAATAGGAGAAAGTGTCATTCTCTCATAGAGGGGAGAACACTAGGTACCTAGCCACTGATGAAGACAAAATATTAGATTGATTGTGCCAATGTATATATCTTTTAATTTTGAATATTTGATATCTCGATATTAGTTTTGGGAAAATCATTTCAATATGAAATCTTGATTAGTTTTGTGAATCTCTTTATTGTTTTCTAGTTGATACTTTGAATTATTGTACATTTTGAAACTAGCATGGTAACTAGATTTCCTTTTGTTATCCCTGTTGTCCACCAAACAACCTTACCTAGATTTGATCTCATAACTCTTTATTTTTAAAATATCTCAATAATTGGATTTTGTACCAGCTTATCTTACCTATATTTTCACTTCATGGGGTCAATGTGTGGTTTTATTCCTTCAAGAACTCATGGACATGTGATACATAGATGGACTAGAAGAGACATGCAGGAGCTGTCCTTTGTTGATGAGTAGATAGGATCATTCTTAAATCTTGTAATCTCATATTTGTAAGCTTCCACGACTCTGATGTAAAGCATGATTGTAATGAACATTGTTTATAATTTTGATACATTTTGTAAATATATATTTGATCATAAATATTTGGTATTTTCAATTATTCATGTGATAGTGCTTCATCCATGTTTCTTTATGACTTTCTCTTTCTTTCCTTTCACTATGTGTCTTTCTAGTGATTTCCCATATCCATCATTGTTCTACCATGATATCCTTATCAATCACTATTCTTCCACTATGACTATTTTGTATCGTTCTCCACTGGTTTCCTACTAGCATGAATTTTCATCATGTTTTAAGGCAAGCTGACGAAAAAGATTTACCTCAAACTGTTATCTATAATATCAGTATTACTATCTCCATAATCAAGTTTAATGGAGATAGTTACATACTCCAAATGAATTCTATCCAACCGGTCTTCGAACCCATAGAAAAGGTGAAATTCATAGAGAAATATGTTGAGGATACTTATGAAAGGAAATGGAGAAATAGCCAAATGAATAGCTAGATATTGAGCAAATTGAACCTCCTATTACCTCCAAGTACATGTTTTGAAAACTATGAAGGAATATGGGACGCTTTCTTTCATAACTACATGTAGGAAAAGTATAATTTGAGGCTTTATAGAATCTAGGCTAAAATGTTAGGTGAAAATCAAGGCGATATGCCTTAATGAATACTTTGATTCCATTGTCATCTTATCTAAATGTCTTGACTATTTTTAGATTGTCTCCTCTGAACATCAAACCAAATAGTGGGTCAATCTTGTCATGGATAAATTTCTCAATGACCTTCATCCAACCTACACTCTAGCCTGCAACATTATCTTGGCAGACAACAACTTTCCCACTCTAGAAGATGTCTTCTCTCATCTCCATCGATCTAAGGTTTGAATCTTGTCTTCCACTCTACCAGAATCACAACCAGTGTTGTTTCCATTGTTTGTGGACACCCCCAAGGTCAAAATACACTTTCTACAAGAATTTAGGCCACCTAGAGGAGAAGTTCTATTAGAATAATGATTATAGGTATCAGTGCACTCATGGCACTGGGGCTTCCCATATTGTCCAAGGACTAGTCAATACATCTATCATCATCTCTTAAAATAAGTATGGGAAACTTATGCAAGCCTCTCAATAGGATCCTCCAAATTTACAAGATCTGTGGGTTCTATGACCATGAAATCCATCATAACATCTTTAGCGCATCTGACATCCAACCAAGGTAATTTTAGGCCTCCATGTTTGTATCCAACTCATCCCAGATTGTTGACTCTAGGGCCTCCCAACATATGGCGGGTATGAGATGCATCCTTTCCTCCACTAAACCTCATATTCCTACATCATCTGTAACTCTACTAGATGGGTATTCTAAAATTGTTCAACAAAGTCAAAGTGTTCATATCTCACCTAGTCTCAAACTCAAATATGCACTATATTTCTCATATCCCATTGAATTTATGGAATATTAATAAGTTAGTTGATATCTTTACTTGCAACACCCCCTTTCTTAGGAATAGTTTTGTGATGTAGGAGTCTTAGACTTTTAGGATGATTGGATAAAGTTCTAGAGATGGTGACCTTTATTACTTTTGTGATGTCATTCCTTCTTCTATTGTTCTTGTGACCAAACCTCTCTGACTTTATTAATGTTACAAGCATTCCTCTTTGGATATGTTGAACCACCCATATCTCTATCTATCTAGTTTAAAAGGTCTCCCATGTGGCTCACCTAAGTTTGGGAAGAAGCATAGAAGTTATTTTCATAAAAATTAGTTTATGTTCTAAAGAAGTCGTTGATCTTACTCACAATGACATTTGTGGTCCTTTTCTAACCACTAGTTTAAATGGATTCTATTATTTCATTACCTTTACATTTTTTCCCGACAAGTGAATTGTCAACTTCTTTTGCGTGTTTTTAGGTGTACTATTTTTTTTTCATAACTTTGATCCAAATTAATAAACTTGATCTTCTCTCTATCAAAATGGTTTTTCTTGGCTATTCTACCTTCCAGGAAGGTTATAGTGGTATAGTACAAACATCGTAGGTATGTCTCTGCTGACTTTACTTTTCATGAATCTGATATGTTCTTTGATTTTATGTTGTCATTATTTTTGCCTCAATCTTAGTCTCCAACTGAGTTCATTGAGCTTTATCTTCCTAATCTAGTAAATCTTAACCCATCACCCATCCTCTTGTCATTCCTCTTCTATATGTACATGACCCGACACCAATGTTCATGTTTAAGTATTTATCGCACCCCTTGACTCTTTGAAAATGTGTCTACTCTTGCACTCTTTGCTACCCTATATATCATACCTATTGTCTATATAAGCTTTCCCTTATTTCTAAATTCTTTTCCCAACAACTTGACTTTATCCAACTTTTGAAAAAAATATCATGAGGCCCTTCAACACCCTTGTTGGAAATCTTTGATGCTCAGGGAAATGGTAGTGTTGCATGAATGGGACCTGGGATCTTGTCCATCCACCTCCAAACAAAAATATGGTTGATTGTAGATGGGGTTCTCTATCAAATTGATTTCAGATGGACTGGTGGAACATCTTAAAGCCTGAGTTGTTGCCAAAGAATTCACCTAAACATATGGTGTGGATATCTTTGAAACCTTCAGTCATTGGCATTGTTTATGTTAAGATTTCAATATCCCTTGACATTCACATGGATTGACCTCTATTCCAGATTGGCATTTAGAAATCCTTTCCCCCATGGCGAACAAAGTGTATATGAAACAACCTTTGGGTTTTTGTACTTGGGGGAGTCTTCAATTTGTCATCTCAAATGCTCTTTTATGGTCACAAGCAATCACCACGTGCCTAGTTTACAAACCTTAATGGATTTTATTCTAGCCTCACTTTTTCTAGATCATCCATTGATCGTAGTCTCTTACTGAATTTGTCTCAAGATAGAACTATCATCCTCTCCATCTATGTTGATGATATTAATATCACTGGTAGTGATACCCATCATATTTCAACATTGAATTAGGCACTTTAGCAACATATTCATACAAAGGGCATGTGAGATACCTGGGCCCACTGCCTAAGGCTCTAGTAGAGTTTCACGAATGAAGATTGGCCCCATAACACACCACCTACTTAATCAAGATCCACTTCCCAGCTGGTCACCTATCCTAGTACTACTCCAAGTCGAGCACACTTAACTATGGAGTTCTTAGTGACATGATCCCTAAAAAGGAGGTGTACCTTGGTGATATGCATAGTCCAATCATTCCTTTTAAGATCATTTTATTTAAGGCCTCGAATCCCAGGAATTTACAATATCCCCCACTTAGACTCTTGACGTCCTCATCAAAGATCAACTATATGGCCTAATAATATTTCCACATATGTTGACCCATAATGGCCCATATACACCCAGCTCTCGATCATGAATACCATCCAAGTGTGGCTACGTTACCATGGATAGCCCTTTCCAACATGCTTGTGTTGGATCAAAGGGCTCTATATGGGGATGAATAGAGCTAAGAACACTCATAAAAAACTTGTTAGACCTTCAAGTTACTTCAATTGGAACTATTGCAATATGGAGTTTGATGTTCAATCTAAACTGACATAATAAGGATGAGAGATATTGAATGAGATCAAGAACAAGCTATGACATTTAATGAGATCAAGAACAACCTATGTAGAGTGGTTCCAATCTCCAAACTAGGAAGAAGTTAGTCCACTACACGCAGAGGTCAAGGTCTAGGATTTTTCAACCATTGCATACTTATATTCTATTATAAGACATGCAATTAGACCTTCCTTTTGTAGGGCAAGGATACCTAGCCATCCTTTTTAAGGAACAAAAGGAGCCAATAAACCTTATAAGGACTTACCTATCCTTCAAGCAAGAGTCTTCAGCCTCTACTAGGGCCTACCCACTTTTGAAAGGAGATGGAACCTTCACCAAGGATCTCCCCTTATTGCAACAAGTCTTTCACATAAAAGGAATTACCCAAACTTCTCAAGGATCTTCAACCTGCACCTTCTCCTTCAATTTTGAGAAGCTTGGCACCTTCTCCTTCACCTTGGAGAATCTTTTACCATTTTTTCTCTTGAAGAAAGGGGTTGGGGAAGGGAATCTTTGAGATCTTTTGAAGATTATAATGGAGTAGCTCCATCACACATAGCCTATCTCACTCATATGAACATTTTGAAGTGTAAGCAAGATAGAGAAAGGGGCTCTAGTGGATAATATACTCTCAACTCTAGCTAGGAGTTTGAATAGCATGAAGGAGTAGACTGGTGATGAAGCCCAAGGGGTCCTATTTATAGTTGGGGATGTTGACTAGTGACTAGAAGCACATAGAATGATTTATAGTCATTTGAGGTGTTGCAACAGATCTATTTTTGATATTTGCAACACTCTAATGGCTAGAATCACTTTTTCTACATATTCTGTACAGTGCAGTCGGTCGAGTTTCCATAAAGGTAATTCAGTCGATAGCACTATGAAACAAGCTAATTTTGAGTTGTTGGATGAGCTTATCCTAGATGAAACTCAACCAATTTATTAGAATCACTTTACTCATGCAGGGTGTCAGTCAAGTTTATCCTGAGGTGAACTCGCCCAAACCTGGGCATTTCTAAAATTCAACAAGGGTGTCAGCCAAGTTTATCAAGGATGAAACTCCACCGAATAGGCACTCTGTGATGACTTTTAGAAATTGTCATTAGTGTGATTAAATGTTCGAATTAAGTGCTCTTGATTTTTTCCCATCTTAGTTATAAGCCATAACATCGATACAAATGGTTACAAAAATTGTCCTAAGGGTTTTAGGACGTTTTCCACAAAAGTGCATTTGCATTGCTTTTGACTTGAACTTTATCAAGCTAGGGCTTGATTGAATTGATCCTTTTCATGTATCTAATACCTAAAATAAATCTCAAATAGACATACCAGATACATATGAAGGGAATGGTTAAGGCATCACAAAATGTGGACAATGTATAACTATTAGGTCAACATTCTCCCCATTTTTTACGATGACAAACCATTCCTCAACATGTTTAAAAGGACTTGGAAATTAAAGATTTTACCAAGTGAATTCTAAGGGGATACATGAATGGCCAATTGTGATTGCTCCCCCTCAATTCATGATTACCTTTACCTATATGGTTAATTTCTCCAAAAAGCAATCATAGCACATATGCACAATTGATTCCTCTTACAAGTCATATGATATTTTAGATAAAAGACTAGAAAAGGATCACAAAGCAATATGATTGATCTCACTTATCCCCCTTTATCATATCAAAAAAGTTAGGGGTAGAAGAGATAAACACAGGTCTTATCCAAAGGCATAAACTTCCTCAAGCAACCACCAAGCAAGCATCAAACAAGGAAAAACAACACAGAAAGAACAAGCTAGCATGCTAGAGTAATAATCAATATATGAAGCACATACTAAGAACTCATATGATATAGCCAACCGAAGAGCTAAGGTACAAAATATAAGACTACAACAAAAGGGACGTCCTCTCAATATGAAAACTACAAACCAAAAAAAAGCAATGAGATATGAAAATAGTATATCTCAGATGCAATGCCCAAATGTTCAGTACATAATAGTATACAAAAGAGATATATATGAGCACCATATATACTAAAGAACTAAACATCTAATGCATCTATTTCAATGGTCTCATCATCATCAAACTCAGTCCGGTAGTCCTCGTCTCCATCTGAAGGTGCATCAGGTGTAGCAGGTTGAGCCTCATCATCATTAGAAGATCCATCCTCACTATCTTCATCATTATCACCATCACCATCACCATCACCATCACCATCACCATCACCATCACCATCACCATCACCATCACCATCACCATCACCATCACCATCACCATCACCATCACCATCACCATCACCATCACCATCACCATCACCATCACCATCACCATCACCATCACCATCACCATCACCATCACCATCACCATCACCATCACCATCACCATCACCATCACCATCACCATCACCATCACCATCACCATCACCATCACCATCACCATCACCATCACCATCACCATCACCATCACCATCACCATCACCATCACCATCACCATCACCATCACCATCACCATCACCATCACCATCACCATCACCATCACCATCACCATCACCATCACCATCACCATCACCATCACCATCACCATCACCATCACCATCACCATCACCATCACCATCACCATCACCATCACCATCACCATCACCATCACCATCACCATCACCATCACCATCACCATCACCATCACCATCACCATCACCATCACCATCACCATCACCATCACCATCACCATCACCATCACCATCACCATCACCATCACCATCACCATCACCATCACCATCACCATCACCATCACCATCACCATCACCATCACCATCACCATCACCATCACCATCACCATCACCAACCTCCTCATCATCCATCTTAGTGTCCCCATCAAGAACAAATGAGTAAGGACCCGACGATCTATAGTTTTTCTCTGCCCAAGAGAATCCACACTCAAGTAGAGCCTTTGCTATCTCATAATTGGGTACAACAACCCAATTATAGATACCATGGAAATTGGCAACAAGACCAACATGAAGAGCTAGAGGATGAAGGGCAACAGGAGTAGGTCCACAATTAGAGGTAGGGGGTACAACTGAAGTAGTAGGGTGGTGGTCAGGGTAGAACTGACTATATGTATAAGAAGCATAGTCAGCACCTGGGTAGGGCTGGTAGTAGCTTGGGTAGGGATGGCTATAGGATACATTCATGTTAGACATGATCTGAACTAAATCCTGGTGGATGTGCTCTTGAACCTGTAGGTTATATGCCTATTGGTGTATCATGTATCCCATAAGGGCTTCATTTGACACCAAAAATGAGGTATAGTTAGGTCTAGGAGGAGGCGGAGGAGCCTAGGTGGATGTGGAAGAACCTGGCATGGAGAAGGAGGTAGGATGAAATGATTTCTTGATAGTGGTCTCACTAATATAAACACCTTTTCTACTCGCCTTGTAACCAAGTTCGTGAAAAAGGGATTTCTTAGTACGGTGAGCAAACACACCACATATCATGTTAGGATAGGGTAGGTGGGTTCCAAAGGTGTTCTTCCCTAAGTCAAAATAGATCATATGTTGAAGAGTATAACATGCCCATTTGACACCGACATCATTCAAGAGACAATGCATGATAACACCATTATTCTCTACAATATCCCTTTGATTTCTCTTTGGATGGGCATTGCAGTCTTGATGTCTAGGGAAGATGTAGGAAGAATGGATTTATTCCTATATGGAACACCGAGTTTCTTCAAAAAATGTGGATATTTGGAAGGGTAAGCACATGATTAAAGCTTTTGTAGAAACTCTCAGGGTCAAGCAGGTCATGGTATTGGTCATAGGAAGACAACCATGTAGATGCAAAGTCAGTACCATTGAATAGGAATTCAAAGAATACTCAAAGATGGTGATCTTTCTATCCACAATCATGGCATTCAAGATAACTTGGGTGTTAGGTGTTGGCATGAGGGTATTGTAGTTCCATGTGAGATTTGTATAAAATTCATGGAATTCTTTTGTTCTAGACATAGAATTAGTTTAGAACAATCACTCTACACATAAAGCACTAAGGTGGTGTTCTTTGAAAACCTCAAAAACCTCTCGCATCACTCGACTTGTTCCACCATGTGTTTCAAGCAAGGATAAAAAAGGAGAAGGAGTTCTAGGAAGAAGTTCCTTCTACCTATTTACAATTTGGGAGGATATGAAAGAGGTTCCGTTAAAGGATATGTGCCTAGGAGTAGTGGAGGAGGATGAAACTTCGGTTGGTTCGGTGCATTTCCTATGCTTGGAATCCATGGAGGTTGAATGGAGAAGATAAGACCACCAACAAAGGATATAACAAAAGTTGTAGGTCACCTAACCACCTAGGTCAAGGTAAGAGATGCAAGGAGGGTTGATCCAGGGCTAAAGAGGGTCGAAGATAAGTTGGCTTAGTCCTAGGGTTGGAGGATGAATGGAAGGAGGTAGCTATCAGTCAACTTTCTCTAGTTGAGATGGAGAAAAGTCGACCAACAACATATTTATTTTCTTCCCAACAGTGTTGTTGGTCGAGTTTAGGTTGTGGGAAACTTAGGCGACACTATAGTTTAGTTCAGTCTTCAGCCTGTAATCATTCGAGTTTCTTCTAGGTCAAATGTGGCTGATCAGTCAATCTGTCCAATAGACAGAAAATTTAATTCTAAGCCACTAGAGTGCTATATAAATGTATTTTTGTATCCTATCATGTATTTTTACATATTGAGGCACATTTTACTCATCATTGGCTACTATTTTGCGGTAAAATGTGTGTTTGTGAAAAATAACCAAAAACAAGCAAAACAAGGCATGAAAATAAGGCAAATATAGCACTTTGAAGTAAAAGATGACAAAACTATGATCAAGAACATATACGTATAAGAACATCTATCTAGAAGGCATATCAATATCATCAAGAGTAGTAATAAATAGTTTTGATCTAATAAAGGTATATTTCTCTCTAGCTATAGGTTTTGTGAAAATGTCCACAAGTTGATTCTCCTTGTCCACATGCATGATATAAACATCCTTTTTGGCAATGTGTTTATGAAGGAAATGATGATGGACCTCTATATGGTTAGCTCTACTATGCACTATAGGATTGTAAGAAATATAAATTGCACTAGTATTATCACAATATATAGGAGAAGAATCATAATGAACACTAAAGTCTTGGATTATTTGCTTCATCCAAAGGACTTGGGATCAACAACTTCCAGCTACAATGTATTCAGCCTCGGTAGTTGAAAGAGCCACAATGCCTTGTTTCTTGGAGAACTAAGAAACTAAGAATGGTCCTAGGTGGAAGCAAGTGCCACTTGTGCACTTTCTATCAATTAAGCACCATGCATAATATGCATCACTATAATAAATAAGAGTAAAGTCCCTTGACTTGGGATACCATAGTCTAAAATTTTGAATTTTGGCTAGATACCTCAAAATCCTATTAACCACTATAAGATGAGATTTTGTATGGATTGATTGAGACCTAGCACACAAGACAACACTAAACACGATATCAGGCCTAAAGGAAGTTAAATATAACAAGCTACCAATCATACCTCTATAGATCTTCTCATCTACCTTTTCACCTTCCCCAAGTCTATGAAGTTTAGCGATGTTTAACATGGGGGTGTCCATTGGCTTGGTGTTCTCCATCCCAAAACACTTAATAAGTTCACTTGTCTACTTGCCTTGGTTGATGAAGTTTCCTTCCTTTGTTTGTTTGATTTGAAATCCAAGGAAGAAAGTAAGCTCCCCCATCATACTCATCTCGAACTCACTCTTCATAAGAGAACTAAACTACTTGCAAAGATCAAGATCGGTTCCTCTAAAAATGATATCATCAATATAAATTTGAATGATCAAAAAGTTTTTAGAAGCGTGTTTAAGAAATAGAGTAGAATCTACTTTGCTCATGACATAGCCATTGTCTAGCAAAAAATTCTAATTTTTGATACCAAGCTTTAGGGGCTTGTTTGAGTCCATAGAGACACTTTTGCAATAAATAAACATGTTTAGGAATGTTTTCATGTTCAAAGATAGGAGGTTGAGTGGCATATACTTCCTCCTCAATTCTACCATTTAGAAACACACTTTCAACATCCATTTGATAAATAAAGAAATTCTCATAGCTAGAAAAGGCAAGTAACGTTCTAATAGATTCAAGTCTAGTAACATGAGCATAAGTTTCATCAAAGTCAATGCCCTCTTGTTGATTGTGGAATTGAGAAACTAACCGTGTTTTGTTCCTTAACACTTTGCTTCTTTCATCTAGCTTGTTGGAGTATACCCATTGGGTGCCAATGATCTTCCTATCATTTGGTCTTGGCACTAAGGTCCACAGTTTGTTCTTGTCGAACTTCTCTAACTCTTCTTGCATAGCTAGGATCCACTCATCATCCTTGAGAGCTTCTTTCACATTCTTTGGCTCAAGTTGTGAGATGAAGGCATTATCGGCTTGTTCCTTGTTGAATGCATGCTATGTCTTCACCCTTTTAAAAGGATTTCCTATAATGAGCTCTTTTGGATGATTTTTGGCAAACTGAGAAGTTGGGTCCTTCTTGTCTTCTTCTTTATCTTCTATAACCACCACTTTCCCTTGTTGGTGATGTTGAGATCTTTTAGTATAGAAATCACCTCATCTATAACATCAACATTTATAATATTCTTGAAATTAGAGGAGTTAGTTTCAACAAATTTAACATTGATAGATTCTTGTTATTTAGACAATTCAATGTTAAATACACTATAAGCTTTTCTAGTAGTGCTATATCCAAGAAAGAAATCCTTGTAAGATTTCACATCAAACATGTTGAGAGAATCCTTGGTGTTCAAAACAAAACAAGGACAACCAAAAACATGAAAGGAAATAATTGAGGGCTTTCTACCATGCCATAACTCATAGGGGTTTTTCTTTCAATATGGATGATTGAAAACCTGATTTTGCACAAAACATGAGGTGCTAACATTCGGCCAAAACTTCTTTAGAGTATCATAATCTAGAAGTATAGCCCTAGCCATTCCCTATAGTGACATATTCTTTCTCTCTAGAACCCCATTTTGTTGAGATGTACGAGAGGAAGAAAACTTGTGCAAATAACCAGATTCCTCACAAAAGCTTTCAAACAAATCATTTTCAAATTCTCTCCCATGGTCACTGTGGATAGAGATGATCTGGAAAGAGGCTTTGTTTTCAACTCGTTTGCAAAAAGTAGAGAAAACATCAAGAATATCACTATTTGAAACTAATAAGAAAGTCTAAGTATAGCGAGAAAAATCATCGACAATCACAAGGCAATAATTGCTAGAACAAAGTGATTGAGTTCTCATAGGTCTAAATAGAACAATATGAAGAAGTTCAAGAGCTCTTTCGGTACTAAAGACTCCTTTGGATTTAAAGGAGGATTTGGTTTGCTTCCCTTATTTTCAAGGTTGACATTCCTCATCCTTATCAAAGTCCAATTTAGCAAGTCCTTTGACTAATTCCTTTTTGCTCAACTTTGTCAATTGATGCATATTCACATGACCAAGCCTACAGTGCCACAAAGATATACCATTATTATCAACAAAGCATGTACCAACAATAGGCATAAGAGAACCAATAACAATACATAAAGGTTTCCATTTCTAGTTCCTTTATAAACAACATTGTAAGAGAGGGAATCTAGAAGAAAACATTCAAGTGATGTAAATTAAAATAAGATGACCATTATCACAAAGTTGCATAACACTTATTAAAGTATGATGTAGGCCATCCACAAGAAGAAAATTCTTTATGTATAGTGAATCTCCCACATCACCCTCACCAACGACTTTACTTTTTTTTATCACCAAATGTCATCGATCCTCCTTTCTTCTTTGTGAAGTTGTTGAAATGGCTTATCTAACCGGTCATATTATTGGAGCTGCCACTATAAACAATCCATTTTCCTTTTATCTACAAGAAAGGAAGATGTCGGTGCCCAACTCAAACCTTGGGATCCAGAGTTAGATTGGGGACCCATTTTATCTTTTAGTTGGTCCCCTTTTCCTTGAATGGACAATAAGTAGAGAAATGGTCATCACTCTTGCAATGCACACAACCCATAGGGTTCTTAGAGATGGATGGATATCCATGGAAGATAGGAGGTTCCTTTCTATTTTTCTTACCCTTTCTATTTCTCTTATTCTTGCTCTTAGGAGCTCCCCCTACATATCCCAAACCACTAGTACCAACTTTTTGGTAGAGTGATTGAGAATTTCATTGTGGGATTTCTTTCCTTTGAGAAACTTTTGCAAAGAATATGTAAGTTTGTGATTATCATCACTAAGAGTAATAATGGTAGTATAATGACTAGATAAATCATCTTGAGCATGAAGCAAGTAGGCCTTCAAATAGAGGGTTTTAGTATGATAAGAATCTCTCTCAAGAGTAATGCTAGCTATCTCATTACTAGAAAATAGAGGTCTACAAGAAAGATCATTCATTTGAGAAAGAAATCTAGAATTTTAACTTCTAAGCAAGATAAGCTCATCAAGATAAATATTATTTTCATCTTTTATAGCATACAAGCATGTCGAAGATCATCATTTTCAATTCTAAGTAAGACAAGATCATCAAGGTGGGTTTGGTTTTCCTCCTTAAGACTATTGATGTTCTTAAGGTAGACCCCATTATATACTTCAACTTCATTGTATTGGAGCTCAAGATCAAGAAATTGTCTTTGTAAAGAATCAATACTATCAAGATGGAATTTCTCATTTCACTCAAGCAAATCAATCTTGACATACAAGTTATCAATGATCTTTCCTAACCTATTCTTGTTTTATTTGCATTGAGAATAAGAAGAGCAGGAAACATTTAACATATCAATGAGGGATTATTTAGGAAGTTCATTTAAAATTACCCCACTTACCTCACCTATGTCATCACTTGTAGAGGCCATGAGAGCAAGTTGACATTCTCTGTCATTTGAGTTGGAATCACTAGAAGATGACTCCTCCCATGTGGAATGGGCTGCATCTTTGATCCTTCTATCCTTCTTGTCCTTCCTCTTGTACTTTCCATCCTTCTTGTAGTCCTCCTTCTTCTTGGAGTTTCCCATGTGGTAGGACTTCTTTGCCTTGGGTCAATCATTCTTGTAATGTCCTTTTTTGGACACATTCATAGAACCTTGGATTAGAGGAGGAAGATGGCTTTCCTTTGAAGTTCTTCCCTTGGATTAGTTTGCTTCATGGTCACTAGGGGCTTCATCTTCACTTGCAGAAGGAGGAGAGGATCGAAAAGAAAGTTTTTGTTGGAGAACAATTGCCTCCACTTGAGCTTTGAATGCATTTTCTTTGATCTGTTTTTAACTCCTTCTCTTCTTGGTTCTCATCTTCCTTTTGCTTGTCAAGTCTTGTCTCATGATCTTGAAGATTTTCAATGACCTCTTCAGTAGAACTGTCACCAAGACTTTTAACTTCTTCAATAGAAGTCACCTTGGATTACCATCTCTTGGGGATAGACCTTAGAATCTTAGATTTGATGGTCCCTCTTTCCATTGGGTGGCCCAAGGAAATAAGTCCATTGATGATGGTGTTGCACCTTGTGTACATCTCAACCACTCTTTCCTTCTTACCCATCTTGAAGTTCTCAAGGTGACCCTTGAGCATGTAGATCTTGGACTCCTTGACTTTCTTTGTGCATTCATAGGTGATACAAAACTTGTTCCATATCTCATGGGTTGTATCCCAAGAGGGGCTCCAGTTGAACTCGTAAGGAGTGAGGGAAACATAGATGATGCTTATAGCCTTTGCATTCAGTTCTTCCTTCTTGAGTGTATCTTTATCCTGAGTGGCAACATCTCTGGCTGGCTCCTTGTATGGAAGGATGACTACTTTCCATGTGTCTAGCTCATTCCATGTAAGTAGAACTGCATCCTTCTCTTCCAATAGAGGAAGTTGGTTCCGTCTAAGATTGGAGGTCTCATGGAGAACCCTCCCTCCAAGTTGAGAGAACCTAGAAGGTTACCACCTATCTTCTCATCTCGTAGGAGATCTCATCAGAGAAGACTGCAGCTCTGATACCACTTGTTGGATCAGAGGGATCTAGAGGGAGGTGAATACAACTAAAAACACTCATACAAATCTTGTTAGACATTCAAGTTACTTCAATTGGAACTATTGCAAATATGGAGTTTGATGTGCAATCTAAACATACATAGCAAGATTTAGATATATTGAATGAGATCGAGAACAATCTATATAGAGTGGTTCCAATCTCCAAACTAGGAGAAAGTCTTCCCACTACCTAGAGAGGTCAATCTCTAGAATTTTGCAACAATTATATACTTATATTCCATTATAAGACATACAATTAGACCTTCCTTTTACAGGTCAAGGATACATAGCCTTCCTTTTTAAGGACCAAAAGGAGCCAATAAATCTTACAAGGACTTACCTATCCTTCAAGCAAGAGTATTCAACCTTTACTAGGGCTTACCCACTTTTCCAAGGAGTTGGACACATTCACAAAGGAGATCCACTTCTTGCAACAAGTCTTCCACCTAAAAGGAATTAACCACTCTTCTCAAGGATCTTAAATTTTCACCTTCTCCTTCAACTTGGAGAAGCTTTGTACCTTCTCCTTCACCTTGGAGAAACTTTCACCAACTTTGCTCTTATAGAAAGGGGTTTGAGAAGGGAAGCTTTGAGAGATTTACAATATCACAATGGAGTAGCTCTCTCACACATATCCCTCAGTCGTATGGATTTTAAAGTGTAAGAAAGAGAGAAAGGGGATCTAGTGGACAATATGCACTCAACTATAGCTAGGAGCTTGAATAGCATGAAGGATCAAACTTGGGATAAAGCCCAAGGGGTCCTATTTATAGTTGGGAATGACCACTAGAGACTAGAAGCATGTAGGAAAAATTTCTAGTCATTTGGGGTGTTGCAACGGATCTATTTTTGATATTTACAACACCCCAATGGCTGGAATCACTTTTTCTGTATATTCCATACAGTGCAGTTGGTCGAGTTTCCATAAAGGTAACTCGACTGATAGTACTATGCGGCAAGCTAATTTTGAGTGGTCTTCTGAGCTTATCCTGGATGATACTCCACCAATTGCTTAAAATCAATTTTCCTGTGCAGGGTGTCGGTCGAGTTTATCCTAAGGTAAACTCGGCCGAACCTAGGCATTTCCAAAATTCATCAAGGGTGTTGACCGAGTTTATCAAGGATGAAACTCAACCGAATATGTACTCTGTCATGAATTTTGAAATCATCATTAGAGTGATTAAATGTTTGAATTAAGTGCTCCTAATTTTTTCTCATCTTAGTCAAGTCATAGAATTAATACAAATGGTTACAAAAATTGTCCAAAGGGTTTTAGGGCGTTTTCCACAAAAGTGCATTTGCATTGCTTTTGACTTGAACTTGATCAAGCTAGGGCTTGATTGAATTGATTATTTTCGTGTACCTAATACTTGAAATCAATCTCAATAGACATATTAGATACATATGAATGGAATGGTTAAGTCATCATAAAAATATAGACACTATATAACTACTTGGTCAACATCCTAGACAACATGGATCAAGACTGGCGTGCCACATGTCCATGTGAGCCCCACCTACTAGAGGGGTGATGGCTCTAATACCATTTCTAACGCATAGGCCCACTGTCAAGGCTCTATTAGAATTTTAGGGAATGACAATTGGCCTCACAAATCACCACTTGACCTACTCACTCACGCACAGTCAGGATCCACTTCCCGATTGGTCACCCATCCTAGTACTACTCCAAATTTAGCATGCTTAACTATGGAGTTCTTAGTGATGGGCTCCCTGAAAAGGAGGTGCACCTTAGTGATACATGTAGTCCAATCATTCCTTTTAAGATTATTTTATCCGGGGCCTCAAATCTTAGGACGTTACAATATGTGACAACTTTGCTACTTCTTGGGCATAGAGATGTTAAGGCCTCATTAGGGAACCTATTTATCTAAAAAAAATACATCTTCAATCTTTTGAAGGACTTTGGCATGCCGAGTTCTAAGCCATTTCCTCACGTATGGACTATCACAACAAATTTCTATGTAAGGGGGAGTCTTTTTCTGATTGTGAACAATATCAACATGATTGGTAAACTTATATATCTTATGATTACCTGACCAACCACTACCTTTTTGGTTAGTATTGTTAGTCAACACATGGATAAACCTCTTGCATGCCATTGGAGTCAAGTACAACATATACTATGCTATCTGAAAAGTGCACCCAATTGAGGTCTCCTTTATAAGAAGCTGCCATCTCCAAATATTTCTTTGAACTACTACACAAATGTCGATTGTGCCGACAATGAGAATGAAATGAGATATATCTATGGCTTCTCTTATCTATTGGGTGGTGATCCTATCAATTGGTGGAGTAAGCATCGGTCTGTTGTGGCTCGTTCCAACATTGAGGCAGAATACCATACAATTGCACACACTTGTCGTGAAATTCAATGGATGATTTCTATTCTTCAAGAATTAGGTTTTCCTCACACATCCCTATCAACTCTCGAGTGTGACAATTAGAAACTATTCATATAGCTAATATTCCATCTTTTCATGAACATAGAAAGCACATTGAGGTTAACTACCACTTTGTGAGAGACTTGATTTGTGATAAGAATATAATTACACCATATGCAAGGACTGGAGAACACTTTGTTAATATATTCACCAAGCCTCTTCCACCTTCATCATTCTACTATATGTGTGGCACATTAGGAATACATGATGTTTACTCTCCAACTTGAGAGGGAGTGTTGGTAGTGTTTCATGTTATACATTTTTTCTTGTATTAGCTAATTGGGATCTCCCTATTTATGTCCATTAGCATTGGTTTTATTTATGTTATGTGGTGTCTCATGTACATCATACCTTGAGACAGGGTTGTATGTATGACTCCCATGTAACCCTAGTTCCCACAATAATAATTTATCTTCACAAACACATTAGCAATTATCTAACAAGTTTTATCATACCACGATTAGTAGAAAGTGAGTAATCTCATTTATTATGCTTAATAACTTTGGGAAAATGTTGTTCATGGTACAGAGGCAATACTATTGTTTAAACTCTAATTTTGACACCAATGCCAATGGAGAACTAATTGACGATAAATGAATAATATTGTAGTCCCAACTTATAGGAAACACTTTCATTGAGGACTAGAATTATATGGTGTCATTTAACATTATTATATACCTACAATTTTATTAGTATCTTGAACTTAGACAAAAGTAGTCACATTATTATAAGTTAGGGTATGAAAGCAATTTGGTGTTAAGTATGTAGTTGCGCTAATTTGCAGGACTTCTTGCTCTATCAATTTATTTAAAGTTTGTAATTCGGAACCTAGGGTTTTGCGTTATTTTTTGTATCTAGATGGAATTAAGGGCTGCGATAGATGCCAAAAGTCAATGCATTAATGAAATTCCACTTGTCTTAGTAAGCTTAAACTTGTCTGAATTGTGTTTTTTAAAGTTCTTAAAAGGGCTAAGGTAATGGATATTCTCCAATTAATTCAAGTTTCATATTAGATATATATTATGAATTAGAATTTAAATTATTAATTTTTAAATAATATAAGCCACTCAGTTATACAAGGATACGTGCTGCTCAAAATTTGTTTAGTACTATCCGAAAAGTCACGAAACACTATAGTTATGTGTTGTACTAATATTAAAATGCTCGACGTAATGATTTTCGGGGTAAAAATTGTTTGGAGACATACGTTCCATCTTTTGGGCTGGAATGACGCGGGCTCTAATTTTTGAAGTGAGAGTGTCCCTTGCTAAATCTTTCGTGTACCAAGCCTTTACCCAGAGAATATTGCTGAGGAAATTACCGTTGGCAAAGTTTATCCTAATCTCTCGTGAACCAAGCCTTTACCCAGAGAATATTGCTGAGGAAATTACCTTTGGCAAAGTTTATCCTAAGGGTTAACATGTATATTAGAAGATTCAGTAAGTAAATGTGATGCAGTGTCCAATAACTTTGGAGCAGTGAAAAGGGTAAGGAGTATACTACCATAACTGCAGGCACACAGACCCCACTCTACAAAACAGTCGAATGCACTGTGCTTTCTGTTCTTCGTGATTCATGTACACGCGATAGATACCTATGTGACCATAAATGTAGGGCAATGCTACAGATACCATCAATCAATTCATAAAGCATTTCTTCGGAGACCTAAGATGTACACGCGCGCGGGTTGATCTCAAGATGCCACCTACCGGAGGCTATAAACCAGCTGTTCGTAGTCCCTCCCATAATAAAATAGAAGACAATGGGACAAGATGTGAGCTTCCTAGGTCAAAAGAAGGGGGAGAGTGAGCGAGCCATGTGAAGCCCACAGCACGAGCCACTGATAACCGATAACCACTTAACTAGGCCATCGTGGGGTAAATGAGTTAGCGAATTAGGTTAATGAGAGCTCCGTTTTGTTTTCCGCTTTTGATCTTCCTTTTTGTCTGCCTGTGCTGATCTTTCCCCCACCGTAGCCATGTACAGCACAGACAGCCGTAGGAAAGGAGGTGCACCCAAAAGAGGAGGGGTATAGAAAAGAGGTCAAGGGAAACAACGCCAGCAACTAAAGATAGATGTATAGAGCCAATGTGTCCCTTTTCCCTTTTCTTTTTCGGAATCTGCGTGTTTGTGCTGTGGGGTAAAGGGTAATAAGAAGAACTGGAGTTCAAGTTGGCGCGCATCCGGATTCAAGCATTAAGAATAGCATACTTGTTGAGACAAACGTCAAATTTGGTTAAGATGGAAAACCATATAGTTGTAGTGTTACCAAAATCATGATAGTAACCTTATCCAAAAAAAAAATCATGATAGTATACTTCAAGCTGAATACGTAGTTGCATATTATTGAGTACATAAGGATCAAATTAGGGCAAATATAGCAGTAGGCGACCTTCTAGTATTATCATAAGCATGGGAAGCTATAGACAATCTCACGAGTCTTGATGTCCCTGCTGCCTTCATGTTTATTGATGTAATATAGATATAGAGGTAACAGAAGAAAAAATGGAAACTTGTGCACTGCCTTGAAGAATTTAGGAAGATGTAATATAAAACATGAATCATAAGCTAGAAGTATCAATAATCCAGTACAAGTCATAATACTTATAGCACAATCATGGATCAATGGCATCACCTGTGATGCCGCTAAGACTCCTAATCCTATTCCTAATCCTACATGATGTTGCAGTCCTAATCTGGGTCTTGTCTTGGTCTGAGTCCAACCCATGTTCCTACTTGGATTTAGATTAATATTCCTATTTGGAGTTGGAGATGTCTCTCTCTACATGCAACTTGGGTTCCTATTATGTTCTTGACTACTATTAGGATTGTGCATACCTAGTTTAAGCCTTATGACATGGATCCTATAAATAGGGCCCTTGGGCATTGAGTTTTTTGTACTAAAAAGTACCAATGTACAAAATTGTATCAAAGATAGTTCTCTCTCTTCTTTGGGTGTAACATTCTCAAAGTTTTTTGGTTATATCTCTTTGATAATATTTCTCCTTTATAATCTACTTTCAATAGTAAAATTTTGTTCTCCTCCCATGGAGTAGATTGTCTAGACCGAACCACATAAATCTCGTGTTCATTCGTTTGTGCAGATCGTTATTCTTCCTCTTGTTGCATACATGTTACTCATTGTTCTTTCCCCTACACCGACTCAACAAATTGGTATCAGAGCATGTTGGTCAACAACAATGATGAGTAAGTACGATATTGAGAAGTTTGACCGCACAATCAACTTTGGATTTTGGAGGATCAAGATGTGAGGCCTATTGGTGTAACAGAGTATCACTGAAGCACTGCTAGGAGTAGAGAATATTCCAGCTTCGTTGTGTACTGAGTATAAACAAGAGATGGATGAGAAAGTCCTACTTGTCATTTAGTTATCACTTTCCTGGACAGTTCTTGGTCAAGTTGCTAAAGAGAAGACCACTACAAAATTTTGGCGGAAACTTGAATATCTCTACATCATAAAAACTCTCCAAACAAAATTACATCGTAAGCAATGGCTATATTTACTACGCATGGCTGAAGGTACATCTATTCATGACCATATTGATCAGTTCAACTCCATCATTATGGATTTTGAAAACATTGACTTCAAAGTGGAAGATGAAGATAAACCCTTGATTCTTATATTTTCTCTTTCCCCTTCTTACAAGAAATTATGTGAGACCATTTTCTAGGGCAAACAATCCATCAAGCAAGAAAAATAATATCTTCTCACATGTCTAAATCCTTGATGGACAAGAAATTAGTTGTTTCTTCTAATGGCAGCCAAGAAGAGGCTCACCATGTTAGGGGTCTACCAAAAGAAAAAGGAAAGAATGGAGAATACAACAGATCTATGTCTAGACCTAATAACAACAAGTCATGCAAATACTACAAAAGTAAGAGGCATATGATTGAAGAATGCTCCAAGTTGTAGAATAAGTAGAGGCATGAAAACAAAGATCTTATGGAAAAACCTAGTGGTGTCAATGTTGCACTAGAAGATGAGGATTTTATTCTCATGGCATCCTCTACTTCAAGATATCAAAATCCATGGATTCTTGAATCTAGTTGTTCCTTTCACATGTGTCCTATAAGGGATTGGTTCTCTGCCTATGGTGCAGTTGAAAGTGGAGTTGTTATTATGATAGATAATTCTACCTGCAAGACTATTGGAATTAGGTCTGTCTGCATCAAGATATTTGATGGTGTAATTAGAACCATCTCCAATGTCCATCATGTTAAAGCTCTTGCTAAAAATCTTGTCTCTTTAGGCACACTTGAAGAAAAAGGTTTTCCTCACACTACAAAAGATGGAATCATGTATGTGTATAAAGATGAAACCATTGTTATCAAAGGTGAAAGACAAATTAGAAATATATGCTCACTTATTAGTGAAACTATCATGGGGACAACTAATGTTTCTTCTTCATCATCCATTTCTGATCTGGGCACCACCAAGATTTGGCATATGAGATTTGGACACATGACCAAGAAAGGTCTAGCTATCCTAAGCAAGAGAGGACTCTTAAATGACATTACTATTGAGAAGATATATTTTCATGAAAATTGTGTAATGGGAAAGCAAAAGAAAGTTATCTTCCTTGCAATAAAGGGCATTGTTGACTACATTGATTATGATATATGGAGTCCCTCTCAAGTCCCATCCAACGATGGTGTTATATACATGATCACTTCTATTGATGCCTTTTCAAGGGAAGTCAGGGTCTACTTCTTGAAGCATAAGTCTAAAGCTTTAAAACAGTTTAATAAGTGGAAGACATTGATTGAAAAGCAAACTAGAAAGTGTGCCAAGACATTGAGGATTGATAACAATGTTTTCCTCATCTAAGTTCACAATTTTTTCCAATTGAAGGCATTACCAGAAATTGCAGTCTTAGATGTACACCACAAAAGAATGGTGTTGTGGAGCATATGAATAGAACAATCTTAGAGCAAGCGAGATGCATCTTGTTTCATGCTGGACTTGGGAGAGAATTCAGGGATGATGCTATTTTCATAGATGCCTACATTGTTAACTGCTCTCCATCTACTCCACTCACTTTTAAAACTCTTAAAGAGGTTTGGTATGGTCAACCTTTGAACTACTCTAATCTCTGTATTTTTGATTGCATGCTTATGTCTATTATATATATGGAAATCTTGACCCTAGAGCCAAGAAATGCATTTTTCTCAATTTGCTGAAGGTGTAAAATGGCACAGAATTTGGTGTTGTAACTCTAAATCTCCAAAATTATTGATTGAAAGGAATGTCACCTTTGACGAGTTTGATATGTTCTCAAAGAAAAAGGATTTTATAACTTGTTCTAATACATGTCCTTCTCCTAGTGTCAGCGATTAGGTGGAGCTAGAGGTTGATGATGTGTTATCATCACTAGATGGCAGTTTGACACCTTCTATTGTAATTATTCAAGTGACCTGAGATAATGTTGAAGATGAGGTACGTAATGCACATCATATAGTGTTTCTCATGGCATAGAAATAAGACATATTAGGCCACCATAAAGAAATTCAAATTATGTTTCTTCTTATGCTTTAGAAATTGCCGAGGAGATCAATGATGTTGGTGAGCCATCTACTTACATTGAATATGTAGTATCTCTAAATTCTACTATGAGGATTGCTTCTATGAATGAAGAGATGGAATCTCTTCATAAGAATCATATTTGGGATCTTATCAAGACTTCTGTTCATTAGAAGATCATCAACAAATGATAACCACGTTGATATGATGACAAAGACATTACTAGTTTCCAAGTTCAGGACCTACTTGGACTTGGTTAGCCTTTACATATGACATTGATGCCCTTAGGGTTGGAGGAGAAGAAGATTTGCTATTTTTTTCTACAAGATGCTGACTTCGAGTCAAGGTGGAGATTTGTTATGCTTTGAAGACTCTTAGTCCTATTCCTAATCCTACATGGTGTGGTAGTCCTAATTTGGGTCTTGCCTTGATTTGAGTCCAACCCATGTTCCTACTTATATTTGGATTAGTATTCCTATTGGGAGTTGGAGATGACTCCCTCTACATGCAACTTGGATTCCTATTGTGTTCTAGACTTCTATTAGGATTGTGTATTCCTAGTTGAAGCCTTATCGAATGGAGCCCCTTGGGCATTGCATATTTCTTGTACAAAAAAGTATCAATGTACTGAAAAGTACTAACATACAGAATTGTACCGAACAAAGTTCTCTCTCTTATTTGGGTGTACCCTTATCAAGGTTTTGATTTCTCTCTCTTTGAGAGTATCTCTCCTTTGCAATCTTTTTTCAATAGTGAAACTCTCTTCTCCTCCTATGGAGTAGGTAGTCTAGACTGAACCACATAATCATGTGTTCATTATTTGTGCAGTTTGTTATTCTTCTTCTTGCTATATACATGTTGCTCATTGTTATTACCACTGCGCTGACTCAACATAACCTATAAATAGCACACACTACTGGTAAAGCATGTCATATATCAAAATTTCTCTTGATATGTCTATGACTTCTATGAGAATTTTGTAGGAGGGTTCTGTCTAGATCAATTGGATTGCTAGTACTAATGTAGTAGTGTGAAACTTCTATCAATCACAACCTAGTTCCATTTATTTGAATCAAGGTTAACCCTTATACATAAGCACATTACAATACAATCATATGTTGCCTCTAAATGTGGATGTTTTTTGCCTCTTGGCTTATCACGCTATACAAGGGGAGGACAATGGTTGTGGATGTGGAGGCAAGATTCTAGATTGTTTCAAAGACAACTTGGTAACAATTTTGGATTAGGGTAGTAAGGTACCATATAGTGTGATAATCTTGTTGGTGATAGCCAAGGACCTAAATGAGATCTATGGTAGGTGATCAATTATTGAATTATTCATATTTAGTGACTCTACTTACAAGTGATACTTGATTTAGTTCTATGATAGAATTTAGTGTTTTATTTCTTATTTGATAGATAATTCTTGTTATTTTTCATTTTACGAATTGTAAGTAACAAGAAGACCATATCCATAATTTATTAATTTATATAGGAGATAATTTCAATTAAGTTTGAAAGAAAATAAAAGCATTGAGAATAAATACACACACAATTGATCTATATTCGACAACTTTAAGGGTTATGGTCTATCCCAAGCTTATTGAGTGATTATGATCATCATCCAAACCTCAGATTACTTTTACTTCTGTATGGTCTTTTAGTATTTATGAATTAAACTTACATTTTCTTCAATATAACATGCAATAGAGGGATATGTATTATAAAGAAATCGTAGTTTAATAATTGTAATATATTTGGTTATAAAACTCTATCTATATTCTATAAATCTTGCAAAAATGGAGTTGGTTCCCAGCCCAAGTGAAGGAGGAGGGTTAGTTGTAGGTTGATAATCAACCATAAAATGTTTTCAATCTTTTTATGACATGTATTCTTATTAGAACTTCATTGGAGACTTCTTGCCCAGTGACACCCCGTGTTGTACCTAGGTGCAGTAAAAATATGCAAGTGATTTGGAGATACCGATGCATGATTGTGTTGAAGGACGAGCAAAGGTTTCTACATCTTAGATGGGTGTGGGTATATAACCTAGACTCATTGCATCATTGCCAAGATGTAGTGAAAAATGTGTAAGGGAAATGTTTTTGATGAATGCATATAAATAAGAAAGTTCAAGAGAAAAATATTAGAGTGGGATCTTGAAAACTTGGTTGTTTGATAGGAACGTCCTTACATTTATTAAATACTATGATAAGAAGAAGAGTCAATATATATTTCCTGTAGGATACCAAGGGGATATCGGAAATATGATGAGAGATTAGAGACACATGGTATGATATATGTAATACATGTATTAATAAACTACAGAATAGTATGGGCATTATGTCTGATAAGATGTATAATTTAGATGTTCTTAAGATCACAAGGATTGGTGATACTTGTTTTTTTGGGGGGGGGGATTGTAACATCCCTGACCTGGGTTATGCCTTAACCCTAGATGTTTTTCTTAATAAAGTTAATTATATGCTTGCTCTTATTTCTTGAAAAGTAATTAAGGCTCAAGAGGAAATTATGTTTTAATTTTAGTCCTTTTTGAATAATGTTGAAACACTGTTTTGCTTATTTTGGACTAAAGTGTAAATTACCCAAGTTGAGGGGTTAACTTGCATATGTTACATGATAAAATGTTTCTCAGATGTTGAAGCATCATAAGAATGATAATGATGCAGAGGTATGGCTTGTGACGGTCTGAGTACTAAGAAAGAGCTTGTTAAGCCATGTTTGTGCATTAAAACCTAGTTTTGGTGTAATGTGCAAATTTTCCAAAACCTAGGGTTCAATATGCAAAATACCACCTCTAGAGAGTCCCTCATGTTTCTTGGCATTATGTAGAGAAAATAAAATAAGAGGGGCGTCTCATTTGAATCACTTTGGAGGAGAGAGAATCTTGATATTAAAATAATCAAGATTTAAGCATAATTAGAACCCTAATTCAATTTGTTGCAAAAATAAATATATTAATTGAATTGCCCTTCAACCAAAAAGAGGATGGTTGAATTTACATAAGTGTGAACGTTCTTGTGCCTTGAAAAGGCCATGAAATATCTAAAGTGAGTGGAGAGCCCACTCACATTAATAAAAGGAAAAGTAATATCCACTCAATTTTGGATATTATTATTATAATGGTTAAGGTGCTTAATTTTCTTTCTTTTAATTCATGGATAATGAAGAGGAATTACAAGGTGGAGGAGATGGCTTCTTATGAAAGGGATGGAGGGGAGTATGTGGCACCAATTTTGGAGAGTTGAAGGGATTATTATATCACTTTCTCTCTCATTGAATTTCCTTATAAACACCCCATTTCCAACCCAAATGAAAGGCTTTTCGATCCCCTTTTCTTTCCTTGATTTGGTTGAACACAAGGGAGCTAAGGAGAAATAGCAGGGCGTGCCCCAACATGTAGGTAAGCTCCATAGTCATTTTCAACCTTGATTTCATGGTGAAAATAAAAAATCAATGCTTGATTTCTTCTTCTCTTCATTCAATCTTCAACTTTAGCCAATCCTTTCACTCAAAGACTTGAGAATGGACCTTGGGCAGTTGAGAGAGCTTCATTAACCATTGGAGACGTGGAGCTTGAAGCTCAGATTCAAGTTTAAAGGTAGTTATATAACTTGAACCCTTAAATGTCATTATTGCTTACAATTTATTCAATTTGTGTTGAACCTTTCTACTCTCTCGATTTCTTTTTAATTAGTTATTGAAATCCCCATAGGAATCACAACTGATTTCGAAGGTTTGAAGCTTGAATATGATGATGTCATCTTAAGCACACACCTCAACCAAGGAAGGGGAAAACGGTTTGCAAAACCGAATGAGCTAATTCGATTTCAAAACCGATTGAATTGGTTCAGTTTCAAGACTGAATGGGCATTTGAGTTCAAGACCGAATGGGTAGTTGAACTCAAAAACGAATGGGTAATTTACTCAAAACCGAATGGGTAATTGTACCCAAGACTGAATGGGTAAATTACTTCAAAACCGAATGGGTTATTGACTTCAAGATCGAATGGTTAATTGAGTCCAAAACTGAATGGGTAACGGATCTCAAGACCGAATGGGTAAATTAAACTTCAAAACTGTTTGGGGTTAATTGCTGATGTAATTGATGATGATTTAATGGCTCAAATTGATTTTATTATAATTAATTTTAGAAGGATGATCAATGGATTGTAAACCCTAATCGATTGATTGAAGAATTCCTAATTGAATTGGATCGATTACTTGGTCGATGGTCCAAACGGTCTCAAGACCATTTGGAGTTCAAAAGCTGTGATGGATGGTTGAAGATCCAAGGGTTGTAGTTGGATAACTTTCAATAGTTCAATTGATAATCGATTCGATAAAGCAAACCCTAAAATCAATCAATTGGTTGGAGGAAAACCTAATTGGTCCAATCAGTTTCAAGGTGGTTTGGACCAAACGGTCTTGATACTGTTTGAGTCCAAGAAATCTTGAGACCATTTGAGATCAAATGGTCTTCAGGCCATTTGAAGGACAAGGAGGTCAAAACTGTTTGAGGTTCATTCAATTTCAATTGAGCAAATGGTTTCAAAATTGATTGATGAAGTTAGGGCAAGACCGATTGGAGGTCAAACACCTCAAGACCATATGGAGATATAATTGAACCAAGTCCGTTTAAGGTCAAATGGTCTTCAAGACCGTTTGAAGGTCATGTGACTCCAAGACCGTTTGAAGGTCAAGGAGGTCAAGACTGTTTGATGGTTTAAAAGTAACAAAACCTTTTGGAGATCTAATAGTCTCAAAGCTATGAAAGATTAATCAACCCCATAATTGTTGATGATGTTTATCAAAGGTGATTAATTACAATGGTTGTACCTTCAAGGTACTTAAGTGATTAGTACCTTTTGAATGGTCAATCTTTGATTCTTATGGAAGCAACATCCCAACATACTAAACTAACTCTAAGTGTGTATACCTAAATGAGGAGTTGATCTAATATAATTAAGTTTGAAGTGATCAACATCCTAGAAAGGATGAGAGAGAGAAATTAATACATGAGTGATAAACATGTAGTAATTAATCCTCAATACTTTCAATATGACCAAAATACGTGAATATGGTATGATCCTTTATAAAGAGATCATGAAACCCTAATTGAGAAGGTTGATGAACCCTAACCCTAACCTAGGGTAATGTCATGTGAAACCCTAATTAAGGGTGAAGTCATGTGAAACCCTAATTAAGGGTGATGTCATGTGAAACCCTAATTAAGGGTGAAGTCATGTGAAACCCTAATTAAGGGTGAAGTCATGTGAAACCCTAATTAAGGGTGAAGTCATGTGAAACCCTAATTAAGGGTGATGTCAAGTGAAACCCTAATACAGAGATATGATGTGAACTCTAATCCCAGGGTGATGGTATATGATGCTATATGAAATCCTAATATGAAATTCTAACCCTGATATAGGGTAAAGGTATGTGAAGCTCTAATCTTGGGTTATAATGCATGAAACCATAATGTTGGGCAATATGATGATAAACCATAACCGTAATTTGGGTAATGGGATGAGTATTCCTAATTGACATGAATTGGGAAATCCTAACTCTAATGAGGGAATAGTGATGCTACTCTTACATCATATAGTGCTGATATGTAATTGATATAGCTGTTATCATGTGTACTAATCATGCAGGTAACCTGAGATATTGGACATAGCCAGGTATGAGCTATGATGTTTTATTATTGAAATTATTTTATGGGCCTTGTGAAGCCATAATATGCCTTTTTTCCTACTAAGAGGTATCAAGAGGTTAATGGGCTTTAAGACCCAAGTGAGATGCTTGTATTGCAAGTGTCATGTTTACCTTGGTCAGATGACCGGAAGGTATTAGTTACCTGATAAGTGGTAACAAGTGTTCTTTGATGAATTGAGGGTTTGAATACCTATATTCCATAATCATGATGATGAGATGTTAAGGGATAAGAATACCCTTGATGTGACAAGGGATTGAGATCCCAATGTTTTATAAAGACTTGAAAAGGACTTGATAGAAATAATACTCATTCTTTGTTGCATTTATTATAATGATTTATGTTTGAAAACCTTACTGATGCTAAAAGAACACAATAAGATACTTAATTAATCATGTGAAATCTTATCATGTAGAGCCCTGACCATAGATCCATCATCGTCAGTAACTAGTGATGGTGAAATAGGTTTTCCTATGGGAACTCCTGGAGGGCATACTATTGAGTATGTGGGGGTTATGGGTGTGAATATCCTTACGCCCTAATGGAGGAATTGATGTGAGGTAAACATTAAATCTATCAATCCTTCATTATATATGCTGGGATAGATGTATCACTAATCTCTCGAATGTCGGGATGGATGTATCATTAATCTCCCGATGATGATAAATGCCAGATCGATGTGAGATAAATATGAATTGTCTCGATTGCGAAGCGAGTATAGCATGCCACTGTAACTCTATAGAGAAGTTTCCAGTATACCCTGGAAAGCTATTTAGCAGAGATACACGATGTCCTGCATTTAGTCCTCACACTGACTGAGGAAGATGAGGTCATGGGAATCCGTCTCTTCCATTGACCTATGTATGGTACCAATTTTGATTTTGCAATGGTCGGTTGGAGTATGAGTGATATACCTCATCTCCTCAGGGCTTAAGTATGATTGTAAATTGTAATCAGCCGTGTAGCATATTTGCTTATGGTTGAAATACGAGAATCATTATTTGATGATATCATGCTTAGTATATCCTTATTGGATAAATGTTATACATGTTTTTTCATATTCCTTATTGGACAAATGTTATACATGTTCCTTATATTCCTTAGTGGATAAATGACATACTGCTTTATCAAGTTACAAGTTGAAATGCTTGAAGAAGAACATTGCTCTTATATGTTTAGATAATTGAATTATCTGCTGTTGAATACTTATGAATCTTCTGCTCATTTTTATCCCATTAATTGCAATAATAATATTTCTGGCAGAGAGTTATATCTTTCGCTGGGACAATTTCAATTGTCTCACCCCTGTCGGATCCAACTTTTTAGGTAGACACAGAAGAAGAAGCAGAAACCCTACAGCGGGTGAAGAACAGTAGCAGCAGTAGGGACAACAGTGACATCTAGGTGGAGACACTGGCTGTCATGCTTTGTATATAGAGTCCTATGTGTCGTCTCTGTACTCTTAGGTCCTCAGAGTCAGTAGTTAGTTTAATGAACCGATCTAAGATTTTGGCTTGACGCCTCAATGTTTTTATGCTGCCTGTGTACAGTTTTAATAGGGCAATTAATGTATGTGATCCTCGAGAAGGAATGATACAAGAGATGTACTTGTGAACCAAAATGTAATTGAATTACTTCAGTTCTTTTTGGAAGAGTTTTTCTAATGTATAGATTTCTTTGAAAAAGGTTTTAATTTTTAGTGATTTTTAATAATCTGCTGCAATTGATTGCTTCCACTTAAGTAAATAATGTTTTTGAGAGTTGGATGCAACAAGTTTAGTGGTATCCGAGCTCTAGGTTTGCTGAGTCTACAGAGACATAGGATTAAGGTTGTTGAGTCTATTCTAGTATCATCCAATAATCTGATAGTGACTTCTGCTCATATAGGAGGAGAAGAAGAACTTAAAGATGTCTGGATCACACGAAGAACATGCTGCGGAGAGCAGCATTGCTGCACAGGGAAGAGGTGCAAGGGACCAGAATAGGGAAGAACAGGTACCTGAATATCCTCAGCTTAACCAAGATACACTGGAGAACCCAACCTTCCATGATCTATTTGGGCATTTCATGGAAACCATGACGCATATGACAGATAGGATGCCACCACCTGCACCTAGGGCACCAGCTCACCATGAAGGACAAGGAGCCGTCAAGACTTATGAACAACTTTACCGGGTTGGAGCCATAGAATATGCTGGTACACCTGACCCAGTAGATGTAGATATGTGGCTGACTGAGATGGAGAAGGCCTTCAGAATCCTTAATATCCCAGAAGATGAGAAGGTGAGACATGCGGTGTACCTTCTGAAAGGGAGTGCTGGCCACTGGTGGACTATAGAAGAGGGCAAGAGGCCAGGTGTTGAGATCAGATGGGAAGAATTCTGATGAGAATTCGTCAATAGGTACTTCCCTAAGATGTTTCTAGATGAGAAGATCTCTCAAATTGAGAGGTTAAGGCACGGACCAATGAACATTAGTGAGTATGAAGCTAAGTTCATGGAGCTTTTGCAGTTCTGTCTACATATGGTAGCTAATGACGGAGAAAGAATTCAACATTTTGAGAAGGGGTTGAATGTTGATTTGACTACTCCTGTGTCTTCCTTAGAGAACAGGGGGAGGTTCTCCACCTTTGTGGATTCCATGAGATGGATAGAAAGGTCGGTGACTGAGAAGCGTCAGACTAAGAGTAAGAAGGTGTATACTCAGTTTCAAGGACAAGGGTCTAAAAGTTTCAAGAAACTGAGCTTTTCTGCACCAATAGCACCATAAAGATTCAATACCCAAACACAATGGATGTTGAGTAGGGGTAGATGCCATAGTTTACCACTAGAAGGAGCCCACAACTCAGCATCAGTGTCAGTAACAGGACCACCCAGGCCATAGTTGGGGAACAAAGGCTGTTTTATATGTGGAAAGATGGGGCATTTGATGAAAGATTGTCGAGCTAGAGAAGCAAGTGTGACTCAACCTCAGAGGCAGAGTTAGCAAGGCTCTCAGAGGTGATAGTTTCCGAGTGGCGCTAGAGGATGTGGAAAAGCATTCCAAGCTGGTTCATCAGCACCAAACAACCGAGCACAGGGTCAACAACAAGCAACAACGAGATTCTATTCAATGAATCAACCCGAAGTAGTAGTCAACCCTCGAGTTGTGACATGTCGGATGGAACTATTCATTCTGATATGTCTTCATCCTACTTCGTATCTATTTTAATTGATCCTGGTGCTACACATTCCTTTATCACTCAAAGAATGATTCATGATTGCAGTATGACAGCTAGTCATAGGGCAGAAAACTTGTTATTAGAAACTCTTTTGCTGGGATCTGCAGTGTTGCGGGAGGTGTGTTCTACCTACATTATTTCCTTTTCTGAACATCAAATTCATGTGGATCTTATACCACTTGAGATGCATGGGTTTGATATAATCCTTGGGATGGACACCCTAGAAAAGTATAAGGTCGTCTTGGGTTGTGATTCCAAGCAAGCTGTGTTCACAGATGATGGTGACACATGGATCTTTAAGGGAGATAGAAACATTCTTCCTACCTGTCTTGTATCATCTATGGTAGCTGAGAAGTTGATGAGACAAGGATGCTTTGCATTCTTGGCAGATGTGGTAGACACCACAATGGAGAGCCCTAATCTCTCTGAAGTTCCGATAGTTAGGGAGTTTGAAGATGTATTCCCTGAAGAACTTCTAGGTGTACCTCCACCCCGAGAGATTGATTTTGAGATTAATCTAATCCCAGACACGCAACCAATAGAACAAACACCGTATAGAATGGCACTTGCTGAGATGGAAGAGCTTAAGAAACAACTACATGAGTTGCTTGAGAAGGGTTTTATCTGACTGAGTACTTCCCCATGGGGTGCTCCAGTTCTCTTTGTTAAGAAGAAGGATGGATCAATGTGATTGTGCATTGATTACAGACAGTTGAATAAAGTAACCATAAAGAACATGTATCCTTTGCCGAGGATCGATGATCTGTTTGATCAGTTGTGTGGTGCAACTATCTTTTCTAAGATAGATCTGAGATCGGGATACCATCAGTTGCATATCAAGGAGAGTGAAATATCTAAGTCTGCTTTTAGGACAAGGTATGGTCACTATGAGTTCATAGTTATGTCGTTTGGATTAACTAATGCACCAGTTGCCTTCATGGAACTCATGAATAGAATCTTTTGACCTTTTCTTGATCAATTCATAGTTGTCTTCATAGATGACATCTTGATCTATAGTAGAGATGCTCAACAGCATGAGCAACCCCTCTGTCAAGCTTTAACTTTGCTAAGAGAACATAAGTTGTATGCTAAGTTTAGCAAATGTGAGTTCTGGTTACCAGAAGTTTTTTTTCTAGGACATGTAATATCTGCCTCAGGTATCCGTGTTGATCCTAAGAAGGTAGAATCTGTCCTGCAATGGGAACAACCAAAGACACCAATAGAGATATGCAGTTTCCTTGGGCTGGTAGGATATTATAGGAGGTTCATTAAGAACTTCAGTTCTATAGCTTTACCCCTAACCAAATTGACCAGGAAGGAGATCCCTTTTGTCTGGAAAGACAAGTGTCAACATTCTTTCCAGCTGTTAAAAGAAAGGTTAACAAGTGCACCTGTACTGGTGTTACCTGAGTAAAGTAAGGGGTACATAGTTTTCTATGATGCATTTAAGAATGGTCTAGGATGTGTGTTGATGCAGAATAATCAAGTGATTTCTTTTGCCTCTAGACAACTTAAGAAGCATGAGGAGAATTATCTGAAACATGATCTAGAGCTAGCTATGGTGGTCCATGCTTTGAAGATCTGGAGACATTATCTCTATGGAGAAACATTCCATATTTTCACGGACCATAAGAATCTAAAATATATCTTTTCACAACATGAGTTGAATATAAGACAACGTCGCTGGATGGAATTAATCAAGGACTATGATTATACAATTGATTATCATCTAAGGAAGGAAAATGTAGTGGCTGATGCACTAAGTAGAAAATCATCATCACCAGCCTTAGATAAAGAACAATTGAACTCCTTAGTGTGCTCTAAGAGAGATATTCTTATCTCCTTGAGGCAAAACAATGTACAACTTAAGGTATCATTGTTAGCCGGGCTGTTAGATGAGATGCAAGTGAAACCTACTCTAAGACAATAGATTAAGGAAGCACAACAAGTTGATACCGTGGTTCAGCAGATCAGGTCAGAGTATGGTAGTGAGAAATAGGATGGCTTTCATGAGTCAAAGGATCAGTTAGTCTGTTACCATGGTAGGATGGTAGTACCTGATGCCAATGACTTAAGGAAGTTAGTCTTGGAGGAAGCCCATTCTTCGATGTATACAATGCATCTAGGAAGCACCAAAATGTATTATAACTTGAAGGATATGTATTGGTGGCTAGGATTGAAGAAAGATGTTGCTGAGTTTGTTATGCGGTATTCGATGTGTCAGCAAATTAAAGATGAACATCAAAAGCCCACAGGAACAATGCAACCTTTACCTATACCATAGTGGAAATGGGATCATGTGACCATGGATTTTGTGGTTGGTTTGCCTAGAACAACAAAAGGTCATGATTCCATATGGGTGATAGTTGATAGGTTGACTAAGACAACACATTTCCTTCCTGTCAAAACAACCTACATTACTGAGAAGCTGGCATAGATATATGTGGATGAGATAGTGTGGTTGCATGGGGTCCCAGTTACTATTGTTTCTAACAGAGGTCCCCAGTTCATGAGTCATTTTTAGGAATGACTACATAAAGCTTTGGGTACACAATTAAGGTTTAGTACAACCTTTCACCCACAGACAGATGGACAATCTGAGAGGACCATACAAACTTTGGAGGATTTTCTTAGGGCATGTGTCCTTCAGTTTGTAGGGAGTTGGGATCTACACCTGAGCTTGATAGAATTTGCTTACAATAATAGCTATCAGTATAGTATTGATATGGCACCATATGAAACATTATATGGCAGACGTTGTAGATCTCCTTTATGTTGGTATGGACAGGAAAATATCAACTTTTGGGTCCTGAGCTAGTGCAGTAGACAACTAAGAAGATTAAAGTAATCCAACAACAGTTAAACACTGTACAAGATAGATATAAGTCATACACCGACAAACGGAGAAGACCTTTAGAATTCCTAGTTGGAGACAGAGTATATCTCAAGGTCTCACCTAGGAAAGGTGTCCTTAGATTTGGGAGAAAAGGAAAGTTAGCTCCTAGATTTATGGGGCCTTATCCAATTATAGAACGGGTTGGAAAGGTAGCCTATAAGCTGGAGTTGCCACCTGAGCTGCATAAGTTGCATCCAGTGTTCCATATCTCCATGCTGAGAAAGTGTCACCCTGACACAGAGTCAGTTTTGCAACCTATGGAGATAGAATTAAATGATGACATATCATATGTTGAAGGACTTGTGATGATCATTGATAAAAGAATTAAAAAGCTGAAAAAGAAAGATATATGTCTAGTGAAAGTTCTCTAGCATCACCATGGCATTGAAGAGGCTACATGGGAACTAGAGGAAGAGATGAGGAGGTAATACCCTTCTCTTTTCTCTTGATGATTTCAGGGACGAAATCCCTGTTAGGGGTGGATAATTTGTAACATCCCTGACCTGGGTTATGCCTTAAACCTAGATGTTTTGCTTAATAAAGTTAATTATATGATTGCTCTTATTTCTTGAAAAGTAATTAAGGATCAATAGGAAATTATGTTTTAATTTTAGTCCTTTTTGAATAATGTTGAAACACTGTTTTGCTTGTTTTGGACTAAAGTGCAAATTACCCAAGTTGAGGGGTTAACTTGCAAATGTTACATGATAAAATGTTCCTCAGATGTTGAAGCATCATAAGAATGAGAATGATGCAGAGGTATGGCTTGTGACATCTTGAGTACCAAGAAAGAGCTTGTTAAGCAATGTTTATGCAATAAAACCTAGTTTTGGTGTAATGTGCAAATTACCCAAAACCTAGGGTTCAATATGAAAAATACCACCTCTACAGAGTCCCTCATGTTTCTTGGCATTATGTATAGAAAATAAAATAAGAGGGGTGTCTCATTTGAATCACTTTGGAGGAGAGAGAATCTTGATATTAAAATAATCAAGATTTAAGCATAATTGGAAACCTAATTCAATTTAATGCAAAAATAAATATATTAATTGAATTTCCCTTCAAACAAAAAGAGGATGGTTGAATTTAAATAAGTGTGAACGTCCTTGTGCCTTGCAATGGTGATGAAATATGTAAAGTGAGTGGAGAGCCCACTCACATTAATAAAAGGAAAAGTAATATCCACTCAATTTTGGATATTATTATAATTGTTAAGGTGCTTAATTTGCTTTCTTTTAATTCATGGATAATGAAGAGGAATTACAAGGTGGATGAGATGGTTTCATATGAAAGGGATGTAGGGGAGTATGTGGCACCAATTTTGGAGAGTTGAAGGGATTATTATATCACTTTCTCTGTCATTGAAGTTCCTTATAAACACCCCATTTCCAACCCAAATGAAAGGCTTTTTAGATCCCTTTTTCTTTCCTTGCTTTGGTTGAACACAAGGGAGCTAAGGAGCAATAGGAGGACTTGCCCCAACCTGTAGGTAAGCTCCATAGTCATTTTCAACCTTGATTTCATGGTGAAAATCGAAAATCAATGCTTGATTTCTTCTTCTCTTCATTCAATCTTCAACTTTAGCCAATCCTTTCACTCAAAGACTTGAGAACGAACCTTGGGAAGTTGAGAGAGCTTCATTCACCATTGGAGATGTGGAGCTTTAAGGTTGGATTCAAGTTTAAAGGTGGGTTATATAACTTGAACCCTTAAATGTCATTATTGCTTTCAATTTATTCAATTTGTGTTGAACCTTTCTACTCTCTCGATTTATTTTTAATTAGTTATTGAAATCCCCATAGGAATCACAACTGATTTTGAAGGTTTGAAGCTTGAAGATGATGATGTCATCTTAAGCACACACCTCAACCAAGGAAGGGGCAAACGTTTTGCAAAACCGAATGAGCTAATTTGGTTTCAAAATCGATTGAATTGATTCGGTTTAAAGACCAAATGGGCATTTGAGTTCAAGACCGAATGGGTAGTTGAACTAAAAAACGAATGGGTAATTTACTCAAAATCGAATGGGTAATTGTACCCAAGACCGAATGGGTAAACTACTTCAAAATCGAACGGGTTATTGACTTCAAGATCGAATGGTTAATTGAGTCCCAAACCGAATGGGTAATGGATCTCAAGACCGAATGGGTAAATTAAACTTCAAAACCGTTTGGGGTTAATTTCTGATGTGATTTATGATGATTTAATGGCTCAAATTGATCTGATTATAATTACTTTTAGAAGGATGATCAATGAATTGCAAACCCTAATCTATTGATTGAAGAATTCCTAATTGAATTGGATCGATTACTTGGTTGATGGTCCAAACGGTCTCAAGACCATTTAGAGTTCAAAAGCTATGATGGATGGTTGAAGATCCAAGGGATGTAGTTGGATAACTTTCAATAGTTCAATTGATAATCGATTCAATAAAGAAAACCCCAAAATCAATCAATTGGTTGGAGGAAAACCTAATTGGTCCAATCAGTTTCAAGGTGGTTTGGACCAAACGATCTTGAGACCATTTGAGTCCAAATGATCTTGAGACCATTTGAGATCAAACGATCCTCAAACCATTTGAAGGACAAGGAGGTCAAAACCTCTTGAGGTTCATTCAGTTTCAATTGAGCAAACTATTTCAAAACCAATTGAAGTTAGGGCAAGACCGATTGGAGGTCAAATACCTCAAGACCATATGGAGATATAATTGAACCAAGACCGTTTGAAGGTCATGTGACTCCAAGACCGTTTGAAGGTCAAGGAGGTCAAAACTGTTTGAAGGTTTAAAAGTAACAAAACCTTTTGGAGATCTAATATTCTCAAAGATATGAAAGATTAATCAACCCCATAATTGTTGATGATGTTTATCAAAGGTGATTAATTACAATGGTTGTACCTTCAAGGTACTTAAGTGATTAGTACCTTTTGAATGGTCAATCTTTGATGCTTATGGAAGCAACATCCCAACATACTAAACTAACTCTAAGTGTGTATACCTAAATGAGGAGTTGATCTAATCTAATTAAGTTTGAAGTGATCAACATCCTAGAAAGGATGAGAGAGAGAAATCCATAAATGAGTGATAAACATGTAGTAATTAATCCTCAATACTTTCAATATGACCAAAATATGTAATTATGGTATGATCATTTATAAAGAGATCATGAAACCCTAATTGAGAAGGTTGATGAACCCTAACCCTAACCCTGACCCTAACCTAGGGTAATGTCATGTGAAACCCTAATTTAGGGTGAAGTCATGTGAAACACTAATTAAGGGTGATGTCATGTGAAATCCTAATTAAGGGTAACGTCATGTGAAACCCTAATTAAGGGTAATATCATGTGAAATCCTAATTAAGGGTGATGTCATGTGAAACCCTAATTAAGGGTGATGTCATGTGAAACCCTAATTAAGGGTGAAGTCATGTGAAACCCTAATTAAAGGTGAAGTCATGTGAAACCCTAATTAAGGGTGAAGTCATGTAAAACCCTAATTAAGGGTGAAGTCATGTGAAACCCTAATTAAGGGTGATGTCAGGAAAAACCCTAATATAGAGATAAGATGTGAACTCTAATCTCAGGGTGATGCTATATGATGCTATATGAAATCCTAATATGAAATTCTAACCCTGATATAGGGTAAAGGTATGTGAAGCTGTAATCTTGGGTTATAATGCATGAAACCCTAATGTTGGGCAATATGATGATAAACCATAACCGTAATTTGGGTAATGGGATGATTATTCCTAATTGACATGAATTGGGAAATCCTAACTCTAATGAGGGAATAGTGATGCTACTCTTACATCATATAATGCTGATATGTAATTGATATAGTTGTTATCATGTGTACTAATCATGCACGTATCCTGAGATATTGGACATATCCAGGTATGAGCTATGATGTTTTATTATTGAAATTGTTTTATGGGCCTTGTGAAGCCATATTATGCCTTGTCGCCTAGTAAGAGGTATAAAGAGGTTAATGGGCTTTAAGAGCCATGCGAGATGCCTATGTTGCAAGTATCATGTTTACCTTGGTCAGATGATCGGAAGGTATTAGTTACTTCATAAGTGGTAACAAGTGTTCTTTGATGAATTGAGGGTTTGAATACCTATATTCAATAATCATGATGATGAGATGTTAGAATAAGAATACCCTTGATGTGACAAGGGATTGAGATCCCAATGTTTTATAAAGCCTTGAAAAGGACTTGATAGAAATAGTACTCATTCTTTGTTGCATTTGTTATAATGATTTATGTTTGAAAACCTGACTGATGCTAAAAGAACACAGTAAGATACTTAATATCTAAGGAGAGAAGAAATTTACATTACATGTTTCACTGTATGAGGTCAAGAATGATGTGAAAAATATGGAAATGGGAAAGGCATGCAAACCATGTGGTATATATATTGATGCATGGAACAACATGGGGGATGAAGGAGATTTGTGGTTAATGACATTCTTCACTAAGGTTATGAAGACCAAGAAATGTTAGGTGAGTAGAGAAATAAGACCATTATTTCCATCAATAAGAGAAAACGATATATTCAAAGCTACACAAACTATAGAGGCAAGTATATTAGTCACACTATTAAGCTTTGGGAGAGTATTATTGAGCAAAGACTAAGATCAATAACACATATATAGGATAACGAATTCAATTTCATTCCAGGTTGGTCCACTATAAATGTTATTTTTATGATAATGGAGGGTATGGAGATGTATAGAGTAAACAAAAGAAACTATCACATGGTTTATTTATTTATTTCAAAAAGTCTTACCATCAATTACTCAGTGAAGTGATGTGAAGGTTTTTGGGACAACATATATGCCATTCTAATACCCTAACTTGATATATGACGTGTAAAGTTTTTCAACTTCAAGTGTTAGAACTCTCAAGGTAAGGACACCAAAATTTCTTATCAAGGATGGGGTATATCAAGGATTGGGACTTAGCTCATATCTATTCATACTTGAGAAAGCACATGCAAGATGATACGATTTGGTGCATGGTATTCACTAATGGTATTGTGTTTATTGATGAAACTAAACAAATATTAAGTGTTAAAATTGAAATTTGAAGAAGTCTGTTGATATATAATGGATTTAAGTTCAATGGAAATAAAATTGAGTAGATACATTGCAATTACACCTAGTCTAAATATGTGAATGGTGGGTCCAAGTTGGATGGAGTGAAGGTCCCAAAGTGTGACATGTTTCATTAATTTGGTTCTATTATTCAAAGTGATGGAAATGTTCGAGATGATGTTTGACACAATACCACAACATGATGGTTGAAATTGATAAAAAAACAGATTAATATGCGACTAAAAGACCCCTCTAAGATTAAAAAGTAAGTTTTATAGAACAACTATACAACCAACCATGCAATGTTAATGCATGTTGGGTGGTAAAGAAGAAAGGTCTCAACAAGATGAATGTGGTTGCAATATTTATTCTAAGATGGATGTATGAGAATACAAGGAAAGATCATTTAATAATTGACTATCTTGAGAATAAAGTATGGGTGGTGAATACTAAAAAAAGTTGTGTGAAGGTTTCTTGAGATGGCATGGGCAAGTGAAACAAACAACGACTAATACACCTATTTGAAGAAATGTTATTGAGTTGACCATAACTAAAAGAATAAGTGCTTATATGGAGAGATTTTAAATCATTCCATATTTATCTCAATATTACCCATAACATGTTTAATTGGAAAATAGGATTCATGTAGCTGGATCAAACATGGTTGAGATCATGGCTTAGATGGTGAAGACGATTATGATGAGTATGTTTGTATATGATGTTGGTAAATTATTAATTCCATTAGAGTTCATAATAGTGTTTGTATGATATTCAACAAATAAAATAGCTAACTCATGTCATTGGCACATACTCATATTTTTTTAACAAATTTTATCTTATTTATGGTGATCGCCAGAATCTATTGCTTAATTTAGATTTATGAGTAAAGATGTTAATATGTTGTAGTTTGTGTGATTCATCGACTATGTAAACGTTCATGCCATAGTGGCATCAATCTACACGCCAATAAGGATGGAGATTCCTATTAGATCTAATACGAAATGAAAAATTGATACCAAACTTCAAGAAGATTGTATGGTGCCTTTGACTTGTCAAGTCAATGTAGAAGGTCAACCAAAACCGATAAAGTCAAATCATTAAGACCTTATACCTTACTTTGGCTTAATCTTACCTTGTTTCCCTTAATTGCAAGATTTATACTGGACTTATTTGGGAATTAATCTACTATAAAAAAATGTTGCATTGAAATGTGCATATATGTTTTAAATGATGGGGAGAAGTTATGTTTGTAATTTAGTTAAATTTAAATTTGGAATTTTTCCAAACTGAAAGAGATGTAACGTAGTGTTTCATCAATCAATTGGATTGATTTATGTAATGTGGATCAATCACAAGGTTTGGAGTAAGATTTGGTTGGGCCGATTAGAATCCTTTATGTGGAACAATGCATGTTGGGAACGTTGCTTCAGGTGACATGTCTAATTGATATGTGTTGAGACAAGTCACTATGACCCACTTCAGGCCTTTGTCGATCAAATCACACTAACTCGATAGTCAATGTATGCCAGCTCAGGATCGATGTGGCTACTTAGAGTCAGCTTTGGACGTTTCAAATCATGCTTTGGGTTGGATCATGTTTCATGAAGGCCAATGGGGGTGCTTTTGGGTCAATGTGACCCGTCTGAGGTTGAAGTGGCATGTATATGGGTAAAAATGTAATTTTCTATCACCAATTCATATATATATGCATTCTATTTGATCCTAGGCCTTAAAGAATTGCAAAGTTGGAAAACTCTATTGGAGCCATCAAGGGTGATCCTTGGTGAAAATCCCTTCCATGTTGATGATGAACAAGTTTTTGCAAGATCTAAGCTAGAAATCATCTTCCTAACATAGTAGAGTTTGAGTACATGTAAGTATATTATCTACTTATCAACTTTTCTATTGCTTTCTTCCCTTCTTGCCTCATGGAAGGAGTTCTCCATGATGCATGGTGGAAATATTAACTCTTTTCTTCTTTGGCCTAGTTGAAGATAGTGCTTACAAGTTGTACATTTTGGGGCTGTTTGGTGGATCTTTAGATCTAGTGCTTCTTCTTGATGGAATCTCATTATCTAGGAGAGTGATTTAGCCCCCTCTCTTGTATATATATGCAAATACCAAGGCTTGATACAAAAGAAACTCAAGATTAAACTATGTTTCTAGTTAATACTCCTATGTTTTGGGCTGAAACCTGTGGATTCCTTAGAAATAAAAAATGTTTCTTTACTATGTGCATATTTAATGTTCCTATGCATGCTATAAGGATACAAAAAACCCATTAACAATATTTTTGAAAAACTTCTTTCGTACATTCTTATATGTGGCTGAATAGTACCCTAATTGATGCTTTTATTGCTTAAAATAAATGATTAATGGATTAATAATCTTTTACTTCTTCTCTAATGTAACATATATGTTACATGCATACTTGAAAAGATAAAAATGTTATTGTTTCCTTGTAAATGAATATTATATGTGTGTCTTCAACATGGCATGAACATGTATGATTATGATAAATGTCTACTAAATTATAGATCTGGAGTTTTATATGGTAGCAGAGTCTAATACAATCTAAGAATAAGGAATCATAAGTAAGGGTCATTCATGGTCAACTAAAATTAATGGTTTCTTAGAAAATGTAATTCTATGTGTAACTATTAATATTTAAGGATCTTCCTTATTAAGGGAGAAACATATGCTTCTACCTCTCCTCTTCTCTCTTCAGATGATCTAAAGCAAAATTTCCACTATGAGATAGATTGGATAGATATTACGTAATATAAGTAGTTTTATGTCTTATGCTTGAAAACATGAGGATGATACCAACTGTCAATGGATAGGTCTAATACTATGAAATAAATCTTCATCTAAAAATTACATAATACAATAGGTATATTCCCTAAGGTTGATGCTATGGTCTGATACCAAATGTCAGTGGGTAGAGTTGATTGAACCTTTGGGATACAAAAAGAAGATGAGTAGATTGAATGACTTAGGAATCCTTGGGGTCTATCAATAGAAATGTTTTTATATACTATTGATACCCTAAATATTCAATGTTTTCATACATCATGTGACAATTAAGAAGGCCTTGGGAGAAGAAATGTAACATTATCAATTGCTTTGGTTCTTCAGGATTCCTTAGAGATCTATAATGTAATATTATCCTTTACTAACCTCTTTCACCTATGATGGAAATGACCATACCTCTAACATGTGATTCACAACTGACTATTATGAGGCTCTTTGAATTATATGCTCATATATCTTACTAATTAGTCTTTTACTATTTCTTATACGGTCTTTGGGTAAAATGATAAGTCAAAGATCTTCAAATGAGTCAGACTAAACAAGATAATAACTTATTTTATGAAATGGTCCTAAAGACAAGTAATTGGACTAAGTAATGGGTGATGCTCTAATCATGAAATGGGAAATTGACATTGTACCATAGATCTTATATAGTGTTCGACATCCAGGAAAGGAAGTACCATCTATGTGATATGATAGGTGCTATAATTGTATACTCAAGGCGGACCTAATGTTTAAGTAAGTCACATGATGACAAGACCATGCTTACCACACTAACACCAATAGGGGTGTGTTGGAATCTCTGTGAAACTAAATACTCTTGAAATTATTTATGATGAGATTAATGACTTCATAGTCACATGCTTTTAATTTTTAAGGTACACTCCAAATTAACCAGGTCAAATTCTAAAATATAATACAACTAATTAGGATATGGTTTTCTTTCCTAATTATGATTTCCTATAGAGTATCTATATGTGGTCTTCCTAGCATTATGTGTTTGTATGTTTATTCATATGAAATAATTAATAATTTGATTTGAATATAATAGAATGAGTCATTCTTACATCATGTGACAAGAATCCTTTTCATTAAGTCATGAGGTTGTCATTGTATACTTTTAAAGCATTAACACCTTTCCTAAAGAAACTTAATTCATATTTATAACATGCCATCACATATTTATATAGCTTGATTGGAGTTCTCCTACCGTTGAGACTCTTCATGAGCCTCATGTGGATTTTCCACATGTTTTAAGGTATAATGGAAGAAAATAAAGGGATAAAGTCAAAGACTTAATAAAGGAGAACAAAGATAAGTAGATAGTATCCCCGCACTCTAACTTTCCAAATGTTAGGTGGATAGTTGATAATATATGGTGTATGCTGTTTTCCTTAATAATTCTTTCATTTATTCAGAAGTGATCGGTTATGGATAATGTCATAACTTCTTGATTACGATTTCTTTATAACATAATAATAATGGTTAATATAGATGATTAAGTGCTTTCATTATGATATATTTAGGTTATGTATGATACTCTGAACCCTAAATTCTTTCTTGGTGTTATGTGGAGTTTTATGATAGTTTGACTTGTTGATGGTATGCTTTGTGGGTCTTAGCCTCATGGATATATGACTTGTTCCTGGTCTAGTTGCTGAGACATCCACTTGTATCCATGATATTATGTATCTCTTTTACTCGCGTTTTTACTCACTTATGTATACAGTTTAACTAAGTGCTAGTTTTAGAAGGGTTTTCATTTGAGGATTTTCCATAATGATTTTGTTGGAGTTTTAAGTAGGAGGATGGTCCTCAAAATGTCACATAAAATAATTATGTTAGATAAGTCTACAAGGAAAATAGGGATGATGTAGTTCTAGGCTCCGTACTTTTTAGAAGAGCTTTGAATTGTTTATCTGCATAGTGGGAGCCTCCCATCAGTTATGGCGGCTTAGGTGAATCCAAACTTTGAGAAGATATTAAAAAAACATTTTCATCAAAAACATGGAGTTATAAGTGGGAGTAACCATGCCTTTACCCATTCTAAGACATAATTCACTTTCACAAGGATGTACAGATTCCCATAAGAAGACATGAGTGGTTCCATGGAGTTAACCCCAAACATCCAATATCTTTACCTCAATCTGGTTGGTAAGAGGCATTTTGTTTCTCCTTAAGATGTTGCGTACACTTTGGAATTCATCATATGATTTTACATAATCATGTGTGTCTTTGAATAAAGAGATCGAGTAAATGTAAAATTGAAAAACCTTTATGACAGTATGACAAGCCCCTTGGTCACATTCATTTTTTATTGTTGTCATGGCTATAACAGTTCCATTTTGCCATAGAATAAAGGGAAATGTCTTCATAATCTTCTTGAACCATGATATTTCTAACTATTGTGTAGATCGAACAAGGAAAGCACCTTTCAACATGAATTCAACCACAATTAGAGACATATTTGACCACCTGATGACATCGCCCTGTGAGCTCGCTTTAGTAGATGAAAATATTATCAATCCAACAAATAAGGGCCCACTACTTCCAATGTGACCTCTATCCTATTAGACCAATATGTGTTCTTCATAATGGATAGCCAACTAATGTACTCAAACACACCAATACGTAAAGAATTTTTGAGTAGCCATAGATCATGCTACAACCTCCAAGTTTTGATTGAATCTGGAATCTACAAGATCATCATTCAACCAAAGATGTTGTGAAGAACTCAAATATCAAAGATCAGTCATATCAGATTCGAGTAAATATGTTGTGAATCATCATATACCAATATCCTACCAAATATGTGGCAAAGCAATCATTCGCTGAAGATCTTCCACCTTAAATTAATGCTCCATAGTTTGAACTCCATCAAATTACTGGTAAAAGGTCACATATATCCTTCATTTAGACTTCATGACTATAAATAGAACCCCTCCACCAATGTGGCTAAGGTTCAAAACTCTACCTCATTGTCTTCATTCACCTACGCAAGATGCTTGTCATTCACCCTTCTACCAACAAACATACCATTTCCATAAACACCTTCCCTACAATTAGCCAAAAATTTCCATACAATTCCACCTCACAAGATATAAAATACTCAGTATGCTTGTCAACACGCTATAGTGTCTTGGAATTGTGTGTACTTTCCATCAACTCTGGCGTTAGAAGTCTATTGTTTTGATATCTATACTAAATTGTATCTAGTGAAAAAATTTAGTTGTTTCCTAGAGCACTGCTAAGATGAATCAGACATGAGTGGCTAGTTTCTATTTCTAGATCACTATTACATGTTTTGTTATCTTGTACCTATTAATTATGCTTATCCTTTCATTTGTAATTCTCTAACAAAAGTGTCCCTCGTATGGTTGTGATGGACACAACCTATTGGTGAACCCCCAATTTGGAAGAAGATCCATCCTAACCCCAAATGACAACGTCTATGTTGAGCTTTTTTGTTGTTGCAACATATCAAGTTTGTGTTTCTATTTAGCCTTGAAAGAGGAAATGTACACTGTATAAACATATTTTTATTGAATTTAAGAGAAGGTTGAGTAGCGCGATCTTAAAAATTACCTCAGGAGAATTTGATTTTTGTGTTTGCGATAGTTTTCAATGGATAATAGGTTTGAACATGAAGAAGAAGAGTCCAATCTAGATGTTTGTTTCTATATCATCATCAACCACCATCAATTTTGAACAAACTTATCATCTTTTATTGTTACTGCTTTCTTTAGTATAGATGTAGTCAAAGTTTAAAGTCCAAGCATTCTACTTCAAATCAAGGTAGCTACTGCACAGTTGATAGAAAAGTATAGTTCCTAACTTGATCCTAAGAACTATCCCGACTCTACTACAACTGAACCTTGACACTTTCAATACTAAGTTTTATTAAATCAATTTGTAAATTTAATACCTTGTACCCATGCCTGATAGGAGAAGAACATATTATTCAAGAGCATAACCAAATGCATCAAATTTTTGACGCCATTATTGAATATCACAATGAATATGATAAATATTAGTATAATTAGTGTATTATACAAATTATTTTTTTCTATATTAATTACAAATTTCTCTCCACTATAATTAGATCTACTATTCTCATCTCTTTAGGTGTCTATAGATAGCATATACTTACAAGAACTTTGTTTCAAGTTGGACTGAGAAACCTCAACCTAGATATTGAAAAACCATTGTAAATGTGCTTGCCATCTAAGCAGAAAGGTCTAGTAGAACCATTACCAATTGAGATGGGAAATAATGACAAAATTACGAGGAGAGGAGGCTTGAAAATGATAATGATCCAACATAAACTTCACTTAATCACTTTTGTGCAACTAAAGTCAAGGCTCTATTTTTAAGTGATATTAAACCTCCTCTCAATATCAATAGAAATGACTTATGTGCTGGTCATATCTGTCCTATTCTAACCCGAAAATTGGAGGTAGTGTGCTGGAAAACTTCACACATCATATCTATATGTTTAAAAACCTCTAGGGTACTATAAAAACCAATGGAGGATCACTAGAAGATGCTTACATGCACATGTTTAACTTCTCTTTGCACCACAAGGCTGAAAATGGTAAAAAGCTATTCCCACTAATAGTATTCATTAATGTCAAGAGCTCACAAATGCTTTTATTAAGAGTTCTATTCCTATGAAATATTAGTCATTATATAGCTCATCTCTATAATTTCAAGCATGGACCTACAAAAGATCTTAGTGAAACATGGGAGAGATTCAAAGGTATCAGAAAGAATGTCCTCATACTGGCCTACTTGACTGATTGTTTCTCAAAAATTTATTTATAGGTATAAATAAAGAGTTGAAATCTCTTCTTAATGCAACGATGGGAGGATCAACTCTGAATTTTGATATAAAAAATGTTTACATGTTATTAATGGCATGGTTACTAGCAATCTTGAATGGAAAAAACTCTAAAATCAATACTTCTTCCATTCTTATGTAAGAACCTAAATATTCTACTGTCAATAGGAATGGTATTAATAACGTTAAGAGTGTTGACATGTCTATCACCAAGTTATACTAGTCTCAAACAATGTCAACAATCTTAGGCAAAATTAGTTGTATATGAATATTGAAATCCAATTCATGTCACATAACTATATCATGTATCTAGAAATTATTAAGACATGTCATATATGTGGTGACACCTCCCATGTTAAAAATACTTGAACTAAATCACTCTCTTGAAGAAGAGAGATGTTACTTAAGGAAATCAGTGCACCACTATCCTCCAGATGCACACTATTCTTCTAGTTGATCCGATTATGAACCTATAACAGAAGGTTGTCTTGTTCACACATAGATGATGAACAATAACACCATCATTGTAGCTCAATGATTGTTAGGTACCACAATCCAAAGTATCACATCAAGGAAGAATGAGACAAAGAAGAAGATTTTTCTCATTTTGTAGAGCACGAAAACCAAAGTTGTGTCTTAGATTTGTGATTTATTAATAGTACTTCTGTTCACAATCCTATTCCTACGACGAGTCCCTTTCTAATTAGGAAGGATTAATTAAACAATTGATTAAGTATTTGTCTCAGATCTAAAGTTGTGTCTTCAATCTGTGTTTAACCCTAAGCCTGGGCTTTATTTATAGTACTTCTGTTCACAATCCTATACCTACGATGAGTCCCTTTCTAATCAGGAAGGATTTATTAAACAATTAATTAAGTATTTATCCAATTGTGTTATAAGAATATGGAAGACAATTCCCACAACCCACGACCCACGAGCCATGTGTCCTAGCCCGACCCCGTGAGGTGAGGTGTGGCATGGCCTGCACACGAGCATGAGTGTGTGTTGTGGTTACAATACCCACCACAAGGATGAGCATATTCTCCTATGTAACCCTTTGGACACTAGCATCACATGCAATCCTACATATAAGGACCATGACAACTTTAGGAATGAGCAATGTGGGACTAAACCACATTCCCGTTTGCACAAAACACAAAAACTACATTTTCCTCCACATCCCCTTTGTACTAGTTGCACCTACATTGGGCTTAACCGATGCTAACTAGTATTTGCTAGAACTAACATAGCTAACAACCATGGATCTTCCCAAGTTCAACATTATCAATGAAGTATTATACTTTCATCTAGCATTTGTCGTCAGTGCTTCATGGCCAATGAAACACATGAATATTCTCAATTTCTAAGGCATCCTCACTTCTTAATTGTCTTCCAAGGACTCAATGGACATCTTCCTTTTCCCTTCTGTAATAAAGAATACATAGAGGTAGTTGATAATTATCCATCAACCAGGGACATCTAGTGCCAGATACCTCAAGAAGTCCTAGTCCCACTCATCGTTTATTTGAAGCAGACTAGCCACCTATATGTGTGATAGTTCTTCCTCAATATGTTGAGTCACAACCTCCTTCAGGCCCCAAGACTTCGTTGATTGGCCATTCAAGTTTGCCTTTCATTAGAGAGTTTGAATGGTAGTCTATACATCACTCATTGTTCTCCACAAATTAGTGGCTCGTTGGCCATGCGTTCTATTGTAGGATTAATTTTTTGCCTCATAGTCTCACACGAAAAAGTATTCTTGCCCTCCAATGACTTCCAAATACTACACATTAGGATTGTAGTGTTCGAATCTTGCATACATTTAACACCTAGTCCCTAATCTTTTCCCGTTGTAACCTAGTTCAAAGCCACAAGGGATATAATAATTAGGTTTCCTCCCCCACCAAAGGAATTTACTGGTTACATGGTAGATTCTAGTGCAAAGGTAGCTGGGAAGAAAACCTATTAACATCATATATGTAGGTATAGATGCAATGAACCGTTTGATTAGACATAGTCTTCCTTCCATGGATAGATTACATGCCAACCAACCATTGATATGTCCTTCTACCTTGTTTAAAACCTCCCCATAGGCATTCCTATCTACCCTTGAGTGTATGGATAGAAACCCTAGATATTTTCCAAGATCATCGGTCTCCATAAAACCCGCCATATATTGTAGATCTAGATTAAGAGAGATAGGGGCACTTGCTGAGAAGAAATCAGTTGTTTTATCCACTATGATAAATTTTCTAGAGGCTTATTTGATGGATGTAAGGCATTGAGGAATAACTTGCCTAATTTCTACCTTAGCAAAGATAATAATGTCATTTGCAGACTCAATATGTGAAATTGTTGGTCCTCTTCTAGACATCTTCAACGGTTTCCATTCTCTAGTATAAACATGAACATTCGTAGGTAGGCTAAGTGTTTCGAGAGACATACAAATATATATGGGGATAATGGATCCCCTTGTTGAAGATCAAAAGAAGCCTTGAAACTCCACATTCAATTGTGATTCCACACAATACTTGTTCTTCCACCTTTAATAGAGTTCATAACAAATGATACTTTTTATCAAGTATTCTTTCTTTGATATTTGTCTCTCGAACAAATAAACAATTTATTTATGCCTCAACTAGAGTTTTGTTACGTTGATTTTCATTTGGTGACTTTCATAAACATGCAATGAAGTTCAATTAATATATGAAAATTTTAGTTCTCTTATAATAAGACATGTTGACAATACTAAGTTACATTTTTTTTCCGACAACCCCGACCATGTATTGATCACTAGTTAGTGTAAAAAGATAAACAAACTCGAATTGACAAATAAATCCACACAAAAAAGGCTAGCATGATATTAGTATTTTTTTTGCACACCCTAGGATTACTCGCCTCACTCAGGTACAATCATGACTTATATTATATTGCAAATTGGCGAGTTGAGTCCTCTTACATAGGACGGTCGATCGAAAGGACACCCACAATTAGCTCTTTTTCGCTGGTCTAGTAACTATCTTCAGGTTCCAAAAAGTTTAAGTGTGATGTGCTGGTATAATGGAGTTGGGAGGATGCAATAATACAACTAACTAACAAGACATAAATGCCATGGCCCTCATTGATACTAAGTTTCTCCAATCGTATACGAGAGTAGATGCATATAATTGAATTGAATACAAATCTGACTGAAAAGGAAAAACATACAATCGAATAGTTGTACACAAGGACAAAATGCAGCACCATATCACGTCGAGTAGCAATCATATCTCCCTGAACAATAGAGTGTGCTTTGATCAGATAGCAGCCGAATCTGCTACGTATAAGGTCTTCGACAATAGTATGACAGAATAGCTGAATAGGCATTTAGGTCGGCTTTCAAAGATAATTAATAACAATCAGAGATGGAATTAAATGATTGTAATTAGTCCAAATAACTTATTACAAGTTTTGGCATACATTAAAGGTCGAGCTTGGTGTTTGATGTTCCGAGCAGCAGTCAAGCTGTGTGTTTGTTCAAATCACGAACCAACGCACAAATAACTCAAACAGACGTGAAATTCCCAATGCCCCTGCATGACCCACATGGACCTGGGTGTTCACTATCACTTGAGTCCATCACGGTACCCACACGGACCTGGGTATTCACTCTCACCTGAGTCCATCAACGTTTCTTCACAAGTAATATTAAAAAAAAAAACCCATAAACTCAAGACAGAAATACAACTTTTCCTTCACCAAGGGCGGCCTAATGGTGCAAACAGTTAACTGCGGTTCTCGTGCCCCCAATAAGTGACCCTTTTAGTACTCTCTCCTCTTCTAAAGGTGGTTTACTTCTTCGTGTATGCTTTTTTCCCGAGAACTTGCACGCACACTTCTACGTGTATGGTCAAAGTGAGTTTTCAAAAAACCAAACTAACCTACTTTTACTAACTTATTTATCACACTAACCTAGTTTCTAACATATTTTCCAAATAACCTAGTTTGAATCAGAAAAAGAGCCAGTCTTCGCCACATGGCGGGCCTCTCTTTGGAGACGCCAGCCTATTTGGCGTCTTCAAGGAGAAGCTGCCACGTGGAGCGCCAGCATTCAATTTGTTTAATATTTTTTTTCAATACTATGATACCAAGTAATATTTGAATAAACTACAATAACGCTCATTGTTGTTATGTAACTAATTATTTGTCTAGGATGAATTATATATATATATATATATATATATCATACATTATTTGAATATAATTTAAAATATTATATAATTTGATTTAGATGGAAAATAATATAATACAATTAAAAATATAATATATATGACATATAATTGATATGTTAAATATATGATTTACGTTTATATTTTTGTAATAATATATAGATGATATATTTAATAATATATATTTTTAAAATTTATATTCATATTTATCTGCTAATCAGATATATTGTATTATATAGAAAAATATTATATCAGATATTACTATAGTCTATATAGAATATATGTGAACAATTATTACATGCATATATTAATGAAACCAATTTTTCGTATAAAAATATTAAGAAAAAATATGCATTGAAATATTTTTATAAAAATCAAACATAAATTACTTGCACATTATTTGGAAAATATGTATGTTTCCAAATTTCTTAGTTTTAAAATTACAAATCTATAGTCTCTATAATTAAGTAAAAAAAATATATCCTACAAATCTTATGTAATGTGAATCAGAAAAATTTAAATAAAATTACAATATTATATTATACAATATGAATAATGATTATATGTGCCTTCACATATTAATAAAATATATTTTAAAAATAAATATGGCTATATGATCATTTAGCAGATGTCATTTTTTTCCTGTTTCATCTATTAAATGATTATATATATTGAAAAATTATATCTAATATGTATACTACAAGATTTTTTTCTTGATATTTCTCTAAAAAAATAATTGCTTCAGTGATACATGCATGCAATTATTAGTTATATATTCCTTATACATAATATATTAATATCTAATATATGCTTTCCTGAATAATATAATAGCATATCTATTTAGCATGAATGCAAAAATCGTAATGATATATTATTATAGATGAATACACAAATATATATGTATAGTATATATTTAACATATCAGTTACATGTCATATATACACATATATATTACATTATTAATCTTATTGTACTATTTTCTATTTAGAGGATAATTACTTAAATTGTAATCAAATAATATATGATATATATATTAAAATTAACATAGATAAATAATTACTTAAATAACAATTATTAATATTATTATAGTGTATTCAAACATTACCTGGTATCATAGTATCGCAAAAAAATTAAAAAAATAAATACCGGTGTGCCACGTGGTGACTTATCATTAGAGACGCCAAATGGAGTGGCGTCTCCAAAGAGAGGCCCGCCATGTGGCATCGGCTGTCCCTATTTCTGACTCAAACTAGGTTATTTGGAAAATACTAGTGAACATACACGTACATGTGCACATGCACGTAGGACATTAGTCTGGATAAATTTGAATTAGAAAAATGTAAATATGATATAAATTTGAGTATTTGCTGAGAAACAACACTTTTATGATTTCCATTATATGAAAAGGTGTTAGTATTTTACAAAGAAGTGAATTTCACTTTCATATTTATTTACTTTTATCTATCTTATAGTTGGAAAGGTATTTTTTTCTTCTAATGTGTTTAGTAATTTGAGAAAGGAGGAGATTGAAGGAAAAAAAAGAAGGCTTGATAGGGCTATATGATGCGGAAGGGAGGGGAATGATCTATGCACATCCCCCTTCCTAGGTAATAAACAATATGTCAAAAAACCTCTTTGTCGATGTACTTTTTAGGTTCTCTTATTTTTGTATGTTTGTCTATCCTCACCTAACTACTTTCACTCCTATGCTTATCCTCTTACACGTATATAGCCTATAAATATCTTTCGGCCCTGATCAAAACTAATGGACACACAACATTGTACATAATACAGAGCAGCGTGCTTCGTGTTAATTGAGGAACAACAAATCCTATGCTCCTCAAGTGTCCTTCATTGCTTCCTCAAATTGGTTTTGAGTTGTCAATAATTGTCAAGTTGCTTTCGAGATGTCATTAATTATTGTTTAGATACATAACAGATTAACAATTCTGATAAGTCATAATATGTTGTTCATCAATGAGATTAGACAACAAAAACAAATCGTAAGTCCTATTTAATCTTCCATTGTGTATCCAACTTGACTTCCTTTGGCTCCATCTAATTTTATAGATGACATCCAGATTATATGCAATGGCATGTCATTTGACTTTTTGGGAAAAATCATAAATGAACTAAAAAGGAAAGTCAGTTTCTTGCTCTCATGCAAGACTCTTTTTCTATAGCAATGGCTCACATACCTTGATCTTTAAGTTGTTTATTTTGATTTGGATAATCTAAGTTTTTTTTCCATTATATTGATTAAGTATAACCTTTATCTTAATCATACTTAATTGACGACCTCTTGGTCCTATCACTTAGCATATAATCAAAACCCATAAATCATTTTTGGTTACCTCGTAGCTTGGGAGGTTAAATGTCCCTTGATATGTCTGCATATCGAAATTCAATACCATTCAGAACATGTCACGAGTCTAGATTTCTATACCCCTATGCAAGGAAATTCGTATTTAAGCGGAACCACTTTGGAAGCATATTCGCTAGATCATAAACTCGTTATATGTAAATAACTAATTAAATAATATATTATTTATTCAATACTTCACTACTCTAGTTAACATAATAATTGAAATTATGTTACTTCGGCTAATGAAATGATTAGATTATGTTTTCTAATTCAGAACTAAATATTCTAATTACAAACTTAAACTAACGTGACATAAAACTGAAATCAAAACAATAATATAGTATATTACTGCAAATATTTAAACAATAAACTCAAATAATCATCAACTTGTTAAATATTTGATCATTTACAATAGTAATATAATGCTAGTATCATATAAACGGTAATGTTTTGTTGTATTAAACTAAATAAATAATATCATAAATTTTCCTACACTAACAATATGACACTTCATCTAATATTGCTTATCCGCATACCTACCTACACCGATTACCTACATGTATTTGCATAAGATATGATGCATGTATGGACCCCTATTTATACCCATTAAATTAAATGAACCATGATAAGATATGACCAGATCCACAACATACCCACAACATTTAAACCCTTACTTGCTGCACTTGTTAGAATTTTATAATTATTATTGACATAATAACGAGGCCAACTTTTGACCCTTTTCCAAATTAATATAAGTTAATAAGTTAAACTTCTAGCATATATGGCTCAAGGAGGAATCAAAAGAATCTAGTTTCGAATTGAAGTTTTAAATATAGAGGATTGCACTATAATTATTGAACTTATAAAAATATAAAAAAAAGTCAAAGCTAACGGTAGATTCTATAACACATAACTCGTGTGAGCATTGAAAAAAATGTGAAAATTTGAGAATTGATATAATTATATTCGACATGATGAACCAACGTGTTGTGGGTAATGTCTCAGCACCTAGCTAAAGTTATTTTTGTTGAATCAGGTACACAATGGCCATCACGTGCTTTTATTTTATTAGACCTATACCTTAGATTATCCACACATATTTTAAAGCAAAATAGTAAGTGTCGGTTAAATACTTCAAAGATGTTTGACAAATATATGACAAAATTATTGCTATTCTAGTGTTACATTGTTATCTTAAATAAAAGATTGATTTTTTTTCTCATCTCAAAATGATTAAATTGAACTATATGTAAATCGTATACAATGAATTTGGTGGGCTTCTAGTGATACACATCTGAAGCAAATACATGTCACAACAATTGCTATTTAAGCACTTACATTTCTACATCTCACTTCGGAAGAGCGTGCAAATTTTTTTATCACACATGGACTTGCTTGTGTTGACTTAGTCATGATATTTGGAAGTACTACTTTTTTTGTCTCATTACACACTGCTTGTCTTTTGTTTATTTTAGATTCTAGAATGCTGATCTCTATCCCGAGCCATAGAAGAACTGTGAAGCTGAAGAAGAAAAAATAGAAAATTCATATGGTACATATAATAGAAATCTAGAAATCACATGAATGAAGAACTCTATTCAACTGGTAGATGGAGAGAATAGAACCTGTCAGAATGCTGACGAAGTAAGTATATGGAGTATTCCACTATCACCTGAACCACATGTATAATCATTAGGACCTCAGTTCGGCTAGTAAGGGTAGAAAATAGAAGCATTTTATGATCTTTCTGAAACCAATAGTAGCAAACTTATTTCCCAATTGCCATAAAAAATGAAGGGAAAAGTTATGTACGAAGAGCACCTGAAATACCAACAATTCTATGCACCTTTAGGCCAACGCTCCTTGGAAAATGTTTTTCCTCTTATCCTATGTAAAGGAGAAGAGAGCAGTTTGGGTAAATGACAATAGAGAATAATTTGTTGTCCTTGTTTTCTAAAACTAACCTCCGAGGCATCACGGTTGATTCCCTCCAGAATATTTCATGAAAACTTTGTTAGAGGCGATGCAGTTGATGCACTTGATCGAGATTTATGATCTAGTTACATTGGCGGTGTTGTTGCTTCATGGAAATGCTGATGTTAACATGTCACTATTAGAATGAAGTATTGAGGCTGAGGAGAAGTCGATGTTGTAGTAATAAATTAAATTAGAAGATAATGTAACAGCAAAGGTTGAATGTCGATCTTCTTATCTCATTGACTCTGTCTGTAGACCTAAGTTAGGACCAAGTTCTATATACATCATAAAGGTGCTAAGATGGTACTAAGTCAGAAATATGGAATGAAAAATAACAAAATAAATTAGTAGTATTTGAATAGGAAAAAGAGAAGGCGAGAAATCATTTTCTACTTATTCCCCTACTCACCTGTGTACATATTATTTAGTCACCCTTGTAGATGCTTTCATACATAATAATCATTTGACCATCGACTTCTTGGGTTTTAGTTTGTGATGACTTTTCAGTGGCTATCTATTACCTTGATGGTTTCTGATTGCACACACTCAAGGAAGAGAGAGAGGGTTTAGCAGTGCACACACTCAAGAAAGATCAAGGGTATAAGAGGTCGTTCACTTTCAAAATGGTTATCATGCATGTGAGCTTCCTCCTGAACTCCACGCATAGGTGCACATTGTTAGCGACGAATTCACGTACGTCTCTGAGAACATCGACATACCTTTCGATATCCGCTATTGTCTCCTCCGTCAGTTCCATGATGTGGCCAGCGAGTTCGATGCACACAACGACGCCATCATTCAACGTCCGTACAACCGGTACTTGGCAGGGACATCGTACTTGTCGTTGAAGAGCACGAGCGGCATGCTTGAGCGACATATGTACATCTCTGCTTCAATATCCAGGAGTGTATCGTAGGAAAGGAATATGAAGAGTTTGGATCAAGCTGTGGAGAGAGATGAAGGTTCCAGTGGAGGACCTTACAGGAGTCCTCGCTGTAAGAGCTGACAATCATCATATCGAGGATGATAGACTTGTCACATAAAGATTTCACTGCCAATGGAGAGGCATGTGGAGAGGAAAGAGATGTCTCGGTAGAAGAGGTGAGGCTGTCAGTTTCTTGGGTGAGGTTGTGGGAGACGGATTTTTCTCAGGAAAAGAGGTGTCTCGGTGGAAGAGGCCACCGATAATGGATAGTTTGTTGAAGATAATATCAAGTTTGTTGGGGGATAATGCGGATCGTGGAAATGCACGTCGTAGGAGGAGGATAGAGAAAACGGGTACCGGCCGCAGGATATGGGAGAAAGTAGTGCACAGTTCAATTAGTGTTTGATGTGGCTTTAGACGTCCGGTTAGAATTTGTTGCAATAAATTCGATTTTGTGTTTAGATTAACTGTAAAGATATTTTTATTCATTGCACAAACCCGTTTTGTATTGAATTATATGTGAATTATCTAATAAAAACAATTTGCGTTGGCGGGAAATGAGTTTGACGGATGGTTATGGATGTGAGAGAGAAGGGTGCGGGAAATTCAAATTCAAACGTGCGAGAGTTCAAAAAGAGTGAGTTCCAGTTTTTCAAACTACATCGGTTTTTTGAAGAAAAAAGCTGAAAAAAACGTGAGAGTAGCTTGAGTGAAGGAGAGTGCAATGTTTTGCCACGTTGGTAAAACCGTGGTATGTGATTGGTCAATATGACTTTGAGCGGGTGTATTTGAACTGCTTGCAAAACTCATTATTTTTATAGTAGTATAGATGTTAGAAACTAGGTTAGTGTGCTAAATAGGTTAGTTTGGTTTTTTCCTTTCCTTGGTCGATTTTGTAATTGTCGCAACCTCTTGAGTTCGTGGTGATCTAATTAATAGTCACTTTGCTCATGGTGTATGGGTGTAGGGTTCTGCAATTGGATTTGGTTGGACCGCCTAAAGTCTTGCAATGTGTGGGCGTACTTGCTTCTCGATCGCCGTTTTTGCTTTGCTCGGTTTTATTGATGCACCATTATAGACGTACTTGGGCCCTCCATTGCCCAACAGGATCACGTTGGTCTTTCAATTTTTCTTGATGAACGGGAGTGGTTCTTGTTTGGGACCTACGTTCATGCCTTCAATCGATTCAGAAGGGGACCCCTCTACGAAAGGAACAAATTATTATGGAATCTAACCCAAATTTGGAATGATCAACTGCAAATTATGTCAGGTCGAGGGATTTGATACGAAACAGCAAAGCGAAAGAAAAGAGATGGAACGTGGACCAGCTCTCTGGTTAGCTAAATCTTGTTCAGCCCACAGAATCCATTCAATTCATTGCACCTGCAATAAATCAGCAGCTGATACTGATGGCGTTTCCCACTATCTTTTTCGTCCAAATTTCATGCCTTCATCTTCTTAACTCATCTGAAGCTGGCAAAACGGGCGACGTGTTTTGTTATTTTGTTAGAGCGGTGGTAGGTATACTGCTTCTATGAACGTGCCACACAGTATGAAAACCAACCAATTGACTTGTATGACAATAAAGAGGAAGAGGAACAGCAACAGGTTAGAGGAGGAATATTGTAGCAGAGGAGAAGGGATAGAGGAGTTTGGCTTCACATGGTGCATGATGATGACCATAATGCAATTATCTTTGTCGTGTTGTATTTCCGTTTCTTCCTTGGGTACTGGGTCGTACTCTCTGCCTGTTCAGCTGGTTGAAGCTCTGCAGACATTTATGTCCAACATGGCAACATCAGCTGGTTTTTCCAAGACTTTTTATAATACAAGTGTGTCCACCTTTAGCGGTTCATGGAACTACTTATTCTACGTCCCATAGGCTAAAACATTCAGATCTTAGATCGCATATTACGTCAAAAAGGAGAAACTATACACCATAATTAATGAATTTAGAATTGCAGCTAACCGCGAAAAGGATGCTGCTTTATCCATATACATAGTTTCACAACGTGGATTGTCAATGCTACTCCCATGAGAACCCTTTCTTTCTTTAATTCATGTTATAAAGTACAGCTTTAAGAATAACTAAGTTTTCAAAGATTTTGACCCACGTCTACTTTCCGTTGCGGCTTGTTAAGGTTGTCTCCAGACGTAAATGATCATGATTCTTCTTAATATTGTAGGTTTTCAGTTGATGATTTATGATACTTTCCTTGGATGTTGAGTTTCTAAACAATTTAGTACGAAAGCTCCGTTCCCTAAGCTTGATCCTCCAAGTGTTTATATGATTCTGAGATTTTTCTTCGACTTGGAAGAACATTGATGCTAATAAAAATTGTCGACCAGGTCTCAATTAAATATTTTGCAATATATATTACATGCATGATGATTTTAAGATCAACACTCTTTACAGCATAAGAAACAGTGGAATCGGCATTGTAAAAGCGAAATACTATATGATCAACAGCGGTGTATGTCCACCTATACCATCTGACAAAATGGAGTATATAGTACAACATATAAAACCGCATACATCAATTGCGATGAAGAGTTAAATACTACGGCTAACAACGTGGTGGGAATCGAAAATCTCAGCAGTTTATAATAGTTAGGTTCAATTAGATCTACTAGTAACTAGCAAAAATCTAATTTATACCAACTTTCAAGTCCTAAAGGCATGTGATATGTTATAAGAACATGTGTCTAGAAAATATTTAACTTCGGTAAAAATAAGCTAAAACTTCAGTTTTTAAATAATTGAGGTAAAGAAACATGGAAGTGACATCTACATAAAATTGTATGACATCTAAATGGATTAAAATTGTAATTCATCAACTAGAGGACATCATTTACCATTTTAAGGTGTAAATAAAATGTAAGATGTTATGAGCACATTTGAAGCATACCATGACATATCTAGGTATCAAGTTCGGTTTGTGAGTGTAAGGAGCTTGATCCACGTTTTGGGATAACTCTGTTTGTTTTGCTTAAGTATGTTGCTTATGAAAAAATACCAGAGGGAGGGTGAATAGGGTTTTAAAGATAATTCAATAATTATTTCTCTCAAACAACCACAAATGAAAAAGCAAGAAGGAGACAAGGGATTTAGAGTGGTTCCTACCTTAGCAAATACTAAGGTAGTCAGTCCACTACCCAGTTGCTTACCCAACTGGGATTTTGAAAGTATTTATTTTATTACCTCTTCAAAGATTTTACATAAAATACATTACTTTCTTACACCCCTTTGGACAACCTTCACTTTGGAGTAGATGCATCAACTTGAGGCAACCTTCTTGAAATAACTCCAAGCTCCCCCTTGAAGTAGCCTTCCTCTTAGAAGTAGCCTCCCGTTGCACCAGCCTTCTTGAAGTAGTCCAAAGCCTCCTTCTTCACCAAGAAGATCAAAACCCTCTCCAATCCGCAGCCTCCAACCCTAGGAGTAGCAAGGAGAGTACAAGCAATAAGAGTGAACAAGAAAGGAAAAGGAAATTACACTTAACCTTTAAAGCACAAGGCTTGATTTGCCTATATCAAGCGTGTAGATCTCCTAACCAATGTATATGGAAGTGTGATTGCTGTGGATAGGAGATACTAGCCTATAGGACACGAAATTAGAGCAAGAAGAAGATTAGCCAATTGCAAGTATTCCTCAATTGCTCAAAATAGGTTGCTAATGCAAGTGTATGCTCAAAGATTGCTCAAGTGTAGAATAAGTGAGTTTAGGTGTCCTAAGGCATGTCCTATATATAGAAATGACCTACAAGTGCTTAAGGACATTCTAGACACTTTCTAGGGGGTTATAAGTGCTTAACTAGCCGTTAGGTACACTTTTAGTTGCTTTAGCAACCGTTAGTTAATTAATTCTGCAAGTGCTGTCAAAACCCATCTCGGTCGAGAAATTGTTGACCGAGATACCTACTCGGTCGAGGGTTTGTCGACCGACAGGCTCTCTGGAGCAAGTGTTTGCAACGTTCGTCTCCAACTGCCAACTACCTTGTCAGCTGTGTCTAACGGCTACTTGGGTCTTTCTCGGTCGAGGAGTTTGTCGACTGAGAGTGTCTCGGTCGAGGATTTTGTCGACCGAGATTGACCATGTTTCAATGTTTCAAATAAAGTGCTAAGTGTATGTATGAGTGTGCATATGTGACACTATTGAAGGGGATGACCTATCTAAGTGTGGTGATTAGCTAGGAAAGATCTAACACTTGATTTACATGATGTATAAGTACTTGTACATTATATATTTGTACAAGTTTTACAATTGAAATAATTCAAGCATATAGATTTCCCAAAGCTTTGTCATCCACCTTATTCCTGCAACACTCAAGTAGCACGTTAGATCAACAAGAATGAAATGCTTGTCATCATCAAAACAAAGGGATTTATAATAATGTCCAATTTAGCCAACAATCTCACCCTTTTTGAAGATGACAAACATTTCCTAAATATAAAATAAGGAAATATAAAACATGTGAGTTTCATACCTGAAGATTACCTTTTGTAGTCATTCATGTTTTGCAAGTGAATGCTGGCTGAGATATTATGAAACTCATTTTTAATTTTATGTTTTTATATTATTTCTCCCCCTTTATCATTTCAAAAAGATATCCAAGATAATCATTTAGTATGACTTTGTATTTTTCTTTCTTAATTTTATGCTTTGCTCCCCCTTAAAGAGATATCCAATTAAAATTAAGGGATTTATATAAATGTAAGCCATTTATTGTCGAATTTAGCCATAAAGTATTTCTCAGTCATTTGCAAAGGTTGTTAAGACTTGAAATGATATGAGTTCCTTTTAAGTTCATGGAATTTATGCATTGATTTCTCACCCATTTTACAAGGGATGTTAAGCCCTGAAAATGATATGAGAATCCCTTAGGCTTATAGTTTATGAAAGGTGTCTCTAACCAAAAGCACGGGATGTTAAGCCCAGATTTGTTTAGAGAATTCCATTTAGAACAAGATATATATCACATTCATGAAATTTGTAGATTCCTTTTTCATAACCAAGATTAAAAATACTAAGGTCATAACAAGCTTCAAAGTTTTGTAAGCTCCTTAATCTTATAATCAAGATAGTTTGTGTGAGCTCCCCCTTAATCTTACAGTCAAGATAATTTAAGAATTCTAAGGTCACAATCATGTTTTTAGTATGATGAATATCTTTTGAATCAAGATACTAAGATTAAGTACAGTAAAATGATGTACAAATAAGCATTTTGTCAAGCTTATTTTAGGTCGCCATTGACTACGACCATAGCGCCCCTTGGTCAAACTTGATTTCAACCAAGAGGCAATTTCTGCAGATTTTCAAATTAAAATGCATTTGTGCCATGAAATTTTACTATTTATGCAAAATGGCATCTTCACATGAGCTGAAACACAATGATCATGGCATAATAGTTATGATAGAACACTAGTAACGTAGCCACAATGCAATGATCAAGATGATAATGATCATGTGAACTAAATTTCAATATACATAGTTCCTATATAGATAGACCAAGAAATACTTAGGATAAACCAAAATAATCTCATTTATGGGTTTTCAAATTTAAGACATACCATGAACATGCTTGACAAATGTTTTCAATCAAAGAATAAGGTTTGTTCAAAATCAGTCTTCATATAGCACTTTTTGTAATATGTTGAATGAATTTCATATTCATAATGTTATACTTTAATTCAAAAATTTATGATGCTAAAGATCAATATGAAAAGATGGTCTCCAAGATTCATTCTTGATTTGTATGTTAAATTAATCATTAATAACAAATTTATAGCAAAGTAGATGAGTTTAAATCAGGTTCAGCAGATTTATTGCAGATTTGAAAGCAGTAACCTGTTCGGTCGACGATTTCTCGACCGACAATGTGTCTCGGTCAAATAGTTTCTCGACTGAGAAAGTTTCTGTACTGTTTCAGAACTATTTTCAGTAATTGTAAAATAAGAATATGAAAGTGGAAACTCAATTGTGTTGAGATATTGACATTTGTATATCAAGAATCAGTTTAGGTCAAATCTCAACTAATCAAATTCAAGCTTCTAAGTTTTAGGAACCCAATCTAGATCATCATTCCTTTTCTTGTATGGGCATGAAAAAGAGTAGTGTCCAAGACGCAAACAATAATGACAACTAATAGAGTCAATCTCATTTCTCTTTCTAGGAATTGAGTTGTTCTTTGGTACATACATGGATTGATTCTTTAGCACTTGTGTCCTTCTCCAACTAGGTTTTTGATAAGATTTTCCTTTAGTCTTATAACCTAGTTGTGGGCTCCGATCTCCAAACCACGAAATAATCACGATTTAAACATGAGCGGAAGCAATCGATAATCAGCGGAAGACAAAAATCATGGGAAATTAAAACTTTTCGAGACAAGAGCTTGAAATCACAAACCTTTTCCATAGAAAAAGGATTTAAACTGTATACATCTCTGTCAAATTAATTCTTGAGTAATTATATACAACATGATAAAAAATCTCAAGAACTCATAACCAAAACACTCCAGGACCTGAGAGTACAGAGGACACATAGGACTGACTCTAACTACACCACATAGCAGGTTGAATCTCCACCTGAGATTTACTGCTGCTCCTGGTGCTGCTGCTGCTGGGATTGGTCACCTTTAGACCGGTTCCTTCGTCTTCGACGACCACCTAAAAATTTGAAGTCTACGGGGTGAGACAATTATACATAATTGCCCCAGCGAGAGTTATAACTCTCCACTAGAAGCTTTATAAGCAAATAAAGAATAACTTAAGCAGTAAAAGCTTTCAAAGCATTCATTAGAAGTTTTGATAATAAGCAAGAGTTCAACATTTATGAAACATGAAGAACATATACTTTATCCAGTGTAACATCAATCAAGTAATACTACGCTGTTGATTATGTTTTTCAAACATTATTATGCCCTGTGGAGATGAGGCATACCACTCATACTCCAACTGATCGCTAAGAAGTCACATCAGTATCATACATAGGTCATTAAAAGAGCCGGATTCTTATGACCTCATCTTCCTCAGTCAGTTAGAGGATTGTTTGCAGGACATCTCGCAGGACGTCTGCTATTTATATCTCACCAGGGTAAACTGGACCTTCGCTATATTTTTAGAGTTACAGTGGCATTCTGTACTCTCTTCGTCATCGGAAGATTTCTTGATTATCTTTCACCGATGCGGTGTTTGTGTTTACTTTGGGAGAATAGTGATACATCTCACCTTTTGGGTTTGTAGTGAAGGTTTGACAGACTATAAAAATCTACATCAATTCCTACACTAGGATGTAAGGTTCTACACATCCATATACCCCACATACTCAAAAGTATGTGATCCAGGAGTTCCCTTAGGAAAACCTGTTTCACCATCATTTAGACTCTGACAATGATGGATCTATGATCAGGGCTCTACATTACACTTGATTAGTTAGGTACATTCAGTATTCTTTTAACATCATACATTGTTCTTCAAACAATAACATTAGCATAACAGCTATAAATGAGAATACTAAAATGTAGCAAGCCTAACTCTTTTCAATCATCAGTTCTCAATCTTCATCACAAGTCATCTGTTAAGCATGACCTTGATGGTATTTATGGCTCTTACAGCCCATAAATCTCAATAGATGTCACTAGCAGTGCATCAAGATATTTAACTTATTCATAAAGCTTAAGACATGCTTTCAATGAATATAGTATTATAATCCATACCTAGATATGATCATCATCTCATAACAACCTGCAAGGTTAATTCAACTGGTAATAATAACAATTCATCAATCAGGGTTTACTATTCATCTTTCATGTCACCACCCTAGAATTAGGGTTTACTATTCACTCCATGGTGAATTGTACTCATTACATCATCATGTATGAGAAACATCATCATTAAAGCTCTTAAGTAAGATTAAGATTCACTAGACATCATAAATAGGGTTTCCATGATCTCACATGGGTGGATCATTCCCTACTCATGTACATTCATGTGTATTGAAAGTATCTTACTTAAGTTTCCACCATAAAAGGATACTTTCTATCTCTTAGGATACTTTCTCTCTCCTCTTACTAGTAGACGGTGATAACACCACTCTAGATCAGGTTGGGTTAAGTCCTCATTGACTAACATAAGCCAAAACATCACTATCATGTGATTAGGGTTTGATTAGAACAAGGTTTTACTCCATTAGACCCCTCTAGGGTATTTTGGTAATTTACCTCATGATCACCATCATGGGTCAACTCATTAATCACTTAGTCCTTTAATGACCTAGGTTACCATTAGGGTTTAGGTTAGATCATCATTGAATCAATTACATCATCAATTGATTAAGTACAAACCACCATGAACACCTTCAAACGGTTTCAACCTTCAACCACCAAATGGTCTTGAGACCCTTTGACCTCAAACGGTCTTGAGACCATTTGGGTGCGTTGACCGTTTTGACTTTCAAACCGTTTGAAGCCCATGCGGTTTGAAATCGTTTGATCAAATCAACTTGAGATCGATTGGACCAAACGACCTTGAGATCGTTTGAGGCCAAACGGTCTTGAGACCGTTTGGCCTCAAACGGTCTTGAGACCGTTTGGATCCAAACGGTCTTGAGACCGTTTGGTCCAAATGGGCTCAAACCGTTTGGACCTCCAAAGTGGTTCAAAAGTTACAATTGGTCATGGATATGTATGTTGAACCCCTCAATTAACCAAATCCATGATAACCACTTATAAATTGAGTTAACTAAGATTAACCTCAATCACTTGGGCATCAAATTGACCCTCAATTGAAAGCCAAGTAGGGTTGAAACCTTCTCAATTAGGGTTTCAAATCGGATGGTCATCAATATTCAACATTGTGAATCAATTCAAGGTTGAACCTATCAATTGACCTCCAATTGGGCCCAAACTTGGCCCAAACGGTCTTGAGGTCGTTTGGACATCATCCAAACGGTCTTGAGACCGTTTTCCCAAAGTTATACCAAAAACCAAGTCGGTTAGATTAGGGTTGAACTCCAATTAGGTCAAAAATCAGCATTTTTATCAATTCATCAACTTATTGCAATTGGACCTTCAAACCATTATATTATCTCAACCCTAGACCTTCAAACGGTCTTGGGTTGTGCCCAAACGGTCTTGAGACCGTTTGGAGGAACCCCCAAATGGTCTTGAGACCATTTGGGTCCTTCAACCCAAAACTCAACAAGATCTATGTTTTAAAACAATACTTTCAACCCGATTAGGGTTAGGATGTTGAAGTGCCTTCAACTCTCAATTGGTTAAGAATTAATCTTTGATTCTTTGCAGGAATAAAATTCAACATATTACCAACAGACCCTCAAACGGTCATCCCTTGGTCAACCCTATCAAATGGTCTTGAGACCGTTTCAATCCAAATGGTCTTGCAAGACCGTTTGAGAGCAAACGGTTTGAAACCGTTTGACCTTAAACGGTTTGCAACCGTTTGGACCAAAAGGGTCCAAGGTCGTTTGATAAAGTAACATAGGGATTCACGCCCCTCATCTTCAACCTCTGTCAAGGTCAGTTCTTCCACCGTTTTGCTTGCAAAAGTGCAAGGAAGAAGGGAGGTAGAAGAAGAACTAACATGCTAAATTGCAAGAACAAAGTATGTGTATAAAGCAAGAGTTTAGAGTTATAAAACCCGCCTAAAGGTCGTTCCTTGAGATCCAAGCTTTCAAGCTCCAAGATTTAATGGCGTCTTTGAGCTCCACAGGTTCGGCCAAGGTGAATTCTCCAAGGAAACATTGGAAAGGAAAGGCTAGAAAGATAGAGCTAGGTGAGCTAGCCATGAATCTAACCTTGAAAACGAGTTTCCTCCATGAATTCAAGAAAAAGGGATGATCTAAACTTACCTAGAACCCTTGGTCGTCCCTCTCTGCTCCAGAGCTAGCCTTGGTCGGTTGAGAAAGAAGAGAAGAAGTGAAGGAAATGAAAGGTTCGTTCACTTGTTACAAGGAAAGGGCTTATATACTTTAGGCCTTTTTACACCATAAGGACCTCTAAAGTATGGAATTTACATTTAAGTCCCTCCTTGCTCAAGGGCACGTCCAAACTCATCTAAACTAATGCAAAGCTCATAAAATCTCAAGATCTAAGGGTAAAGAAAGCCAACCTTCAACTAGGGTACATACATGAAAGGTCTCCATACCCATATTAGGTGACTTTCACCACAAAGATCTCTTTTCTTATCTGATTATGCATTGATGTGTCCCTTTCATCATTTCTACTCTAAATGATGACAAGAGTTATAAAAGATGTTCTAGAAAGTGAAAATTACAAGTTGCACCCTTTAATTTGGGTAAATTGCACTTTACTCCAAATTAGGGTTTTCAAGCATAGGGATTGCTTCCACAACTGCACCTTGGTGCTCAAGCTTGGGAAATCCTTCAAAATTTATCATATTTACTCATATGATGTCTTATTATCATAAGAACATCTTAATCTATGAACATTGCAAGTTAACCCCTTTAACTGGGTAATTTGCACATAGGTCCCTGCACTACAAAACAATGCTACAACTTTACATATAAAGGAGCAAAATTGAAAGTAAATGTTCCTGAGGAACTTAATTACATGCCAGGGAGTATTCACAAGTATATAATTACATATTTAGGCAAAACTTCTAGGGTTAGGTTATAACCCAGGTCAGGGATGTTACAAATTATCCACCCCTTCACAAGGATTTCGTCCTCGAAATCGATAAAACGTATTAGGAGAAAAGAGCAGGGTATTTCCTTCTCATTTCATCCTCTAGTTCCCAAGTGGCTTCTTCAACACCACGATGGTTCCAGAGGACTTTCACGAGGCTTATATATTTCTTCTTTAACTTTTTAGTTCTGGTATCAAGGATTGACACTGGTCCCTCCTCATATGTTATATCATCATTTAATTCTACTTCCATTGGTTGTAGAACTGACTCGGTGTCTGGGTGACATTTCCTCAGCATGGAAATGTGAAACACAGGATGTAACTTCTGCAACTCTTGAGGTAACTCTAGTCTATAGGTTACCTTTCCAACTCTCTCAACAATTGGATAAGGTCCCATAAATCTAGGAGCTAACTTCCCTTTTTTTCCAAAACGAAGGACTCCTTTCCAAGGTGAGACCTTGAGATACACTCTGTCTTCAACCTGGAACTCTAGGGGTCTATGACGTTTATCAGCATACGACTTCTGCCTATCCTGTGTAGTCTTAAGCTGTTGCTGTATAACTTTAATCTTCTCTGTAGTTTGCTGCACAAGATCAGGACCTAACAACTGGTGCTCACCAGTCTCATACCAACACAAGGGTGATCTACAACGTCTACCATACAAAGCTTCATAGGGTGCCATATCAATACTATGTTGATAGCTATTGTTATAGGCAAACTCTATCAAGTTCAGATGTAGATCCCAACTCCCGGTAAACTGGAGAACACATGCTCTCAACAGGTCTTCCAGGGTCTGTATAGTCCTTTCCGACTGTCCATCAGTCTGTGGGTGAAAGGTTGTACTAAACCTTAGTTTGGTGCCTAAGGCTCTGTGTAACTGTTCCTAAAAGCGACTTGTAAACTGGGGACCTCTGTCAGAAACTATAGTGACAGGAACTCCGTGCAAACGCACTATCTCCTGAACATACAACTGGGATAACCTTTCAGCAGAATAGGTTGTTTTGACAGGTAGGAAATGTGCTGTCTTAGTCAACCTATCAACAACTACCCAAATGGAATCATGTCCTTTGTTTGTCCTGGGTAGGCCAACAACAAAGTCCATGGTCACATGGTCCCACTTCCACTGTGGTATGGGTAAAGGTTGCATTGTTCCTGCAGGTTTCTGGTGTTCAGCCTTGACCTGCTGACACACAGGACACCTCAGAACAAACTCAGCTACATCCTTCTTCATCCCAGGCCACCAATAAATATCTTTTAAGTTTCGATACATCTTGGTGCTCCCAGGATGCATAGCATACATTGAAGAATGAGCTTCCTCCAGAACTATCTTCCTCAGGTTATCTACATCTGGCACTATCATCCTCCCATGATAGCATGCCACCTGGTCATCTGACTCATGAAAACCTTCCCGCTTCTCATCACCAAACTCAGATCTAATCTGCTGAACTGCAGCATCTATTTGTTGTGCCTCCTTTATCTGCTCTCTTAGGGTAGGTTTAATCTGCATCTCAGCTAACAAACCAGCTAACAATGATACCTTCAACTGCACATTGTCTTGCCTTAAAGAGATAAGAATATCTCTCCTAGAGCATACTAAGGAACTTAGTTGTGCTCTATCCATGGTTGATGTTGCTGATTTCCTACTCAAAGCATCTGCAACCACATTGGCCTTGTCCGGATGGTAATCAATTGTACAATCATAGTCCTTGATTAACTCCATCCAGCGACGTTGCCTCATGTTAAGCTCATGTTGAGAGAAGATATACTTAAGGTTTTTGTGGTCTGTGAAAATATGGAAGGTTTCTCCGTAGAGATAATGTCTCCAGATCTTCAAGGCATGGACCACAACAGCTAACTCTAGATCGTGTTTCAGATAATTCTCCTCGTGTTTCTTAAGCTGTCGGGAAGCAAAAGAAATCACCTGTTTATCCTGCATCAACACACATCCAAGTCCATTCTTGGAGGCATCACAGAAGACTACATATCCTTTTCCGAGTTTGCCTCTTCTCAACCACAGATCTCTCTATCCTTCGGACTGACTCAACGAAGGTAGAGAATCTCTCTCGGTTTTCTAAGGCAGAGACAGGGGTAGTCATGTCAGCATTCAAACCCCTCTCGAATTTCCTGATTCTTTCTTCTTCTGTGGCAGCCATGTGCGGACAAAACCGCAACAACTCCATGAACTTAGCTTCATACTCGCTAATGTTCATTACTCCCTACCTCAGTCTCTCAAATTGAGAGATCTTCTCGTCTAGGAAGGTCTTTGGGAAATATCTATGAACAAATTCCCGCCGAAAGTCTTCCCACGAGATCTCTATTCCAGGTCTCTTCTGCTCTTCCATTGTCCACCAATGACCAGCGCTCCCTTTGAGAAGATAGAAAGCATGTCTGACCTTCTCAGCTTCAGGGATATTGAGAATCCTGAAAGCCTTCTCCAACTCTGTCAACCATAGATCAGCATCTGCGGGGTCAGCAGTCCCAAGGAACTCGGTAGCTCCGACATGACATAGTCGCTCGAACGTTTTTCCGATACCTTGACCTTCTGGTTGGACAGGTGCCCTGGGTACAGGCATAGGCATCCTGTCGGTTATGTGTGTCATGGCAGTCATAAATTGCCCGAACATTGTCTGAACTGCTGGGTTACCCATGTCGGCTGGGTCGAACTGGGGTGGCTCAGGTACCAGCTGTTCTATTTCTGGTACTCCTGCACCGCCTTGCGGTGCACTAGCACTACTTTCTACCACGTGCTCCTCATGTGGCTCTGACATTCTTATGTATCTTCTTCTCCTGAGGAGCAGAAGATTCTATTAGATAAGGAAGGAATACTAAAGATAGACTCGACTTCCTAAGTCCTATGCCTCTGTAGACTCGGCGAACCTAGAGCTCTGATACCACTTAATTGTGGGCTCCGATCTCCAAACCACAAAATAATCACGATTTAAACATGAGCGGAAGCAATCGATAATCAGCGGAAGATAAAAATCACGGGAAATTAAAACTTTTCGAGACAAGAGCTTGAAATCACAAACCTTTTCCATAGAAAAAGGATTTAAACTGTATACATCTCTGTCAAATTACTTCTTGAGTAATTATATACAACATGATAAAAAATCTCAAGAACTCATAACCAAAACACTCCAGGACCTGAGAGTACAGAGGACACATAGGACTGACTCTAACTACACCACATAGCAGGCTGAATCTCCACCTGAGATTTACTGCTGCTCCTGGTGCTGCTGGGATTGGTCACCTTTAGACCGGTTCCTTCGTCTTCGACGACCACCTAAAAAGTTGAAGTCTACGGGGTGAGACAATTATACATAATTGCCCCAGCAAGAGTTATAACTCTCCACTAGAAGCTTTATAAGCAAACAAAGAATAACTTAAGCAGTAAAAGCTTTCAAAGCATTCATTAGTAGTTTTGATAATAAGCAAGAGTTCAACATTTATGAAACATGAAGAACATATACTTTATCCAGTGTAACATCAATCAAGTAATACTACGCTGTTGATTATGTTTTTCAAACATTATTATGCCCTGTGGAGATGAGGCATACCACTCATACTCCAACTGATCGCTAAGAAGTCACATCAGTACCATACATAGGTCATTAAAAGAGCCAGATTCTTATGATCTCATCTTCCTCAGTCAGTTAGAGGATTGTTTGCAGGACATCTGGCAGGACGTCTGCTATTTATAGCTCACCAGGGTAAACTGGACCTTCGCTATATTTTTAGAGTTACAGTGGCGTTCTGTACTCTCTTCGTCATCGAAAGATTTCTTGATTATCTTTCACCAATGCGGTGTTTGTGTTTACTTTGGGAGAATAGTGATACATCTCACCTTTTGGGTTTGTAGTGAAGGTTTGACGGACTATAAAAATCTACATCAATTCCTACACTAGGATGTAAGGTTCTACACATCCATATACCCCACATACTCAAAAGTATGTGATCCAAGAGTTCCCTTAGGAAAACCTATTTCACCATCATTTAGACTCTGACAATGATGGATCTATGATCAGGGATCTACATTACACTTGATTAGTTAGGTACATTCAGTATTCTTTTAACATCATACATTGTTCTTCAAACAATAACATTAGCATAACAGCTATAAATGAGAATACGAAAATGTAGCAAGCCTAACTCTTTTCAATCATCAGTTCTCAATCTTCATCACAAGTCATCTGTTAAGCATGACCTTGATGGTATTTATGGCTCTTACAGCCCATAAATCTCAATAGATGTCACTAGCAGTGCATCAAGATATTTAACTTATTCATAAAGCTTAAGACATGCTTTCAATGAATATAGTATTATAATCCATACCTGGATATGATCATCATCTCATAACAACCTACAAGGTTAATTCAACTGGTAATAGTAAATAATTCATCAATCAGGGTTTACTATTCATCTTTATGTCACCACCGTAGAATTAGGGTTTACTATTCACTCCATGGTGAATTGTACTCATTACATCATCATGTATGAGAAACATCATCATTAAAGCTCTTAAGTAAGATTAAGATTCACTAGACATCATAAATAGGGTTTCCATGATCTCACATGGGTGGATCATTCCCTACTCATGTACATTCATGTGTATTGAAAGTATCTTACTTAAGTTTCCACCATAAAAGGATACTTTCTCTCTCTTAGGATACTTTCTCTCTCCTCTTACTAGTAGATGGTGATAACACCACTCTATATCAGGTTGGGTTAAGTCCTCATTGACTAACATAAGCTAAAACATCACTATCATGTGATTAGGGTTTGATTAGAACAATGTTTTACTCCATTAGACCCCTGAAGGGTATTTTGGTAATTTACCTCATGATCACCATCATGGGTCAACTCATTAATCACTTAGTCCTTTAATGACCTAGGTTACCATTAGGGTTTAGGTTAGATCATCATTGAATCAATTACATCATCAATTGATTAAGTACAAACCACCTTGAACACCTTCAAACGGTTTCAACCTTCAACCACCAAACGGTCTTGAGACCGTTTGGGTGCGTTGACCGTTTTGAATTTCAAACCGTTTGAAGCTCATGCAGTTTGAAACCGTTTGATCAAATCAACTTGAGATCGATTGGACCAAACGACCTTGAGATCGTTTGAGCCCAAACGGTCTTGAGACCGTTTGGCCTCAAACGGTCTTGAGACCGTTTGGCCTCAAATGGTCTTGAGACCATTTGAATCCAAACGGTCTTGAGACCATTTGAATCCAAACGGTCTTGAGACCGTTTGGTCCAAATGGGCTCAAACCGTTTGGACCTCCAAAGTGGTTCAAAAGTTACAATTGGTCATGGATATGTATGTTGAACCCCTCAATTAACCAAATCCATGAAACCACTTATAAATTGAGTTAACTAAGATTAACCTCAATCACTTGGGCATCAAATTGACCCTTAATTGAAAGCCAAGTTGGGTTGAAACCTTCTCAATTAGGGTTTCAAATCGGATGGTCATCAATATTCAACATTGTGAATCAATTCAAGGTTGAACCTATCAATTGACCTCCAATTGGGACCAAAATTGGCCCAAACGGTCTGGAGGTCGTTTGGACATCATCCAAACGGTCTTGAGACCGTTTGCCCAAAGTTTGACCAAAAACCAAGTCGGTTAGATTAGGGTTGAACTCCAATTAGGTCAAAAATCAGCATTTTTATCAATTCATCAACTTATTGCAATTGGACCTTCAAACCATTAGATTATCTCAACCCTAGACCTTCAAACGGTCTTGGATTGTGCCCAAACGGTCTTGAGACCGTTTGGAGGAACCCCCAAATGGTCTTGAGACCATTTGGGTCCTTCAACCCAAAACTCAACAAGATCTATGTTTTAAAACAGTACTTTCAACCCGATTAGGGTTAGGATGTTGAAGTGCCTTCAACTCTCAATTGGTTAAGAATTAATCTTTGATTCTTTGCAGGAATAAAATTCAACATATTACCAACATACCCTCAAACGGTCGTCCCTTGGTCAACCCTATCAAACGGTCTTGAGACCGTTTCAATCCAAACGGTCTTGCAAGACCGTTTGAGAGCAAACGGTTTGAAACCGTTTGACCTTAAACAGTTTGCAACCGTTGGGACCAAAAGGGTCCAAGGTCGTTTGATAAAGTAACATAGGGATTCACGCCCCTCATCTTCAACCTCTGTCAAGGTCGGTTCTTCCACCGTTTTTCTTGCAAAAGTGCAAGGAAGAAGGGAGGTAGAAGAAGAACTAACATGCTAAATTGCAAGAACAAAGTATGCGTATAAAGCAAGAGTTTAGAGTTATAAAACCCGCCTAAAGGTCGTTCCTTGAGCTCCAAGATTTCCATCTACAAGCTTTAATGGCGTCTTTGAGCTCCACAGGTTCGGCCAAGGTGAATTCTCCAAGGAAACGTTGGAAAGGAAAGGCTAGAAAGATAGAGCTAGGTGAGCTAGCCATGAATCTAACCTTGAAAACGAGTTTCCTCCATGAATTCAAGCAAAAGGGATGATCTAAACTTACCTAGAACCCTTGGTCGTCCTTCTCTGCTCCAGATCTAGCCTTGTTCGGTTGAGAAAGAAGAGAAGAAGTGAAGGATATGAAAGGTTCGTTCACTTGTTACAAGGAAAGGGCTTATATACTTTAGGCCTTTTTACACCATAAGGACCTCTAAAGTATGGAATTTACATATAAGTCCCTCCTTGCTCAAGGGCACGTCCAAACTCATCTAAACTAATGCAAAGCTCATAAAATCTCAAGATCTAAGGGTAAAGAAAGCCAACCTTCAACTAGGGTACATACATGAAAGGTCTCCATACCCATATTAGGTGACTTTCACCACAAAGATCTCTTTTCTTATCTAATTATTCATTGATGTGTCCCTTTCATAATTTCTACTCTAAATGATGACAAGAGTTATAAAAGATGTTCTAGAAAGTGAAAATTACAAGTTGCACCCTTTAATTTGGGTAAATTGCACTTTACTCCAAATTAGGGTTTTCAAGCATAGGGATTGCTTCCACAGCTGCACCTTGGTGCTCAAGCTTGGGAAATCCTTCAAACTTTATCATATTTACTCATATGATGTCTTATTATCATAAGAACATCTTAATCTATGAACATTGCAAGTTAACCCCTTTAACTGGGTAATTTGCACATAGGTCCCTGCACTACAAAACAATGCTACAACTTTACATATAAAGGAGCAAAATTGAAAGTAAATGGTCCTGAGGAAGTTAATTACATGCCAGGGAGTATTCACAAGTATATAATTACATATTTAGGCAAAACTTCTAGGGTTAGGTTATAGCCCAGGTCAGGGATGTTACACTAGTCCTCTCCTTTGATTTTGACGATAAGAATCATTCAAGATATTATCAAGAATGTGATTGTTACTCAAGCTACTTACTTTTTGTTGTAACTTCATAATCTCATCCATTTTCTTCTTGATATCTAATTTTTCTTGATCTAGATTAGATAACAAAGAATCTCTTTCTTTCACAATAATATCATAATCTAGATGTGTACACAAAACAAGTTGTTTTTGAAGATCATTTACTTGAGTTTGCAAGTTTAACTTTTCAAGGGAAAGAAGATTACAATTTGCTTCTACATATTTCAGCTTAATATCATAATCTTCAATAGCCTTTTTGAGATCTTCATTTTGAGATGTGAGAGAAAGAAGTTTAGCATTTAACTCATCATTTACTTTATTTGATTTCTTAAATTTCTTCTTGCAATCAATATATTTCTCATGTGTATCTTGAAGACTAGCAATTAGATCTTCTTTTGGTAGATCAAAAAGACTTACCTCTTCTTCTTCTTCTTCATTTGTTGTAGCAATAAGACATTCTACTTCTTCTTTTCCATCATCACTATCATCACTTGAATCATCCCATGCAGCTTTATATGCTCTTTCTTTCTTTTTGTGAGATGATTTCTTTCCTTTCTTAAGTTTTGGGCAATCACTTTTCATGTGTCCCTTTTTGCCACATTCAAAGCACCTAGAAGAAGAAATACTAGAAGTTTTGTTAGTTTTAAAACTTTTATACTGCTTACCATTTACAATGAGAGTTTCTTCTTCACTATCATCTTCACTTGTATCATGATTGTTCTTGGTTGATGCTTTGAATGCAATGTCCTTCTTCTTCCCTTATTGAAGTTCACGTTATCTTCTTTCTTCCTCTTCTACAGTTGCCTCATGATCTTCTAGGTTGCCAATGAGTTGCTCCATCTTTAGTCGGGTGAGGTCATTTGCTTCTTCAATGGCCGTCACTTTGGGCTTGTACTTTGGAGGGAGAGATCTAAAAATCTTTGACACCTGGTCTTCCTCACTAATTACTTTGCCTAAGACATTCAAACCATTTACAATATAAGAAACTTTTGCATACATTTCACTAATAGATTCATTTTGATCCATACGGAATTGTTCAAATTTCTGTTTAAGCATTCCAATTTTAGAATTCTTAACTTGAACAGTTCCTTCATATGTTATAGAAAGTCTATGCCATATTTCATAAGCCGTTTCACAATTTGATATTCTATTGAACTCACCAACGGAAATTGAGCAATAAAGTATACTTACAGCCTTTGCATTCATTTGGGCATATTTTACCGTATTAGCATCCCAATTTGCATACTCCATTTGAGGAAGTTCATAAGGAGTTGACACCATTCTCCATAATCTCCCAACTGATTCCTTGCAAGTAAAATTGCATCCTCCTCTTCCAGTAGGTGTAGTTAGTACCATCAAAAGCTGAAGGCCTAGCCACAAGTATTCCTTCCAAGTTGAGGTTGTTGAGCAACCCATCGCCCATTCTTCAAGACTCAATTAGAGCTCCTTGAAGCCTACTCTGATACCAATTGAAAAAACACTAGAGAGGGGGGGTGAATAGGGTTTTAAAGATAATTCAATAATTATTTTTCTCAAACAACCACAAATGAAAAAGCAAGAAGGAGACAAGGGATTTAGAGTGGTTCCTACCTTAGAAAATACTAAGGTAGTCAGTCCACTACCCGGTTGCTTACCCAACCGAGATTTTGAAAGTATTTATTTTATTACCTCTTCAAGGATTTTACATAAAATACAATACTTTCTTACACCCCTTTGGACAGCCTTCACTTTGAAGTAGATGCACCAACTTGAGGCAGCCTTCTTGAAGTAACTCTAAGCTCCCCCTTGAAGTAGCCTTCCTCTTAGAAGTAGCCTCCCGTTGCACCAACCTTCTTGAAGTAGTCCAAAGCCTCCTTCTTCACCAAGAAGATCACAACCCTCTCCAATCCGCAACCTCCAACCCTAGGAGTAGCAAGGAGAGTACAAGCAATAGGAGTGAACAAGAAAGGAAAAGGAAATTGCACTTAACCTTTAAAGCACAAGGCTTGATTTGCCTATATCAAATGTGTAGATCTCCTAACCAATGTATATGGAAGTGTGATTGCTGTGGATAGGAGATACTAGCCTATAGGACACGAAATTAGAGCAAGAAGAAGATTATCCAATTGCAAGTATTGCTCAATTGCTCAAAATAGGTTGGTAATGCAAGTGTATGCTCAAAGATTGCTCAAGTGTAGAATAAGTGAGTTTAGGTGTCCTAAGGCATGTCCTATTTATAGAAATGATCTACAAGTGCTTTAGGACATTCTAGACACTTTCTAGGGGGTTCTAAGTGCTTAACTAGCCGTTAGGTACACTTTTAGTTGCTTTAACAACGGTTAGTTAATTAATTCTGCAAGTGCTGTCAGAACCCATCTCGGTCGAGAAATTATCGACCGAGATACCTACTCAGTCGAGGGTTTGTCGACCGACAGGATCTCTGGAGCAAGTGTTTGCAACGTTCATTTCCAACTGCCAACTACCTTGTTAGCTGTGTCTAACGGCTACTTGGGTCTTTCTCGGTCGAGGAGTTTGTCGACCGAGAGTGTCTCGGTCGAGGATTTTGTCGACCGAGATTGACCCTATTTTAATGTTTCAAATAAAGTGCTAAGTGTATGTATGAGTGTGCATATGTGACACTATTGAAGGGGATGACCTATCTAAGTGTGGTGATTATCTAGGAAAGATCTAACGCTTGATTTACATGATGTCTAAGTACTTGTACATTATATATTTGTACAAGTTTTACAATTGAAGTAATTCAAGCATATAGATTTCCCAAAGCTTTGTCATCCACCTTATTCCTGCAACACTCAAGTAGCATGTTAGATCAATAAGAATGAAATGTTTGTCATTATCAAAACAAAGGGATTTATAATAATGTCCAATTTAGCCAACAACTTAGCTTCTTGCTGTAATCACCTGAGATGTAATTATGGCATGTTGGAGGTTTGAGTATCCTTGTTTGATCTTATTTGGTTCATGCTTGTATTTTGTGGAGAAGTTTGGTGCAAATTGCAATTCACACAGGAGATGGGGTTGACGTGCAAGTTTTCCACCTCTAGAGTATTCCTTCTCTCTCTTGGCATCATCTAGAAGAGTGAGAGAGAGATGGGCACCTTGGTTGAGCCTTGGTTGAGTGGTGACATCCTTGGTGAAGTTTTGCACTCATGTTTGGGGTGTGTCTTGCACGTAGTAGTGTTGTCTCAGGCTTGAGAGCCTTGGAGGGACATTCTATCAGTTTTTGGATGTCTTGAGGAAACATCCTATCATTTTGTGGTGACTAGTGATGCATCATATAGGTTTGTGGTTCTAGGATTTCATCCCTATCAGTTTGTGAAGAAAGGTAGAGATGTGTATCGGTCTTGACCTAGGAAGGAGACCAAGTGGGCGAGACATAGATCTTATCACCTTGTTGCATGGTGTTGCATGTGGCTCTTTCTTTGTGGACAAGTGTCATCTAGAGTTCTATGGTGGTGACACCTTCCCCTTTCTCTCTCTTTCATCTCTCTTGTATACATATCTCTTTCTCCCCATGCAAGAGAAACCTTTTGGTTATCTTTGCATTCTCTCCTTGGTGGATGATCTTGAGCTTAAAGAGTGCTCTCCCTTGGATCTTGGTGGATGAGCCTGAGCTTGTGGTGTTCTCTCTTCATCCTTTACCTTGGTAAGCAATAATCCTTAGCTCTTCTCTCTCTCTTTCTTTCTTCTTCTCGACCATGAACCTTGGTTATCTCCTTTCCCTCTCATTCTCTCTTAACCTTGGTTCCCATATTCTCTCTTAGAGGTGTTGTGGTGATCGAGCTTGGAGGACCTTCTTCTACCTTGAACTCATGAAGTTTGGAGCTTGAACTTGGAGCTCAGAGCTCGGTGTTGATCCTTGAGGTGTGTTATATAACTCTAAACCCTCTTTATTATTGTCACCTCTTTACTTGCTATCTTTGCTCTTTATCTTTGGCTCATTGTATCTTGCTTGTTAGTAGCTCTTCTTGTTAGTTTTGAGTGTTGTTTTAAAGAAGAGGAACCTTGCTTAGTTGTTGCCCTTAAGTGCCTTGCTTGTAATGCCATCTTGAGGTAGAAGATGATGAGTTTGATATGCTTGTGTAGGCCGATATGTATATGGAGGCTGACATATAGGTTAGGCCATTAGGCTTTGGGTGCCCGCCATGACCTATGATTTTGTTGGTCGTTACCCTTTGTGACAGGTCATCATGACCTTGGTTAGGTATAGGTCGACTCATTCTGATGTTGTCAGATCGTCATGTTTTAGGAATGAGTGGGCCGATGTTAGATGAGGGTGTTAGTTGTTGGTGGTTGTTGAACTGATGTAGTGTTGGACCATGATACAAAGGAGTGAAGGCTAATATGGCCTTGGCCATCACACTTTGGGGGCGTTGCTTCCCGACACATATCTGGTCGTCATGACTTGGCATTGTAGCAATGGACATGTTGCTTGAAGTGTTGCTGAACCCTAAGAGAACTGCCACCTTGCTATGTTGATACCCTAGGGCGTTTCCTGTTACCCCTGATTCCCGTCACACATGTGTTGACGTTGCTAATAGGAAAGGTTGGACGACACACCTTGTTTCCTGATACACTAATGTTGCATGTTATCCCCTCTATGCTCGTCTCACTCCTATGATGGCGTTTCCCGATGGAAGGGGGTTGGCTGACACCCTCTCCATGAAGGGTTGTGCCAAACACACCAATGGTGATGATAAACTAATATACACCTTGAGTAGATAGACCGATAACCCCCCTTGGAGTGGTTACCCGACACACTTAGGGTTAAACACAACAATCACTAGGAAAAGTCCTAGAGTTTAACCTTCTAACCCGGTTGTCAACTTGTTGCGAACAACAAGTCAACTTAGTATAGATACGTATTGATCCAAGGGACGCCAGAAAAGAAAAGTCGAGATCCAAATCTGATCACAAGAACACGAATTAAATTCTGATTTGAGAGAGTTATTAATACTAAGAACAAAAATAAAATTGATGAAATAAAGTTTAACTAATCAAGAAATAAAGATCTGGGGGTCCGGAGGATCACCACTAAAACCACGTTCCTATTCAACTAATCAAATTCTAAACTTCAAAGATCAAATCAGGTTCTTGTGGTTGCATGTCCTTATGGATAAACTCACAAGGGTCGGACTTCCCGTGAGCCCGCTGGTCCCGACATTCATGGATCATTGCCCAACCATCCAACATGCCACTATCCACGGTCATATCAAGAAGCATGTGAATTCAAGCTGGCATTCAAACCCATGGCTCAGGTGGTCGCGTCACCAAGGATTATAATGGAAATAAGATTAAAAATATGAAAAGATAATAATCGCAATTAATGGACTATTGTTTCATTCTTACAGAGGTCAACAGTCATATCACTCCATAAGAATATACCAGATCATCCAAATAACCACACATAAATAGAAAGAAGACACTTTCTCGATGGAGCAATAGAACTGAATATATTGAATAGAAATGGGCTAGGGGGATACTCCCCATGCCCCAGAAGAATCTACTCACACATGACGAGACTAGAAAAAATGCAAACTAAAATGAGATCTAACATTATACAAGATGTGGTCTACAACTAAGAATTGGATGAAATAAAATGAAGAATGGAATGCTTTTACAAGTGGAGAGTCCCTCATTTTATAGGAGGAGGAGGAGGTAGGCTTCCCTCAAAAGAGGGGGAAAAAAGGAGAGAGAGACTGACTTTTTGAATTTGCTGGATCGAATCAAATAGAAAGTTGATTGTCTTTAATTATCTTGACCATGTAACTCTCTTTAATCAATATTCTCACAGAAGTGATTTCAAACGTATTTCTCTCCCATAAAATGCATAAAAGCAATCTAAATAATAGTATTTTCTGTTAGAAAATTAATTTCTCTTTCCATTGAATACTTGTAAACTCAATTTGGAGTTTGAATGCATACATTATGTCACTTTTGGTGATGGGTATAGATGAATTTCAGGACTGCTGCAAATTGTGTAATTTTCCTTAAAAACCCAAGAAAATACAATTAAAAAACCAATTAAAGAGAAAAATCTAAAATAACACAATTAATTATGAAACTAAGAGAATAAATTTAAAAAAATCCTAAACAAATATCAAAAATATGTAAATAAAAGGGATAAATACACATTTATCAAAATACCCTAGACTTGAATCCTTATTTATCCTCAAACAAATAAAATCACAAATTATTCCAATTTATACTAATAACATGTCTATCCTCACCCTTATAACATCAATTTATTCCTTACCTCCAAATTTTTCCAAGCAACCCAATCTCCTAAAACTACAAAACACGAAATTCTATATTCCCTATTGAAAACAAATATAATATCTTGTTTCTAAATCAAGATTTTGTAGAAAAACATACTTCATCTTACTTTTTTTTTGACACTCTCATTTTATTATTATATTTTTTATGTGAGTTGTTGTACAAGAACAAAATGAAGTTGGGGGTGTGAAAACAAAGAACGAAGAGATGATTTTTTTTCTATCCCTCCTCTATTCGACTCGTGATTTAAATTTGTGGAGTTGTGGCTACATTGGTCACAGTTTTTTCATGTGCACTTTTGGCATCTTTTAATGGTACGCCCCTTTGTGGGGTATGAAATTTTTGATATGGGAAGCATGCCACTCCAGACTTGATTTTTGTCTGGTGGTGATTCTTTGCTTCTCTCTTAAAAAAAAGAAAATAAGGGGGAAACAAAAGGTGTCCTTGTGCTTATAACTTCACACATTTATTTTCTTTTTTTTTCTTTTTCTTTTTTGAAAGTGTCATTACATCAGCAAGAAAATTCATGTCAATCATGTTATACAAGATTTATATCAAGTTAATCCACAGTTTAAAAATAGAGAAAATTTGTGTTTGGTTTTGATTGATTCCATACGGCTTGCCAACTTTTCCAAGGAGTGATGCTATATAGGGGTCCTAGGTGGTATGGTGGTTTCAGACATGGCAATTTGTAACAATTTTTGCAAAATATATACTAAATTTAAAGGGGTACAATGACAAACATATATTCATATTGTCTGACTAGATAAATGCCATTTTGCAACAAACAAAATAAAAACATGGCTGACTAGATAATGGCCATGAACAAAGCAACTATATGCAAAAACATGTAGAAATAATGCAAGAATAAAAAAGATAAGGGGGTGGAATAGAAACATACCAACCATCTCCACCCCAGACTTAGATTTTTGCTCGTCTTGAGCAAAACCCAAACCCAAGATGGAGGGAAGAAAATTGTTAGGTTCACCAGGAGGTCCTGGTAGCTCAAAAAAGTCTAGCTGAAGGGGATGTGTATGAGGGCTAGGACCTTTATCAGAGGAGTTTCATCATGTATATGATGATAGGAAAGTCATGGAATCTCAGTGGGGTGTTCATATTTTCTTTCACCTCACATTCCCTCCAATAAGATCCATAAATCTTCCTTCGATAGCAAGGGAAGTGTTGAAGATGGATGTGGATAGGAGGAGGTTGGTGGGTACCCAACTGGTAACACATGCAGTGCCAGATGTGCAAAGTCAGGTAGAGGATCTGGCTCGAGTTTCCCCCAGTCATATTGACCTGCATATAGAAGAACTAGTGGTGATACAAAAGATATAAAATTATTTACAAAAGTGTTTTGCTTCTCCTAAAAAATAATGTCATCAATATTGAGTTTGGCAAGTTTCATTGTTGATATAACATATGGATCGAATTCTTTTGTACAAGGGGTCCCCAAGGATTCAGGAGGGTTGAGAACATCTTCCTTGCAAATAATAGAAGGGGATGTCTGGGCTTCTTCCAAGGGTGTATCCCCTTCTAAGTCAGCCTTATGTAGATTGAGAATTGGCTGTGTCAAAATGGGAGGAATTGTTTTGTCAAAGGGGGTTGGATGCTCATTATCCAAAATAGACTCAAAAAAAGGAATTTGGTCTCTGATATAAATTGGGTTTATGTTAAGGATGGGAGGAGTTTTTAGATCTTCAGAATGACTCTCCTACTTCGACATTTCATATTCAAGTAATAGAGTCTCAAAAGGAAAGGTCGAGATACCAACGTCCTCATCACAGGTAAAATATGGCTCCATAGTTTGTTCTATTTCTTCAGGATCTGACATATATGACAAAAAAATAGGATCTTCATTATCATCATCGTCAGGAAGAACCATCTTGGGTTGCTCAAGCTCAATAGGGGGAGTTTGTGATTGATCCTCCAATAAGGTAGCTAACACGGCTTGACTGGATTCAAGTTTTGCTTGTCCTTCTGCTGCCATCTTTTATAGGGCCTTAAGTCTCTCTTCCAGTTCATGATTAAATTGTGTTTCACCATAGGATTTATACACCCCAAAATTTTGGCCATCCTCATCACACTCCCCATAGTGTCCTTGGCCATAGTACCCCTCATATTGTTTTGGGTGGCATTGCTCCTCATAATAATCTCCAGAAGATGGTGGATTGTAATTTCCATTGCGTCCATCTTGGCAGGAAGATTCAATATTACAAGGTGTCACCAAATCATGAGGAAACATATTTGAACACTCTATATTTTGGGTTTGGGCTTCTAGCAAGGCGGTTAAGAAGGCTTGGCTAGTTTCTAGTTTTTTTCTCCTTCTAGTGCTATCTTCTCTAGGGCCCAAAGTCTCTCTTCTTATTGAGGATTACATTGGGTTTCATAAATATGATCATAAACCCCAAGTTTTTGTTGGTTACACCCTACAAAATTTTGTTGATCATATCCCCCATTAGAATATGGATAGCAAGGTTCCCCATAATGGTTCTCAGAAAAATATGGATTCACATTGTACCCACCAGGATGAAAGGGCTCATAATTAAAAGGGGTGCTGTCATAAGCATGGGGTAGAGTCGGGCAGGAAAGAGATGCATGGTGGTAAAGACCACAATAATAACATTGTGGGGGATATTGGGATGCCCACTCCATTTGAAAAGAAAAGTTCTTGAAAGATATGTCAATCAAAGAATGAGAGAAGAAAGATTACGAGATAAGAGGTTTGTCAAAAATTACAAAGAGAACTAAAAGTTCTAAATCTAAGAAATTATGGAATAAAATAAAATTACAAAAAACTAGAAAGCAGTACTGCTGGAATAAAAACTCAACAGAAAGAGGAGATACACTTCCAAAATTGTGCTCAGAAGGCAAAAAAAATTACAAAATATAAAAGAAATTATAAAAAAGACTGAAGTTATGCAAGTTAGAGAATATGAACAAGGATTATACAAGATATATAGGAAACCAGATCTAAAAAACAACTGTGTCATCCCGGTAACGACGCCAAATTGATGCGGGTCGTTGCACATGCAACAATTACTAGGAAAAATCCTAGAGTTTAACCTTCTAACCCGGTTGTCAACTTGTTGCGAACAACAAGTCAACTTAGTATAGATAGGTATCGATCTAAGGGATGACAGAAAAAAAAAGGCGAGATCCAAATCTGATCGCAATAACAAGAATTAAATTCTGATTTGAGAGAGTTGTTAATACTAAGAACAAAAATAAAATTGCTGAAATAAAGTTTAACTAATTAAGAAATAAAGATCTGGGGGTCTGGAGAATGACCACCAAAACCACGTTCCTATTCAAGTAATTAAATTCTAAACTTCAAAGATCAAATCAGGACCTTGTGGTTGCATGTTCTTAAGGATAAACTCACAAGGGTCAGACTTCCCGTGAGCCCACTCGTCCTGGTGTTCACGGATCATCGCCCAACCGTCCAACATGCCATTATCCACGGTCATATCAAGAAACATGTGAATTCAAGATGGCATTCAAACCCATGGCTCAAGTGGTCGTGTCACCAAGGATTATAATAGAAATAAGATTTAAAATATTAAAAGATAATAATCATAATTAAGGGACTATTGTTTCGTTCTTATAGAAGTCCACGGTGATATCACTCCATAAAAATATATTAGATCATCCAAATAACCACACATCAACAGAAAGAAGACACTTTCTTGATGGAGCAATAGAACTAAATATATTGAATAGAAATGGGCTAAGGGGCTACTCCCCATGCCCGAAAGATTCTTTTTTTTTTGGAAATTGGTAAGTATATTGCCAAAAAGCGGAAGCAAGGCTACACTGTACAACCTACAAAAAGGTGTGAGTATACGGGGTGTACTCTACAGAAAACCCCAGTATAACCTGGCTATGGGGCATATGCCCCTACACTGGCCCCTCCTGGCCTTAACAGCCAAGTCCATATCTGTTTTGACCAAATGGAAAATATCACGAGTACTAGCATGCCCATGGACAACCATGTTACGTACTTTCCAAATGTTAAAGCAAATGTTAGTACAAAAAAGACCAAAAGACCTCTCCTCATGTATGTTCTTCGCTTTTCTCCTCATTTGCTCCATCACGTCATCCAGGCTGTCAGCAATAAGTTGGCCCCATCCATTCTTCAACCACATGAGCGCCCACACAAACCTGGTCATGGGGCAATCGAAGAAGAGGTGCTGGCCCGAAAGATTCTACTCACACATGACAAGACTAGAAGAAATGAAAACTAAAATGAGATCCAACATTATACAAGATGTGGCCTACAACTAAGAATTGGATGAAATAGAATGAAGAATGGATTGCTTTTACAAGTGGTGAGTCCCTCATTTTATAGGAGGAGGAGGGGGTAGGTTGCCCTCAAAAGAGGGGGGAAAAAGAGAGGGAGTCTAATTTTTGAATTTTTTGGATCTAGTCAAATAGAAAGTTGATTGTCTTTAATTATCTTGACCATGTAACTCTCTTTAATCCACATTCTCACAGAAACAATTTTGAATGTATTTCTCTCTCGTAAAAAGCATAAAAGCAGTCCAAATAATAGGATTTTCTATTAGAAAATTAAATTCCCTTTCCATTGAATACTTGTATACTCAATTTGGAGTTTGAATGCACTTTTTGTGATGGGTATACATGAATTTTAGGACTGCTGTAAATTGTGTAATTTTTCTACATAACCCAAGAAAATATAATTAAAACTCCAATTAAAGAGAAAAATCTAAAATAACACAATTAATTATGACACTAAAAGAATAAATAAAAAATCCTAAACAAATATCAAAAATATGTAATTAAAAGGGATAAATACACATTTATCAATACCATATGTAAACCCTAATCGGTGCCTTCTGGTGGTGTTTATGATCACCATGTTGATGTTAGGGTCACATGATAAGATGTGATACCCTATGGGGTGGTCGTTTGTATGATGATAAAGGTCATGTTCTTATAACCTCTATCTTATAACTTGTGGCATAAATGATAAGGAAAGTGATAACCTAAGGACATGGTTGTTGATCCAACCTTGTAAACTCTAATCAGGTAAAGTGATAACCTAAGGGTGGTTGTTGATCCGACCTTGTAATCCCTAATTGGGTAAAGTGAAACCCTAATTGTAATGATGTAAAATGCATGGCATGAATCCTATGAGATATTGGTGTTGATGATGTATTGCTTTCTTATTATCAGTTTCTAACCATGCAAGCAACTCCAGTTGATGTACATAGCCAAGTATGAGCTATGGTGGTTATGATTTGTTTGAATAAGCCTTGTGAGGCACATGTCATATGGTGATACAGAAGGATAAGGTAAAAGGTCTTATGACCTAATGTTGGCTTGATGCCCTGCATGAGATGTTTTACTCTATTAAAGAGGTGAGGGGTTGTTACCCTAATATATGTAGTCCTTGTAATGGACACTGGTTGAAAATAAAAATGAAGTGATGAGATCACACCTTATATGTTTCAGCATGTTCTGGTGATGTGTCATGCCCTTGTTTATGTAGCATTTGTTTAGGGGTTGTACGTTGTAACTTGATTGATGCTTAAAGGTGTTTAAATTGGTCTAATTATATCAAATGTAATCTAATTGTATAGTTTTCCATGTGCCATAGATCCATTCAGTGTCAAAATTTGTTGAATGGTGAAACAAGTTTAACTTAGAATACATACTGTTGAATAAGTGGGGTGCAATTTGAGGTATCTCCTTGTATCCTGAATGTACATCTATCACGGGATTGACTGCATGCCATACCTAGAAGAGTGTAGATTTAGACTGCAGCTCCATAATCTATATCATGGGATTGGTTGCATGCCATACCTGGAAGAATGCAGCTTTAGGCTGCAGCTCCATAATCTATATCTTGGGATTGGCCGTAAGACATACCCTAGAAGAGTGCGGATATGGTCATAACTCACTAGCGTCGTGACCTATACCAAGGTGGGTTAAATCTACACAACTAGACTATACATCAATGGAAGCAGTTGACCCATGATGTCACTACATATTCACTTGTACTAACCGAGGAAGGTGAGGTTGTGGATTCTGGATCTTCCATTAAACCTTCTATGGCAACGATTTCAACTTATCAAATGGTCAGTTGGATTTGGGTGGTACGACTCAAATCCTCGGGGCATAATTAAATATGTAATTAGCCGTGTCGTATATTGGGTAGGATCAAAATACAAAAACATTGGTTGAGGCCTTGCTTGATCTTTGTACAATGTTGTTGATAAGAAATGTACATATTCTTCATATTCCTTTTAAATTATTAAGACATTCCATAAATCAGACGGTAAATTCTTTTCTTGTTAATAATCATTACCTACTCCATATATTTTTAATTATATTGGTGCTTAGTTTATCTTATTTGTGATAATAAAAGAGTTGGTGGTGAGTTATATCTCCCACTAAGATTTAGAATCTCACCCCGTGGGTTTCCCACACCATTTTTAGGTGGACAAGCACGAAGAGGTAGATATCATGCAGTGGAGGTTGAGAAGCAGCAAGAGGAGCATTGGCTGATAAAGTTGGAAGTACTACTGGATGTCTTTTGTTGATAGAGTCCTAGAGTCGTACATGTACACTCGGGTCTTTGGGAATGTTTTGTAGATGTTTCAAAAGCGTGCTTTCCTTATGTGCCCTTTTATATACCAGATGTGGTGAAATCATGTATATACGTTTTGGAACAGTTCTTTGGTTACAAGTTGACAACGTGCCTTGTATATGCTTTGAGGCATGAAAGAACTTATATCTGAAGGTTCTTTTTGTTTGTCATGTTTATGAAAAAGGTTTTAATTTATAGTGTTTTTTGATAATACACTTGTTAATCTTTCTTCTTCCATGATTATGTTTTGAGTAATCTCGCTTTGTGTGACGCGGGGTGTCACCTTCATGATAGGTTGGTATCAGAGCTTTAGGTTCGCTGAGTCTACAAAGACCTAGGACTAGGGTTTGTGTTTGTTCTAGTGTCCTCCAGTTTGTCTTATAGTCACTTCTAATTATGCAGAAGAAGATGAAGAAGAGAAAGCTTAAATATGTTTGGAGAACATGAAGAACATGTTGCTGAGAGCAGTGTTGCTGCATCTGGTGGTGGTGCAAGGAACCAGGCATGAGAAGATTGGGTTATTGAAGTCCCCCAGTTTGACCCAGCCATGATAGAAAACCCCACATTTCAATCACTTTTTGGGCAGTTTATGGCAACGATGACTCATATGGAAGATAGGATGCCTGCACCTCAGCCTAGGGCACTGGTTCCCCATACTGAATCTTCAGATACTGGGAAGACTTTTGAATAGCTTCACCATATTGGAGCATTTGAGTATGTAGGAACAGATGACCCAGTAGATGTGTATCTGTGGCTGACCAAGCTTGAGAAGTCCTTTAAGATCCTGAGTATCCCTGAAGAGGATAAGGTGAAGCATGCGGTGTACCTTCTGAGAGGGGGTGCTGGCCATTAGTGGGCCATAGAGGAGGAGAAGAGACCCAATGTTGTGGTTGGTTGGGTGGAGCTCTGACGTGAGTTTATTAGTCGGTACTTTCCTCAGATGTATCTTGATGAGAAGATCAGTCAGTTTGAGAGGATTCGACAGGGATCCACGATGATCAACAAGTATGAGGCAAGGTTTATAGAGTTGTTGAGGTTCTGTCCTCACACGATTATGACTGAGGATGAGAGGATTCATCATTTTGAGAAGGGGTTGAATGCTAAGTTGTCTACTCTAGCTACTGCTTTGGAGAATTGAGAGAGATTAGCCGTATTTGTGGAGTCTGTGGGGAGGGTCGAGCAGTTTGTGAAGGAGAAGAGAGAGGAAAGTACCAAGAAGAGGTTTGTACAGTCTCAAGGGTAGTTGTCAGGTGTCTTTAAGAAGCTGAGGTTTTGTGCACCACCCATTTCATAGAGATTTAGTGCCTTGACGCATTGGTCACCAAGTATGGGAAGAGGTCATAGTTTTCCACCTGCGGGAGCCCCGAGTGTTGCATTAACATCGATGACAGGGCCATCTAGGCCACATTATGCAAACTAGGCTTGCCACAAGTGTGGGAAAATTGGACATATGAGGTGAGAATGTTTAAAGAGGGGTAAAAAAGTAACCCAGCAACTGAGGCAGAGTCAATAAGACTCGTAGAGATAGCAGAATAGTGGTGCAGGAGGACAAGGACATGGCCAAACGTGACACGTTGGATCGTCTGCCCAGGGAAGCAGAGGAAGGGGGCTACAATAGGCAATGACTAGATTCTATGCTATGAGTCATCAAGAGGCGGTGGTCAACCCGTCAATGGTGATAGGTCAGATGGAATTATTTCATTCTTATTTGTCTTCTTCTTACTTTATATATATTTTGGTTGACCCGGGTGCTATGCACTCTTTTATTGCACATGAAGTGCTTAGTAGTTGTCCTTTTCCTATTAGTCGTAAGAAGAATAGTTTTTTGCTAGAAACCTCGTTGGTTGGTTCTACTGTGTTGCAAGATGTGTGTCCTTCCTCTGTCATTTCTTTTTTTAGGGCACAACATTCAAGTGGATCTCATACCACTTGACATGCATGAATTTATGTGATATTTGGAATGGATACCCTAGAAAAGTATAGAGTGGACTTGGATTGTAGTTCCAAGAAAGTGATGTTTGTGGATGGTAGTGAAACGTGGATCTTCCAAGGAGATAGGAAGATTCTTACAACATGTCTTGTATCAGCCATGGTATCATAGGAATCTTTTGAGATAAGGTTGCAAGGTGTTTTTGGCACACATGATGGATAATGAGGCAAAGAGTCCTAGTATTCAAGAGGTTTAAGTGATTAGGGAGTTTGAGAATGTGTTTCCTGAGGAGTTTCCAAGTGTTCCCCCACCCCGAGAGATTGATTTTGAGATCAATCTAGTCCTTAGAATGCAATTGATAGCTCAGACACTATATAGGATGGCACCAACATAGATGAGAGAGTTGAAGAGACAGTTGCAAGAATATATTGACAAAGGTTTCATCAGGTCGAGTATGTCACCTTGGGGTGATCCAGTGTTGTATGTGAAGAAGAAGGATGGATCTATGAGATTTTGCATAGATTACAGGCAGTTCAACAAGGTCGTGATAAAGAATAAGTATCCCTTGCTGAGGATAGATGATCTATTTGACCAGTTGCATGGAACAATGGTGTTCTTAAAGATAGATCTGAGATTAGGGTACCATCAATTGAGGATCAAGGAGGATGACATACCAAAGTTAGCTTTTAGGATGAGGTATGGTCACTATGAGTTCGTGGTTTTGCCATTTGGGCTAACCAATGCACCAACAACGTTCATGGATTTGATTAACAATGTGTTCCGACCGTTCCTTGATTAGTTTGTGGTGGTCTTTATAGATGACATATTGATATATAATAGTGATAGTCAACAACATGAGTAGGATCTTCATTAGGCATCGGTAGTGTTAAGACAACACTAGCTCTATGCCAAGTTTTACAAGTGTGAGTTTGGGTTGAGGAAGGTAGCTTTCTTGGGGCATGTTATATCTGTAGAAGGAGTATGTGTGGATCCTAATAAGGTAGAGTCTGTGAAAAAGTAGGAACAACCAAAGATGCCGACTAAAGTGCGTAGTTTTTTATGTCTGGCAAGCTATTATTAGAGGTTCAATAAGGACTTCAGCACTATCACCCTACCCCTAACAAAGTTGACAAGTAAGGATGTGTCGTTCGTTTGGGATGACAGATGTCAACATGCTTTTTAGACGTTAAAGGAGAAGTTGACAAGTGCAGTGGTTCTGGTCTTTCCTGAGGAAGGAAAAGGGTACATCATCTTTTGTGATGCATCCAGGAATGGTTTGGGATGTGTGTTGATGCAGGACAAGCAAGTCATTTCTTTTGCTTCTCGATAGCTTAAGAAACACGAGGATAATTAACCAACTCATGATTTGGAGTTAGCTACAGTGGTCCATGCTTTGAAGATTTGGAGGCACTTCCTGTATGGGGAGAAGTTTCAGATCTTCATGGATTACAAGAACCTGAAGTACATCTTTTCACAGTAGGAGTCGAATATGAAACAACGTCATTGGATGGAGTTGATCAAAGACTATGACTGCACAATTGATTATCATATGGGTGTCATGGCAAACACATTGAGCAGGAAGTCTTCATACCCATCCATGGATAAAGGTCAGTTGAGTTCATTTATGTGTCATAGGTGAGACATGTTGGTCTCCTTGCATCAGATGAATGTCAAGTTGGAAGTCTCTTTGTTAGTCGGTTTATTGGCACAGCTACAGGTCAAGCCTACACTGAGACAACATATTAGAGATGCTCAATAGATAGATACTGTGATACAACAGATAAGATTAGAGTTTGGGAGTGAGAAGCATGATGGCTTCCATGAGTCAGAGGATGGGATAGTTTGTTATTGTAACAGGATAGTGGTTCCTGTTGCTGATAACCTAAGGAAGTTGGTGTTAGAAGAGGCTCATTCATCTATGTATGCTATGCACCTAGGTAGTACCAAGATGTACCATAATATGAAGGATATGTAATTGTGACCAGGCTTGAAGTAATATGTAGATGAGTTCATTGCAATATGTATAATATGTCAAAAACTCAAAGCTAAGCATCATAAGATTGTAGGAACGTTGCAACCATTTCCTATACCTCAATGGAAGTAGGATCATGTAACTATGGACTTTGTTGTTGGTCTACTTAGGAAAGCTAAGGGTTATGATTCCATTTGGGTGATTGTTGATAAGTTGACCAAGTGATCGCATTTCCTTCCCATAAAGACAACGTTCACTATAGAGAATCTTTCCCAAGTCTATGTTCATGAGATAGTGCATTTGCATGGTTTTCCAACAACAATTCTGTTTGATAGAGGTCCTCAGTTCACAAGTCACTTTTGGGAGAAACTACACACAACTTTGGGTATGCAGTTGAAGTCCAGTACTGCTTTCCATCCATAGACAGATGGCCAGTCTGAAAGGACCATTCAGATCTCAGAGGATTTGTTGAGGGCATGTGCTCTTCAGTTTACAGGAAGTTGGGATGTACATCTATAATGACCACATTTGTGCTTAATTGGTAAACTAGGGTTTACCAGAATGACTACATGCTTGATAAGATTGAACATCATTTAGACTTGATTAATGAATGTAGCTTAATTGTGATGTTTCAAACCTAAGAATAAACTCTAATTATGATTTTGTTTTGAATAATTAGGGTTTGAGAAATGTAAACCCTAATCGGCAAAAATTAGGGTTTTGATAGTACATGAATATGGAATTTGATTAGAATAGCAGTGTGGTAAATGGTTTTTCATATTTTCTACAAATTTTTCATTTAATTAAATTTCGTCTATGATATGTATAACTTAATCATTCATATTGGAGAAAAATTTCAGAATATTTGGGTGTTCTTTGAATGTGGTTCTCGGTCTAACTATACTTCGACCAAAATGTCGATAGAGTGATGTTTAGTAGTGTAGTGTTTGATTTTTAGTTATTTATTGGTGACTCTGAATGATCTCAAACTTATTTCTTTGATATGAAATTTAATTTTAGACACCATCCTAAATTTTCATAATTTTTGGAGGATGTTTGACCTCTGAAATAAATGAATTACAATACCTTTTTTATAACAGAAAAATCTACTGAAATACGAAAAAGTATGATGAGGGGTTAATGTGTAAATTACCCAAGCACCGAAATTGCTCTATATGAGAAAGCTAGCACCCAAGTAGCTCTCATATTTCATGATCCATTCCATAGAAACAAAATTCTAGAGAGAGAGGGAAATTTAGGGTTTGAGAGAAGAAAGTGGTGGAATTGTTGATCTAGGGTTTCTCTATCTGAGATATGATGAAATCAAGTAAGTTTAGCTTATTTGCGTAGCCTTTCATGGTGAATCTTCTCTCACATATCAATATTTTGTCCCTCCTCTAATTTGATTCGAAATGGTATTAAATCTTCCCCTTTTCTCACTCTTTCTTCATAATCCCCTATTTCTAGGGTTTCCGGGTTGAAAGGAAGAAGAATCTGGTGACTTGCTAGGGTTTTAATATGAGTTTGAGATTTTCAGAGATGAGCTGCGTTTTTAAGGTATTTTCACACCTTAGGGTGAGTGGGTAATTTCTTTAAACAATAGATTATATGTAAATGAGTTAAATGTTCAATAATATTTACTTGTTTTGTATGCGACTCCAAACTCTAAACTGCCCTTTTGACCTAGCTTTTGCAAGGTGATATGAAATAAGATTATTTCTATGTTGTGATGGATTCCAGTTTATAAATCATACAAGAAATGCATACAAATTAACTAAATGAGAATTCCTAATGTAATTGCAGAGTTCAAATGAAAATAGTAAAATCTAGGGTTTTCGGCTATGACTAAATTTATTGTATAATTGAATAAAGAAGTTTGTCTAGTTGAATCTCCTTAGTTATAAAAGATTGTTTTATCTGAGTGTATGGTACATATATGTCAGATAAGATCTTGTATTTCATTTGATGATATCAACATTTTCTTGATATATCAGTAAAGAGGGTGAAACCCTAAATGAATGGAAAGTTGGAAGCTTGAGAATAGATTCATGCATTCAACGAATGTGATTATTTATTGTTATAAATTCATTTATTCAAGGTCATTCTTGATGCATGATATTTTAATGAATATATTGGAAACCCTAGTTAAATTCATACTAGGGTTTCATATGCATGATTGATATAAATGAGTTATGTGAGAATTCAAGTTTCTAGCAGAATATCATTTTATAGGCATATACATTTTGATTTGTGATGCAAAAATATCTAGTTGAGTTAATTGACATGAAATGCTTAAGTTGTTATGGTAATTTAAGAAAATAGAAAAGGAATTTCGCTAGATAGGTATGTCGTTGATGCCATGCATGACTTCGAGAAGTTGAATGTAAATGTTTATATCATTAGACATGATATCTGTTCGAACATATGAGAATTCTTCTATGTGCATGAGAAATGAGAAACCCTGGGAGAAGGGAAATCAGTATGTTAAGCATCTAAGAGATAAGAAATCCTAAGATAAGGGTAACCAATATGTTATGCATTCAACTAAGTATTATCAGTGAATTCAGTCCAATAGCTCAAGTAGTCAGTAAAACTACAATAGTAATAGTAGTTGCCCTGAACATCGTAGAACCCTCCCTGGAGGTCTATACTGGGATGGGTGAAATAGGCTATGGATTATCAAATATAGGAAGAAGTAGCCCGGAACTGAGTATCTAACATCAACTGATTGGATATCAGAGGTACTTCAGTTGAGTAGCATAGTACCCAACAATAACTAGAGATCATGGTGGTACTATTTCAGTAGTAGGGGTATCTAATAACAAATGGAGATCCAGTGGTACCCACCAGTTGAAGTATACATTCCTTGTAGACCTACTTCTTGTAGAAGTTACTCCGTTTTGCATGTCAGCCCTAGTGGAACTGCATTACGTAGAGTTGAGGCTTTTTAGACTAGAGGCACCCCTCCTGGGTACCTAGGATAAGGGGCCACAGTTTACAGACATTGTTTAGCTGCCGTTAGGCTAGACGTGGCAACCTCATTGCAGACCGAGGTAGTTAGTAGTAGTCTTAAGGTCCCAAGTTTACCTTAAGAATTTTACAGTAAGTCACATAGTAGTGACTTTTTCTTGGATGGTACAATCCAAGTGAGTTCAGGGGAAAAGTAAAAGAAAGGTTCATTGAGTTCAATTGAGTTTAGATAAAGAGTACGGTAGTCAGATCATTCAATTATGTTTAGTTGGCCAACATAGTAGTAGTCAGTTCAAGTCAAGATTAATGAAAGATTACAAAGATAATAATGAGAAAAATGTTTAGATATTTGTATATTACTACTGATGCATTATATGATGAATGAGAGGTTAACCAAGTGTGTGCAGTTATTCAACTATTCTTTGCATGTTTCTGGATTATTAGATTTCTTTATGGTTAATCAAGCATGTTCATATATTGATTCACTCTTGTAGATGTCTAGAGTATTCTTCCATATTTATGCTTGTGAATGATTAGTCTCTTTAAAGGTTACTTCTGTTATAATTGATATCAGTTGCAAAACAATATATATGTAATTATATCAGTGCTTTAAATTGTTTCTTTGAAGTGCTCATTCACTGAGCGAGTAGGCTAACGCCTCTACTCAAAATTTTTCGGGATAACTCATGGACTGAAGATTTCATTGCATCAACATAGATCAGCTACAGGAGTTAAGTATGAGATTATTTAAGTTCAATCGGTCCCTATCACTCTAGGTTCTTGTATATAGTTGAGAGAGAATTCTAAATGATGATTTGTATCTTTGTTTCCTTAATGGTATTGTATATATCTAGTTATCATGTTGTATGTACATGGAAGTGTGAGGAACAAAATGAATGTCTAGATGTGTATCATTAATGTAGAGATCATATTTGAGTAATCAAGGTTTAATTCCTTTGTAAAGTTTATTTATGTGATTGAATGTGAGAAAACAAAGAGTTTGAAATAAAGGGAAAAAAGTTGGGAGTGAACTTTGTGTTAAGTATAATCCTCAAACTTATGCGCTAATATCATGATTAGTGGTAATCATGGGATGTGGGTGTAACAACTTCGTATCAAAGCTTAGATTGAGTTGTCAGGGACCATTAGGATAGAAATTTAGAGTTATTAGTGTGGTAGTTAGGAGGTGATGCATCTATAGCTCTGGGAGGTCTAAGTATTTAGATACCCTAGCTCAATATTTGATTACTTAGGTTGACGAATATCAAGCTATTCAATCTATTCTTCTCTGGAAGCCCTAGCCAGGTATGTAGAGGAAGGATGGGCTAGAGAGAAATCCTGGAAATATTAGGGTTAGAAGACTAGAAAGAAATGAATGAATTGAGCATAAGAATAGAATGTGAGGTAACTCTTGTTTTATATTGTTTCTTTGATTGGAGATCAATTGAAATGCTCTTATATATATGAATTTTGATTATCAGTTTATAGAATATATATGGTTCTTTTATAATGTTGTGTATCATGAAGTTGATTCAGTTATTCTTTGTATCAGGTAGACCAGAAGTTATGTTTTAAATGAGTCTACCCTAATTGGGTATTCTTTCCACGTGTTTGAGATGAGTAGGAGTTGGTTAATCTCGAGTAGCTCTTGGCTTCATGACTTTAGGTTCGGCCTGGTCTGGTAGGTAGGATGCATTACTTGGATATGACGACTCCTACTAACAATATAATAAGAGTAGACTTTGGATAAATCAGACCCACATCATAGTGAGAATGTACATACACTAAGATGTTGAAATATAAGGGAAAGATTAGAATAGTTAAGAATCAATTGGAATTGATATTTGAGATGCAACTTTGGGGCCTCAAATCAGAAATGGGAATGAAGGAAGAGGGATATAGATACAAGACATACATTAATATGTAATATACAAAATGAAGAAGAAAGGATGGATAAAGAGAACTGAACTATATAACTAATTGTGGCACTTTATCCAATTTAAAATCAAGGAAAGATAAGAGAAAGCTACAAGGAAAGCCAATATAGAAAGAATCAATCAAAATGAATGGATCATATAATCGAGTAAAATGTACTTATGTACTCTACAACAAAAGGAAAATAGGAGAAAATAGTTAAGTATGCAATAAGTACATAGAAGTGAAGTTTAGAAAAATGAAAGCGAAGAGAACTAGATAAACATGTAAATTATAAGACTAGGATAAGAAACTAAGATGAAACAAAAATAGAAAGAAAGTGATGGAAATGATGAGTTTGATTTAGAAAGAAGGGTTACATGATATAACGAGGAGCATGGAATGTGTACTTTTATCATAAATTTTCAAGTATTCATCCTTACTAACTTTTGATTCAATGTCTCTATTTAGTAGCAAACTAGTTGACATCAAGTGTGTTCAATAAGTTCCTAGTGATGAAATGGAACTAGATATTAAAAGAAGAACTAAGGTGCGGCTAAATAAATGAACAACTCATATAAAGGTAAATTGTATTCAGAACATAAAAGCTTGATTGAAAAGGAAGCTATGGTTGACCCCTGCATGATATGTTTGATTCGAAATTAAGGAAATGTAATGTATTATGCATAAGATGAAGCTAGTAGGGAGGATGTTGAATTAGAATTTCAACTAAATAAAAGTAAAAGGATGATAAGAAAGTTTATATGGCATGAAATATGGAATCATACACAAGAATGAGAAACATGATCATAAGAGATAAGTAAAAGTAAATAATGGCATAGGGAAGAGTAGAAAACACGTAGCCGATGATAGATAATAAAGAAGGGGATAAAATATGAGGGAGTAATATAGATGATAAAAGAGAGAGATTGTGAGATGTGAGGAAATGTGAAATAGTCTAGTCTCATTGATGATGAAAAATATGAGAATCATGTTAAGTGAATACTCGAAGATTATAATTCTATGTCTCAAAATGAGCTTCTCTTATGTATCCTCCTTAGTAAGTGTAACATGGGATAAAGTGATAAATAAATAAATCATAAACGATACACAACCATCATGAGAGACACATCTACTGAATATAGTAATGACACTTAATATGAGGATGAAACCCTAGCAAGGTAGATCAAGAAAGTAATATATCAAAATGGTCAAGTAAGATATAGAAAATTCAAGTGGTAAAGACAAGGAAGGCTTTGGTAAACCTCAAGAGAGCTAAGGTTTGCATATCGAAATAAGGAAGTAAAAACATGTCACAGTAACATCATGTTTTTTATAAGGATCAAACCCTAGATAGTTTTGGGTTGTAATAGTTAAAGGGATGTCAATAGTGATTTGACCTTGAGTAATGAACATCTCTATAAAATAAAATCAAGAGATCATCGATATGAGAAGAAAATAGCAATTATAATATTCATGGGTTTAAAGGTTACAAATGTGAAGGATAGATAAATAATACAGAAATGAGTATGAGTGAAGGATAAGAAATAGATTTGAAATATAAGAAGTGTGATTTGAATAAAAGGAGAAGTGCGACATGAGCAAAGTGTAATATAAAATAAATTTGTTTTTGCAGTAGTGGCAAGAATGATGAATAATCTATTCTTACCTTAAATGTTATGTTAGATATATTTATTCTAGATGATCAAAATGAGAAGGATAAGTAAAAAGAAGTTGTAATGCATAAGGAGAGAAATCAGATAAAATAAATGGCTTTCAGCAATATGTGAATTTGTTTTAAAGATGTATAGTTTGTTGAAGGCATATCAAGGGATGAAAATTTGTTTTACATATGACTTCAATTGTACATGTGCAAGCAATATACTAAATTGAAATGCAGTTTATGGTTTCAATCATTCATATCAGTAGTCTAACTCAATTTTATACAATTGTTGTTACTTCCAGTTTTGCAATTCACGAGTGCTTCTCTATTAGAGTGGCAAAATAGTGAAATTCAAAATAAAAAGGTGAACTGTCTTTAATAACTTTGATGTGATGTAGAAAAATAAGTATAGATTGATGTGTATGAATTAATATAGTCGGATCAGATTACTAGTACTGAGGAAACATCTCAATAGGGTATGGTAAAAAAAAGTTGTTTATCTATCTCTTTCCTATTATTGATTGTGGCAAAAAAAATATTCGGTTATCATTGAAAAGTCTTGCTTAAAATATGTTGAGATTAGAAGAGAAACAAATAACTCAATGTTGAAAATAACAGTCAAATATGAAATACAAGAGTATAGTGACACATAAGATTTCAGAAATTTAAAAGAAAATTTGAATATACTTTGTTTGTGTATTTATGTTTTGGGGACGAAACTTTTAAGGGGGTGAGAATTGTAATGACCACATTTGCACTTAATTGGTAAACTAGGGTTTGCCTGAATGATTATATGCTTTATTAGATTGAACATCATTTAGACTTGATTAATGATAGTAGTTCAATTGTGATGTTTCAAACCTAAGAAGAAACTCTAATTATGATTTTAGTTTGAAGAATTAGGGTTTGAGAAATGTAAACCCTAACCAGAAAATATTACGGTTTTGATAGTACATGCATATGGAATTTGATCAGGATAGCAGTGTGGTAAATGATTTTTCATGTTTTCTATGAATTTTATTTAATTGAATTTTGGATATGATATGGATAACTTAAATATTCATATTGGAGAAAAATCTCAGAATATTTGAATGTGGTTCTCAGTCAAACTATACTTGAACCGAAATGCTGACATGATGTTGTTTAGCAATGTAGTGTTCGATTTTTAATTATTTATTGGTATTTCTGAACGATCTAAAATTTATGAAAATGCACGAAATTTAATTTTAGACATTATGCTAAATTTTCATAATTGTTGGAGGATGTTTGGCTTCTGAAATAAATGAATTATAGTAACTTTTGTATAACAAAAAATCTCCTGAAATAAGAAAAAGTATAGTGAGGGGTTAATGTGTATATTACCCAAGCACCTAAATTTATCTATATGAGAAAGATAGTACCCAAGTATCTCTCATATTTCGTGATCCATATCAAAGAAACAAAATCCTAGAGAGAGTGAGAGTTAGGGTTTGAGAGAAGAAAGTGGTGGAATTGCTGATCTAGGGTTTCTTTATCCGAGATATGATGAAATCAAGTAAGTTTAGCTTCTTTGCATGTGAATCTTATCTCACATGTCAATATTCCATCCATGCTCTAATTCGATTTGAAATGGTATCAAATCTTCCCCTTTTCTCAGTCTTTCTTCATAATCTCCCATTTCTAGGGTTTCTAGGTTGAAAGGAAGAAGAATTTGATGATTTGCTAGGGTTATGATAATAGTTCAAGATTTTCAGAGATGAGCTACATTTTAAGGCATTTTCACACCTTAGGGTGAGTGGGTACTTCCTTTAAATAGTAGATTGTATGAAGATGAGTTAAATGATCAATAATCTTTACTTGTTTTGTATGCGACTACAGACTCTATACTACCCTTTTGACCTATGTTTTGCAAGATGATATGAAATAAGATTATTTCTCTATTGTGAAGGATTCCATTTGATAAATTATACTAGAAATACATACAAATTATCTAAATGAGAATTCCTAATGTAATTACAGAGTTTATATGAAAATAGAAAAATCTAGGTTTTTCGACAATGACTAAATTTGTTGTATATTTGAATACAGAAGTTTGTCTAGTTGAATCTCCTTGGTTACAAAAGATCATTTTATCTGAATTTTTGGTACATATATGTCAGATAATAACTTGTATTTCATTTGATGATATCAACATTTCTTGATATATCAGTAAAGAGGGTGAAACCCTAAATGAATGGAAAGTTGGAAGTTTGAGAATAGATTCATGAATTCAACTGTTGTGATTCTTCATTGTTATAAATTCATTTATTTAAGGTTATTCTTGGTGAATGATATTTGAATGAATATATTGGAAACCCTAGTTAAATTCATACTAGGGTTTCATATGCATGACTGATTGAAATGAGTTATGTGAGAATTCAGATTTCTAGTCGAATATCATTTTATATGCATACACATTTTGATTTGTGATGCGAAAATCTCTAGCTGAGTTAATTGACATGAAATGCTTAAGTTGTTATGGTAATTTAAGAAAATGTAAAAGGCATTTCCCTAGATAGGGATGTCATTGATGCCAAGCATGAATATGAGAAATGTTGAATGTAAATGTTTATATCTTTAGATATGATATCTGTTTGAACATATGAGAATTTTTCTATGTGCATGAGAAATGAGAAACCCTGAGAGAAGGCTAATCGATATGTTAAGAATCTAAGAAATGAGAAACCCTAAGATAAGGGTAACCAATATGTTATGCATTCAACTAAGTATTATCGATGAATTCAGTCCAATAGCTCAAGTAGTCAGTTAAACTACAATAGTAATAGTAAATGCACTGAACACCATAAAATCCTCCCTGGAGGTTTGTACTGGGATGGGTGAAACAAGATATGGACTATCAGATATAGGAAGAAGTAGCCCAGAATTGAGTATCTAACATTAACTGATTGGATATTGGTGGTACTTCAGTTGAGTAGCATAGTACCCAACAATAACCAGAGATCCTGGTGGTACTATTTCAGCAGTAGGGGTATCCAATAATAACTAGAGATCTAGTGGTACCCACCAGTTGAAGTATACATCCCTTGTGGACCTACTTCTTCTAGAAGTTACTCCATTTTGCATGTCAGCCCTAGTGGAACCACATTATGTAGAGTTGATGCTTTTTAATCTAGAGGCACCCCTCCTGAGTACCCAGGACAAGGGGCCATAGTTTATAGACACTGTTTAGCTGCCGTTAGGCTAGACGTGGCAACCTCGCTGCAGACTGAGGTAGTTAATAGTAGTCTTAAGGTCCCAGGTTTACCTTAAGACTTGTAAGGTAAATCACGCAATAGTTACTTTTGCTTGGATGGTACAATCCAAGTGAGTTCAGGGGAAAAGTAAAGAAAAGTTAATTGAGTTCAGATAAAGAGTACAGTAGTCAGATCAATCGATTATGTTTAGTTGGCCAACATAGTAGTAGTCAGTTCAGTAGACAAGTCAAGTCAAGGTTAATGAAAGATTACAAAGAGAATAATGAGAAATATGTTTAGATATTTGTATATTACTGCTGATGCATTATATGATGAATGAGAGGTTAACCAAGTGTGTACAATTATTCAATTATTCTTTGTATGTTTTTGGATTATTAGTTTTCTTTGTGGTTAATCTAGCATGTTCATATATTGATTCACTCTTGTAGATATCTAGAGTATTATGCCATATTTATGTTTGTAAATGATTAGTCTCTTTAAAGCTTACTGCTGTTATAATTGATATCAGTTGCAAAACAATATATTTGTAATAATATCAGTGCTTTAGACTATTTCTTGGAAGTGCTCATTCACTGAGAAAGTAGGCTCACCACTCTATTCAAAAATTTTATGGATAACTCATGGACTGAAGATGTCATTGCATCAGCATAGATCTGCCACAAGAGTTAATTATGAGATTAGTTAATTTCAATCGGTCCCTGTCACTCTAGGACCTTCTATAGACTTTAGAGAGAATTCTAAATGATGATTTGTATCTTTGTTTCCTTAATGATAGAGTATATATCTAGTTATCTTGTTGTATGTATATGGATATATCTGGTTCCTTAATGATAGAGTATATATCTGTATGTTATAATTGATATCAGTTGCAAAACAATATATTTGTAATAATATCAGTGCTTTAGACTATTTCTTGGAAGTGCTCATTCACTGAGAAAGTAGGCTCACCACTCTACTCAAAAATTTTATGGATAACTCATGGACTAAAGATGTCATTGCATCAGCATAGATCTGCCATAAGAGTTAATTATGAGATTAGTTAATTTCAATCGGTCCCTGTCACTCTAGGTCCTTCTATAGACTTGAGAGAGAATTCTAAATGATGATTTGTATCTTTGTTTCCTTAATGATAGAGTATATATCTGGTTATCTTGTTGTATGTATATGGAAGTGTGAGGAACAAAATGAATGTCTAGATTTGTATCATTAATGTTGAGATCATATTTTAGTAATCCAGGTTTAATTCCTTTGTAAAGTTTGTTTATGTGATTGAATGCGAGAAAACGAAGAGTTTGAAATAAAGGAAAAAAAAGTTGGGAGTGAACTTTGTATTAAGTATAATCCTCAAATGTATGCCCTAATCTTATGATTAGTGGTAATTGTGGGATGTGGGTGTAACAACATCTCAGTCTGATAGAGTTTGCCTATAAAAACAACTATTAGAGTAACATTGACATGGAACCATATGAGGCATTGTATGGGAGACATTGCAGATCTCTTTTGTGTTTGTATGAATTAGGAGAGTATTAGCTTCTTGGTCCTGAGCTTGAGTAGCAGACGACTGTAAATATCAAAGTGATACAACAATAGTTGAAAGCAACACAGGACATAAATAATTCATATTTGGATAATTATCATAGACCATTGGAGTTACAATTGGGAGACAAAGCTGGGATGGATATTCTTGCCATAGTCTACACATTTGATAAGTTCTAACAATATCTTGTGGGGTCAAAGTTGTTGTCCATATTGATCACCCTACAATCAAATATCTCATGAGAAAGAACGATGCCAAACCCCGCTTGATTCGTTGGATATTATTTCTACAAGAGTTTGATTTAGATATTAAAGATAAGAAGGGAATGAAATGTAGTGTAGCAACCATCTTTCCTGTTTTAGCACCTACACAAAGGACAATACCCTTATTGACGATGAGTTGGTGATTGAGAAGATTTCTGTAGTGAAATCTAGGTTTTTGGGCTATGACTAAATTTGTTGTATAATTGAATAAAGAAGTTTGTCTAGTTGAATCTCCTAGGTTACAAAAGATTGTTTTATCTGAATGTATGGTACATATATGTCAGATAAGATATTGTATTTCATTTGATGATATCAGCGTTTGCTTGATATATCAGTAAAGAGGGGGAAACCCAAAATGAATGGAAAGTTGGAAGCTTGAGAATAGATTCATGCATTCAACGAATGTGATTACTTATTGTTATAAATTCATTTATTCAAGGTTATTCTTGATGCATGATATTTTAATGAATATATTGAAAACCCAAGTTAAATTCATACTAGGGCTTCATATGCATGACTGATAGAAATGAGTTATGTGAGCATTCAAGTTTCTAGCTGAATATCATTTTATATGCATATACATTTTGATTTGTGATGCAAAAATCTCTAGCTGAGTTAATTGACATGAAATGCTTAAGTTGTTATGGTAATTTAAGAAAATAGAAAAGGAATTTCCCTAGATAGGTATGTTATTTATGCCATGCATGAATATGAGAAGTTGAATGTAAATGTTTATATCATTAGACATGATATCTGTTTGAACATATGAGAATTCTTCTATGTGCATGAGAAATGAGAAACCCTGAGATAAGGGAAATCAATATGTTAAGCATATAAGAGACAAGAAACCCTAAGATATGCATTCAACTGAGTATTATCAGTGAATTCAGTCCAATATCTCAAGTAGTCAGTAAAACTACAATAGTAATAATAGTTGCCCTGAACACCGTAGAACCCTCCCTAGAGGTCTATACTAGGATGGGTGAAACAGGGTATGGATTATCAGATATAGGAAGAAGTATCCTAGAATTGAGTATCTAACATCAACTAATTAGATATCGATGGTACTTTAGTTGAGTAGCATAGTACCCAATAATAACTAGAGATCATGGTGGTACTATTTCAGTAGTAGGGGTATCTAATAACAACTGGAGATCCAGTGGTACCCACTAGTTGAAGTATACAACCCTTGTGGACCTACTTCTTCTAGAAGTTACTCCATTTTGCATGCCAGCCCTAGTGGAACTGCATTACGTAGAGTTGAGGCTTTTTTGCCTAGAGGCACCCCTCCTGGGTACCCAAGATAAGGGGCCACAGTTTATGGACGTTGTTTAGCCGTCGTTAGGCCAAACGTGGAAACCTCACTACAGACCGAGGTAGTTAGTAGTAGTCTTAAGGTCCCAAGTTTACCTTAAGACTTTTATGGTAAGTCACATAGTAGTGACTTTTGCTTGGATGGTACAGTCCAAGTGAGTTCAGGGGCAAAGTAAAAGAAAAGTTCATTGAGTTCAATTGAGTTTAGATAAAGACTACAGTAGTTAGATCATTCGATTATGTTTAGTTGGCCAACATAGTAGTAGTCAGTTCAGTAGTCAGTTCAAGTCAAGGCTAATGAAAGATTACAAAGAGAATAATGAGAAAAATGTTTACATATTTTTATATTACTACTGATGCATTATATGATGAATGAGAGGTTAACCAAGTGTGTGTAGTTATTCAATTATTCTTTGCATGTTTCTAGATTATTAGATTTCTTTATGGTTAATCAAGCATGTTCATATATTGATTCACTCTTGTAGATGTCTAGAGTATTCTTCCATATTTATGCTTGTGAATGATTATTCTCTTTAAAGCTTATTACTATTGTTATAATTGATATCAGTTGCAAAACAATATATATGTAATTATATCAGTGCTTTAAATTGTTTCTTTGAAGTGCTCATTCACTAAGCAAGTAGGCTCACCCCTCTACTCAAATTTTTTAGGGATAACTCATGGACTGAAGATGTCATTGCATCAACATAGATCAGCTACAAGAGTTAAGTATGAGATTAGTTAAGTTCAATCGGTCCCTATCACTCTAGGTCCTTGTATAGAGTTGAGAGAGAATTATAAATGATGATTTGTATCTTTGTTTCCTTAATGTTATAGTATATATCTATTTATCATGTTGTATGTACATGGAAGTGTGAGGAACAAAATGAATGTCTAGATGTGTATGATTAATGTTGAGATCATATTTGAGTAATTAAGGTTTAATTCCTTTGTAAAGTTTGTTTATGTGATTGAATGCGAGAAAACAAAGAGTTTGAAATAAAGGGAAAAAAGTTGGGAGTGAACTTCGTATTAAGTATAATCCTCAAACTTATGTGCTAATCTCATGATTAGTGGTAATCATGGGATGTGTGTGTAACAACTTGGTATCAAAGCTTAGGCTGAGTTGTCAGTGACCATTAGGATAGAAATTTAGAGTTATTAGTGTGGTAGTTAGGAGGTGATGCGTCTATAGCTCTGGGAGGTCTAAGTATTTAGATACCCTAGCTCGGTATTTGATTACTTAGGTTGACCAGTATCAAGCTACTCAATCTATTCTTCTCTAGAAGCCCTGGCCAAGTATGTAGAGGAAGGATGGGCTACAGAGAAATCCTGGAAATATTAGGGTTAGAAGACCAGAAAGAAATGAATGATTTGAGAATAAGAATAGAATGTGAGGTAACTCTTGTTTTATATTATTTCTTTGATTGGAGATCAATTGAAATGCTCTTATATATATGAATTCAGATTATTAGTTTATAGAATATATATGGTTCTTTTATAATGTTGTGTATCATGAAGTTGATTCAGTTATTATTTGTATCAAGTAGACCAGAAGTTATGTTTTAAATGAGTCTACCCTAATTGGGTATTCTTTCCACGTGTTTGAGATGAATAGGAGTTGGCTAATCTCGAGTAGCTCTTGTCTTCATGACTGTAGGTTCAGCCTGGTCTGGATGGCAAGATGCATTACTGGGATATGAAAAATCCTATTAACAATATAATAAGAGTAGACTTTGGATAAATCAGACCCACATCATAGTGAGAATGTACATACACTAAGATGTTGAAATATAAGGGAAAGATTAGAATAGTTAAGAATAAATTGGAATTGATATTTGAGATGCAGCTTTGGGGCCTCAAATAAGAAATGAGAATGAAGGAAGAGGGATATAGATACAAGACATACATTAATATGTAATATACATAATGAAGAAGAAAGGATGGATAAAGAGAACTGAACTATATAACTAATTGTGGCACTTTATCAAATCTAAAATCAAGGAAAGATAAGAGAAAGCTACAAGGAAAGCCAAGATAGAAAGAATCAATCAGAATGAATGGATCATATAATCGAGTAAAATGTACTTATGTACTCTACAACAAAAGGAAAATACGAGAAAATAGTTCAGTATGCAATAAGTACATAGAAGTGAAGTTTAGAAGAATGAAAGTGAAGAGAACTAGATAAACATGTAAATTATAAGACTAGGATAAGAAACTAAGATGAAACAAAAAAAGAAAGAAAGTGATGGAAATGATGAGTTTAATTTAGAAAGAAGGGTTACATGATATAACGAGGAGCATGGAATGTGTACATTTATCATAAATTTTCAAGTATTCATCCTTACTAACTTTTGATTCAATGTCTCTATTTAGTTGCAAACTAGTTGACAACAAGTGTGTTCAATAGGTTCCTTGTGATGAAATAGAACTAGATCTTAAAAGAAAAACTAAGATGCGGCCAAATAAATGAACAACTCATATAAAGGTAAATTGTATTCAGAACATAAAAGCTTGATTGAAAAGGAAGCTATGGTTGACCCCTACATGAGATGTTTGATTAGAAATTAAGGACATGCAATGTATTATGCATAAGATGAAGCTAGTAGGGAGGATGTTGAATTAGAATTTCAACTAAATAAAAGTAAAAGGATGATAAGAAAGTTTATATGGCATGAAATATGGAATCATACACAAGAGTGAGAAACATGATCATAAAATATAAGTAAAAGTAAATAATGGCATAGGGAAGAGTAGAAAACATGTAGCCGATGATAGATAATAAAGAAGGGGCTAAAACATGAGGGAGTAATATAGATGATAAAAGAGAGAGATTGTGAGATGTAAGGAAATGTGAAAAAGTCTAGTCTCATTGATGATGACTAATATGAGAATCATGTTAAGTGAATACTCAAAGATTATAATTCTATGTCTCAAAATGAGCTTCTCTTCTGTATCCTCCTTAGTATGTGTAACATGGGATAAAGTGATAAAGAAATAAATCAGAAACGATACAGAACCGTCATGGGAGACACATCTACTGAATATACTAATGACACATAATATGATGATGAAACCCTAGCAAGGTAGATCAATAAAGTAATATATCAAAATGGTCAAGTAAGATATAGAAAATTAAAGTGGTAAAGACAAGTAAGACTTTGGTAAACCTCAAGAGAGCTAAGGTTTGCATATCGAAATAAGGGAGTAAAATCATGTCACGGTAACATCATGTTTTTTTATAAGGATCAAACCCTAGATAGTTTAGGGTTGTAATAGTTAAAGGGATGTCAATAGTGATTTGACCTTGAGCAATGAACATCTCTATAAAATGAAATCAAGAGATCATCGATATGACAAGAAAATAGCAATTATAACATTCATGGGTTTAAAGGTTACAAATGTGAAGGATAGATAAATAATACGGAAATGAGTATGAGCGAATGATAAGAAATAGATTTGAAATATAAGAAGTGTGATTTGAATAAAAGGAGAAGTGCGACATGAGAAAAGTGTAATCTAAAATAAATTTATTTTTGCAGTAGTGGCAAGAATGATGAATAATATATTCTTAGCTTGAATGTTATGTTGGAGATATTTATTCTAGATGATCAAAATGAGAAGGATAAGTAAAAAGAAGTTGTAATGCATAAGGAGAGAAATCAGAAAAAATAAACGACTTTCAGCAATATGTGAATTTGTTTTAAAGAAGTATAGTTTGTTGAAGGCATATCAAGGGATGAAAATTTGTTTTACATATGACTTCAATTGTACATGTGCAAGGAATATACTAAATTGAAATGTAGTTTATGGTTTCAATCATTCATATCAGTAGTCTAACTCAATTTTATACAATTGTTGTTACTTCTAGTTTTGCAGTTCACGAGTGCTTCTCTATTAGAGTGGCAATATAGTGAAATTCAAAATAAAAAGGTGAATTGTCCTTAATAACTCTGATGTGATGTAGAAAAATAAGTATAGATTGATGTGTATGAATTAAGATAGTGGCAGCAGATTACTAGTACCGAGGAAAAATCTCAATAGGGTATGGAAAAAATGTTTATCTATCTCTTTCCTATTACTGATTGTGGCAAAAAAAAAAATCTTCGGCTATCATTGAAAAGTCTTGCTTAAAATATGTTGAGATTAGAAGAGAAACAAATAACTCAACGTTGAAAATAACATTCAAATATGAAATACAAGAGCATAGTGACACATAAGATTTCATAAATTTAAAAGAAACTTTGAATATAGTTTGTTTGTGTATTTATGTTTAGGGGACGAAACTTTTAAGGGGGTGTGAATCGTAATGACCACATTTGCGCTTAATTGGTAAACCTAGGTTTGCCTGAATGATTATATGCTTGATTAGATTGAACATCATTTAGACTTGATTAATGATAATAGCTCAATTGTGATGTTTCAAACCTAAGAAGAAACTCTAATTATGATTTTAGTTTGAAGAATTAGGTTTTGAGAAATGTAAACCCTAACTGACAAAAATTAGGGTTTTGATAGTACATGAATATGGAATTTGATCAGGATAGCAGTGTGGTAAATGATTTTTCATGTTTTCTACGAATTTTATTTAATTGAATTTTGGATATGATATGGATAACTTAAATATTCATATTGGAGAAAAATCTCAGAATATTTGGATGTTCTTTGAATGTGGTTCTCGGTCAAACTATACTTCGACTGAAATGCTGACAGAATGTTGTTTAACAATGTAGTGTTCAATTTTTAGTTATTTATTGGTATTTCAGAATGATCTAAAATTTATGAAAATGCTATGAAATTTAATTTTAGACATTATACTAAATTTGCATAATTTTTGGAGGATGTTTGTCCTCTAAAATAAATGAATTACGGTAACTTTTTTATAACAAAAAAATCTCCTAAAATAAGGAAAAGTATAGTGAGGGGTTAATGTGTAAATTACCCATGAACCTAAATTCCTCTATATGACAAAGCTAGCACCCAAGTAGCTCTCATATTTCGTGATCCATTCCAAAGAAACAAAATACTAGAGAGAGGGCAAGTTAGGGTTTGAGAGAAGAAAGTGATGGAATTGCTGATTTAGGGTTTCTCTATCCGAGATATGATAAAATCAAGTAAGTTTAGCTTCTTTGCATGTGAATCTTCTCTCACATGTAAATATTCCATACCTAATCTAATTTGATTTGAAATGGTATCAAATATTCCCCTTTTCTAACTCTTTCTTCATAATCCCCCATTTCTAGGGTTTCCGGGTTGAAAGGAAGAAGAATCTGGTGATTTGCTAGGGTTTTGATAAGAGCTAGAGATTTTTAGAGATGAGATGCATTTTTAATGTGTTTTCACACCTTAGGGTGAATGGGTACTTCCTTTAAATAGTATATTTCTCTATTGTGATGGATTCTAGTTGATAAATTATACTAGAAATACATACAAATTATCTAAATGTGAATTCCGAATGCAATTGCAGAGTTTATATGAAAATAGAAAAATCTAGGTTTTTCGGAAATGGCTAAATTTGTTGTATATTTGAATAAAGTAGTTTGTCTAGTTGAATCTCCTTGGTTACAAAAGATTATTTTATCTAAATGTTTGGTACATATATGTCAGATAAGAACTTGTATTTCATTTGATGATATCAACATTTCTTGATATATCAGTAAAGATGGTGAGACCCTAAATGAATGGAAAGTTGGAAGTTTGAGAATAGATTCATGAATTCAACTATTGTGATTCTTCAATGTTATAAATTCATTTGTTTAGGGTTATTCTTGGTGAATGATATTTGAATGAATATATTGGAAACCCTAGTTAAATTCATACTAGGGTTTCATAAGCATGAATGATTGAAATGAGTTATGTGAGAATTCAGATTTCTAGCTGAATATCATTATATATGCATACACATTTTGATTTATGATGCAAAAATCTCTAGCTAAGTTAATTGACATGAAATGCTTAAGTTGTTATGGTAATTTAAGAAAATATAAAAGGCATTTCCCTAGATAGGGATGTCATTGATGCCAAGCATGAATATGAGAAATGTTGAATGTAAATGTTTATATCATTAGAATGATATCTGTTTGAACATTTGAGAATTTTTCTATGTGCATGAGAAATGAGAAACCCTGAGAGAAGGCTAATCGTTATGTTAAACATCTAAGAAATGAGAAACCCTAATGACATAGTATTTTGAACGCACTAACAAACTCACTCGAGGTTGAAATCCTCGAGCTTTTACCAAAACCAAAGTGCAATAATACCACCCACAAGAGGATGAGTCTTATCGCAGTATAGTTAAGGATCGAACCCAAAGGACAACATTTTTAAGAATCTTTTTCAGTCTAGTCTAGTTCGAGTTAAGACTAATATTTAAAATGATAGGTTGATTTGAGGTTAATTAAACTAATTGCAAGAAAGTTAAAGCTAAATTAAAGTTGGGTTTAGATCAATGATATGGAATCGCTGGGATGGTATTAGGTTTCACCACCACTGCTCATGCAAGCACCTACGAACATCAAACATCCAGGAAAGATATAATTATCCAAGTAGAGCTGTTGCGAAACCCCCCATACGGGCGTTAGGTCCGCGTAAGCATCACCTTTGGCATCAGATTTCTCGTCACCATCCAGATCACATACTTACGGCTTCGAAGATACAACATCCAACTAAGGTTGTGAGCCCCCTATACAGGCGTTAGGCACACAGAAGCATCACCGAAGGCTACATGGCTCGTCCCTTCGTGGATCATACACTTACGACCTCAAGGAACCCCATTCTATTTCTAGTTTGGGAGTCAACCACGCTAATCGATAAGAAAGCAGCTGATTTATATATGAGAAAACATCAACGATTAACAAGAAGATACAAAATCCAACTAAGGCTGCGAACCCCCTATATAGGCGTTAGGTACACATAAGCGTCACTGAAGGCTAGATGGCTCATCCCCTCGCGGATCATACACTTACGACCTCAAGGAATCCCATTCTATTTCTAGTTTGGGAGTCAACCTGTTAAATGACATTCAATCCTACATAAAGATATTCTCACAACATAGGAAGAACAAACATGAAAGCAAGCAATTAATCAAACTACAAACATAGCGATTAACAACAAAATGAAGAGTTATATACATTGCCATGGAAAGTTTAACAATATAAAATGCTTGCATGGGCAGCGGGGCTAGTCCCCACACCCCAGCGAAAAGGTACTGCTCGCTCATGATGCGAGAAAGAAGAAGAGTGAGAAAGAGAGAGAAATCCTCCATGGACTTAGTGCAGAAGGTAGTCGCAACTCAGTGAAGTAGATACGGCCTCCTACGTCATGTTGGAGCAGATCTGGATGCGAATGGGAGTTGCTAAGATAGATCTGATAGTCTCCCTTGCTCCATCTTTCTTCTCTCCCCAGCCTCCTTGGTTGCAACACGAGCAGTAGGTGAAATGAAACTGGCGTGGACTGGACTGGTTTTGGATCGGATCTGTATACATGCAGCCTGTCGGCGTCTCAGAACCGATGTCCAAGTGAGGACCCTTGGGGTCCTATTTATAGACCCAGGTCTGGTTCCAAATGATCTTGTGGATTTTTGCATCAAACGGTTTCAGTTAGTTTAGACCGAATGGTCTTGAAAATATCCCCTCCAAATGGTCTGGATGCCATTTTCTACCAAACGGTCTGGAGACCGTTTGCTATCAATCGATCGCTCCAAACGGTTTGGGCAAACGATCGCTCTGTGTGGTCTTGAGCAAACAATCCTGGGGCAAGAGTATCAAATGGTCTTGCTAATACTGGTACCAAATGGTTTCCAGCCCTAAACTCTCCAAACGATCTGTGGATCGTTTGCTATCAAACGGTCTGTATATCGTTTTCTATCAAACGGTCTTGCAGGGTTGACTGACCATTCAGTCTTCACAGAAGGGGCAAATGATCTTGCATCCCTGGCCTTCACACGGTCTGCTAGCTCGCTTGGCAAACGATCTGCAGGTGAGCTAAAAGACCAAATGGTCTGCGTAATTAGCACAATACAGTGGAGGGTAGGTCAAGGTGAATCTGAGGACGGTAGGAGTACGACGGCTGCTACAGCAGTATGTGCGACAGAGTCATAGTCATTGCTTGACAGGGCGGCGCTCTAGGAACGAGGCGTCACCAGAATCAAAGAAAAATAGGTGCTGCTGGGTGGAGGTTCAGAGGTAGACAACGACGCACCACGGTCATGGTGATGGTATGGTCTCACGACCGTGCCGCCTTGCACGGGCGTGGTGGGTGAGAAATCAGCCTCTAATGGTGATGTGCCACAGTCGTGGCGTGATGCCACGGTCGTGGTGAGGTAGCTACCACACAACTGTACCACGTCGCATGGGCGTGGTGAGTGAGGGAGGGTCGATGCAGGTAGGGTGCCACGGTCGTGGCGAGTGGAAGCTCAGGCGTTGAGGATGGTCTACCACGGTCATGGTTTCACCACACGGTCGTGGTGAAGGTAGCAGACCACGACCATTTTGGACCACCACGGCCATGGTTAGGACTCTACTTCGTGACCTTGAGTTCATGCCCTGCTCGATCCCTTGCGGCTGAGTGATGCCTCCAAATGGTCCCTGCTGCTCAAACAGTCTTGAAACCACATGGGCTCAAACGATCTTAAGACCGCATGGGCTCAAACGATCTTGAGACCGCATGGGCTCAAATGGTCTTAAGACCGCATGGGCTCAAACAATCTTGAGACTGCATAGACTCAAATGATCTTGAGACCGCATGGACTCAAACGGTCTTGAGACCGCATGGGCTCAAACGGTCTTGAGACCACATGGGTGGAATTTCTTGGTTAGATTTCCTGATCGGGGCCAGAGATGTAGGTGGGCCTTGACTACTTGATCAGCCTTGTCAAAACCTGCATTAAATGAACAATATTTAGTTAAAACCTTGATAATAGAATTGACTAAGTAGTTTTTCTCATAATGATTCATATTGAGTGAAATAGTATGTATAGAGTTGAATTGGTCCCGAAGTGATAACTGAATTTCATGATGAATATACATTCATCAAAATACCCCGAACTTAAATGTTGCTCATCCTCGAGTAACACAAAATCTGAAATAGTTGCCGAATGAATACTTTCAATTAGTGTGATTTCTTCCTCTTCATATCATGAATGTTTTCTTTTTGCTCAATATGACTCAGTATCTCAACCTCCTGAGACCATAGAACACATCTTACCATATCTTCGTTCCTGAGTTCATTTTCCAAAATCACTTCCTCCTCACCTTTTCCAACAACAAGCATGTCAAAGAGTTTTGTAAGAGTTCAGAGACACCTGCAGAATGAAAAGTGTGCATTTGATCTGACATTGGTGTTTTCTAGGGTAGGGTAGGCAATCATTGTGCCATTATGTAGAAAAGGGAGTGAAAGGTGGTATGGAAGGAAGAAGTAAATCTCTCCTCTATTCGACTCAAGATTTTTATTTTCTTTGCAATTTCATTTAATGCTTTTTTTGTGCAAATCTCTCCTCTATTCGACTCGAGATTGCATTTCTTTTTGTGTGCACTTTGGCATCTTTTTGTTTCCAAATCTCTCCTCTATTCGACTCGAGATTTCCTTTTTGGTGGTATGCCCCTATTTATTTGCGAGGGGTATGGAAGAAGTAGATAAAGAGGGAAGTGGCATGCCACCCCGAACTTAGGGTTTGGCACCTTTTAGGGTATTTTGTTTCTTTTTTATGAATGGAGGGGTACGAAGATGATGGAAGAGGTGTAGAAGAGAGTTTAGATCAGAATGCAACTTGATTTACAATTCAATGCATCAGGTTGTCCTCTTTATCAAACTCTACTCAAATAATGACTTGATGAGGATCCAATTTGGATTCCATGCTATTGTTCCACAAATCAGTTAGGAAGCACGACGTGTTTGATCCCTATCGGTTTGACAGACACCTATCATCTTTGCAAAAGTATCACGATGTTAGCAATCATAGGCTTCACAAGATGATTTCAATCAAAGGGCTTGTTTCAAAAGTGGTCCTTTTGAGGGTTTACTTTGAATAAAGGGGATATAATGATTCAGAATGCATAGCAGGTTAGTTAGTGACTTTTAATGAAACTAGGAAGTGTCAAAAAGTGTCAAAAATTCATCAAGTATCTGTTCAACTTCTTTGAAAATTATTAAAGAATTGTGAAAATATTGAATTTTTTTTATCAAGAATGTGATAGTGAAAACTTAAGTATGAAAAGGATGGGTGTAGGTGGAAAGTGAGGTACGTACCACCCAACCTCCATGCTGAACTTAGAGATTTGCTCGTCCAAAGTGAGGTACGTACCACCCAACCTCCATCCTGAACTTAGAGATTTGCTCGTCCTGAGCAAACCCTAAATCCAAGATGGAGGGGAAAAATCATGCCAGAATGACCACCAGGTGTGGTTGCGTTATGATAATCACGCATCCTCTTATCTGAAAATCTCAAAGGTAAAGAGCAATTAGATCTTAAAGTAGCATCTTGCGATGCAAATTTTATTTAATGAAAAATTAACTAGAATGTAAAAACAAATTTGAAGAAATATTCTAATTTGAAAAGAAAGGTAAAACAAATTTATTTATCGGGTTGCCTCCCGACAAGCACCGTTGTTTTATGTCGATGGCTTGACTGAATTTTTCAGCTTCATGGTGGATCCTTAGGATTGGTGAGTTCCGGTATTGTTTCAGTGCCTATGTCAATCGAGGTGAAATCTCTTTAAGAAGTGACCATTTTCCATAAATTTGCCTGACTTTTCACTCCATAGAGACAAAGCACCATGTGGAGAAATGCTTTTGACAATGTAAGGTCCAGACCAGCGAGAACGGAGTTTCCCTGGGAATTACTTCAATCTTGAGTTGAATAGAAGAACTTGGTCTCCCACTTGTATTTCTTTTCTTTTCAGATGTCTATCGTGCCAAAGTTTTGTACGTTTATTGTAGATTCATGCATTCTCATAAGCTGCCATCCTGAGTTCATCCAACTCTTGGAGTTGTAGAATCCTTGCTTGGCCTGCTTCTTTCATATCAAAGTTCAATTTTTTAATTGCCCACCATGCCTTGTGTTCCAGTTCGACTGGAAGGTGACAAGCCTTTCCATATATTAATCGAAAATGTATAGTCCCGAGGGGAGTTTTATAAGCAGTTCGATAGGCCCATAAGGCATCGTTGATTTTCATTGCCCAATCCTTTCGATTGCGTCCTACAGCCTTTTCCAGAATAGCCTTTAGCTGACGGTTAGAGACCTCTACCTGTCCACTTGTTTGTGGATGGTAAGACGAGGCTACCTTGTGTGTTACACCATATTTTCTTAGTAAAGCCTCAAAGCTTCTTTCAAGGAAGTGGGAACCTCTGTCAGATATCACGGTTCGTGGCACTCTGAAATGGGGGAAAATAATATCTTTGAACAATTTGATGACGGGTTTGGAATCACTAGTGACGGTTGGTATTGCTTCAACCCATTTTGAGACGTAGTCTACCGCCACTATGATGTATGAAAATCCATGAAAATATGGGAATGGACCCATGTAGTCCCCCCCCCAAACATCGAATATCTCTACTTCTTGCCATAGATTCAACAACATCTCGTCTCTCTTTGTTATATTACATGTTCTTTGACATTTTTTGCATGATAGGACGAAATTGTAGGAATCTTTGGATATGGTTGGCCAGAAGAATCCACATTGCAAAACCTTTAAAGAAGTATTTTTAGAACTCATATGTCCTCCTACTGGTCCTGAGTGACATTGTTCCAAAATAAGTTGAGCCTCTTCTTCGGTGATACATCATCTATACAGACCATCGACACCTAGTTTAAAAAGATATGGCTCATCCCAGTGATATTGCTTCACATCATGCATGAACTTTTTTAGGGCATTCCCGGTGCATTGAGGATGGATAACCCCAACAACAAGGTAGTTCACAAAATCTGAGTACCATGGTATAGCTTCTGAGGCCTTCATTAGTTGATCATCTGGCAGGGAATTGTTGATCGGAATCTTCTCAGTATCCAGAGCGTGGATGTGACTGAGGTGGTCTGCTACAACATTCTCTATATCCTTTTTATCTCTTATCTCTAAATCAAATTCTTGTAATAGGAGGATCCATCTAATCAACCTGGGTTTTTCATCTTTATTTGCTAGAAGGTAACGAATGGCGGCGTGGTCTGTGTAGACAATGGACTTTGAACCAATTACGTAGGATCTGAACTTGTCAAAGGCATACACGACTGCAAGAAGTTCTTTCTCTGTAGTTGCATAATTCCTCTAAGCTTCATCGAGAGTTTTTGATGCATAATAGATCACATAGTGTTTCTTCTCTATATATTGCCCTAAAACTGCACCCACAACGTAGTCACTGCATCACACATAATTTCAAAAGGATGGTCCCAGTCTGGAGCTCTAATGATGGGTGTGGTTGTAAGGGCCTACTTCAGAGTGTTTAAGCTTTTGACACATTCTTCATTGAAACTGAAATCAATATCCTTTAGTAATAGGTTCGTCATTGGCTTTGTTATCTTGGAAAAATCCTTTATGAATCTTCTGTAAAATCCTGCATGACCTAGGAAAGAATGAACTTCTTTTACATTTGTGGGGATATCCAGTTTAGAAATCACTTCAATCTTGGATTTATCTACTTCAATTCCTCTATTATTGACCCTATGACCCAGGACAATGCCTTCTTTTACCATAAAATGGCATTTTTCCCAATTTAGCACAAGATGTGCTTCTTCACAACATTTGAGTACCAGGGAGAGGTGCTTAAGACATGAATCAAATGAATCTCCATATATAGAAAAATCATCCATGAAAACCTCCATAATCGTTTCAGTAAGACTAGCGAATATGGCAGCCATGCATCGTTGGAAAGTTGCGGGCGCATTACAAACACCAAACAGCATTCTTTTAAACACGTATGTTCCGAATGAGAAAGTAAAGGTTGTTTTCTCTTGGTCATATGGATGTATGGGTATTTGATAGAATCCAGAGTAACCATCAAGATAACAGAAATATTCTTGATGAGCCAACCTTTCTAGGACATGATCAAGGAAGGGCATTGGAAAATGATCTTTTCAAGTTGCCTTGTTTAATTTTCTATAATCTATGCACATGCTCCACCCAGTGACTATTCGAGTGGGGATGAGTTCATTATTTTCATTCTGTATAACAGTTGTTCCACCTTTCTTCGATACTACATGCACTGGGCTCACCCATGGCAAATCTGATATCGGATAGATTATTCCAGCTATGAGCAGTTCAATGACTTCGCGACATACCACTTCCTTCATATTTGGATTCAACTTCCATTGATGCTCAATAGTAGGCTTGTGATCTTCCATCATAGGGATCTTATGCATACATAGGGCTTGAATGACCCCAGTGAGGTCACTCATTTTATAATCGATGGCTTTCTTTCTTTCCCTCAGTTCCTTTAGAAGTTTCTTTTCTTGTTCAGTTGTTAGATCAGAATTTATAATAACTGGGCAAACTTTTAGGTTATCTAAAAATACGTACTTCAGTCCTTCAGGCAGAGGCTTCATTTCGGGAGCCTCTGGTTTTTCACTTGTTTCTTCTGTAGTTTCCATAGCCTTGAGTTCTTCACTACTGGCTCCAACATCTTCTTTAGCAGAGTCGAGGGATTCGATGCAATCCTATACTCGTTCGTCGATTGGTTCATCAACTGATGGGTTTCTTAGAACAATTTCCAAGGGATCGTTTGATTCATGATGCTCTTGAGTCAGAAGCGACATTTGTTCAATGCAGTCAATCGGATAGACTTCTTCCTGCATACTTGGTCTTCTCATACTTTCAAAAACTTTAAATTCTAGAGTTTCTTTTTCTAATCTGAGCTGTAAGGTACCAACTTCGACATCAATCAAGGCTCTTGTAGTGATGAGGAAAGGATGACCAAAAATGAGAGGATATCTGGCATCTTATTTTATATCCATAATGACAAAGTCGCATGGAACATATGTGTCCTTGTCTACCTTGACCGGGACATCTTCGAGGATTCCTAACAGACATTTTATCGAATTGTCTATAAGATGTATAGTCATGCCAGTAGGAAGCAATTATGCAAATCCTAATCTTTTGCATAGGCTAAGCAGCATAATAGAGATGCTTGCACCTAGATCTGCCAATCCTTTCTTGCATGATGAATCTCCAATATGACATGAGATTCCAAAGGATCCTGGGTCTTTTTGTTTCTTGGGCATCTTGCTCAATATGATATCTGATGTAGTTGTTGCCAGTTTTACTGTCTTATAATCCTCAGTTATATACTTCCTGGTTAGGAGTGACTTTAAGTACTTAGTCCAGGCTGGTATCTCAGCCAGAGCATCTAAGAAGGGTATATCAACATGAAGTTTCTTCATAGCCTCTTTAAACTTATTGAATCAAGTATCAAGCTTGGTCTGCCTTAGACGAGATGGGAAAGATATACGAGGTTTATATATAGGAATATCAGGTTCTGGTGTTTCAGTTTCTTCACCAGTAGATTTCTCAGGACTTCCCTTATCTATCTTTTCATCTTTTGATTGAGACTCTAGTATTGTTGAGTTTTGGACCATCACAGGTTCATCTTCGTATGTAATAACCACATGTGTCTTTACTGGGGGATCTGAATAGTCTTTTCCTGACCTGGTGGTGACTGCCTTCAACTGTTCAAGATGCTTGGGATTGTTCTCGGGTTGGCCAGCAAAGACTCCAGCGGGTGGCTTTATGCTAGCTGCAAGTTGAGCTAATTGAGATTCAATAGCCTTCTGCTGAGCTTGTTGGTTAGCTATCATAGTTTGCTGAGTTTGCAACATTTTTTCAATGGCTGATAGCTTGTCATCAGAAGAGATGGGTCCTGCTTTTTGTCCTTATTGTTGATTAAGATTCTGATACTGAGGGTTGTTTTGATAATTATTGTAGTTCCTATTCTGAAAGTTCCCCTTGAAATTTCCTTGATTCCCAAAATTCTATTGTTGATTATACTGGAATCCCAGTGGGCCTCTTGGTTGATTGTTTGAACCAAATTGATGCGAGTTTACTGCTCCAGCAGGGTTTCCATATTGAAAACTTGGGTGATTCCTATTCTGATTCGGATTGTAATAACTTTGCCCAGGAATAGTGTTGATAGCATTAAGATTTTCCATCTGACCATTATCTCCTTGTCCACATACATTGCTCAGTACAACATCATAGAGAACATTGCATGATAAAGTGGAATGATCGGTGCTCTTACATGCTTCACAGAATAGGGAAGTGGACTTGACCTGTTCCGGTTGCCGAGTGGGTGAACATCCTCTTCCAATAGTAGCAAGAGATGATTCAATGTGGTCTTGCTTGGAAACTAAGACCTTCAAGGTTGCGATAGACTTGTACTCGGGGGTAGCTTCGACCATATCTACTTTCAAGACTCCTTTACCTACATATCTGCCCAATTGGCATGATTTTCTTCTCCCAGGGTGACAACTCTCCATGCGCTGTCATAACTTTGACGCATGAAGTTTCCTCCAGACGAGGAATCTAGAAACCTCTTAATATCATCATCCACACCCCTATAGAAAATTTTGATGAGTTGATTCTTAGGAATTCCATGGTGTGGACGTTTGCGTAGAAGCTCTTTGTACCTATCTCATTCTTCAAAGAGAGTTTCTCTAGGGACTTGAGTGAAATTTGTTATCTGGCCCCGAATTTCATATGAGAGAGATGGAGGATAGAATTTTTCCAGAAACACATTTTGGAGTTGTTCCCAGGTGGTGATGGGTATTTCAATTTGCAATGAATTGTACCAGCTTATGCTCTGTCAGCAAGGGAATACTTGAAGAGACAGAGTCGAATGGCATCATCAGTGACTCCATTTTTCTTTGTCATAGCACATAGATCGATGAATCTCAGAAGATGTTCTTGGCTATCCTCTACTTGTTTGCCATAGAAAGGGTTATTCTGAAGCAGAGTGATCCAATGCACTCTTATCTCAAAATTAGGAGCATTGATAGGAGGGGGTTGTACTGGATGATGAACATTCGTAGCTTTCGGGATTGAGAACTCTCTAAGATCCTTTTGTAGTTCAGCTGCTTGCGCTGCAAGGATTTCCTATTGAACCGCAGCCCTGGCTTCTTGTATGAGCCTCTCTCTGTGTGCATTGATGGCTTGAGCCACTATTCGGGCCACTTCCTCTTCCTGAGCGATCCTTGCTAGATTCTCTCTGATCTGACGATGGAAAGTTCTGTCTATCTCGGGATCAAAGCTCACTGCTAGTCCAGGGCTGTCCGAATGGTGCATGCACTATGCCTTGGATTGTACCTGAAAATAGAAAGATTTTGAAAATGAGATCCACAAAGTAGAGTCAAATTCAAGTAGATGATCGATTGTTTCAAAAGAAAAAGCAAAATCCTGGATTAGTCTTAAAAGAACTAGATTGTTCTGATTGATCCGTTGTCCCCGGCAACGACACCAGAATTTGACGTGGTATTTTGAACGCACTAACAAACTCACTCGAGGTTGAAATCCTCGAGCTTTTACCAAAACCAAAGTGTAATAATACCACCTACAAGAGGACGAGTCTTATCACAGTATAGTTAAGGATCGAACCCAAAGGACAACATTTTTAAGAATCTTTGGCAGTCTAGTCTAGTTTGAGTTAAGACTAATATTTAAAACGATAGGTTGATTTGAGGTTAATTAAACTAATTGCAAGAAAGTAAAGCTAAATTAAAGTTGGGTTTAGATCAATGATATGGAATCACTGGGATGGTATCAGGTTTCACCACCACTTCTCATGCAAGTACCTCCAAACATCAAACATCCAGGCAAGATATAACTATCCAAGTAGAGCTACTGCGAAACCCCCCATACGGGCGTTAGGTCCGCGTAAGCATCACCTTTGGCATCAAATTTCTCATCACCATCCAGATCACATACTTATGACGCCGAAGATACAACATCCAACTAAGGTTGTGGGCCCCCTATACAGGCGTTAGGCGCACAGAAGCGTCACCGAAGGCTAGATGGCTCGTCCCCTCACGGATCATACACTTACGACCTCAAGGAACCCCATTCTATTTCTAGTTTGGTAGTCAACCACGCTAATAGATAAGCAAGCAGCCGATTTATATACGAGCAAACATCGACGATTAACAAGAAGATACAAAATCCAACTAAGGTTGTGAACCCCCTATACAGGTGTTAGGTACACAGAAGCGTCACCCAAGGCTAGATGGCTCGTCCCCTCGCGTATCATACACTTATGACCTCAAGGAATCCCATTATATTTCTAGTTTGGGAGTCAACCTGTTAAACGACATTCAGTCCTACATAAAGATATTCTCACAACATAGGAAGAACAAAGATGAAAGCAAGCAATTAATCAAACTACGAACATAGCGATTAACAATGAAATGAAGAGTTATATACATTTCCATAGAAAGTTTAACAATATAACATGCTTGCATGGGCAGCGGGGCTAGTCCCCGCACCCTAGCAAAAAGGTACTACTCGCTCATGATGCGAGAAATAAGAAGAGTTAGAAAGAGAGAGAAATCCGCCATGGACTCGATGCAGAAGGTAGTCGCAACTCGGTGAAGTAGACACGACCTCCTACGTCATGTTGAAGAAGATCTGGATGCGAACGGGAGTTGCCAAGATACCGGACAGTCTCCCTTGCTCCGTCTTTCTTCTCTCCTCAGCCTCCTTGGTTGCAACACGGGAAGTAGGTGAAATGAAACTGGCATGGACTGGACTGGTTTCGGATCGGATCTGTATATAGAATCCTGTCGGCATCCCGGAACCGATGTCCAAGTGAGGACCCTTGGGGTCCTATTTATAGGCCCTGGTCTGGTCCCAAACGATCTTGTGGATTTTTGCATCAAACGGTTTCAGTTAGTTTAGACTGAACGGTCTTGAAAATATCCCTTCCAAATGGTCTAGAGACTGTTTTCTACCAAACGGTATGGAGACCATTTGCTATTAAACAATCGCTCCAAACAGTTTGGGTAAATGATCGCTCTGTGTGGTCTTGAGCAAACGATCCTGTGGAAGGAGTATCAAGCGGTCTTGTTGATAATGGTACCAAATAGTTTCCAGCCCTACACTCTCCCAACGGTCTATAGATCCTTTGCTATCAAACGGTCTTGCAGGGTTGATTGACCATTCCGTCTTCATAGAAGGGGCAAACGATCTTGCATCCCTGGCCTTCACACGGTCTGCTAGCTCGCTTGGCAAATGATCTGTAGGTGAGCTAAAAGACCAAACGGTCTGCGTGATTAGCACAATACAGAGGAGGGTAGGTCAAGGTGAATCTGAGGATGGAAGGAGTACGGCAGCTGCTACAACAGTATGTGTGATAGAGTCATATTCGTTGTTTAACAGGGCAGAGCTCTAGGAACAAGGCGCCGCCGAAATCGAAGAAAAATAGGTGCTGCTGGGCGGAGGTTTAGAGGTAGACGACGACACACCACAGTCATGGTGAGGCACCATGGTCATGGTGATTCTATGGTCTCACGGCTGTGCCGCCTTGCACGGGCGTGGTTGGTGAGAAATCGGGTTCTAATGGTGATGTGCCACGGTCGTGGTGTGACGCCACGGTCGTGGTGAGGTAGCTACCACACGGCCGTGCCGCCTCTCACGGGTGTGGCGAGTGAGGGAGGGTCGATGTAGGTAGGGCGCCACGATCGTGGCTCGTCGACCACGGTCGTGGCGAGTGGAAGCTTGGGCGTTGAGGATGGTCTACCACGGTCGTGGTTCCACCACACGGTCGTGGTGATGGCAGCAGACCATGACCATTTTGGACCACCACGGCCGTGGTTAGGACTCTGCTTCACGACCTTGAGTTCATGCACTGCTCGATCCCTTACGGCTGAGTGATGCCTCCAAACGGTCCCTGCTGCTCAAATGGTCCTGAAACCGCATGGGCTCAAACGATCTTGAGACCGCATGGGCTCAAATGATCTTGAGACCGCATGGGCTCAAACGGTCTTGAGACTGCATAGACTCAAATGGTCTTGAGACCGCATAGACTCAAATGGTCTTGAGATCGCATGGGATCAAACGGTCTTGAGACCGCATGGGTGGAATTTCTTGGTTAGATTTCTTGATCGGGGCTAGAGATGAAGGTGGGCCTTCACTACTTGATCAGCCTTGTCAAAACCTGCATTAAATGAACAATATTTAGTTAAAACCTTGATAATCGAATCGACTAAGTAGTTTTTCTCATAATGATTCATGATGAGTGAAATAGTATGTATAGAGTTGAATTGGTCCTGAAGTGATAATTGAATTTCATGATGAATATTCATTCATCACCTAAGATAAGGGGTCCCAATATGTTATGCATTCAACTAAGTATTATCAGTGAATTTAGTCCAATACGTCAAGTAGTCAGTTAAACTACAATAGTAATAGTAGATGCACTGAACACCATAGAATCCTCCCTGGAGTTTTGCACTGGGATGGGTGAAATAGGCTATGGACTATCAGATATAGGAAGAAGTAGCCTAGAATTGAGTATCTAACATTAATTGATTGGATATTTGTGGTACTTCAATTGAGTAGCATAGTACCCAACAATAACCAGAGATCCTGGTGGTACTATTTCAGTAGTAGGGGTATCCAATAATAACTAGAGATCCAGTGGTACCCACCAATTGAAGTATACATACCTTGTGGACCTACTTCTTCTAGAATTTACTCTGTTTTGCTTGTCAGCCCTAGTGGAACCGCATTATGTAGAGTTGAGGATTTTTAGCCTAGAGGCACCCCTCCCGAGTACCCAAGATAAGGGGCCATAGTTTACAGACACTGTTTAGCCACCGTTAGGCTAGACGTGGCAACCTCACTACAGACTGAGGTAGTTAATAGTAGTTTTAAGGTCCCGTGTTTACCTAAAGACTTGTACGGTAAGTCACACAGTAGTGACTTTTTCTTGGATGATACAATCCAAGCGAGTTCAGGGGCAAAGTAAAGAAAAGTTAATTTAGTTCGGATAAAGAGTACAATAGTTAGATCAATCGATTATGTTTAGTTGGCCAACATAGTAGTAGTCAGTTCAGTAGACAGGTCAAGTCAAGGTTAATGAAAGACTACAAAGAGAATAATGAGAAATATGTTTAGATATTTGTATATTACTGCTGATGCATTATATGATGAATGAGAGGTTAACCAAGTGTATGCAATTATTCAATTATTCTTTATATGTTTCTGGATTATTAGTTTTCTTTGTGGTTAATCAAGCATGTTCATATATTGATTCACTCTTGTAGATGTCTAGAGTATTCTTCCATATTTATGTTTGTGAATGATTAGTCTCTTTAAAGCTTACTACTGTTATAATTGATATCAGTTGCAAAACAATATATCTATAATAATATCAGTGCTTTAGACTATTTCTTTGATGTGCTCATTCACTGAGAAAGTAGGCTCACCCCTCTACTAAAAAAATTTAGGTATAACTCATGGACTGAAGATGTCATTGCATCAACATAGATCTGCCACAAGAGTTAAGTATGAGATTAGTTAAGTTTAGTCGGTCCCTATCACTCTAGGTCCTTCTATAGACTTTAGAGAGAATTCTAAATAATGATTTGCATCTTTGTTTCCTTAATGATAGAGTATATATATGGTTATCTTGTTGTATGTATATGGAAGTGTGAGGAACAAAATGAATGTCTAGATTTGTATCATTAATGTTGAGATCATATATGAGTAATGAAGGTTTAATTCCTTTGTAAAGTTTGTTTATGTGATTGAATGGGAGAAAACAAATAGTTTGAAATAAAGGAAAAAAAGTTGGGAGTGAACTTTGTATTAAGTATAATCCTCAAATGTATGCCCTAATATTATGATTAGTGGTATTTGTGGGATGTGGGTGTAACAACATCTCAGTTTGATAGAGTTCGCCTATAACAACAACTATCAGAGTAACATTGACATGGAACCATATGAGACGTTGTATGAGAGACATTGTAGATCTCTGTTGTATTTGTATGAATTAGGAGAGTATTAGATTCTTGGTCCTGAGCTTGTGTAGCAGACGACTGTAAAGATCAGAGTGATACAACAATAGTTGAAAGCAACACAGGACAGAAAGAATTCATTTGTGGATAATTGTCATAGACCATTGGAGTTCCAATTGGGAGACAAGGCTGGGAAGGATATTCTTGCCATAGACTACACATTTGATAAGTTCTGAAAATATCTTGTGGGGTCCAAGTTGTTGTCCATATTGATCACCCTACAATCAAATATCTCATGAGCAAGAATGATGCCAAACCCTACTTGATTCCTTGGATATTATTTCTATAAAAGTTTGATTTGGATATTAAAGATAAGAAGGGAATGAAATATAGTGTAGCAACCATATTTCCTATCTTAGCACCTGCACAAAGGACAATACCCTCATTGATGATGAGTTGGTGATTGAGAAGATTTATGTAGTGAACTCACTTGTGACATCCTATCTTGCTGATTTTGCAAATTATCTAGCCACAAGATTCCTTCCTCTAGATCTTATCTATCAATAGAAAAAATAAGTTCCTTCATGATGTCAAATCTTACTATTGGGACAACCCTCTTTTGTTTAAGAAATGTGTTGATGGGACAATCCAGAGATGCATTCCAAGTGAAGAGATACTGAGTGTGATTTTAGAATATCACTCCTTTTCCTATGAAGGACATTTTGGAGGAGACAAGACATCAACTATGAGTTTTCATGCATGTTTCTACTGGGAAACTTGGAGAGCCTATTCATACCCAAGCTTTGGATGCAAAGTTGGCATCAAATTATTTCTTAAGATCATCTTTCCATGCTTTGGAGTTCCTAGAGCTGGCATGTCTATTGGACGTAACATTTAAATGAGAAACATTTCAATATTCTTCTCACCAAGTATGGAGTTAAGCACAAAATTTCTACTCCATACCATCCACAAATTGTTGGGCAAGTTGAAGTGTCTAATAGACAACTCAAGAGAATTTTGGAAACGATTGTCTGAAGTTCAAGGAAAGATTGCACTCTCAAATTGGATAATGCTCTTTGGACATTCTCGGTAGTATTCAAGGAAGCTATATGTACCACGCCATTCAAGCTGATATGCAAGTCATTCCATCTCCCTCTTGAGTAGGAGCACAAAATAATATGGGCCACCAAGTTTCTTACCTTTGACATGAAGAAAGTAGGTAGAAGTGACTGCTGCAACTTCTAGAACTTGAGGAGCTCCGAGCGAATGCATATGAAAATGCAAAAATATACAAAGAGAGGACCAAGTCATGGCATGACAAGAAGATAAGAAGAAAGGATTTTTCTTAATGAGAGCAAGTGTTGCTATTAAACTCTAGGTTGAAACTCTTCCCAAGAAAGCCACATTCAAAGTGGTCTGAACAATTCTTAGTGCTAAAAGTTTGTCTATACGGAACTATTGAGTTGTAAGGAAAACAATCAACATTCAAGGTCAATGGACAAAATTGCAAATTCCACAGTGAAGGAGTAAATATAGAAAAGGGAATCTCCCACTCCCTCTGGGACATTTGATGATAAAAGTCTCAAGTTTTACTCCAGACTCTAAAAGGACGAACTTGTAGGAGTTGACCCTACATTTAGGATAAAATTCATTTTAGTTCAAGAACATTCCCTTCTCCAAATAAATTTTATGTGGATGAATGTAATAATTTAGACCCACACACTATACATATCATTATCATTGCAGGTGGAAATGGAAAACAAAGGAAGAAATCAAACTTTGATAAAAATATGGGTTCAATAGGTCGCATTCTCCAAATCACACTTTGTAACATGATTCAGGAAAATGGACTTCGAGCAATTACTCCAAAACACCTGACGTGTCATAAAACTACATGAAATTTTATAAGGAGGTTTTATAGGCATGAACTTGTACAAGAAACTCACATGATGTGTGATTATTACTCACACAACATGTCAGCAAGGTGTTTTGTCTCTAATTTTTTTTCCAAGAATACATGATGTGTATGATTTAAGAGAAGATGACAAGATTTCTATTAGGATAACGCATAACTTATGGTTATTACTCACACAACATGTTTGTGAGGAAGTTTTCTTTTTAAAATTTTCCTAGGATAGTACATGATGTGTCATAATTAAGAAATGGTGTCCTATCATCAGGAGAGAAAAAATAAAAGGGGGAAACAGTTGATATACATGAAGATACATTATGTTTCTAGGAAGACAAACCATGTTTGGCAGTGAAATAGGGTTTTAACCCCAATTTCACACTCATTCTCCACACCAAGACCTAGCTATGACGTGTTTGAGACTCGAGCAATTAGTTGGCATCGTGTGCTCCATTCTACATAAGTGAGCAATTGTTTCCATCCTCAACACCAACCATCTTCTCTCCCCTCTACCTCACATCCAAGTCGCCAACACCAGTGTCATTTTCACCACCACTGAAGCACACTGCCATATTCTCCGGTTTCAAAGATACCACCAAATTCACATGAGCATTGTAAGAGTTTCCGCCATAGCCTCTGCCGTGTGCCCTTCCTCATTGCCTACCCAACTACAAATCAAGGTTGGAGACTTTGTGAACACGCCATACACAGAGCGCACACGCCTTAATTTACAAAATCTGCACCAATATCTGGGCCGACTTTACAATAGAACACACACTACATCTCATCTCAAACATGACGCGTTCATGCATATAATAGCAACACTTCAGTTGTCATGGCCGTAATCAAGTAAGCATCCCAACTCCATAGGTAAGAGAGCTCTTCTTCCACACCAACCTACATCTCATCCACACAATTCAACATCACCAAGGAAGAATATGCCACATACCAAACTCTAATCTCACATAGGGTCCTACCTACATAATTTTCTTATAAGGCAACATTACAAGCACTGGGTTTAAAACATGGAGTCTTGCGATTTTTGGAAGATATAGGGTTCAAATACACCTTATAGTGTATCCAAGACGGACTTATGAATTTTTAACTACTCTTCATGTGGATGACGATCCAAGAAGGACACTTGAACCTTTTGGCATTATCACCTTTTGACTTCTTGGGCATGGTTACAAACTTACCTTCAGGAAATTTTGTGATGCTTTTCAATGTCATCATGTCATACCCTACACAATTTAATAGTGATGAATTTTGGAGGGAGATCACTAAAGATGACATGCATGATGTTGCACAGGATTGGGCATCACACATTCACAATCCTATATTCCACTACATACACATGCTCCTTAGCATGTGTGTCTTTGCAAGAAAGTAAACACATGGTGTTTGCAGAAAGCAAGACCTATTCTTCGTATGGGCAATGCTACGCAATTTTAAGATCAATGATGGTTATTATATCCTCTATCATTTCTTTGAGGTCAAATATAAGATATCTAGTGACATAATTATTAGAGGATTAATCACCCATGTTGCCCAAAAATTAAATGCCAAGTTGATAGGATTGGAAGCATCACTAGGGAGGAATTAGCTCAACCTAAAATTTCTCATTTCCTTTGGCTTAATTGTTAGAGGTAACTCAGATGATAGAAAATTCAGGTAGTATTTCCATGGTCATGAACATTTCACTCAACTTCCTGATCTAGTGGGAGTCACCCTAACAAATAAGGATAATAGGAAATTTAGTTTTGATGATGGGATTGATTTTGGAGACCGATTGAGGCTTCTACTACAATAGCAACACCATCCCTCCCTTCTCTACTAGCACTCAAACATACTACAGATGGACTATGCCAGATGTAAAACATCTCTATGGGTACACCCAACACCTCGGTAGGACACCCACTTTGAGTAGCTAGGCCAGCAGTACAGTGAGATGCATTCCATGATCCAGAGTATGGGTACATGTCACATATCTCAGGGACACTATGCCATGCCTCCAATGTCGCCACCACCACTACAAGAGCCAGTATTCACTAATGTTCCTGATGATGATCACACCTTGAGCCAACATTTTATAGGTGTACATGGGGACATTGGACCTTCCTTCTGATCAATATATAGTAGTTAACCAGTTGCAAACCTCTTGAGTTTGATTTATGTAGTGAGGAAAATGCAAATTTCAAGCTTATAGAGAGCAACAGACTGGTATTGTAGTTTTAGTTTGTTTTCATCATCTTTTTGTTAGTTTTCATTTTAACTTTTTGTTTTAGACTATGGAAAATCTAGTATGATATGAGGGTCTTTTTCCTTGTTGGATTGAATCCCCTTTATGCTGAACTATTTGTACAAATTTTTATTGATAAATATCAATTGAAAAAATATTGTACAAGCCTTACATCAGTTAAAATAAATCTTTTTCCAATGACATTCATTTTAATTTGGTTTATTGATTTTATCATGCATGTTCACCTTTCACACTCTTACTTATATAATATAGGTAACGATTTAAACTTCTTGGACTAATCGATATTTCAACCTTGTTTAGCATCATGGACGTCCTTATAAAAATTTTAGTGTGTTCTAACCATACTCTCAATGAAACTTTTAATAAATGAATGAAATCTTTTTGAATAAGAAATCCATCTAACTCTTCTATCTTGGGGGGGATGTTTTATTTTATGGCCTTATGGTCCTCAAATTGAACTCAACCCACTTTTAATTATATTAGCTCATTTTTTTTAAAAGTTTATATATACTTCCACAAAAGATGAGTAAACCTCCCACGTAACATGCTAGCCTAGTGTAAGTCTGATCTGGCTATGGTAGTTTGGTATTACATCCTACAAGAGGATAAATGAACCCAACAGGAATTTCACATGTGCATAAGTCTAAATTAGTTGTATCAGAGCCCATACTTTATCTCTTAGTCTTACTCTACAAGGCAGGGAGAGTGTTTCTGGACTAGTCTAGTTGATTCATATGTCATCTTTTGCATCCTTAACTATTGAGAAGATCAAGTTACATATTCACTATTTATTTGGTTTGATCATCTAATTCTTCTTAATGTTGTTATGTTGATTAGTCCATTTGGATTTTCTAACCTTTGATGAACTAAAAATTCAATCTTGGGTATTTAAGTAGAACTCATGGCTAATAGAAATAACTCTTAATTATGGTTCAATTGGCTTGATAAAAAAATCCCATTTCTTTTGATTGATACTAGTTATTGGCAATTTCTTTAATTGTGCTTCCTTTTTCTTTTTTCTTTAGGACAAGTAATAGTTCAAGATTAGGGGGATTTGTTGTGCACATTTTATATAGACTTTTTGCCCACTTCTGCATGCATTTTCAATCCATTTTGTACCTCATTCTACCTATGATCATATTAAATTCCCCACTTTATAGTTTTCTTTACTCAATTCATATTTTTTTTATCATGGTACATGATAATGACAAGGAAATGGGGTTCATCTGATCAAAATACGACTTCAGTTAGATTCCTCAAGCGATTTTACATGTTTTAGGAAATTTTCTAAAGTTTCTAAAAGGAACATATCATGTCATTTATTGAACACGACATGTTCAGTTGTAGATAGATTATGTTGCTCCTTGATGAGCATCAATAAGGTGTACCTATGAAATGACACATTGTGTCCTTTGATTCAAAGATTTTTCCAAAGTCCCTTCCTGACAACACGGTGTGTGTCTATTAGCACACAACATGTTCAATTCATCTAGATTTGCCAAACCCTCACTGATTATTAGCAACATGTCATGTCAGCCAACTGACACGTGTGCATTCTTCGAGTGCTACAGTTCCACATGTCAGTTACTCAGGGAGATACGCCATGTCATTTTTTAGACACGTTGTGTCGCAAGAGATTTCTCTAGTTTTTTAGAGCAACCGTCCCTTATTTTTGAATATGAAAAACACATGCGGGAGGTTATCACTCGCTATTTGGAATGACTTTTCAACCAGAGAATAAAGGGGGTGATTTTGGAGAAGAAAAGGTGGTTACCCAAGAGAGTACCCTTCCCTACTCCAATTCTCTCTACATATTACAGCATGTGCATCATTTATCCACTCCAACCCATCCAGAGAGAAGGTTTCTCGAGTAGAAGCATAAATAAGGACAAAAAAATTTCTTTGAGCTAGAGTTCTTACTTTCTCTTATTCTTTACTAGATCTTTTTTGCTCTTTTGCTTCTCCATTCATGTTTGGTTTCACAATATGTCACTTGTACTTGTATTTCACCACTATGTGTGCATAGAACTTCATTTCTTGGGCATTGGAGAGAAAATCCATGTCATAACTTATGTGAACTCATATTTTATGTTTAATTCTATTTAATTTGCCGTTCTAAGACTTTCTTTAGTGTATATTGATTGTTTGCATTACTAACCATCCTACTTACATGTTGCATGCTTATTTATATAATATGGAAAGATATGTTAAGAAGTAAGAAGTGGCTATCTTGGCAACATATCCATGATGACGGGAGAACTAGGATTATGTTGAAGACCTAAGGTTTGTAGTTTGAAATTAAGCATAATCATGGGATTGATATATGGAGTTAGAATTGTCTCACATCACTAGGAGGTGTGTGATGACAACAAACCTCATTTGTATGTTTGACTAGCATGTTTGAATTTTAAGGTTGTATGTGAGTTGTGATGTGTAAGTGAAATCCCATATCCAAGATCTTCTTAATTTGACCTTTATCATTCTTCAAGTGATTAGTGTTTACTATTTTCCTTTAACTTGCCAATTAGTTTAATCTAAAACCAAATCGACTTTTTTTTATCGGTCCAGATTGTTGAAGTTCAATACTCTTGCACCTAGCAATACCTTACTCCTTGTACAACCTTGATAATACTACACACAACGGGGTAGTATTCGAGTTTATAAATCTAAAACTTGGACACATGACTAAAAAACTTGTGGCACCAACTTAAAGAATACTCAATGCTATCTTGACCGAGGTAGTAAAGAAGGAGATAATTAGATTGATTTTTGTAGGAATTATTTATGCTAATTCTGATTCAAAGTGGATAAACATTGCACAAATACTACCTTAGAAGGGGGGACAATGGCTACAACAAATGTTGTGTACAAGCTAGGTACCACAAGGTTGTTTGTTAGATGGTGTGTGTATAGATTAGCATAATGTGAATTTTTTCACCTTGAAAGACCATTTTCTTTTACCATTTGTTGACTGGATTATAGAAGGTCTCTCCAATTGCTCTCACTTTTATTTTCTTGATGGATATTTGGGATGCAACTTGATTTCTTTGGAGACTGACAATCAAGATAAGTCAACCTTCAATTTTCCTTATGGTACTTATTCTTACCTATGAATGCCCTATAGTATTTGTAACAAACATACTACTTTCTAGAGGTGCATGATCAACATCTTTTCTAATATGGTGAAGCATTTCCTTGAAATCTTCATGAATTCTTTTAAGAGTTGTATTTGCTTTTTTAGATAACTTAAACTAGGTCTTGTAAAGATGTGATTACAAATTTATTCCTCAACTGGGAAAAGTGTCATATAATGGTGAATGAAGGCGTTTTTGGGATGCAAAATGTCCAACAAAGACATGGAGGTATGCTTGGTAAAGATAGAAGTCATCTCCAAACTACCTCCACTCACATCAGTGAAGGCTATGAGGATCCTCTTTGGACATTCTGGATTTTACCAATGATTCATAAAATATATATTTTTTAAATTGCATAATCACTTTCAAAGCTTCTTGACAAAGATGTATACTTTGATTTCAATGATCATTGTTTGAAAGCTTCTAATATCCTGAAAGAATGATTACTTTCAGCTCTCTTGATTGGAATAAACCATTTGAGCTCATGTGTGATGCATCAAATTTTGTAGTATGAGATATAGTGGGACATCAAAGTAGTATTATTTATGGGTTACATACTAGTCTTCTTGCACGTTGAATGATGACCAATTACCTTAGACCACATAAAAAAATACTCATTGTGATTTCCATTTGATAAATTTCAGCAATATTTTATGGGAATAAAGTAATTGCTTGGACCCGTCCATACTATAATAAAGTATTTGTTGCAAAAGAAGGAAGACAAATTCAAATGGGTTCATTCGATCTTGTTCATGCAAGAATATGACATAGAAGTTAGGATAAGACTGGCACCGAAAATGTTGACATGACACATCTCTCGGTTGGAGAAAGTTTATGAGATTGTATTATAGGTACTCATTCAAAACTATTTTCCAAATGAGCCATTGCTAATTGTTAAGAATAGAGACCCTCAGTTTGCTAAGATTGTGAACTATCTAGAAAGTGGGGTGATGCCACGTGGTTGTGATTACCAAGAGAATAGAAAATACTTCCATTCATTGTGATGTTTCATTTGGGATGACCCTATTTTATTGAAATAATGCAGGGATGACATCTTAATGCTTTGTGCTCTTGAGTGGGGGTGGAGAGAATTATTTCTCATTGTTCTAAATTACCCAGTGGGGGAATCATGAAAGATTTAGAAATCAACCCAAGTTTTAGTGAGCGGATTTAATTGGTCATCTTTATTCAAGGATGCTTATAACAATATCAAAAGTTGTGATGCATGTCAACAGATTGGCAATATATCTAAAAGACATGAGATACCCCTGACTATTTTTCTGGAAGTTGAGATTATTGGTATGTGGGGGATTGATTTTATGAGGCCATTTTTGTCTTCAAATTCCAACTTATATATCCTGCTAGTCGTTGACTATGTCTCCAAGTGGGTGGAAGCAATTCCTACCCAGACTAATTATGTGAAAGTTGTTTGTAGGTTTGTTAAGGCTAATATATTTTGCATAGTAGAGTACCACAAATAATAATTAATGATAGGGGTTCACACTCCAGACATGCCAATTTGGTTCTTTGTTAAAAATTATGGACCCTCACACCGGGTAGGAACATCCTACCATACTTGACTCAGGTGCAACTTGAGATCTTGAACAGTGAAATGAAATGATTATGGAGATGATTGTATATGTCACTCACACCAGTTGGAGTATGCAACTTATCGATACAATATGGGCATATAGAACAACTTTTAAGACACCCATTGGCACCACACCCTATAGAATAGTCCATGTCAGAGCATGTCATATGTCGGTTGAATTAGAACATATGGCCTTGTGGGCACCTAAGAAATTGAATCTTGATATATCTACTACATGTGCAAATCACAAGCTAGAATTGAATGCTCTGATGACATTAGGTTAGATGCCTATGAGAATATGAGGTTATAAAAAGAGTGTACCAATAATATTTATCATAGGCACAACGTTCATAGTACATTCCACCCGAATTTGTAAGTGTTGGTTTTACATTCAAGGATGAAGCATCGCTTGGGAAAAATGAGACCTAGATGGAGTGGTTCATATATGATACTCAAGGCACATCCACATGGAGAAGTCGAGTCAGTGATGGATCACAAGTTTTTAAGACCAACATACTCATGTTGAAACATTACTTCGGAGGTGAAATTGTGTGTGATCACAAAGAGATTAAGCTCTTGACCCTTTCTTGACTTGTTTCTTCTAAGTCTTGCCTACGACTTTAAATAAGGTCACTTGGTGGGAGGAAACAAACATGTTTTACTTTTGTTGCATTAGGTTTAGATTGACATTTCCTTTTTCAGTTATGCTCTTCCATTTTTGATGCATGACAGAAGATGCTTTATGGGTGTGATACATGTGTAGACATAGGGAAAAATAGGTACAACCAACAACATTCTCAGTGGAATCGACCACATATCTAGACTCGACTACAATCTTTGATGACAAAAAATTGGTACCACAAACTTCCAAGTCTATGGTTCCAACTCACTTTTGAAGAGATACCTCATTTTGATAATTTCTAATGGTGATTTTTGGTGTCATCAATGCATACATTGATACCATCAAAAATATTATCAGTTAGAAATATCAGGTTGCATTTTTTAGAGATCTTCATTCCACCAACTTGAACATCGATAGCACCAACTTAATGCAACAATTTGATATGTTTCTACATGAAGCTTTTGTTGGAACAACCTTGTTTTCAGTATCAGAGGCCTAAATTAATTTGCTTATGAGAATTCCATGCAGAAATTCACATGGAAATGTTAGTGGCACTGCCTCGTTGGTCAGTGTTGCCATTATGGAAAATTTGTGGCTGCAACCTACACGTAAAAATTAGTGGAAGTGACCCTCGGTTGGATGCCACCCATCATATTTTGATTGCATAATATATAATACTATAGGCAGTCATAGGGAGATTTTAGTCACACTGACACGACAATGAGTACCCATAAGAATGAGATGAGGAGAAATTGGTGGGGCCCCATTTAATGACCACAAGTGCATTGATTGAATAGTTCCATCCCAATCCATGATAATCTAAAAATTGGTACAACTTCAATTGGAACCACTGAAACTGGTCAATATGTGTGTCATTACCTCTATGAATAAAAATTGTTAGATCAATGGTGGATATTGAGAACATGTGTATAGCCACCATGTTAGTACCACTAACTTCCAAGTTCATGGCACCAACTTTTTACTAATGAGTTAGGTGTCCCTCTATTTAAAGAGGGTATTCATTTGGTTTCTTCACATCTCCATGCTTTGTTGAGCATTTCCCAATGAGCATCTCTGAGAACTTCCCCAAAAACAAACCGCTACATTGAGCTCTTATTCTATAGCTCTATCTTCTCCATGGAGATAAAATGTCCCCTACCAAGAGGAATCCTCATTTGTGGTGGATACCTCTCACCCCATCACTGAGCAAAGCCTTGCTCTTGGGAGCAATGGGAATAAGAGGTGATATTGTGACACAACATTCATTGAGTGTATTAGCTTCACTAAGAACCTATACATAGTGTTTGCAAGTCAAGGGATGATGAAAAATCACCCATTATTGAGTGGTTTGACAACTTATGTAGAGATCGCCCTTGCGTTTCTTAATTCTCTTGAGGTATGCTTCCCACATGTCACACCAACTCTAATGAATGGAAAGTTAGCTGGGTCAAGTTGTGATACCAACCACAATCTCTAATTGACAACATTTAATGTCATTTCAAGGTGAGCCAACCAAGACATGATCTGCAACCCTATTGATTTTGATCATTCTAGAAATTGGTGCAAGAGGATATGAAATCGACTAATGCTAGGATTAGTTGCATCGCTTCACCACCATCGACATTGAAAATCCCTTTTCCCACCTTCTCCATTGACTAATGATAAACATGTTATTCACCATATCTACACAAGTTCAAGGGAAGTCCATGTTGACAATCTAGAATGTGTTTGGGCACTTCTATCATAGGGATGTGAGTGAATCACACCTAGGTGCATTGTTCTTAGGGAACACGAACCATGTGCCCAAGTGTGAAAAGAGGAAGTTGTCCATACATTTTTGCACTCTCATCTTCCCACATCACCATGCACTTGAGTCACAACCTCTCACACCTCTAGCCAGCCAATTTGAATGGGAACCTATATTTCAAACACTTACATAATGCAAGTCTATTCACCAAGCATGGAGAATGGAACTATGGAACAGACAAGATAGTCAAGCAACCTCTATCGGTCCTTGTCTTTGACCTTAAAGATCTCAAACAACTTTTATTTCCAAGATAGTGAAGAGAATATTGATGAGAACAACACTAATGATGGTGTGTAGGAGGCCATGGAAGAGGCAGCTACACTAGTGAAGCCTAGAAGGAGGTTGCAACACACTTTACACTTCTATAGAGCATCATCCTCCACTCCAAATCAGCCACATGAGGGCCTATATTCTATTAAGGGCACGTACAACATTCTCACACAATTCATATGGGCCAGCATCAACAATAGGCTACCACGACACAACTCGCTTCACATCAAGAGAGAATTTTGCATGATCACGAGGATCATCTCTTCACACACAATCAAGCAATGTTTTCCAATTAGCATCACTTGTTGGAAAACTTGGATTAACATCACCAGCATCTGAAAGACATAGGCTACATGCGACAACCTCTCTATGATCACTACTAGATTCCTGGAAACTTTGACATCAACCTACTACATCCATTGATGCCAGATCACTCACCTAAGTACAACACTACTTTTTATCTGTTAGATCCATACATGTTGTCAAGAACCTTCCCTGCACCTGACACATGAGTTCATGGTATACATGTTGCTCCTCTTGGTTAGCATTTTGGTAATAAGGACATTGTTGAATTCAAGCTTAGGGAGTGTATGGAATGAGATCTTTATCTTGCATATTTTTATAGCCTTTTCTTCTTAGTTATCCTTAGTTTTCATGTTTTCTTTCCATTTTTGTTTTCTTTATTTCATGTAATCCACGTCTATATAGTGTAAAATTGGATTTAGATTTAATTTATCACAAGTGTCATCTATGGTCTTGGTTAATTTATACTCCTTAAATAAAACATGAATTGGCTCATGTAAGAGTATGCTACATTAGGAATGGAGTGGAACAGTCAGTCCAAAGACATATGTGGGAATCTATTTCAATCCATGGAATATTAAAATATGACGGTGTTTAAGTCTAATATGACCAATCAATAGCATGGTATTTTATGTGAATTCAAGAATATATCTTAGGTCATCTTGGCACATGAATTAAATGGTGAGATACATATCATGGTTAAGATGATTATGTCTCATAATCATATGATCTCATCCAACCTTATTTTATTATCATTTCATCACCAACATAGGATGAATACATGATCCAAATTATTTCTCTCTATAATTGCATTACATGGCATGATAAGGAGCTTATAGTTTTATCATTGCATTTGAAAATGAAATAAAAGTTGCAAAGGTAGTTCATAGTCACAAGTTAGTTTGCATAACAAAGATCCATATGTTTTCCATGCTACATGGCATTGTTCATGAGGTGTTATCTTGTATTATCCACAACTTTTCTCAGTCTGGAGAGCAAAATGTTGTACATCCTTACTCCTTTGAGTTAATGAAAATACTAGCATTTATTATAAAGACCCAATCTTTGGAGATCAAATTTTAACATAACTTTGTTTCAAAGAAATAAACAAACTTTACATTCATAAAAATCTTTAGAATATATGGAGGTTTTGAGAAAAAGAACCTATACATCAAATACTAGTAAATAAATATTTTTGCTAATTTATCCATCATCTCAAATAGAGGACAACTGATGTGATTTTCCAATAATTCTTATTCTGATTCTTTGTGTGCTAACCTCATGATAAGCATGATGTTCATGCATTCTCTTAAGAAATACACCGTACATGAACACAAAATAAGCACGGGTCAGTCTAAAAGCATGGTATAAAATCTAGTATAAATAAAGTTAATAAATATGTCCTATCAATTCAAGATTTAATAAAAAAGGATGCAAGAAGATATAAAACGTAGGCAAGTAGTTCAAAAGAGAAATATAAATGGGTCTCAAATGTATCAACCAAGTATATCAAATTAAGAAGATTTTTCAAATAATTTAGGCACTAGGTTTACTATGTCTATGCTTAGGTGATCATTTGTTCTCATCATCCAAAACAAGAATGACTGTGTTAAGATGAATTTCTAGTCGACTAGGGGACCAAAATCCCTTATCTCCACATACATACGTGGAAGTGTAATTCCACTAAATAATTGTACCTTGGCCCTAAAATCTTATATTACAAATTATCATGCTGATTCATCAAGTAGTCTAATTGGGGGTCTTTTAAGAGTAGGCTTAAAGTTTAACAAATTGGACTCCACAATATTTATTACACATGCATGATATTCAAGAGGGGTGTAAAATTCATTTAAACAAATAGAAGATTTATGTATCTTGATCCAAGAGAATCAATAAATCAAATAAGAAGATCCATCACCGAGGTCTATGCATATAAATAGGCATACTAGTCACAATCATTTTAATGAACTTGGAATCATTTCTTATTCTTTTCTCTATTTTTGTATGTTTCATCAATGATATGGTTGAACACCATTAGTCTTGCATATTTCAGTTTAGGTTATTATATTAAAGAATAACCCTAAAGAAATATTTGATATCTATCAATATGTATTCTAAATGTTCCTAAGTACTTCAAATACCCCTATACACCAAATAAATATAAAAATTGTTATATTCGTAGAACTAATACTCAAGAAATGATTAGTAATCTAGACTATGTCTATTTACATTTAGTATACAATGTGCCCTATTATCATCAAGTCAGTTATCAATTTTCATAACATAGATCAGTATCTTTATACAGTATCAATGCATAAGCATACATACACCATAAAGGTAAATGACTCAGACATTCAAGTCATCATTATAATTAATTTATTTCAGACATACCAGTACCACTGTCCATTTTAATCTAAATGTATATTATATAATCTATGCAATTTGAACAACAGAATGATCGACCAAGATAGAATATACATTAGCTAGTATAGCATACATGTGAATCTATCAGGTTGAAATACTAAGCAGTATATATGACGTCAGTGTTTAAATTCCAAATCTAACTGGATGGTCCATTATTTTCTAAACTAAAATTGATTATTTCTCAACCATTACGAGTAGAATATCTTGAAGCGAGTCAATCACATTTTAGCAAAACAAAATAAATGGACGTGAAGCGAGTATTACATAAATAAAAGATGAGAGTTAAGTTAGTAATGAGTTGTCTTACAACATAACCATTTTCATTTTTTCCTTCATCTTATTTAATGTGATGCCACTAGTATAAATTAACAAAAGGCAATCAAAGTTGAAACTCATCATATTACAAAAGGCCATGTGAATTACCATGTAAAACATCAAAACTCTAAGTCGTGTACTAGATATTAGGTACCCTTCTAGTATATAATTCTCCTCTATATGTATTGTTATCCTATTCTTTGTTGATGCAAAACTCTTAATGAACGATCTTAATACCAATTAGTTGATTAAAGTTAATCCCAAAGCCTTATAGGGTAGTTATCAAAAGATGTGAGACGAATTTTTATCTTAAGAGTTAAAGTATGATAGAAAAAATGAAATATAATAAGTTTTTAAATATATGTAAAGTAAATGAATAATATGCAAATAGTCCAAATTTGAATATTCGAGAGATTATTTAAACTAGTTCGTACATTTAAATTAGATTGTATCTGAAATGGGTCAAAATCTGGTATGTTACATATATCATATACATGTTGCTAAATGAAATGAAATAAAAACATGAAAACAAGAAAAGGAGAAAATGAAAAAGGCAAAAGGAGAATGGAGGAAAAGGATTTGAAGACCAGAATAACATCTATCTGGCATACAAAAGATAGAGATTGTGGATCTTTTCCCATAAATGCATTCCCACCTATACTCATCATGAGGATGAGGCATCCACTATGCACGCATCATTCCACCATAACCAATAGGCATTAGGAGACATCATATTTCATTGCATCTACCTTTTAGGTGCATGCCTTTTGTTTTATTGTATAAATGATCTAGATTATATGTGATTGTTGTTCTGTTCAACCCATATATCCACCCACTACTCCAAATGGTAGGTCATCATTTGTTTTTCCCCCATTAATTATATTCAAGAAACTGCACCTGTTTTGATGATAAATTCTCAGGAGAATAGTGTAGATAGGGATCTATGATACAATCATCATATTTTAAACTTTCTGTGATATCTATCTGCTTTGACCTATTTGAGTGTTAGCATTGTAATTTTGTTGTTTGGTTTTTCATAGTTCTTAACTTCTTAACCTATTTGAGTGTTAGCAATCTAATTTTGTTGTTTGGTTTTTTTATAATTGATAACTTGTGAAGCAATTGATTGCTTTATGGTTGGACAAGACTTGTGTATGTTTGTCAACTAAAGGTAATTAAGATGATCCGGATACCACATATGTCTTTCATTTGACAATTTCAACCAAAACTCAAGTAGTAATTCTCAATGAAGAACAATGATTAAGTTTAGGATGATTCGGCGCTCATATTCTACCATTCCTTTGTAGGCTACTTTCAGTGAGTTTTTTGTGGATAAATCTCTATTATTTACATGTTTCATGTACTATATGCCAAAGTAGCATTGTGCCTCTTTTTTCTCCATTTGAAATGCATGTGGTTCGAAGTTGTTGTGTTTTATGACATCATGATGCATTTCTTGTTCATCACAAACAAAAGAAGCATATTTTGATGAAGTTGGCACCACCAACATCAGTGACAACCACCAAAAATGGATCATCTAAATTTTGATTTCTTTGGTTTGGATATTACTATTGGTGGTTTATGCAATTCACTATATTCTTACTTGATCACCATGAATATACTTTAGATTCTTAATCATTACAAAAATGGGATTAACAATTAGAAAAGCCAATATGAACATAATTAATACTGCATGGTTAAAGTAGGCTAAGAATTGTAAGGTTGGTTTTCCAGGTTGTGATAATTTAATATCTTATATTAATAGTGTAAAGTGATCTAGTAATTAAGTAAATGCCTAACCCAAAGAAGCAATAATTATTTTTGTTAAATGAAGAGGACTCTAGTACAGATTATACTATAGTGAAACAATAATCGTAGATATTTCTGTCTTCAAATTTTATAACCAATTTAATTCATTGTTTGTTACTTCTACTTCATAGTTTAATTAACCAACCAATACATTTTTAGGCCTAGATGATCAGCTTTAGATAGTAGTAGTCTCTAGCAGTCCCAATTCCATGAGTTCTACAACTCAAGCCTCTTTAGGACCCTTACTATTTGATACATTCATTTGTGTATTGATGAATGCATATTCATCTCATTTTTAGTTGCATTTTCAATCTAGTTTAGAATTCATATAGTTTAGCTTTCCTCAAGAATAGCTTTGTTTTGATCTACTTGGGTTTTTATGTTAATTTGTAAGAATTTGATACTTCTCTTGACTCCCTTTGTAGGTTTTGAATTCTATCACTTTGCAACAAGGTTGCCTAGGGGGTGCTAGTGTCGACGACCATAATTGTCCGATAGCCTTTTCGGCATTAAATACAATAAGAAATCAAGACATACAAGAGGTCGACACCTCTGTCGACCTCCCAACTCGACACACTCAATGCTCGACAGCCGTATCGACATCCAAGAGGAATGGCACTCAGTCTCACCCATGACCAAGGTCGACAACCTTGTCGACCCTTCCCATCTCAACATCATCATCGGCCAAAAATTGACTAGAAAAGCATCCCATCAATCTATAATGTTGTCTACCGGCTTTTTGACGAGCATAACTGCCCGATAGCTTTGTTGACCCTCAAGGTCGATAGTCCCGTCGAACACCAAAACTGATGGCTGAAAGTCCAAATCCATCGTCTGACGTAGTGATTGATTGATAGCCAGAGGTCGACATCGATGAAAAGTGGTCAAAACCTCAATCTTATAAATAGGCCCCCAGCGTAGCCGTACAACTCATCTCAAAATTCTAGAGATAGAAATGCCGAAAGGCTACCACAAGATCAGAGCAAGGATGAGACCTATCGACCAAGCTAGTTATATCGACCTATCTTGGCAACGCCTATCGACCTCATACATAGATTGACATATATCCTTCATCCACAATTCCAGGTTGTCGATCTCCCTTCTCAAAGGTGATCGATCTCTTCCCCAAGTTGTTGTATGTTCCCCTACTACTGCTGCAATCTAGGGTTAGTTCCTATAAGACAAACGGGGAAGGAAGTCTGCCACCACACACCGCACCGAGCCGCTTCTACCACCATCATGAACATGATGGCATCCTCTTCCTCTTCTTATGATATTAATCTCACCATGTTGAAGGAGTAGTCTTTTTACTGGGGTGTGGGGACTAGCCACACTACTCATTTCTTGCAATTTCATTCATATTCCAATTCTTATATGAACTCATTTAATTCATAACCAATCATTTATTGCATGTTTTTTGGATTGATCACCCAATTTACATGATTTATGATAATATTTTACTACAAGAACTTCATCATTTAAGATTTGAATATTGATTAGATTTGGCTGAACCCTGACGAGAACTTCTGAAGAAAAGTCTTCGGAGTAGTGGATAGAGGATTTGTAAGTAACGAGACATCGAGCTTACAGAGATATCTACTCATACAAGTTTCTGACACCAAAAGGGGAAACTTACACAACTCCAATTATATCTTCATACCAGTTTGGATTTGAATGATTGCGTAGATTTGAGTAGTGGTGGTGAATCCCAGTTCCACCCTAGTGTTTCCATCCATTGATAACTAGAACCTTAATCTTTCTCTTTTCTTTCTTGCAATTTTGGATTAATCAAACCAATTTTAACTTTTGTGATAAATACTAGTTCTTTCTAAAAATTACTTTGATTAGATAATTCTTAAAAATATTTTAACTTGGGATTCGATCCTCAACTATACTGTGATAAGATCTTCCCATTTTTGGGTGGCATTATTGCACTTTGGTTTTGGCAAACTCTAGGAATCCTATTCCTAGTGAATTTTTAGTGCGATAATATTCCATGTCATGTATTCACACACATAGTATACACATATCAAAAAACAGACCAAAATATGTTAATTACTATTAATATTTGAAGTTATAGTGAGGCTAATAAACATCGAGTCTTGGTTCAATGAAATTGAAGTTTAACATATTCAAATTTTAAAATGCATAAATATAGACCCCTGGTAAAAATTTCAAGTTAATTGAGATTTCAGTGCAACCTATAGGAGTTGATGAAATATTAACATTAATTTACTAGTTGAAAGGATATTCAATCGAACAAAAACAACCATGACACCATGCGGCCTACTTAAGGCATGTGTAAGTCATCTTCATCATGACATGTGGTTTTTATAAGAGGATGGTGACAAACTACTCCCTCCCTCCTCTTCCTCTCCTAGTTCTTATGATTCAAAAACCTTCCACAACCCCCCACTCCTTTAAAGATTGGCTATTAGATCTTATATGTCCACTATCTACCTAAACCCTAGAAACTCATTATTTCCATCACTACTAGTGACGGTGCTTAAAAAATAGAAGTGCGGTTGTGTTATAGTCCCAAGACCACTCAAGTTGTTTCAAACACTCCATACCACATCCCTATGCCCTATATAACTACTTAGATCCCTCGACCAACAGGCAATGCATACCTACAACTCAAAATCCCATTGTCTCCTTCCAACCATCCTAGCAAGATCTAGAAAGCATCTAATCATACCAAACCCCTTCAACAATTTGTCCTCCCATTACCGGTGACCATATACTACATGAATCACTAGTCTATAAAACCCTTTCACATTTATCCCATCTTGTATTAAACCCTGACTGCCAATTCCACCAACACCCCACCCCTCCAAGACTAAATATGACATCTTATGGTCCAAATACCACCTACCAAACTCGTAAGCCACCTCCAAGTCTTGTCACCACCTTTGTAATGACCTAAAGAATGATATGCAAACTAGGTTAAGGGACAATAACTTCCTCCTATCCTGCCACCATTAGTGATGTTGGCAATTGAAGTCACAATGTCAGTTCTTTTGATGATTGAGTAGTAGACTGTTTGGGGAGACTACTCAAGATTATGCACCATGGGGATCATCTCTGATCTCGGCCTAAAGAAGTATATGATGAGAGTGCATCATGTACCACTGGATATCCAAATATAATATTGATGTTAGTGAACAACTTCAGAAACATCAATTGTAAGTCAGTTATTCTTCTCCTAAAATTCATACTTAGATAATCATAATTAAAATGAAAGATCAGATGATAACTGAAATGTTTCACATTAAAAAATTAGTCATAATGAAACATCAAGCTAGTCAATCTAACACCTACAAAAAATTAAATCACATGAGAATATAAATATTATAATAATAAAGATATTAGTAATACATAAGAGAATTCATGATTATTTGGGCCATATTACTAATGAATCCAATCCTATTAAAATAATATACATTAGTGGATTTACATGAAATTATATACATTCAGAGATTGTCAAGAGTATACTATAAGACTAACTTATTCTAGTTTTAAACCCATAACCCTACATTTAATCAAATTTGAATTATTCAAAGATGGAATATTTGGTCTATTTCGATTTATGTATATTTTTTAGAGAAATATGTTTAGAAAATTAAGAACAAATATATAAATATAATAATGAAAAAGTTCAAAATTTAGGGTGCACCATATCAAAAATTATATTTAAATTTTTCATTTCATAAATGCAAATAAATACTAGATACATCCTTTCATATATTTACCTATTTTATACTTACCTATTTGATATACTTAGTATACATGAGTGTGTGCGTGTATATATATATATATATATATATATATATATATATATATATATATATATATATATATATATATATATATATATATATATATATATATGTGTGTGTGTGTGTGTGTGTGTGTGTGTGTGTGTGTGTATGTGTGTGTGTGTGTGTGTGTGTGTGGAACTTAATGCTCCTATATTAATCTAGATGCATATATATTTAGATTTACCTTTTGAATACAATGATATATGAAGTAAAAACCATGTGGTACATATATAGGCATATCATGGTATGTATTACTATATTAAATAATCTCGACACTATCGTATATTTATAAAATATGATTCACCCACCCAATGCCTTGAATTGAGCCAACCAAAACCATGGAATAATGTTATTATCTAGGATATAATTAAAGAATATAATAACATATTTCACCTAATGAAAACAAATAAGTGATTCTAAGCCCATAACCATATAGTGACTTATAATGCTTATCCTTGTTAGATTTCAAAACTTTGGATCTCATTAAACCTTGGTTGTGGAAAGCATCGAAGTCTTGCTTAGAACAATGGTACAAGATTCTCTATTCCTTTTTTTCTATATACTTCCTTGTTAAATGCATGTAACTTGGCTAAAAGTGGTGAAGCTAAAATCAACCTTTTTAATCTAACTTTCCTCTTGAAGGTAACCACTAGATTGTTGAATATTGAATAAATTAGATTTTGACATTGGCACTATAATCCAATATTTGCTACAACTCCTTAACTCGGTGGGTCATCTCTCCCAATCATGCATAGTGGATAATGGACATAGAGGTCTACACTACTATTACCCCCACAAGAGACACCTAGCCCTAAAAAGACAAAATATGAGATGGAAAGTGCCAATTGACAATTAGAAAAAATTGTAAATTTTGATATCTTCCTATTTAAAATATTGATATAAACGAATAAATTTGTTTTTGTGAACAATATTGCATAGTTGGTATATTTTTTTTACTCTTATGATTACTATCTTATAGACTTGAATCATTGAAATTGTTGATCCTTAAAATTCATGACTTATTGAAATAAGTCTACCAAATAGTCCTTAACCAGTTTGTAAATGTTTTCAATCTCTTCTTGTTGCATTTTTTAAATAGATCAATAATGAAGATTTAGTACCATCATTGGTTGACTTCTTCCTCTTTGTTCAATTGTGTGGATAATGTATCCCTTTGGGATATACATGAACTAAAGATCAATGGAAGACTTAGAAGAGACATGAAACAGAAGAGATGCCATTTGTTGGATGAAGAGTAGATAGGACTCCTGTATGTTTTAATTTATATTCCTTATGTATAGTATTCCCCCAAACACTGATGTATATGTACAAAGATATGCTTATATATTATGACACAATTTTCTTTCAAATTTGGTCATAAAGAGTGGGTCTGTACATATATTCTCATCAAAGAGACAAGATATGGGTTGTTTCAATACCCCATATGCTATTGGAAGAAACAAGTTCAAAGAAGCATTATGACTCTAGTGTGAGAATAAATATCAATCCTCTTTCTACTTTCAAGAAGGTAGGATTGAAGAAGCTGACTAAGACTTGAATGATAATAAAGTCAGCATATGATCCCATAGTAAGGCATGTTGGGATTTATTAAGTTGTCTTGGTAAAAATCGACAAATATACTTATCAAGATAACTTTGTGGTTATGGACATACAAGAAAAACATGGATCTGAACTACTTTTAGAAAGGTCATCCTAAAAGACTACTGATGTAATCATTGCAATGGGAAGATGATATTTTGTGATGGGCATTAAATGAGGGAAGTTTGGAATTCAGATTGTTAACACATTCTTTAGCACCCACCCACAATAACCCTAGATAGATGTAAGTATATTGTCAAGTCTATGCTATAAAACAAGACGGTTTGTGGGAGGCAACCCACTGCTTAGGTAAATTGTTTATATCTTATTAATTTTTAGATAATTCATTTTAGTCAATCGATGATAACTATTTAGTTTTAATGCGGGAAAAAGGGTACCATGATGAGTTTTCTTACTGAGCATGGATTCAAATAGTAAAAACTTGATGGCACTGACACCCATGTCAGTGGCATCGAGATGTTGCAACAATTTGGTTGAGATTTATAATGAAATCTTGGTGGCACTGACATACCACTAAGAAATTTTTTTGGATAAGAATAACAATGGAATTTATGACATTTACCAAAATCACCACCATATCCTGGCTACCCACTAAACTTCATTGGAACATTCTACCCTCTAGATCTAGACATGTTGCCATCCACCTTCTTCTCGTCAAGCATCTGATATCTAGTACCCCAATTCCACATTTTAGTTTAACTCTTAATGTTGGGGACATTGTTAAATTCAGTGTTAGGGATGGTATGGAATCGAATGATCACCCTTTAGTTATCTTACAATTTTTACAAATTTATTTATTTTTTCTTATTTATTTTGCTTTATTTGTTTAGTTTGTTGTTTAATTTTTATACCACATATGTATAATGTAATCGTGGATGTAAAACATGAAACATTTTAGTTAAGATTAGTGTTTTTTTTAATGGTATCCAATCCTTCAATTTGTAAAAATATGTTGTGTTAAAAATGTGTACTCTTTAAAATAGTTTTGGAGTGCATTAAATGGAGGAACTTTTTGTTTTAATCAGATTGAATATATAGTTAAAGAACAAGATACCTAACTCAACGCTAAGGCATGTGTCAGTGGATGGTATCTGAGCCCAAATCAACAAAAAACATGATCTTTCATGTCAATTTCAGAAATAAACCTGAAGGTTACCAGGTTTCACAAGTTAATGGGAGGAGGACATATCATGGTTGGGAAAGACATTGTCTATTATTTATGTGATCTTATCCACCTTCATTCATATTCATTTACCGTCATAGGGTGAGTGAGTATAATTTAAATTATTTTCTTCTTGTTGTGTTTCATGGTACAATAAGAAGCATATAGTTTGTTGATTTATTTCTCATTGAAAAATAATCTTTTTTATATCATTTAATTTGAAGAACTATATTCTTCTATGATGCCTTCAATGCATCACCAATATGAATCTTATGTTATTGTCTTCTTCTTATGATTTTTTTTATCTATAGGATTCACCATCTAGAAAGGAATGGCAACTCAATTTGTTGCTTGTGCTTCTATGAAGGTATTTTTGTAATTTTTTTATTTTAAAGTGACTTATCTGTAATAAACATTCATAAACATTGCATCTTACATTGAATATTTCATAGGCATTATTTTACCTTTTTGATATGTTTCTCCCATATTTAAGAGAGAAAATATATATCCTTACTCATTCTCTATAGTGAAATTCCAAGCATGAATTTATTTTTTTTTACTAAAAAAGCATTCAATTAAAAAATATAAGAGAAAGGGAGGGAAAACATTTCCAAATCCAACACGACATCTCTCTAAGAAATAAAGAATGATATGGATGAAGTTTTCATCTCAAATACCTTTTCACCTATACTCATTATTAGGATGGGACATCCATTACATGCATATACTATATACATAAGAAATAGTAATTAGACTATATATATTTATATATGCATTATATTTATCATTTAGGCACATCATGCTTTCTTTATTTCAAAATTTTTTTGGATTATTCTTGCATACCCTACTTTCAATCCATCCATTTTATCCACATGTTGTTGTGCAAAGTAGTCCACCACCATGTTGCTTTTCCTCATCGATATTTATTTTGAGAATTGCTTCTGTGTGGAATATATTTTATGATCAGACCATTGCAAATAGGAAGATCACATGGTGCACCAAGTGTTTGTTCGACTAATCATGATGTTTTCCTACACCAAGTTAATTGCATTTTGATTACTTTTTTTGTTGAAATTTGTTATAAAATGATTGTTTGATGTAGAGCAGTTACTTATTTTGTGCTTGGTGAGGGATGGTTTGGGATTGACTAAGGGAGGGAAGTTAGGAGAATTACAACCAAGTAATTGTATTCTTTCTAAATTTTGAAAAAAAATATTGAGTTATGTTTCTCGAGGGCGAACAATTTTAAGTTTAGGGGGTTTTGATACATACAAATTTTTCATTATTATATAGACTAGTTAATGTGATTTTTCATTATGTTTGTTATCAAGGATATGTGTTTTCACTCATATTATGTGAAACTAGCTTGTAATACTCTTTTGCATCAATTTCACATATTTAACTGCTTTGAACATGAAATTATCACTTCAAAGGAGCAAATTCTGCAAAAATAAGAGCCAATAAGACCCATCTTAATGATTTCATCATGCAAAAATAATTAAAAAGTTCATAGAAAAGTTGAGAGTATTTATAACAATCTTGGTGTCACCAAGAGTGCACCTCAAATATCACATTATCAAATCAATTCTAGAGACACCCCTGTCGGTGGTACCGAAATTCTTATGACCAGATAAGGGATTGATAAAGTTGGTGCTATTGATGTCAAAGTATAAATATCAAGATTTCAAATAAAAACCCAACTATTTGGATCTTTTCTTGGTGACTTCGGTTTCTATAAACCCCAGGCATGATGGCCATCAACAAAACATCAAAGAGCAATGGATATCTAGCCCGTAGAGAAGTGATTTGGTGGCTAAAATGTCGTATGTTTCTACTCATCTTTGTAGGGCATCTTCATTATTCACTGTTACTCAGTTCCAACTAATTATTTTTATATTTCCTTTCTATTGTGAAATCTTTTTTGATACTATGTTCAATATGCGAGGCTAATCTCCTCTTCTATAGGATATGAGGGTACCCCAATATTAAATTGTACTTGACAATATTTGTCTAGAATTAAATTTTATTACTTGGATTTTTCATGATAATATGCTTTTTGATCAACATGTTCATGTTTCATATGCTTTTCCACTATCAAAGTAGGATCAAATATTGAAAAAACTATCATTGCCACAATGACTAGTGTATTGTTTTCAATAAGGCAAAATAAGATTAAGCATGAACTTTAGGAAGCCAAGAAGTCAGTCGGCCAAGAAGTTGTAGAATTTCACTCAGACTAACAATTGTAAAATTTAGTATCTAGATAGAGACCATTAACTGTTTAGTAATTTCCTTAAACAATGCATAAGTGGGATTTTCACTATATTAAATAGTGCATTACGGTGCAAAAGTGGATAATGCAAACTGCAAATCCTTAATTCTTATTAAGAAATGGCTAATAACTTTTGGATAGATTAAAATCAAGTGTAATTGTATTGTGGTGAAATCAATTATCATAGAGAATCCTTTTCTCTAATCTAAGACTATATTCCTAATTTCCTTATTAATTTCGTATTTAATTTGTAATCATCCCACTCAATCTTTTATCTCATCCTAGCTGATTTGGTATTAGTTAATAGTATCTCTAGAATTTTTTTTCCTGAGTTTGACTCTTTTGGTATTATTTCAAGACTTACACTTGCATTTTGCATATGTGACAAACTTGTGTCACCCCTCTCCCAAAATAAAGTCATTTCACCATTATAAAGAACAAATGAAGCTTCCTTTGGGGTGATTATTAGGAAAAGTCAAGATCATATCTTGTAGATTGACACATCATATGTAAACCCAAATCACAAGGTGGTTGGAGCATTATCAATATCAAATGCACTCACATTGCCTCATCAACAAAATCATTTCCTTGCTTTTTGTGGTTGTAGTAACACCATTTGGAACTATAACATTTTGAAAACTAGTACAAAACTATAACATCTTGGCACAATACAAAAAATATTACATTAAATAACCTGGTATCTTCATATATTCACATCTCCGCACATAATACATTTTCAACGAATCCTTTGCTTGAGTTTGGTTCAACACATAGTATGAAACTTGGTATATCTATTCTTGTCCATATCAAGGATATAGCAATTTTCAATCATAGATACTACTATTTTCTAATTGAATAACTCCCTCAAGTGTTGTCTCTCTTCATGTAGTTATTCACCTAATGATTTGTCCCTCATATTAAATCACCTCAATTCATTGACAAATATTTCTTGTTGGATTAGGCGCTACATGAAAGACCCTTGAACTTGCCTTTTTGTTTAACATTCTTGATTATCATAATTATATTCTTAAAAATTTTATCAAATCTTAATATGTTCTTTAATATCTTTTGATAAGATTAAGTTTCAAGTTTGGTCTTATTTGGACACTGTTTGAACAAGTTATGCATATATGTGTTTGTTTTGGACTTAATTGCAATGTACCCATACCAAATAATTTTTTGGCAATTTGTCACATGCTTGTTGTTCCTCACATGTTTTCACATCATATTATATATGGCCATGCTTTGGGGAACCTTGTTACATCTTGGTTTGAATGGTGACATCTTGTGTTGAGATTAGGGTTGCATGGATGCCCTAACTCATGGTTGGCCTTGGGTGTTGACCACCTTGTGTTGGTGGTCACCGAGGATTTGGCTCTAGGGATTGTGGTCACCAATGTTTCTTGTGAGAAACCTAGGGTTGGTTGTTATTGAGATTTTTACCTCTCTTGGTCGCCAACAATTCTAGGGTTAGCCATAGTTTGCTTTTCTGACCATCTTGGTCGCTAAGGATTCCAAGTGGTCTCTATCTTTTTTTATCACCTTGGTCGTTATGTTTTCTGATGCCCCTTGGTCTATGAGTTTTCTTGGTGGGGTGGAATGGTTTGTGTTTGACTTATATGGATGGATGGGATGCTTGCATGGATGTTGTCTCTGGGACACATAGCATGCTTGGCTTGACACCTCACCCTTTCTTTCTCTCTCTAACCCTAAGCTATATGTGAGACTCTTGACGTTGAGTTTTGGTTCAACATGCTTTCTTATCATAATTAAGTGTTTAAAACCTTATTTAAACCTTTTTATTCTCTTTGATATCATGTGACAAGCTTAAGTTCCAAGTTTGGTCCAGTTTGGACACTGTTTGTGCAAGTTATGCAATTTTGTGCACGTTTCGGACTTGTATAAAATATGCCCACATATATGGTTTTGTTTCAATTTGTCACATTTATATGATGTTTCATAAGTTTTTATATCATGTATGATGTTCTTTCACCTTGGGGAACCTTGTTGTACCTTTGGATGAGAGGTGAGAACTTAGTTGAGAACTAGTGTTTCTCCCTATGCATGGATGATGGAGTTACTAGGTGTATAACCAAGGAAACTGATGGTTTGTCCTTGTATGGGTGACAACATATGGTTCTCTTAGATGTATAGAGGTCTATGGTTCACCTTATAAGTGGAACAACCAATGGTTGAGGTGGTTGAAGGCCTTCAACTAATGGTAGGGCATATTTCTCCTTTTTGGCTGTTTGTGGCTAAGCGTGGGACCCTATGGTTCTAGTAAGTGGTGGAGATCGATGGATAGCCTAGATTTCAAGTTTTATGGCCCTTATAGATTCAACAAACTATTGTTAGGCAGAATAACAACCGATGGACATGCTATCTTACATGCAAGATGAACTTTGACACATGGCAAATTAGTAGGACACCTCAAGATTCTCTTCCTTCTTGTCCATAAGATTTATACACCCTTCCTTTAGCACCCAAACGAACCTTTTGGATCCTTATCACTTCCCTTCTATCTAGATATTCTTCTTACCATGTTTGGTGGAGAAAAGGGTGCCTAAGGTAGAAGAAGGTGGGTGGATTTCTTACATGTGTGGCTAAAGCTCGGATCTACCCTCCTTTACAGTTTATGGAGCTTCCTTTGCTTGTTTCTAACCTAAGCAATTAAGTTCTTCCTTCTCTCCTTCATTACTCTTTCTATCCTACCTCTTCCTTCCTCCTTGTACACAACCATGGATTTTCATGGTAGGGTTTGATCTAAAGCTTAAAGAACCCTTCTTTCTTGCTATCTTGACCTAGGGTTAGTTCTATTTCTTTGAGAAGAAGCTTGTTTGGCCATGTGGAGAGCTAAGCTAGAGTTCTCTACCTCCTTTCATTGAGCTACCTTGCTGTCTGGATTTGGCTCTTCTCCCTATAGGCGAATTATATAACTTTCTTCACGTTTATTTCTTACTACTATCTTACATACTTATGATCTTGCTTAAAAACGAAGTTCTAAGCATAAAGAAGATATCTTTTCCTAGGGTTCAAACTTAAGTGATGTTCCTTGCGTAGTTTATAACCCTAGATGAACTTGAAATCTGATGCATGATCTTCTTGAGGTAGAAGAAGCGTTAGGCCATGAATAACCATGAACTTGTGATACTTTTGGGGTCACAAATGATGGTTCCTTCTATGTGATAATGAACTTATTTCCTTCTTTTCTTGGTGGTTGATTGTTTGGCACCTATGAACAACTGATGGTATCTACTTTGTTGTTGTTTTAATGACTCTAGTGAACCCTAGAACAGAAGGCCATGTTTCATTGGTCACCAATTGTGACACCTTGTCATGCTAAACGAGATTACTCAAAACACAAAACACAATCAACTACTAATTAATCACATAGTCAAAAATATGAAACAATTAAAACCGATTCCAACAATGTAAATAAACTCTAGAACATTTGTAAAAGGTCCATCATTCCATTCTCATATACTTTAACAAGCATTTGCATATGGGTCCAAAGACCTCAGTCACATCCTGCATACAAAAGATATTTCACATGTATGTGCCATATATTTACAAACATTGGCCTAATACCAAAACCTCATGTCGATACAAATATATCATCTAGAAAACACATCCCATACCAGGACCTGAGAGTACGGGGATGACACTAGGACTCTACTACTAACATCAATGACTAACATCTACAACAAACCAACCTTCTGAATCTATTAATCACCAGGTTGGTTCTCTTCCACAGCACGACCTCGACCTCGTTGCCCGTGACCACCTAAAAAATGTGGTGACCCACGGGTGAGACCCAGTCCCAGCGAGAGATATAACTCTCTCCAACATATATTGATTATAACATTAATTAACAGTAAATACATTGAGCAATTAGGATATTGAATAAACAATATGAACAGATTGAACAGTTTAAGCATACTAAGTACTTAAGCAAATAAGTTGTAACATCAAGTAGAATTGTACAATTGTCATAAGTCTGCATCATGTAAGAACTATGTAGTGTAAAGACAAGACAAGGGTTAATCAACCAATGTGATACGTATTAAACCCTAGCAATTATACTACACAGCTGGTATTATATCTTTTATTATTATGCCCTAGGGAGTTTGAGTTGTACCACTCAAAGTCCAACTGACCACTGCGAAGTGCTATTCAATTCCGTATAAGATCTAGGAGTGCCGATATCCTAAGATCTCTTCCCCTCGGTCAATATGAGTAAACTGTAGTGACATACCAGTCAAACTGCCAACAGTGACATATAGTCAACTGATAACAACTAGTCCGTACTTGGTACAAGTTACGACACTAGAAAATAGGGTATACAAAACCCTCTAATCCGAGGTACAACCGCAGCTGTCCTCAATCACATCAAATATCTGAGTCATGACCATAGCCATCCTCCATAACCTACATTTGTGGATGACAAGTATATATCCTCAACTTGCCACCCCCGCATACTCAACAGTATGTGCTCCGAGTTTCCCTTGGGAATACTCCTTTCACCATCCAGTAAGTTCTGACACTGAAGATGGCTCTACGGCATAGGGCTCTACATGATTAATGTTACACTTGATTAATTACTGCCAATTGAATGCATTAAGACTTTATCATACAAGTGGACATTCAAACCCTAATTCTTTTCTAACAAAAGTATATGTATAACAACTTCAAAAGATATAAAACATTTGAGATATAAATTTTAATCACATTACCACATCTATAATTCATTGTAAATTAACAGACCACACTTATCATCATACTATTGCAAGATACCAATATCTTATCACAAGTTCCAGGGTTTTAACCCTTATTGGAACAAGAAGAGGATTTCACCTCAATCATGGCTTCAAACATTCCCAAAGGTATTTAAGACCATCACATTATTCATAGTAAGGTTATCATCATCATTCCATGCCTTAAACAAGGCTGAAAAGATCATTAGCACATGTATGTCCATAAATTTTAACATGACAAGGCACTATGATATTCAAATAATACTACATTGTGGTTTCAACATAAGAAGAGTGTAATTCATTATCACATTAATCATTCAAGAGGTCTGATTATAACCAATCAACATCATATAATTACATTAAGGTTAAGTATAACAAGCTAGATCACATGGGAGTTACACATCCACTCATTACATTGATTTATCAAATATAACTATATAATGGCAAAGGTAAGACTACCAATTAATGGTATTGAACCATTGAATTATCTTCACTATGACCTACATATAATAACATGTGATTTATTCTAATCCATTGGATGTTAATGCATCCAATATTATTCATTGGATCAGGTTCATTGTTCAAGGTTACCAATTGAAGTATAGGTCTAACCATTAGATCAATTGAACCAAGGAACCATTGGTTCAAGGTATAGTCAAATCTACAATTACATTCCTAATTCATCATATATGATGATGACCTGATACACCGTTAATTGTGATCATTAGGTCACCATTGGTTTCTAGATCAAAAATACATTCAATTAACATCATCAAATAATAAGCCAATATCATCATCAATTGATAACATCATTAAAATACTTAGTGGATGATAATTAAATGTCTAATTGAGTCAAAACCTGACCTAAGTTGGTGACCATAGGTTGTCATCATAAATTGGACACCCTTGATCATGAACATCAGTTTCCAAGACAGCAACACTATTGGTTGTTGAATGGTATGACAATCAATTATGTGACAGGGAAGGAAATAGCGTGAAAAACCTAATTTGAACCATCATTTGTTTTGTACATAGCACCATAGGTTGTTGCTATCAACCTGTCCCAGATCATGTTACACCTTATAAAGGATGTACACATGTTTACAGGTTCATATAGAACTGGAATAAAACAGGAAACACCACAAAATTCGTAATTCTAAACAAACATGATTTCTCTATGCTTAGATCATCACATTCAAGCATGATCATGAACCAACAAGCTTCTAGTAAGCAATATAAGTGAAGAATGTTATATAACTTGCCTCTATAGAGTAGGTCAGATATCCAAAAGCAAAAATCTAGAGCAAATAGGGTAACAAAACCTTGGATTCAGATCTGAACTTGGCCAACTATGCAATTCTCTCCACAAACAAGCAAAACCCTAGAAAAGAAACTAGAAGGAAGGAGTTTTGAGTTCTAGGGAAAATTTCACCATGGAAAACCATGGTTCCGACCTGGAGAGATGTAGGAGGAAGAGGAACAAAGAATTAAATGGAGGAAATAAGGAAAAACGTACACTTTTAGGTCAATATCACTAGGGGGAAGCTTCATACACCCAAAAAGAGAATCAATTTCAACCCTAGAATTTGTTTCCATGAGAATCCCCACTTTCTTCTTCCTTGGGCAGAAAAAATCGCAGCTGAACAGAGGGAGTATGAATCTGGGAGAAGGAGAGAGATAATGGAGAGGAAATGGCTCGTTTGGGGGTTTTTGGATAAGTATATGACACTTTAATATTAAGAAAAAGAAAAAGTTGTAATTCTAGTATATATCCAAGTGCCCATGGCTTTAAATTATTAAAAATACATAAGCACACACCCAAGCATCTCTCCCCCCGTCCCTCTATACCTTCTTAGCTTTCCTTTGGCGAAATTCCCAGCCAATCACATAATTCCTTAGTTGATAGCTACTAAAGGTAGCTCATCCATGAAGGGAAAAACCCTAAAATACCCTTGATAAAAACACCTTCCAACCATGGCTCAACTAGGAGCCCCATGGATCAAAAATCTCAAGAATGATAATATAACAACTAAGGAACATAATTTATGTGACAAATTTCAAAGAAAACCCCTCAATTGGGTATTTTGCAGAAAAGTCCAAAATGTACAGAAAATTGCATAACTTTCTCAAACAATGTCCAAATTGGACCAAATTTGAAACTTAAGCTTGTATTATGATTCCAAAACATATAAAAAGGTTATATTAGGGTTATAAGCATTAAATTATGGTAATTAAGCTCATTCAACTCATTAAGTAAGTTCAAGGCCTTACAACTATAAACCCCTAATAAGGATTTCACCCCGAAATCCTATGCAAAAAGAGATGGGTATTTTCTACGCATCTCATTCTCTAGTTCCCATGTGGCTTCCTCTATGCCATGATGATTCCACAAAACTTTCACTAGTATTATATCTTTTCTCTTCAACTTTTTCACCCTTCTATCCAGGATTAACACAGGACCCTCAACATAGGAGATATCCTCATCTAACTCAACCTCTACTGGTTGGATTGTCTGGTCAGTATCTGGATGGAATTTCCTCAACATAGAGATGTGAAAGACATTATGCAATCTATGTAACTCTGGTGGTAGCTCCAACTTATATGGTACCTTTCCAACACGTGCTAGGATAGGGTGTGGTCCCATAAATCTAGGAGTCAACTTACCCTTCTTTCCAAACCTCAACACACCTTTCCATGGAGAAACCTTAAGATATACTCTATCTCCCACTTGGAACTCAAGTGGTCTGCGTCGATTGTCTGCATAAGATTTCTGCCTATCCTGGGCTGCTTTCAGTTGTTGTTGTATCACTTTAATCTTTTCTGTAGTCTGCTGTACTAGCTCAGGACCCAAAAGTTGATATTCACCTGTCTCATACCAGCAAAGAGGAGACCGACATCGTCTCCCATACAGAGCTTCATAAGGAGCCATATCTATGCTTCTTTGATAGCTATTATTGTATGCAAACTCTATCATTGTTAGATGTACATCCCAACTACCAAGAAATTGCAGCACACATGCCCTCAAGAGATCCTCAAAAGTCTGAATAGTCCTTTCAGACTGGCCATCAGTCTGCGGATGAAAAGATGTATTGAATCTCAGCTGTGTTCCCATTGCTGAATGCAGACGCTCCCAAAAATGACTTGTAAACTGTGGACCTATATCAGAAACTATAGTCACTGGAATGCCATGCAAACGGACTATCTCATCAACATATATTTGTGCCAATTTCTCTACTGTAAATGTCATCTTAACTGGTAGAAAATGAGCTGACTTAGTCAATTTGTCTACTATCACCCATATGGAATCATGACCCTTGGCTGTCCTAGGAAGAACAACCACAAAGTCCATAGTAATATGATCCCATTTCCACTGTGGTATTGGCAATGGTTGTAATGTCCCTGCAGGCTTCTGGTGCTCAGCCTTCCCCTGCTGAAAAACTAGACATTTGGTAATGAACTCTGCCACATCACGCTTTAGACATGGTCACCAATACATGTCCTTCAAATTTTGGTACATCTTGGTACTTCCAGGATGCATTGCATACATGGAGGAGTGAGCCTCCTCAAGTACCATCTTCCTCAACCCATCAACATCAGGAATTACTATCCTATTATGGTAACAAACTATACCATCATCTGCCTCGTGAAATCCATCATACTTTTCACTGTCAATCCCTGATTGGATATTCTGTATCATAGTATCATTTTCTTGTGCATCATGAATCTGCTGTCTTAAGGTAGGTTTCACTTGTAACTGTGCCAACAATCCTGCCAACAAGGAAACTTCTAGTTGTACATTCATCTGGCGAAGAGACACTAGCATATCTCTCTTATGGCACATCATGGAATTTAATTGTGCATTATCTACCATTAATGATGAAGACAACTTTCTACTCAATGCATCAGCTACCACATTAGCTTTCCCTGGATGGTAGTCTATTGTGCAATCATAATCCTTAATCAACTCCATCCATCTCCTCTGCCTCATATTCAACTCCTATTTTGAGAAAATATACTGTAGATTCTTGTGGTCAGTGAAGATCTGACACTTTTCTCCATAAAGATAGTGTCTCCAGATCTTTAAGGCATGGACCACTGATGTAAGCTCTAGATCGTGTGTTGGGTAATTCTCCTCATGTTTCTTAAGCTGTTGTGAAGCAAAAGAAATCACATTTTTATCCTGCATCAACACACATCCCAACCCATTCTTTGAAGCATCACAAAAGACAATATAGCCTTTTCCTTGCTCTGGCAGTACTAACACTGGTGCACTAGTCAAAATTTCCTTCAAAAGCTGGAAGGAACGTTGACACTTGTCATTCCAAGCAAAAGGAACATCCTTTCTGGTTAACCTAGTTAGGGGTAACACTATAGAACTGAAGTCTTTGATGAACCTCCTGTAGTAACCTGCCAGACCTAGCAAACTACGGATCTCTGTCAGTGTCTTTGGTTGTTCCCATTCTAGTATAGATTCCACTTTCTTGGGATCAACACAAATGCCTTTTGCAGATATAACATGGCCCAGAAAAGACACTTCAGATAACCAAAATTCACACTTGCTTAACTTAGCATATAGTTGATGCTGCCTCAACAATGTCAGTGCCTAGTGAAGGTGTTGCTCATGTTGTTGACTATGCTTGGAGTACATCAGGATATCATCTATGAACACAACCACACACTAATCAAGATAAGATCTAAACACCCTATTCATCAGATCCATAAAAGCTGTAGGTGCATTGGTTAGCCCAAACGGCATAACCACAAACTCATAATGACCATACCTAGTCCTAAAAGCTGACTTGGATATGTCATCATCCTTAATTCTCAATTGATGGTAACCTAACCTCAGGTCTATCTTTGAAAACACAGTGGCACCTCTCAACTAAACAAAAAGATCATCAATCCTCAGCAAAGGATACTTATTCTTTATTGTCACCTTGTTCAACTGTCTATAGTCTATACACAACCTCATTGAACCATCCTTCTTTTTAACAAACAAAACGGGAGCACCCAAAGGGGAAGTGCTCGGCCTGATAAAACCCTTCTCTAACAGTTATTGTAATTGTTTCTTTAACTCCTGCATCTCTGCTGGTGCCATTCTGTATGCTGACTGTGTTATGGGTTGTGTTCCAGGAACAAGATTGATCTCAAACTCAATCTCTCTAGGAGGGGGAATGCTAGGAAATTCCTCAGGAAAGACATCCTCAAATTCTCGCACCACTGGTACCTCCTGGATACTAGGACCTACCGCCTTGGTATCCACAACATGAGCTAAGAAAGCCTCACATCCTTGTCTCATCAATTGTTCAAATGTCATGGTTGACATCAAACATGTAGGAAGAATCTTTCTATTACCCTGAAAAATCCACTGTACATCTCCATCGTGGAATGTCGCCACCTTAGTACTACATTTCAAGATTACCTTGTATTTTTCTAAGGTATCCATTCCTAGGATTACATCAAAACCATGCATGCCAAGTGGTAAAAGATCCACTTGAATGTTGTGTCCAGAAAAAGAAAGAACACAAGAAGGGCACACCTCCTGTAACTCGGCAGAATCAACCAAAGGAGTCTCTAGCCATAGGCTATCAGATCTAAGGCTAACAGGTAGATAACAACTATCTATCACCTCTCTGGTGATAAAAGAGTGTGTCACACCCGGGTCTACTAACACAAATATGAAACAAGACGCAGACATATTAGAATGAAATAACTCCATCTGACCTGTCACAACTCGAGGATTGACCACTGCTTCTGGCTGGGTCATGGCATAGAACCTTGCTGTCTCCTATTGTCGTCCACGTCCTCTACTTGCTTGTCTATAGGATCCTTCTTGGGATGCCTAACCACATCCTCTGCCACTGCCACTACTAAACTGTCATTGTTGTGGACCTTGTTGACTTTGCCTTGGCTGCTGAGTCACCTCCTCATCTTTCATAGGGCAATGAGGTCTTGTATGCCCCACTTTCCCACACTTGTAACATGTTCTGGTGTCCTGATATGGCCTAAACGGCACTGTCACTTAAATTGATGAGGTACTGCAGGCTCTAGTCAGTGGAAAATTATGACCTCTACCCTGACTCGGGGTCCACTGTGATGGTGCATGCAATCTTGGTTCAGTGAAGGTTGACCTTGGTTGTGACAGTGGTGGGAAAAACCTTGTGTTCTTAAAGCCTCCAGATGATTGCCCTTGAAACTGCATAGGTCGCATCTTAGCATTAGCTTCATGCTTCTCTATGGAAGACCTCTCAAACCTCTTGACATATTCCACAAATGTGGAAAACCTTTCCCTATTCTCCAAGGCTGATGCTATAGTAGTCAACTCCGTACTCAGACCCATCTCAAATATCTGAATCCTTTCCTTGTCTTTTGCTGCCATGTGGGGGCAGAACCTCAGAAGTTCCATAAACTTTGATTCATACTCATTGATAGTCATAGATCCTTGACAAATCTTCTTGAACTGAGAGATTTTCTCATCTAGGTAGGTCTCTGGAAAATATCGACTAACAAATTCCCTTCAAAACTCCTCCCATCCTATCACAACTCCTGTCCTTTTCTCCTCTTCTATGGCCCACCAGTGGCCAGCACTACCCTTTAACAAGTATACAACATGCTTAACTTTGTCTTCTTTAGTGATGTTTAGGATTTTGAATGCCTTTTCCAACTTAGTCAACCACATGTCAGCGTCTGCTGGATCAGAAGTACCTGCATATTCAATTGCCCCAACACGTCTAAGACGTTTAAATGTCTTCCCGACACCTTGGGCCTCCACATTAGAGGCGACTACCCTAGCTTGAGGTGTTGGTGCTCTGTCAGCAATATGTGTAATTGTGGCCATCATCTGTCTAAACATAGACTAAAACTCAAGATTGGCCATCATTGTTGGGTCTAGATGAGGCATTGCGGGCTGCTCTGGCCCTGCTTCTGGCACTCTCTCATCGCGTGTCTGCCTCCCTGCACCTCCTCCTGGTGCAACATAGCTACTCTCAACATGTTATTCATGTCCTCCAGACATATATGCATAAGCATAAACTATGATAAGATATGTTGGATACATAAGAACAAACTCAAACCTAATTCCTATGTCCCTGTAGACTCAGTAAACCTAGAGCTCTGATACCAACTTAACTATGACACCTCGTCATGCTAAATGAGATTACTCAAAACACAAAATACGATCAACTACTAATTAATCACATAGTCAAAAATATGAAACAATTAAAACCGATTCCAACAATGTAAATAAACTCTAGAACATTTATAAAAGGTCCATCATTCCATTCTCATATACTTTAACAAGCATTTGCATATGGGTCCAAAGACCTCAGTCACATCCTGCATACAAAAGATATTTCACATGTACATGCCATATATTTACAAACATTGGCCTAATACCAAAATCTTGTGTCGATATAAATATATCATCTAGAAAACACATCCCATACTAGGACCTGAGAGTACAGGGACGACACTAGGACTCTACTACTAACATCTATGACTAACATATACAACTAACCAACCTTCTGAATCTATTGATCACCAGGTTGGTTCTCTTCCATAGAACGACCTCAACCTCATTGCCTGCGACCACCTAAAAAAAATGTGGTGACCCACGGGTGAGACCCAGTCCTAGCGAGAGATATAACTCTCTCCAACATATATTGATTATAACATTAATTATCAATAAATACATTGAGAAGTTAGGATATTGAATAAACAATATGAACAGATTGAACAGTTTAAGCATACTAAGTAGTTAAGAAAATAAGTTGTAACATCAAGTAGAATTGTACAATTGTCATAAGTCTGCATCATGTAAGAACTATGTAGTGTAAAGACAAGACAAGGGTTAATCAACCAATGTGATACGTATTAAACCCTAGCAATTATACTAAACAGCTGGTATTATATCTTTTATTATTATGCCCTGGGGAGTTTGAGTCATACCACTCAAAGTCCAACTGACCACTGCAAAGTGCTATTCAGTTCCGTATAAGATCTAGGAGTGCCGGTATCCTAAGATCTCTTCCCCTCAGTTATTACGAGTAAACGGCAGTGACATACCAGCCAAACTGCCAACAATGACATATATTCAACTGATAACAACTAGTCCGTACTTGGTACAAGTTACGACACTAGAAAATAGGGTATACAAAACCCTCTAATCCAAGGTACAATTGCAGCTGTCCTCAATCACATCAAATATCTGAGGCATGACCATATCCATCCTCCATAACCTACATTTGTGGATGACAAATATATATACTCAACTTGTCACCCTCGCATACTCAACAATATGCGCTCCGAGTTTCCCTTGGGAATACTCGTTTCACCATCCAGTAAGTTCTGACACTGAAGATGGCTCTACGACATAGGGCTCTACATGATTAAGGTTACACTTGATTAATTACTGCCAATTGAATGCATTAAGGCTTTATCATACAAGTGGACATTCGAACCCTAATTCTTTTCTAACAAGAGTATATGTATAACAACTTCAAAAGATATAAAACATTTGAGATATAAATCTTAATCACATTACCACAACTATCATTCATTGCAAATTAACAGACCACACTTATCATCATACTATTGCAAGATACCAATATCTTACCACAAGTTCCAGGGTTTTAAACCTTATTGGAACAAGAAGAGGATTTCACCTCAATCATGGATTCAAACATTCCCAAAGGTCTTTAAGACCATCACATTAATCATAGTAAGGTTATCATCATCATTTCATGCATTAAACAAGACTGAAAAGATCATTAGCACATGTATGTCCATAGATTTTAACATGGCAAGGCACTATGATATTCAAATAATACTACATTGTGGTTTCAGCATAAGAAGACTGTAATTCATTATCACATTAATCATTCAAGAGGTATGATTATAACCAATCAACATCATATAATTACATTAAGGTTAAGTATAACAAGCTAGATCACATGGGAGTTACACATCCACTCATTACATTGATTTATCAAATATAACTATATAATGGCAAAGGTAAGACTACCAATTAATGGTATTGAACCATTGAATTATCTTCACTATGACCCACATATAATAACATGTGATTTATTCTAATCTATTGGATGTTAAAGCATCCAATATTATTCATTGGATCTGGTTCATTTTTCAAGGTTACCAATTGAAGTATAGGTCTAACCATTAGATCAATTGAACCAAGGAACCATTGGTTCAAGGTATAGTCAAATCTACAATTACATTCCTAATTCATCAAGTATGATGATGACCTGATCCACCATTAATTGTGATCATTAGGTCACCATTGGTTGCTAGATCAGTAATACATTCAATTAACATCATCAAATAATAAGCCAATATCATCATCAATTTATAACATCATTAAAATACTTAGTGGATGATATTTAAATGTCTAATTGAGTCAAAACCTGACCTAAGGTGGTGACCATAGGTTGTCACCATAAATTGGACACCATTGATCACGAACATCAGTTGCCAAGATAGCAACAGTATTGGTTGTTGAATGGTATGACAATCAGTTATGTGATAGGGAAGGAAATAGCTTGAAAACCCTAATTTGAACCATCATTTGTTTTGTACATAGCACCATAGGTTGTTGCTATCGACCTGTCCCAGATCATGTTAAACCTTATAAAGGATGTACACATGTTTACAGGTTCATATCGAATTGGAATAAAACAGGAAACACCACAAAATTCGTAATTCTAAACAAGCATGATTTATCTATGCTTAGATCATCACATTCAAGCATAATCATGAACAAACAAGCTTCTAGTAAGAAATATAAGTGAAGAATGTTATATAACTTGCCTCTATAGAGTAGATCAGATATCCAAAAGCAAAAATCTCAAGCAAATAGGTCAACGAAACCTTGGATTCAGATCTGAACTTGGCCAACTATGCAATTCTCTCCACAAACAAGCAAAACCCTAGAAAAGAAACTAGAAGGAAGGAGTTTTGAGTTCTAGGGGAACTTTCACCATGGAAAACCATGGTTCTGACCTGGAGAGATGTAGGAGGAAGAGGAAAAAAGAATTAAATGGAGGAAATAAGGAAAAACTTACACTTTTAGGTCAATATCACTAGGGGAAGCTTCATACACCCAAAAAGAGAATCAATTTCAACCCTAGAATTAGTTTCCAAGATAATCCCCACTTTCTTCTTCCTTGGGCAGAATAAATCGCAGCTGAACAGAGGGAGTAGGAAGATGGGAGAAGGTGAGAGATAATGGAGAGGAAATGGCTCGTTTGGGGGCTTTTGGATAAGTATATGGCACTTTAATATTAATAAAAAGAAAAAGTTACAATTCTAGTATATATCCAAGTGTCCATGGCTTTAAATTATTAAAAATACATAAGAACACACACAAGCAGCTCTCCCACCGTCCCTATAGACCTGCTTAGCTTTCATTTGGAGAAATTCCCAGCCAATCTCATAATTCCTTAGTTGACTACTAAAGGTAGCTCATCCATGAAGGGAAAAACCCTAAAATACCCTTGATAAAAACACCTTCAAACCATGGCTCAACTAGGAGCTCCATGGCTCAAAAATCTCAAGAATGATAATATAACAAGTAAGGAACATAATTTATGTGACAAATTGCAAAGAAAACCCCTCAATTGGGTAAATTGTAGAAAAGTCCAAAATGTACAGAAAATTGCATAACTTGCTCAAACAGTGTCCAAATTGGACCAAATGTGAAACTTAAGCGTGTCTTATGATTTCAAAATATATCAAAAGGTTATATTAGGGTTATAAGCATTAATTTATGGTAATTAAGCTCATTAAAATCATTAAGTAAGTTCAAGGCCTTACACCAATGGTCGGTGGTTTCCCTAACCCTAGAAAATAATGGTCTTTTTCTATGTGTGAGAGTTGTTTTTCTCTTTGCTTCATCATCTGATGGTTGGGCCCTTGTGACAACTGATGGTAGGAACTTGGTTCTATTTTGAACCTTCTTATAGAAATTGGAACTGATGGCTATGTTCTTCCAAGGTGGGTGGTTGTTAATGCTCCCTTCAAGTCATTCTAAATGATGGGTTACTTAGGATTTAAGGTTGTTTTCCATCTTGGTGCTTGACCTGGTGGTCGATTTTACTTGATATTTTGTTTGGCTTTTGTGTGCCAACCGATGGTGGTATCTTTGCTATTATTTTAGATGTTATATCTTGAGCACAACCGGTGGGCATGTTTATCCCTTAACAACTGATGGTTAGGGTTCCCATATGCGATGGTCTTTAATGACTCTAAGTGGTTACTCAAATAATGTTTTTCTTGGTTTGACAAGTGATGGTTTTGACTTTGTTTGTACGTTCAGAGGAAGCAACAGTAGACAAATGATAGGTCACCACATTCTTTTAGGTGATCAGAAGTAGCGGAAGCTGACCCGTGGCTACGAGGAGGAGCTAAGGTGGTGTACCTTATAAATGGTTGTTTAGATGTCTAGTGTGTCCTAGAGTTGTCCATGTACTCTCAGGTCCGGGCGGGAAAGTTTGTATATGATGTTTCAATCAACTCAAGCATTTAGTAGCATTGTGATGCTTGTACATGTGGTATATGTGGTACTTGTGGATCATGTTCTTATATATGTATATGTGGTGCTGAGGCCATAGATAAGTTGTAAAAGATTATTGACATGATATATGAATAAAAGTAAAATGTTGGGCTTCTATGCAATGTTTTTGAGCATGTTGAAGATGTTGAATACATTTTCATTTGATCTATTTTCTAGTTTTATGTTTAAATAGTGATCATTTGTGTTTTTTGTTTTGAGTAATCTCATTTACCATGATGCATTCTCACAAGTTGGTATCAGAGCTCTAGGTTCATTGAGTCTACAGGGATACTAGGAATTAGGACTAGGATGATGACCAAGTAAGGAACATAACATTTGAACCTGATGCATACTGCCTAATCTGAGTACTTGGATACCCTGGCCAGGAATTCTGTTACTGAAGAAAAGGTAAGTATGGAATTCTTATGTTGTTATATTTTTTATTACACTAATCATGTAATCATTTTGAAATAATCCATAGAGCATAATGTATGAGAAATCATGGTGATAATATCTTAACCCTACCCTAAAGATAGATGGAAATCACATTGTAACTTATCAAAACTTGAACTTTTGGTAACTAAAGAGTAAGATATGACACCTTGAAACCCAAATTTGAACACAAACAAGATATAGAGGAGTTTGTACAGTTGTAATTCAAGAAGATAATAAAGTAAAAAATGGATAAATATGTGCTAATGAAGTGATTCAAGGTGTAAAATCCACATAAGATGGAGAGAACTCCTGAAATAAGTATGGTATGAGAAGATGAATAAAGTGGAACCTGAGTTAAACTTAGATCAACCTATGTGAGTAAGAAAGTGTTAAAGTAAAATATTCATGACATATGAAGAAATTAAAGGGATATAATCCTTGTTTAATGAACAAAATGTGAGATTTGATGATCTACCCCTAATAAGTGGTTGAAAAACATGATAACAAAAGAGGACATATACAAGAATGATGAACAGTTAATGAGAAAAGAGCAATAATATACAATAATCTTAATAGTTCCTATGTTGATAGCAAGGAACCCAAGACGAAAAAGGTAAAAGGACACATAAAAAGGTGTAACCTTCATGAGGAAGATAGAATCGGTTACCCCTTGCTAGTTACCCCTAAATAGTGTCGATGTGTTGTGGGAAGTGTGTTTCTCTTTGAGTTCTTTATTTTTGGGGTGCAACCTTCAAGTGGATCGTATGCCACTTGGTATGCATGGATTCATTGTAATTTTGGGAGTGGATACCTTGATATGACATGTGGTTACCTTGGACTATAGTTCCAAGTCTTTGATGTTTTGTGTGAGCATGCTTTTTGAGCCTTCCAATAGTTAGGAAGACTCCTCCTATATGTTCTTAGTCGGTTATGATGTTGAGGAAATGGATGAGAATGAGATGTGAGTTCCTTATAGCTCATGAAGTGGAATAAAGTGATGAGTCATAGTATCTGAGGTGTGCCAATAGCATGCAAAGTTTGGAATTGTTTATTAGACAAGTTTCTTGGTGTTTCTCTTTCTTATAGAAAGAGAGAGTTGAATGTTGAGATCCTCCAAGTGTGATAGATGGGCTACTGATAGCTGGATAAGACCATTGTTGAGGATATATGGTTTGTTGAACAATTAACATGTGTTACAGTGATCCTTCAAATAAAACTGAGATCAGGATATCAATAGCTAAGAAGCAGGGTGGATCACATATGTGGCATGGTCTTGGTGAGTTTAGGGTTATGTCATTTGGACTAAGAAATGTATCAGCAACATATATGGATGGGAGGAACATAATGTTCAGGTCATGTATTTATGAGTTGTGGCAAGTTTTGATTGATGACATCTCAATGTACTTCAGATATGGTCAACATCTTTGCTAAGCCTTAGGATTGTTGAAGCAACAATACTTATGTGTGTTGAGTCCAGTAAGAGTGAAGTTAGCTAAAGTGTCTTCTTGGGTTTATGATATATCCAGTAGTGTGTGTGAATTCAAGTAAGGCGAAGTTACTGACAGAATGGGTACTTATGTGTGTTGAGTCCAGTAAGAGTGAAGTTAGCTAAAGTGTCTTCTTGGGTTTATGATATATCCAGTAGTGTGTGTGAATTCAAGTAAGGCGAAGTTACTGACAGAATGGGAGCTGTCCCAGACCCCGAATGAGGACCAAAGCTTTCTTAAGACTAGAAATACACTATAGGAAACCCATTCAGAACATCAACGTAGTTGCTTTACCCCTAACGAGGTTGACTAGGAATAATGTTTCTCTTTGTATGGAGTGACAAAGTAGTGAATGATTCTTCAACCAGAAAATGGTTCTAGATGTTGATAGTTTGAGTGAGTTAATACCTGAGGAGACTAATCTTCCAGACACATGATGTATCTGATAAATATATGGGTGTAACATAAGGTGAAGAATGTGCAATGACATCCAAGTATGGAATAGGGTATGGCACGGGTATGGTCAAGTGTATATATGTCACCAAGTAAGTATGGCTTTTGGGTGATGTGTTGATACAATAGATAGACTATAGTAAGGGACACGATGACTCAGCAAAAAATGGAAATAGTTTGGGATGAAAATTGCAATTCCAAGTTGGGAGTTACTACTAGAGTTGTATAGGTGACATAGTAGTTTCTATGACTCCACATTAAGGAAGAGTCATCATGGTATAGGACAAGTGATGCAAACAATGGAGGTGGAACTACGTGAGAATGTTTCTTATCTATGTTGACCCAAGTTGAGGCATGCATGAGTTGAGGGAGAAGAACATGATTTCTATGAGAATGATTTGAAATTACCATGATATGGAAGTGACCATGTGGAAGGTGGTGGATGACGTGCACGGGAAGTACCCGCCTTTGTCTACCTTGGATTTTGGAAGCAAAATTCATGTCAGGGGTTTAAGGTTGTGAGATCCCTGACCTTACTTTTTGGTTGAACATGCTTCTTGTTTATCAAAATTAAGTTCTTAAACCTTAATTAAACCTTTTTAGGTGCTTTGATATCATGTGACAAGCTTATGTTCCAATTTTGGTCCAGTTTGGACATTATTTGTGCAAGTTATGCAATATTGTCCATGTTTTTGACTTTTCTATAATTTACCCACATCTATGGTTTTTCTTACCATTTGTCATATGTAGATGATATTTCAGAAGTTTTTATATCAATTTTTATGGTCTTGCACCTTGGGCTCCTTTTTGTACCTTTGGATGAGAGGTGAGAACTAGGGTTTCTCCTTATGCATGGATGATGGAGTTGCTAGGTGTGTAACCACTGAAACCAATGGTTTGGCCTTGTACGCATGCCATCCAATGGTTCCCCTGGATGTAGGGAGGTAGATGGTTCATTCTATAAGTGGCACAATTGATGGTTGAGGTGGTTGGAGGCCCTCAATCAATGGTGGGGTATATTAATCCTTTTTGGCTCTTTGTTGCTATGTGTTGGACCCAATGGTTCAAGTAAGTGGTGGAGGCTGATGGCTAGCCTAGATTTGAAGGTTGGTGGTCCTTCTAGCTCCAACAAATGATGGTTAGGCATAAGAACAATCGATGGACCTTGTAAGGACCCTGACCTGGGTTTTGGACTAACCTTGTAAATTATTTAGAACTTCAATATAATCCTTTAAGGTGTTTTACTAACATGTGACACACTTATGTTTCAAGTTTGGTTCTGTTTGAATGTTGTTTGAGCAATGTTTGCTTATTTTGGACCAGAGTGCAATTTATCCTAGATAAGGGGTTATCTTGTAATATGTCACATGTTGAGTGTTCCCTTGGTTCTTAACATCATAAGGGAGAGTATGATGCTATGAGGCACCTTGTGCATAGCTTAAGTTTCAAGTCGAGCCTGTGTGGATGATGCTTGTGCTTTGTGTGCTAGTTTTAGTGTAAATTGCAATTTACCCAAAGTAAAGGTTTAATATGCAATTCACCATCTCTAGAGTGCTCCTTCTCTTGTTTGATATCATCTAGAAGATAGAGAAAGAGGTGGCAGCCTAGTATGGATCTCGGGAAAGAAGTGGCATCATCATAGTAATAATGATCTATGAACAATGTGTGTTTTGACCTTGGAATGTAGTCTATCGGTTTGGTGTAGCATAGTATATCAGTTTGTAGATGTGGTGCCCTTGGTAGGAGGCCAAGAGGATGATACTCTACCTAGATTATATCACCATGTCTTGCATGTTGAGTAAGTATAAGTGCATGTGGCCTTTGTACGAGGACAAGTGTCACCTAGACTCCTAAGGTGATGATACCTTTCTTTTGATCTCTCTCTTATCCCTCAAGTATATAACCCCCTCCCTCTTCACACAAGTGAATCCTTTCATCCATTCTTTCTCTTCTCTTCTTAGAGGATGATCTTGGAAGCTTAAGGAGCTATAGGAAGTCCCCATGGAGCTTGGGAGGTCGAGTTCCTTGATCATGGTGATTCTTTGTTTAACTTCCATCTTGCTGAGTTATGTTTCTTGTTGACAATTTCTTCGAGCTCTCTTTTTCATCTGCTTTCCCTTCTCTCAGACATGAGTAATACCTTGGATGAATGTGTTCTTGAGGAAGAAATCTCATCTCTAAGTCCATATAACATGTTAGATGAAGCATCTCTCTTTCCTTCCTTCTTGATCTATCATAACCATGTCATCTTCTTATTCTTTCTTGGAGATAATGTTGAAGTCGAGTTTGGGACTCTTGATGGATCATCTTCAACTTTGAGAAAATGTGTGCTTTGGAGATTTGATAATGGAGCTTGAACCCTTGGTGGAGATCTTCTTGAGGCTGGTTATATAACTTTAAGCCTTCTATATTAATTTCACTCTTTCATGTGCTTCTATTGATTGTCATCTCTAAATCATTTATCTCATATATGCTAGTAGTTAATGATGGTCTTAAGAACCAATTTGATGAAGGAAACTCATTTAGTTTTTTGTCCATATCTTGTACTTTCCTACCGTGATAATAGTTGAACTAGTGGCCAATATCCTAAGGTTGAAGATGACAAGTCAACACACACACTAGGTTGTGAGTAGTCGACATGCCTTGTGGTGCCAAACCAATATACTTTGCTAGTATCTAGCTGACATCTTATATTAGTGTCAAACTGAGATAGTTTGAGGGCGCCAACCCGACATCATGAGTCAGCACCAAGTCAACATGCCCTATCTATGCCAAACCGACACACTAGATTAGCACTTGGTCCGATATAACTTGGGGAGGTTGACCCTTCATACCTTACTTGTGTGTAGTAGACACATCATGTGATAAGTCGACACACATGGAAGTATCAACCTGATAGGCTTTGATGATGCTAACCTGACATGCCGATATGAAGTGCTTAAACCTTTACCCTATATTGTGAACAAACCCCCCATCTTAGATCAAGTACCAAGTCGACATACCCAAGAGATGAACAACTGATATACATTGTTGATGCCTAGCCCACCACACCTTGAAAATGCTAATCCTTCAAACTATGTTTATGGGTAGTCGACACACTTTGATAAGGTCAATCCAACACACCATGTAGGTGCTAAATCGAGGTACCCTCCTACATGTGAGATGATGACACACTTTGTCAATTAAGTGGTTGAAACATCAGGATGAGGCTAATCTGAGATACTATCTTGTTGACTGAGAGATTGACACACTTGAAGTGCTAAACTGAGAGACACCTTGATGTTAATCTGACACAATTTCAAGTAAGGTTAAACTAATACTATGGAGAAGATGAAATTGAGATCTCACTTGTAGGTAATGAAATTGATATATCAAAGGATAACCCAAGATGTTACAAAATGAGACACACCTTGATGAGGTAAATCGATATACCTAGTGGGTGTTAAAACTATGATGTAATGTGGATGTCAAGCCAACACACCTTGGAAGGGATGAAACTGATACCTAGGGTTGACGATAAATTGATATCCTATGTTAATGCCAACCTGACATCTTGTGAAGGTGGTGAAATCACTATCACATGATCAATGTGAAACTGCTACCTTAAGTTGAAGGTGAATTTGACATCTATGGTTAGGGGATAGACTGAGGTGTCATGTAATTGATTAGTTGATACATGTGTAATGATGGGAGAGATGTCATGTAATTGATTAGTTAGTACATGTGTAATGATAGGACGTTACACCTATACTCTTATGTATGGATATAGTCAATACATAGTGGATGATCTATCTAAGATGTCATGACCATGAATGATAACTCCTTAATTATGATGCTTAGCTATAAAACTCTCCAATAAGGTGGGAGGTTATAGAAGTAGGGTTAGTGGTAAAGTAACCATACAATAATCCTAATCATAAGATGGTATGACTTATGTTCTCACCTTAGTGAAAGATTGTAATCCTTGACAAGTGTCTTATATATTCATTTCTACATGATCATAACTTATGAGAGAGGTTAATGAGACAAATATGTAAGTACATGATAGTGGTGATGAGCCTGGTTGGAATCCAGGGGTGTTAGCTTTTGCGTAAAAATCATATGAACACGTTTGATGATCTAATAAGTTTCTTGTGTATAATTTAAAGTAAAACCCTCTAGTTATGTAATCTAAGGTTTGACATTCCTTAGTATGATAATGTGGTTGATAACTTATGAAGGGTAATAACATATGGGTCACATAATGATGAAACATGATGTTGGTGCATAGTCAATGTGTTTACATAATGCATTGTTGTAACGTGCATAACTTAATGTTATAATACATGTATACATTTATGAAATGGTGATACCTAGTGTTGATGACATGATGATCTATTCATATCTAACTAATGTTGTTCAAACCTAAACCAATCTCAAGAAAGTGGAAATTTTTGTAATTAGGGTGGGTGATGTAACCATGAGGTAAAACCCTAATCAGATATATGTGAAGAGAACTGGCCCTGATTCTAAGGGTAGAACAAATTATTGAATGTGTATGAATAAAAATAATGATATTGTATTCTCTCTCTTAAATTACATGACTTTAACCTCGTGAGTTAATTGGGTGTTATAACTAGTGAATACTATGAAGATGGTAAATAATATCAAGCATTGTCTATAACCCTTGATAAGGGAACATGGAAAGTATAAATATGTGAATGTGCATACTTGGTTATATTGTCTAATTATTAGCCTCATACACTCCAACTAATGAGAGGTAGTGAAAATTAGATATTTGAGATAGAATGATGCTTGAGAGCCATATGTAGATTAATCATGAAGCCTAATCTTAAATTAGGGAACTTATGATGCATTGTTTACTTTATTTAAATATGTTTAATGTGTTAAAATGTATTATCTCCCTATTTATATACTATTAACTTTGCCACAGAGATGAATGTAATAGCTAATGATTTTTATGGTATGTATATGTGATGTGGTAGAAGTAATGATTGGTATAGGTAATGATTATATGGACAATGAAGTATGATGAGATAACAATGAATCACAAGTGCGATGTGATGAGTCTTATGACCTTGCATAGGTTTAGTGACTAGTTGATGTGATAACCTCAGTTTTGTAATAGAGGGATTGACATCCCATTATATTGTGTTGATGGTGATAGCTTTGTGAGTAGTAGTGACACAGTGCTATGAGATGAAGGGATCAAGTTATAATTTAATTGATTATATCTCTATTGTGATACTATGCCCTTTCTTTTAAAGAATTTGTCTATGGTTTGTACATTATAACTTGATTGATGCTAAAAGACACTTTAATTGGTCTAATTAATCAAGTGGAATCTAATCATGTAGTTGCCCTGTACCATAGATCCATCTTCAATGTCAATATTAGTTGGATGGTGAAATGAGCAATTCCTATAGGAAACTCGGAGTGCACATTCTTGAATATGCGGGGTGCAATTTGAAGTATCTCCTTGTATCCTTAATTCATAGGATTGGTTGTGGGCCATACCCTGGTAGGAGTATGGTTGCGGGTCGTACCTCAATGATTTGATGTTTATGAGGTTTCACCGGATTGGTTGCGAGCCATACCATGGAAGAAGAGCAGCTACAGGATGTGACTCAGTTTCACTAGCATCGTGACTTGTACCAAGGTGGTCTACAATATTCATAGCTTGACTGTACGTCACTGGTTGCAGTTGATAGGTATTTCTCTACGGTGTACTTGTGTACTTAGCATGAGATTTGATGAGGTCATGTATTCTGGATTTCCATAGACCTTGTATGACACTGATTTCAATTTAGCAGTGGTCGGTTGGATTTGGGTGTTACGACTCAAATCATCAGGGTATAATAAAATACATAATTAGCCGTGTAATATACTTGTATAGGATGAAATACAAAAACATTGGATGAGTCCTTGCCTTGCTTTTATATTGTTTATTTTATAACAGTTGTATATGTTTTGTTGGTATGTATGCCCTAAGAGACAATCATGGGATGATTGGTGGGATACATTAAGATTGATTTGATAAAGATCAAAGGAAATCTTCCAATTCTTTCTGGTTCAGCCATATGAGATAATGATAGAACATATTGAATGTCTAGAGAATGATAGTACTCAATGGCGTATGCTTTCAGGTTGAGGACCTGAACGATGAGATCATACAGATGCTAAGAGTTTGTACATTCTTATTATGTCCCTAGTCGGATGTCATTGTGGAAGGTAGATAGACAACAATGACACACAAGACTAGATTGTGGTGTTGGTTGATGATAGAATCTCATTAGTCATGATATGGAGATATCAAACCAAACACATAGGTACTTGTTAGAGAACAAGTATACCGGACATACCCACCGTGAGTTTGACACATGGAACCATGACTTGGTAGTCATAGTCAGTTCTCACTGTGATGGTGGTGAGTGTGATTCATTGACCTGAGATCACTACACTCAACACATGTCGTTGGGTACACTTTGACATCATCAAACGCAGTCCTAAAACATGGGTTGTTATAAAGGTGATGATTGGGTGACTTTGACACATGGGGCTTTTGAGGGGTGAGTGATAGATATGGGATTTGTCCCTCCTGAGGGAGTTTGATATCCATGGCCACTTGATGAGTAGGATTGAGATAGGTGTGCACACACATGTGTGAATCAGTATGTGATATTGATGTCATACATATCTCCTCCAATCTACTCTGAGATCAAGAAAGTGAATGCACATTGACAGAATGACTGTTCCATGCCTTGAGTTCATTCGGGATATCAATGACAAAGGAATTATACATTCGCTGTAACACCATTCACGGATTGTAGGATTGAAAGTTGTTCTCCAACTTTCTATTCTAGTTGGGTAGCACTGATGTGCGACTAGGCACCACTCTTTGCATGTGAAGTCATAAGTGTTATGGACTTTCACTGCCAATGTGAAATGGACCTACAGGGTCACACACATAGGATTTAACTTGGAAGAGGAGTTTATCCACAAATGATGTTTAGATTGATTACTAAAGGATTTTAGTAGTTCAATTAAACACCCAATCAATTGATAGCTCAAAATCATAGTGTTCAAGGTGTTGGACCAATTGATTAGAGTATCAGATTGATTGAAACTACGATTGACTGATTTTTGCATACTCTGCTGCCCCAACCGATCAGCTCATGGGATGAACTGATCGGCTCAGGTTGGTGAACCGATCAGCTCATGTGATGAACCGATTGGATCAAGACAGGCTGAGACAACCGGTTCAAGGGTTGAACCGATCGGCTCAACTGGTCTAACCGAGATCGTTTGGAAAATTAAAAGACTATTTTCCAAATATAATTTGTTTCACTTATACAAATTCGATTTGGACAAGGATTAATATTTGATTAATCAGAAACAAATTTGGAAGTCAATTTTAGATGGACTAGGACCACGAACCGACCGGCTCATGCTTCAACCGACCGGCTCAGGTGCTCCAACTAATCGTTTCAGGTGTGAAACAATCGGCTCAGGACCCCAACCGATCGGTTCATGCTTGAAATGATCGGTTCAGGTGGCACAGTTGGTTGTTTTGTGGAAAATCTCGAATCCTTCTACTCCTACATTAATCCGCATTGCCCAGGATAGAGAACCCTATCCCATGACCCTCCTATATATATAGGGGTAGTGGGGTCTTCTCAGGTACACAACTCAGTGCACAAGTTGCTCTGCAAAGTTGTCATTCTCTCTGGTTTTGGTAACCGAGAGAGAGTCTGAGCAAGTGCTACCCGATAAGGGAGGCACATCAAGAGAAAGACAACTGCAGAAAGCGACTGGTTGCAGGAGAGTGTGTCAGTGACTAGTACGCTGATAGGAGGGTGTGACTCCTTCTAATTACTTGTGGGACAAGGAGATCAGAGTTCCAGGTGGTCCGTGTGGACTACTTCAGAGGCGGGAGACTTCTGTCGCTCGGAGGACAATTGTCAATCCTGACAGTCTCGGTGAGACCAGGAGCTGATAGTCCCGGTGAGACCAGGAGCTGCACAGACACCATCTAAGACCGGAGGTTAAGACCATGCAAGCTGTGAGGTAATGTCACCGAGAAAGCCTCGGGACAAGGTTCGCCTCCACAAACCATCCTTCCTATTGTATAGACGTTGATGCGATTCCTTTATTCTGGGTTTGGGAGAAGAAATTTTTTGTTTCTGCTGCCTTCTCTGTCTCCCCTAAAACCCTACAGTGGTATTCGAGCCACATCAACTTCTCTTACTTTAGGATTATCGATATGATCGATTTTGGTTTGTCACCTTTATTTATTGCATATGATGCAAATAAAATTGGCTTTATGCATGTCCAATCCCAAATCCACAAATCCCAATATACATATATGATATGTAATATGAATGCACTCGATACACGTTACCCTTAAATGAGTTTTGTGGTGGATGTATAGCGTGGTTATGGCTAATAAACCCTATGTATGTGTGCTTGGTTGTATGTGGTTTCGTGCATCTCGGTCTGTGCACTGATTCCCTATCTCCTATTCCTGATGTAACTCGAGATAACTCGAGATTTCTTTCCTACCTTTGCTCCCCCTGAATGTAACTTGGGGTTTCCCTTTTCAAATGTAAATAGGATAGATCTTTTTATTTCCTATTATGTCAAAGAACGGTGGACAACCTGACGACGACTGAAACGATCGATTCAAGGAGTGAACCGATCGATTGGCGATCCAAATGACCAGTTCGAGGAGACGAGATGATCGGGTGGCGGCCATGAAGAGATGCACGACGACCATGTAAACCGATCAGTTGGAGGAGTCAACCGATCAGCTGGTGGCACCCAGACGACCGGCCAGGGCGAGCAAGTCATTCATGTGATGAGTTGATCAACTCGGACAGCTATAGCACAGAGTTCATCTTGTACAGGTTGCATGTGATGTAGACCTAGATGACTGTGATTCCTCTTGGCTCGAGGAATCACATTAGGATGGCCATAATCATTGCTTTTATCGTTTCAGATGTTTTCTGTGGGATATAGCATGTATATGATACGTACTATGTATTGTGGTGATTGGATATGTATATGTACCTATAAAAACCAAATCCCTCATTAAATATTAAAGTTTTAGATGCCTTCTAAATTAGACCCACATGAAAAGCTTGATCGGCCATGTGTGGGCACACCCTAGAGTGGTGCATCGTCTATCTTGTGGAAGCGTGAAGGATGAGTATGTGGGTCTGCCCAAGCAGGGTGCATATTCATCGTGTTGGCTTTGGGTCGGACTTAACAAGGTGACCTAGATAGGATATAGAACCTTGAGGCATGGAGATGATCATGGCAAGGAGTTGCATATGACATCTTTCAAGAGTTGCATGTGATGCAATTGGCAAAAGTTGCCTACCTCGAAGATCTAAGTTGTGGGTGGCAGCCCTAGCTGGTCCATGACTCAGAGGATTTTAGGATCTTGACCCACTATAAGATCGTACGCTGCAATCTTCTGAATTGATGATGAGGGCTATCAATTTGAACAAAAATTGTGGGAGCGATAATGAATTAAAGTCCTAATTGTATCATCAACCTTTTCAAATCAATCAAATAAGTCAAAATTGAGTTTTAGACTAAATTACATATATTTCCTTTTGTGGTACAAATGACAACAAACAACACTACTTTTTATTGCGATCAGTCCTTAAAAAGGACAAGATGAATGGGACTAACTTCCAGGACTAGTTTAGGACATTGAGAATTGTTCTCACTCAAGAGCGAAAGCTCTATGTCCTGGATACTCCAGTTCCAGAGGAACCTACTCCTACTACACCAAAGGCAGAAAGGGATGCTTATAAGAAGCATTTTGATGATGCTATTGATGCAAAGTGCTTTATGTTGTGCTCCATGAACCACGAGTTGCAGAGACAACATGAGAACATGGGTGTCATTGAGATGATTCAGCATCTCAAGAACATGTATGAAGATCAAGTACGGCAAGAGAGATATGATGTCTCCAGGGCATTGTTCAAGTGTGTCATGACAGAAGGAGATCCAGTTGGTCCTCACATGCTCAAGATGATTGGGTATGTGGAGAACATGACAAGACTAGGATTTCCTCTGAGCCAAGAGTTGGCTACTAATGTGATACTGCAATCGTTGCCAGAATCCTACAGTCAGTTTGTGATGAACTACAATATGAACAACTTTGAAAAGACGTTGATAGAGTTGATGGGCATGTTGAGGACAGCCGAGACACAGATGAAGAAGGACAAGCCTAAGTCTGTGATGATAATCTATGACAAGAAAGGCAAGTCCAAGCACAAGGGCAAGGGCAAAGCTAAGAAAGGTTCAGATGCTAGCCAGCATCCCAAGTCATCTTCAACTCTCAAGGCCAAGGGAGGCGTGACCAAGAGAGGCAATTGCCACCATTGTCAAAATCCAGAACATTGGAAAAGGAATTGTCCTCTCTATCCGGAAGAACTAAAGAAGAAGGAGGTGACAAGCGTCTCCAACTGAAGGTGTCATGAAATAAACTTGTAACACTTTTTGAGGTATATGATACCAAGATATAAAGTGTAAAGCACCCAATACATGGGGCAAGTGTTGCCGCCATAGATAGGAGTACTTTAGTTTATTTTTAGCCTTAAAGGCATGTAATAGAGTTATGAACTGCTATTTCATATTTGCTAATAGATAGAAAACATTATTTTTTTGCATATTGTATGACAATAATGGCAATTAATAAAGTTGATGTTTCAATCTTTGTTGCAATGCCTTGTTTAACTTTTGGTACTTGATATGCATAAGATAAAATGATACCTAAAAGTTATTGATAACTCAAACAATCAAATTAGCATAAATCATGAGAAATTCATTTCTAGTTTCCATATGATGGATAAATCGAGACTCTTTTGGTTAGAGAACCAATAAGAAACATGAATATCTTTGACATGATTAATCAATCTTCACTAGTGGTAGTGGGAGAATGGTTATCCTATTAGGTATAATACATGTGATGTATTTACATACCTATTGGATTTAATGCTATTACTTCAAATGGCATTTAGAGAAATACCAATATGAATATCTTGAAGTGTTCAAAAATGTCATAGATGAAGTACGAATTTGGTAAAGTGTTAATTCTTGATGAGATCAATGAATGAAATACTAGAACCAAATGTTTGAGATCCTTATGAGTGATTATGATAGTGTATCATAGTGAACTCATGATTAAGGCATGGTGATGTCTAAATAAAAAAGGGAGTCATATTCTAAGGAGTTAGAGGATGATTATCAAATAACTAATTTCTTCTTAAATAAAGAATACCCCACACTAATAAAGGACATTAAGAATCACAAGGTGTTGTGAGTTCTCAAATTCCTTGGCAGATACACCTCGATTATCAATGTGATGAGTTGGTCATGTGATGAGTCAACTATCTAGATAAATATGAGGAACCAAATTTTGAGTTATGGTTTATAACCATTACATCCTAAATGACTTCCATGTGAACCATAAGGTATGACCTTGATGGTAGCACCCATTGGGATAAAATCCATAAGTGTGAATGAGTCTTAAGTGTTAAGACACATGGATGACATTTTGAGAAGGATGATGCTTGTTGATTATAACTTAATGACTAAGACATTTGGCATACATATACTAAAACTGCATTCCTATAAGGAATAAAACAAGGATGTGTACGTGACACAACCTATAAGGTTTTTGAATCCATTAATGCAAATGAAGTTTATAAGTTACAATGGATTAATCAATGTGATTGATTGAGTACAAGCAACTCAGAACTGGATCTTCACTTTGATGATATAGTCAAAGCGTTTGACTGATATGTCAAAGATAAAGAGAGATATGTGATTTAGTGGGAGCGTATTCACACTCCACATGTTGATGTGAAATGGAAATGTTCTAGAATGGAGATCCAAAGTGGAAACTATCTTTAGGGAAGATAGAGACGTTTCCTATGTGATAGGAATAGAGATCTATAGAGATAGTTCTCGAAAACCTCTTGACCTGAAAAAGAGATAGCATACATTGGAAATCTATACTGAAGAGTTCAGTATGCACATATTTAGTGGGAGAAAACTTATCCATGTTACATGGAATTGGTATCCCAAGGCCAAGTGTCCAATTCTTATGAAGAATGGAAACACTAAGAATAGATATGGATCTATCATGTATGTAATCATCCTATTATCTTACATGTATGGACATAGTAAAATAAAATGCATTTATCATCTTGTATGTAGGACATGGCAATATGATGCGCTCATCTTGATAACTCAGATGTGGGACATGACGAGTGGATGTCTGTCTAGTCCAGTAAGGGTTATTGGAATACCATAAGAACTTGATAAGTACTTGAGAAGTGCTAGTTCTAAGGAAATAAGGAGGGGTTCACTGTAAAGAGTTACACTTATGCGAACTTCCGATAAGGATAGAATATTAATCGCAATATATATATGGAATATATAAAAGTGAATGTTTGTTGATAATTGGAAGTGTTCCAATAAAGTTGTTTAAAAGGAAAGGCTGAGTATCCATGTGTTAGAGAATAGCAGTGGATACTATATGGATCTGGAAGTTCATGAGATGAACTTATAACTATTCCGGTCATTGATGACAAGTTAGGAGTACTTGGTCATGCAATGTGGCAAAAGGTTAGCAAAGGAATACTAGATCGCATATTACGGCAACTCCATCTCATACGTGTGACGTACAATGAAGAGATGAGAGACATGCAGTTAATACCGACTTTGGCAAGGTGTTGCCATAACTCACTCCGTAAGCACTAGAGAATAGTAACATGTGGGACATGTTTGAAGATAACTATGAATATGATTCAAGGGTGATTGGCTTGCAGTGCAAGTGGGAGTCTGTTGGTATGTATGCCTTAAGAGCCAGTCATGGGACAATTGGTGGGATACATTAAGATTGATTTGATAAAGATCAAAGGCAAGCTTCCGATTCTTTCTAGTTCAGTCATATGAGATAATGATAGAATAGATTGAATGTCTAGAGAATGATAATACTCAATGGTGTATGCTTTCAGGTTGAGAACCTGAACGACGAGATCATACGGATGCTAAGAGTTTGTATATTCTTATTATGTCCCTAGTCAGATGTCATTGTGGAAGGTAGATAGACAACAATGACACATAAGACTAGATTGTGGTGTTGGTTGATGATAGAATCTCATTAGTCATGAAATGGAGATATCAAACCAAACACATAGGTACTTGTTAGAGAACAAGTATACCGGATAGACCCACTGTGAGTTTGACACATGGAACCATGATTTGGTAGTCACAGTCAGTTCTCACAATGATGGTGGTGAGTGTGATTCTTTGACCTGAGATCACTACACTCAACACATGTCGTTGGGTACACTTTGACATCATCAAACGCAGTTCTAAAACATGGGTTGTTATAAAGGTGATGATTGGGTGACTTTGACACATGGGGATTTTGAGGGGTGAGTGATAGATATGGGATTTGTCCCTCCTGAGGGAGTTTGATATCCATGGCCACTTGATGAGTAGGATTGAGATAGGCGTGCGCATGCATGTGTGAATCAGTATGTGATATTGATGTCATACATATCTCCTCTAATCTACTCTGAGATCAAGAAAGTGAATGAACGTTGATAGGATGACTGTTCCATGCCTTGAGTTCATTCGGGATATCAGTGACAAAGGAATTATACATTCGTTGTAACACCATTCACAGATTTTAGGATTGAAAGTTGTTCTCCAACTTTCTATTTCACTTGGGTAGCACTGATGTGCGACTAGGCACCACTCTTTGCTTGTAAAGTCATAAGTGTTATGGACTTTCACTGCCAACATGAAATGGACCTGCAGGGTCACACACATAGGATTTAACCTGGAAGAGGAGTTTATCCACAAATGATGTTTAGATTGATTACTAAAGGAGTTTAGTAGTTCAATTAAACACCCAATCAATTGATAGCTCAAAATCATAGTGTTCAAGGTGTTGGACCAATTGATTAGAGTATCAGATTGATTGAAACTGTGATTGACTGATTTTTGCATAGTCTGCTGTCCCAACCAATCAGCTCATGGGATGAACTGATCGGCTCAGGTTGGTGAACTGATTGGATCATGTGATGAACTGATCGGCTCAAGACAGGCTGAGACGACCGGTTCAAGGGTTGAACCGATCGGCTCAACTGGTCTAACCGAGATCGTTTGGAAAATCAAAAGACTATTTTGCAAATACAATTTGTTTCACTTATACAAATTCCATTTGGACAAGGATTAATATTTGATTAATCGGAAACAAATTTGGAAGTCAATTTGAGATGGACTAGGACCACGAACCAATCGGCTCATGCTTGAACCGATCGGCCCAGATGCTCCAACTGATCGTTTCAAGTGTGAAACAATCGGCTCATGACCCCAACCGATCAGTTCATGCTTGAAATGATTGGCTTAGGTGGCGCAGTTGGTTGTTTTATACAAAATATCGAACCCTTCTACTCCTGCATTAATCCCGCATTGCTTGGGATAGAGATCCATGTCCCATGACCCTCCTATATATAGGGGTAGTTGGGCTTTTCAGGTACACAACTCAGTGCATCAGTTGCTCTACAAAGTTGTCATTCTCTCTGGTTTTGGTAACCGAGAGAGAGCCCGAGCAAGTGCTACCCGATAAGGGAGGCACAACATGGGAAAGACAACTTCAGAAAGCGACTGGTGGCAGGAGAGTGTGTCGGTGACTAGTACGCCGACAGGAGGGTGCGACTCCTTCCGATTCCTTATGGGACAAGAAGATCGGAGTTCCAGGTGGTCCGTGTGGACTACTTCAGAGGCGAGAGAATTCTGCCGCTCGTAGGACAGCTGTCAATCCCGACAGTCATGGTGAGACCAAGAGCTGACAGTCCTGGTGAGACCATGAGCTGCACAGACACCATCTAAGATCGGAGGTGAAGACCGCGTAAGCCGCGAGGTAATGTCGCCGAGCAAGCCTCAGGACAAGGTATGCCTCCACAAACCACCCTTCCTATTATATAGACGTTGACACGATTCCTTCATTCTGGGTTTGGGAGAAGAAAATTTTTGTTTCTGTTGCCTTCTCTGTCTCCCCTAAAACCCTACATGTTCTTTGTATTCCTTCCTAAAATTATTGATTGTTCTACTACTCAGCAGCAACTGCAGATTACTTCTCTATTTACTTTATTCATGAGGTATATGTCATTTAGTGGATTCTTCTCAACCTACTCAGTATGTTAATTTATCTACTTAGTCATATGTGATAATAATAGAGTTGGTGGAGAGTTATATCTCTTGTTGGGACTTTTGTCTCACCACGTTGGTTAAATATCTTTTAGGTGGATGTGCATGCCAAACTAAACATTAGATAGATGAGGATATAGTATAAATAGGAACTACACCTGGTGAATCATGGTATATGGATAGTGTCTAGTAATAGAATCCTATGTGTCGTCCCTATACACTTAGGTCATTAGGGTTATTCTCAATGTATTTTGTAGACATGATGATTGATACATGGTTTTTGCACCGCATAAGATGACGTCGGCAAGGATGCATAGGTTGAAGAGATAGTTGCAAGATCTGCTTGGGTAAAGTTCATCAGGTTGAGTACTATTCCTTGGATTACACCTATCAAGTTTCCAAGTAAGAAGGGTTCCAAGAGGGTTGTACATTGATGAGAAAGATTTACAATCCCTATCTAGATCAGTTGAGGTGACATGTGACATCTTCATTTACCTCTAAGATAGTTTTTCCCTAGATAAATGACATCTTCTTAAGACAGGAGAAAGTACAATGGGAGTGTACATAATAGCAAGCCAATTGGCACTAGTCATAAGTGAAATTTGTGTTGAATCAATAGATTTAGAGTAGAGCAGTGGAAGCATGATATGTTACAACCCCAATTTTGGGTTCTTTTGATGAGAAATGCAATTTCTCTTAATAATTATAAATAATGATGGGATTTGATTTGAAATGAATGGATTTCATTTATAATAGCCTTGTTGGTTGCTTTGTGGGCTTTATTGGCTATTGGGTCCAATAACAAGGAAAAGAAAAAGGAAATTCAATTAGTAAATGAACAATTAAGAAATGGAGAAAAGAAAGATGTAGAACCCCTAGAAGGTAGAGGAATATCCTCCAAGAGGGAATTTCGTGCCTTTTGGGTTCCTTGGCTTCCAAGGAGTCCAAGTTGCAAAGATAATGCAACAAGAAAGATAAAAGATCAATTAATTATTGCTTTATTAAGAAGGAAATTGGAGATAATGATAAAATATGGAAATAAGTGGAAAGAGGTATGATTGAGTCATCTTTGGTGGAGAAGGAATTCTAAAAAGGAAAATAAAAAGAGAGTTAAAGAGAAATCCTCTAAAAGAGATATTTTAATAAATATGATAATGAGAAATAATGGATATAGATGCATCTAGAAGGATAACGAGTATCCACTAAAAAGGATTTTGAAATATTAGAGTTTCTTGGGGTCCAAGGAGCCCCAATTGAGAAAAAGAAAGAGAAAATACAAATAATACAAAATAAGAGGATTATGTGATACAAAATTAATGAATTTTTTGGGATTGTTAAAAAGAGATATTTTCTACTATAAGAAAGTATAATTTTGTGCCAATGGATTAAAAATCAAGCATAAAGAGAATAAGAGAGAGGATTTTCGAATTCCTAAATATCCAGTAAATATGTTTTTTTAAGAAGATGATTAAGAGAGAAAAGTTTGCTTCCAAATGAAGGAACTTGGGTTCCTATTGGGAAAGGGACTTGTTAACTCGCGGATAGTCATCCTAGGGCTTTGTTACCCTCCCCTATATAAGGGTAGAGCCCATGGCCAAGCCCAAAGAGATCCCATGTGTGTCTCTCTCTCTCTTCTCCTTCTTCTTCTTCATTCAAACCCTAACCAAGAGAAGTAAAGTTATCCTTGGAGCAATGGGAGCGGTGGAGTCATCATGATGGAGGTTCGATGTTCCCTCAACTGCCTGGGGATGAACGACAATTGTCCGCACACCTCTCGTCCTTGTGCGGCAGTCGCAGCTTGGCTGCAAGGGTCGGTCACATGAGCAGGATGGCGAGCTCGACTCCAGTCACCGCAACCACAGTTGGGGGTCTCTGCAGGTGTGGCAGGGGGTGGCAGAGGCAATGGGGCCTTCACGGGTGCCCGAGGATCCAAGGATGGAGGGAAGAGACCCTCCCCTGAGCCGTTGTAGTCGAAAACACCAGGGTTGTGCGAGGAGGAAGAAGGTCGGGTGGTGTTGGATTAAATTGCCCCTCCGGGGTATGAAGAACCAACCATTTACGTGAGGGTATAAACGTAGTTGTGTTATGTTTTCTAAAATGGGCTACGTTGCATGGAAGAGATGACGTGGCGCTCAGTGATTGGTCCAAGTAAGTGAAATATTGCAAAATTCATATCTTTTTATTGGTAGCTCAGATCGATACATGTAAAATATCAATTTTTGCTCAAAAAAATGCAAGGAATCAATTAAAAATATATTTAGAAGGTAGTTCCTATTTCAATTCGAAAAGTGGTGGAAGTTATCAACTTTAATGCATTAATGATTAAGAAACCCTAATTTGAGATGATTAATGTATCGAGAAGGGTTATATGGATGATTAAAGTTGATATTATCCTATTGATTATAAAAAGATGCATTTGATCTAAAAGGATGAACTTTATGTGTAATTTGATTAATTTAGGGTTCCATGTACATAAATGAGCTTTAATGGGCCTTGAAACCCTAATGTTAGTAATTATGATTCTTAATGTCTTTAATTGGTCAAATTCATGTATAAAGTTGAGATTTGATGATTCTAAGCTATTTTGAGTATAAAAGTTCCTAATTGTGAATAAATACCCTTAATTTGGTAATTAGGGTTTTCTAATGGTTTAATGTGCTATTAGCAATAAATAGAGTCCATATGTGAATTAGACCATAATGAATTATGAGTTGTTAATACAGAAGAAACCAAAGATGGTGATTGGACTTAATGATAGTGTCGTGACTTAAAAGGATAAAAATGGTAGTTTTAACGTAAAAGAGGCATAACAGACTTAATTGACTTTTAATTTTGCCTATGATGTTGAAATTAGGGTTTTGTGAACTAAAAGGGCATTAAAAGTGATAAAAGTGTTATGGAGGCTAAAACCCTAATAAAACCTAAATTTGGCCTAGAAATCCTAAGGTAGCATCCAAGCCAATCTTTTAGAATGTTTTGGATAAAACAATGACACTTGGATGTTATGCCTTAATTTTAGGATATTGTTGATTGCATGTTTGATTATTCTTAAATATTATTGCTTGGACATAAAGTTGCTATGGATCAGGTATTAGGTTATTCTTATGGTTAATCACTTTAGTTTCATGATGATTCCCAGATGTTTTATCGATTTCCTAAAAATAACTACTTAGATGATTTTTATTTCATGCAACTATAAAGTGACTAGGATTATCACCAAAAATATATATACATGACTGGATCAGATCCTGGTCCTTCTCTGTGGCTTTGCTAATGATGAAAAGGGTAACCTATTACAGGGCATACTTGTTAAGTAGGAGATTAGGTTATCATGATTTAGGAATTGGGCTACCCACGTGTAGTTCCATGCAACTCTTTAGCACACCATGAGTTAAGGAGTGTGCTACCTATGGGTAGTGCCATGCGACTCAACCCTAGAAATTGATTCACCTGTTATGTAGGATCATGAGGGGTTTAATGGGGATCTACCATAAGGAAGGTAACATCCAGGTCCACTGCAGGGACAACGCAGAGGCTAGGGTATGTATGGATTGAACAGTTATGCTTAACACATAAAGTTGTTTGTTAAATCTTAATTGGTTGTAATATGTTGTTACATGTAATTGCACAATTATTGTTTACCCTACATACCGACATATTCATTTATGTTGACTGATGTTTTGTTTGTCGGCATTTTAGGTACAAATTGAAAAGTACAAACAATAAAGTGGCATATTGTGAAATTAAGAAATAAAGTGCAAGGAGGAGTAGTTAGAATAGAGTCCAGATGTGGATAGAAGTTAGATATCTAAATTTTTGAAAAAGGTATGCAAAGTTTTATTTTATTCCATCTTTCAGTATAGTCATGGTAGAATTTAATAATTATTATTGATTATTTGTCGAACCTATGATCCAGGAAATTGGGATAATGACTCTGACCTCTTGGTCTCCCTTAATTGGGGGTTACCAGGAGGCGGGGTCGTTACATTTGGTATCAGAGCATAGGTTCCTCATTTAATCTTTAATAATGATTTAATTTTACAAATTCCATAGAACTGAGGGATTTATTAGAGGATTTTCCAAAAGACAGAGGTGTCTGGAAAAGGATCACGTCCGGGGGCTGGCAATATTTTCCTCCACACCGCTAGTCAGAATATGAGGACTCCCGAATTTGTATGACTGCCTGGAGAATGTCTCAGGGTTTGACTCGAAATAAGATACCTTTAGGACTCTCTCATCTTATTCATCCCCTGTCAACTCAAATGTTGTTAAGGATTTTAAGGAATAGGGTTTTCTCTCTCTTCCGCACCCTCTTGAGGATAGGGTATGCATGATAAGGTTAAGGAATCCTCCACCAAAATTAATAAAAAACATGTAAATAAGATGTCATGGACATAAGCTTAATAGTTTAATTGTAAACTAAAGAATAGATACATGCTTAGGTCATATGACATATGTTGTCATTCCCTCAGGAGAGACCTAAGTCTAGACCTCCTTATCAGGAGGATGAGTGGAGGAAGTTAGTCTTGGAGGTAGAGACCTCCATTATAAGTAGATACATGGTACATCCTCTAAGGATGATGCTAACCCTAACCCTAAGGGAGGTTAGAGAGAGAGATGACACGATGAGTTAGATGTCATGATTGACCAGGTGTGTGGGTGGACATGCTTTTGGATTCCCATGACGATATGAGCCATGAGAGGTTGGGTGACCTAGTACCCTTGGCGACCCAACCCTAGAAAGGGTCGTGCATGTTAGAGTGAAGGATAGCTCCTTCAATGATGAGGTTAGTGAAGAACCAATGGAAACCCTATGGGCTTATATGAGCATGGCGTAGTTTGCACCTAGAGTACGTCAGTAGTGTGAGTAGTAGGTTGCAACCCTGGCCAAGAGAGTATTATGGATGGCTTATGAAATAAGCATAAAGAGTTATGGATAATCTTGGGCAAACATAGGCTTCACCCATGTAGGGGTATGCTTGTAAGCTTGATCCACCTTCATGGAGAGAGGACCTCTAGTAGTAGGGTTGTTGTAGGGTTAAGCTCTAGAGAGAGAGAGAGCAGGGCCTGAGCTAGAAGGTTGGAAGTTTAGACTCCGGGCTAGGAGAAACCCTGAGAAGATGAGGATGATGCAACCTAAGTGGATGGTTGTGGTTGCCTAATGCATGATCCCTGGAGGTTGATGATATCTTGGTTGCCTTTAGAGGAACCAAACCCTATAGGGAGGATGAGACTGCTGGTACCTATGTGCCTATGGTTAAGGTGTTTACCTTCTGAGATGGGAAGAAGAGTTCCTTAGACTAGGAAGAGGTTTAGTAGCAAGTTGTGAAGCCTTACACTTAGTTGGTTTTCCTTGAGGAGGAATCCACTCTAAAGTGTTTTTCAAGTAGAAGGATCATGGGAAGTGCATGTCATACCTTGTACATGCTTGGTTCGTGGTTAAAAAGGTTGAACATGTAGTTGGACATCTAAAAAGTGAAACTATGGTTCCTAGGCCTAAGAGGGGAAGAGGTGTACCTGATGCTCATGATGACATTTGAGTTTCTATAGATTCGAGCATGGCACTCCTCATGTTTAGAGGAAAGGGAAACCCCTTAAGTCTAGGGTCAAGCATGCTCATGTGGATGTAAACCCTAGACATAAGGACATTTGTGACCTTTGAAGTTTCCTCCCATCCTGGGAGAGGGACCCTTTTGTAGGGTGTATACCAGTTTTGTTGGTTTTGAGGTAACCTAAGAGGTCTCATAGAATCTTGAGAAGCTAAGTTTAGAGTACATGGTATAAGAGTGAACATGTAGACCCATAGATAACCATCTCTAAGTACATGTGGATGTGTTACCATGGAGGTAACCGATATGGGGCCTGACCAAGGTAGGCAGGTCGCCATGAACCTTATGAAAGGATGAAAGTCAACCCTTGAATGCAGAGAGAGATGATGGAGATGTGGGTAAGGTTATAAGTTGGACATGTACTATGTTAGAATCCTAAGTCTATCCTAGGGTCAGGTAGGGATAAGACACATAGAAGTAGGAGTTGTCTAATTCCCTAGTTGTACATGACCATAGGGTCAGGAGGTAACAACTATCATTGTCTGAGGGCCATGGGTTAGGAGATTGATCACCTTCATGAACTCATTGGACCCAAAGGGAAGATGAGGAGGTCACTCTCTGGATGCATAAGGGAAGAGGGATGACCCCAAAAGTGTCGGCACCCTACAGACCTAGAGGAAATGACCAAGGATTGTGTGTCGACCCAAGTAGATTCGAGATCAGTTTTCCATGGAAGTAACTTTGATATCGAGATGATCGTGATGTAGAGACATATTTTGCATGTTTCAACTTTGATTTGAAGGTGTATTGGCAAGGTGGGTTGTACCATCTCTACTCTTGGAATGGGAAGAACTCTATATTTAGACTGTAGCCAAATGCTTATTTCCTCTTGTTATGGGAGTGAGAGATAGGATAGTACGCATTCCATACACCAAGGAAAAAGATGACGTGAGTGGAAACATTGCTATGAGGTATGAGGATAGAGATATTAACATACCCTTACGGAGTGTATGATGTGTGGATGTTGTACAAACACTAAGAGAACTAAGGTAGTCATCTTATGAGGATGTTTTTATCATGAGCTATGTAGAACTTATGAACTATACAAGGTAGAGTTCGATAACCAAGATAATGAGCTCTGAGTTCCTTGATGAAGGTAGACTTCGAGTCTGAGATGAGATGATAAGTGGAATATAGGGAGGTGTATGTCTTCAACATTACCTTATACATAAGGATGTGAGGTGGTAATGGATGCTCTGGTTGAGATGCAGCTACCTAGTTTAGCTAGAGGCTAGAAGAGGTTGTTAGGTTAGCCCTAAGTTTGAAAAAGGATATATGATTGGCTAACATTTAGACGTAACGAGATCTGTTGATCAAGTTAGTGGTTGTTTGGTTAGCCATCCTAGGCGTTGATGTGATAAAAGGATGGTTGAAGAACCCCAGATGCACTTTTGTGGAAAAGAAGGTGATGAAACCCGACTAGAGTGGTTTAGGGTTTCTAAGGAATCAATCTTGAGGAATCAGGACATACAAGAGATCATGATTTTAAGTCACCATGCACCATGGTACTACTAAGATGGTAAGTTTCAGTAGTACTTTGGATGCCTAAGATGAAGTTGCATGTGGCTTGTCACCATGCATGTCAGGAGCTGAAGGACGAACACCAGTAACCCAGTAAGTTGATACAAAGGATAAAAAGTCCCTGAGAGTGAATGGGAGTTCATCACTATGGATGTCATGGTAAGTCTCCCCTGGACCAAGGAAGGTCAAGATGCAATATGGGTTATGGTAGATCGCCTTACCTAGATGACATAATCTAAGAGAAAGAGAGAATATTATTGAGAGATAGATCCGGCTGAACTACAAGTAAGAGAGATCGTTCAACTGCACTAGGATGCAAGTCCAAAAGTTGTTGAATATGACCTAAAGATTCACTTCCATAAGGTTTAAGTAGATACATGAAGAACTCGATGCGAGTACTGCTTATCACCCCTAACTAATGGTCAGTATGATCTAGACTAGAGGGTCTGATGACGGCATGTGTTCCTGATCAGGTTCATATGTGGGGACAGTTCTTGTCCTATGAGAGTTGTGATGTTAGTCACCATAGCCAGTATCGGGATATAAGAAGCTCTATATGGGAGGTTGTGTTGGTCACTTCTACATTAAGATGATGTTGGTGAAGGGACCTTGAGAAGGTCAGAAAAGGACCACAATGTGTGCAAATGAAGTCTCTTTGATCGTGCGATGGCTAAAAGAGAGCCTGGGGTGACATGAGTCATGAGCTGATGCAAAGAAGACTGGCATGCAGTTCACCGTGGGAGAATATGTGATATAAAAGTTCGACCCCTCTAAGCTATAGCTGAGATAGATGATTCCCCGATACATGGGTCCATTTGAGATGGATTGGTGGAGATGCTTGTGAATAGCCTTACCCCTCATGATAATGTGATGTTTGATGAGTTCCATGTGTCCAATTTAGAGCACTATGTGATGTACCCGAGTCATGTGCTGAGCAATGAACCTAGTGAGCCCCAAGGGAGGCTGAAATGTCCTAAGTCAGCTGTGAGGATTCTTGATTCCAAGGTGAAAGAACTCAGAGAAAAGAACATGTGATGATAACGGTTCTTTGGAAGCGGCATGGATAGGGTAAAGCCACATAGGGGCCAATGATGGACATGGAAAAGTTTTATCCTAAATTGTTTGTTTGTTTAGTGGAATTTTGAGGGCAAAATTCCTATAAGAGGGAAAGGATGTTACAACCCCAATTTTGGGTTCTTTTGATGAGAAATGCAATTTCTCTTAATAATTATAAATAATGGTGTGATTTGATTTGAAATGAATGAATTTCGTTTATAATAGCCTTGTTGGTTGCTTTGTGGGCTTTATTGTCTATTGGGTCTAATAACAAGGAAAATAAAAAGGAAATTCAATTAGTAAATGAACAATTAAGAAATGGAGAAAAGAAAGATGTAGAAACCCCTAGAAGGTAGAGGAATATCCTCCAAGAGGAAATTTCATCCCTTTTGGGTTCCTTGGGTTCCAAGGAGTCCAAGTTGCAAAGATAATGCAACAAGAAAGAGAAAAAGTCAATTAATTATTGCTTTATTAAGAAGGAAATTGGAGAAAATGATAAAATATGGAAATAAGTGGAAAGAGTTATGATTGAGTCATCTTTGGTGGATTTTCGTATCCATAAGGTTTCTAATGTTAGAAGGAATTCCAAAAAGGAAAATAAAAAGAGAGATAAAGATAAATCCTTGAAAAGAGATATTTTAATAAATAAGATAATGAGAAATAATGGATATATATATGCATATAGAAGGATAACGAGTATCCACTAAAAAGGATTTTGAAATTTTAGAGTTTTTGGGGGTCCAAGGAGCCCCAATAGAGAAAAAGAAAGAGAAAATACAAATAATACAAAATAAGAGGATTATGTGATACATAATTAATGAATTTTGTGGGATTGTTAAAAAGAGGTATTTTCTACTATAAGAAAGTATAATTTTGTGTCAATGGATTGAAAGTCAAGCATAAAGAGAATAAGAGAGAGGATTTTCGAAATCCTAAATATGAAGTAAATATGTTTTTGTAAGAAGATGATTAAGAGAGAGAAGTTTGCTTCCTAATGAAGGAACTTGGGTTCCTATTGGGAAAGGGACTTGTTAGCTCATGGATAGTCATCCTAGGGCTTTGTTACCCTCCCCTATATAAGGGTAGAGCCCATGGCTGAGCCCAAAGAGATATCGCACATCTCTCTCTCTTCTCCTTCTTCTTTGTTCAAACCCTAACCAAGATAAGTAAAGTTATCCCTAGAGGATTGGGAGCGGTGGAATCATCATGATGGAGGTTCAATGTTTCCTCGACGACCTAGGGATGAACGACAATCATCCCCGCACCTCTCGTCCTTGCACAGCAGGCGTAGCTTGGCTACAAGGGTCGGCCGCATGAGCAGGATGGCGAGCTCAACTCCGGTCACCCCGGCCATAGTTGGGGGCCTCCATTGGTGCGGTAGAGAGCGGCGGTGGCAATGGGGTCTTTGTGGGTGCCCGAGGATCTAAGGATGGAGGGAGGAGACCCTCCCCCGAGCCGCTGTAGTCGGCAACGCCAAGGTTGTGCGAGGAGGAAGAAGGTCAGGTGGCGTTGGATGAAATTGCCCCTCCGGGGTATGAAGAACCAACCACTTACGCGTGGGTATAAATGTAATTCCATTATGTTTTCTAAAATAGGCTACATTGCAGGAAAGAGATGATGTGGCTCTCAGTGATTGGTCCAAGTAAGTGAAATATCGTGAAATTCATATCTTTTTATTGGTAGCTCGGATTGATACATGTAAAATATCAATTTTTGCTCAGAATAATGCAAGGAATCCATTAAAAATAAATTTAGAAGCTAATTCCTCTTGAAATTTGAAAATTAGTGGAAGTTATCAACCTTAATGCATTAATGATTAAGAAACCCTAATTTGAGATGATTAATGTATTGAGAAGGGTTATATGGATGATTAAAGTTGATATTAACCTATTGATTATAAAAAGATGCATTAGATCTAAAAGGATGAACTTTATGCATAATTTGATCAATTTAGGGTTCCATGTACATAAATGAGCTTTAATGGGCCTTGAAACCCTAATGTTAGTAATTATGATTCTTAATGGCTTTAATTGGTCAAATTCATGTATAAAGCTGAGATTTGATGGTTCTAAGATATTTTGAGTATTAAAGTTCCTAATTATGAATCAATACCCCTAATTTAGTAATTAGGGTTTTCTAATGGTTTAATGTGCTATTAGTAATAAATAGAGTTCATATGTGAATTAGACCATAATGAATTATGAGTTGTTAATCCAGAAGAAACCAAAGATGATGTTTGTCCTTAATGATAATGTTATGACTTAAAAGGATAAAAATGGTAGTTTTAATGTAAAAGAGGCATAAAATACTTAATTGACTTTTAATTTTGCCTATGATGTTGAAATTAGGGTTTTGTGAACTAAAAGGGCATTAAAAGTGATAAAAGCATTATGGAGGCTAAAACCCTAATAAAACCTAAAATTGGCCTAGAAATCCTAAGGTAGCATCCAAGCCAATCTTGAGAATGTTTTGGATAAAACAATGACACTTGGATGTTATGCCTTAATTTCAGGATATTGTTGATTACTTGTTTGATTGTTCTTGAATATTATTTCTTGGACATCAAGTTGCTCTAGATCAGGTATGTGGTTACGCTTATGGTTCATCGCTTTAGTTTGATGGTGATTCCCAGATGTTTTATCAGTTTCCTAAAAATAACTTCTTGGATGACTTTTATTTCATGCAACTATAAAGTGACTAGGATTATCACCAAAAATATATATACATGACTGGCTCAGATCCTGGTCCTCCTCTGTGGCTTTGCTAATGATGAAAAGGGTAACCTAGTACAGGGCCTACTTGTTAAGTCGGAGATCAGGTTATCATGAGTTAGGAATTGGGCTACCCACGTGTAGTGCCATGCAACTCTTTAGCACACCATGAGTTAAGGAGTGGGCTACCAATGGGTAGTGCCATGGGACTCAACCTTAGAAATTGATTCACCTATTAGGTAGGATCATGAGGGGTTTAATGGGGATCTACCATAAGGAAGATAGCATCTAGGTCCACTGTAGGGACAGTGTAGAGGCTAGGGTATGTATGGATTGAGCAGTTATGCTTAACACGTAAAGTTGTTTGTTAAATCCTAATTGGTTGCAATATGTTGTTACAGTTAATTGCACGATTATTATTTCCCCCACATACAGTTATATTCATTTATGCTGACCGACATTTTGTTTGTCGGCGTTTTAGGTACAAATTGAAAAGGACAAACAGTAAAGTAGCATATTGTGAAATAAAGAAATAAAGTGCAAGGAGGATTAGTTAGAATAGAGTCTAGATGTGGATAGAAGTTAGATATCCAAGTTTTTGAAAAAGGTATGCAACATTTTATTTTATTCTAGCTTTCAGTATAGTCATGGTAGAATTTAATAATAATTACTTATTATTTGTCGAACCTATGATCCGGGAAATTGGGATAACGATTATGACCTCTTGGTCTCCCTTAATTGGGGGTTATCAGGAGGCAGGGTCATTACATTTGGTATCAGAGCATAGGTTCCTCATTTAATCCTTAATAACTATTAAATTTTACAAATTCCACAGAACCGAGGGAGTTATTAGAGGATTTTCCAAAAGATAAAGGTGTCTAGGAAAGGATCACGTCTGGGGGCTGGAAATATTTTCCTCTGCACTGCTAGTTAGAATACGAGGACTCCCAGATTTGTGTGACTGCTTGGCCAATGTCTCAGGATTTAACTCAAAATAAGATACCTTTAGGACTCTCTCATCTTGTTCATCCCTTCTCAACTCAAATGTTGTTAAGGATTTTAAGGAATATGATTTTCTCTCTCTTCCTCACCCTCTTGATGATAGGGTATGCATGATAAGGTTAAGGAATCCTCCACCAAAATTAATAAAAAGCATGTAAATAAGATGTCATGGACATAATCTTAATAGTTTAATCATAAACTAAAGAATAGATACATGCTTAGGTCGTATGACATATGTTGTCATGCCCTCAGAAGAGACCTAAGGCTAGACCTCCTTGGCAGGAGGATGAGTGGAGGAAGTTAGTCTTGGAGGTAGAGACCTCCATTATAGGTAGAGACCTGGTACATCCTCTGAGGATAATGCTAACCCTAACCCTAAGGGTGGTTAGAGAGAGAGATGACACGATCAGTTAGATGTCATGATAGACCAGGTGTGTGGGTGGACATGCTTTTAGATGCCCATGATGATATGAGCCATGAGAGGTTGGGTGACCTAGTACCCTTGGTGACCCAACCCTGGAAAGGGTCGTGCATGTTAGAGTGAAGGATATCTCCTTCAATGATGAGGTTAGTGAAGAACCTATGGAAACCCTATGGGCTTATATGATCATGGCATAGTTTGCACCCAGAGCACGTCAGTAGTGTGAGCAGTAGGTTGAAACCCTGGCCAGGAGAGTATGATGGATGGCTTATGTGATAAGCATAAAGATCTATGGATAATCTTGGGCAAACATAGGTGTAATGCCCGGGCCCACTACCCTAGGCTCTAGTAGAGTTTCAGGAATGACGATTGTCCCCAAAGACCACCACTAGCCTTAACTGTGCACTTTGTCCTCACTCACACGCATGCCAGGATCAACTTCCCGACAGGTCACCCATCCTAGTACTACTCTGGGATGAGCATGCTTAACCGCAGAGTTTTTTAGAAATGGGCTCCCTGAAAAGGAGGTGCACCTTGGTGATATGGGTAGTCCAATCATTCCTTTTAAGATCATGTTATCCAAGGCCTCAAATCTTGGGATGTTACAATCTCCCCCACTTAGACTCTTGACGTCCTCATCAAGGCTCAACTATATGGCCTCATAATCTGACCCCATTTCAGTGCAGACCCACAATGGCCCATGGACACCCAGCTCCCGATCACGGAATACCAGCGCAGGGGTGGCTACATCAACCATGGACAACCCTTTCCTACCTGCATGGACCGCACGACTCAAGACTGGCATGACACATCCATGTGGGCCCCACCTACTGGAGGGGTTATGGCTCTGATACCATTTGTAACGCCCGAGCCCACTGCCCTAGGCTCTAGTAGAGTTTCAGGAATGACGACTTTCCCCACAGACCACCACTAGCCTTAACTGCGTGCTTTGTCCTCACTCACGTGCATGCTAGGATCAACTTCCCGATAGGTCACCCATCCTAGTACTACTCTGGGCTAAGCACGCTTAACCACAGAGTTCTTTAGAAATGGGCTCCTTGAAAAGGAGGTGAACCTTGGTGATATGGGTAGTCCAATCATTCCTTTTAAGATCATGTAATCTAAGGCATCAAATCATGGGATGTTATAATAGGCTTCACCCATGTAGGGGTATGCTTGTAAGCTTGATCCACCTTCATGGAGAGAGGACCACTAGTAGTAAGAATGTTGTAGGGTTAAGCTCTAGAGAGAGAGCAGGGCCCAAGCTAGAAGGTTGGAAGTTTAGACTCTAGGCTAGGAGAAACCCTGAGAAGTTGAGGATGATGTGACCTAAGTGGATGGTTGTAGTTGCCTCATGCATGATCCTTAGAGGCTGATGATATCTTGGTTGCCTTTAGATGAACCAAACCCTAAAGGGAGGATGAGACTGCTGGTACCTATGTGCCTATGGTATAGGTGTTTACCTTCAGAGATGGGAAAAAGAGTTCCTTAGACTAGGAAGAGGTTTAGTAGCAAGTTGTGAAGCCTTACACTTAGTTGGTTGTCCTTGAGGAGGACTCATCTCTGAAGTGTTTTTCAAGTAGAAGGATCATGGGAAGTGCATGTCATACCTTGTACATTCTTGGTTCATGGTTAAAAAGGTTGAGCATGTAGTGGGACATCTAAAAAGAGAACCTAGCGTTCCTAGGCCTACGAGGGGAAGAGGTGTACCTGATGCTCATGATGAGATTTCAGTTTCTATAGATTCAAGCATGGAACTCCTCATGTTTAGAGGAAAGGGAAACCCCTTAAATCTAAGGTATGTTTGATGAACCCCTCATAGTTAAGTTGGTGACATGGGAAGGTGTGTTCTTGGTCCAATGTTGAGGAATGAGAACATGTATGACCTAGCATGGTCTAGTAGGTAGTCTTCTTGTGCCTTAGTTTCTTGCTAGGGTCAAGCATGCTCATATGGATGTAAACCCTAGACATAAGGACATTTGTGACCTTTGAAGTTTCCTCCCATCCTAGGAGAGGGACCCTTTTATAGGGTGTATACCAGTTTTTTTGGTTTTGAGGTAGCCCAAGAGGTCTCATAGAATCTTGAGAAGCTAATTGGAGAGTGCATGGTATAAGAGTGAACCTGTAGACCCATAGATAACCATCTCTAAGTGCATGTGGATGTGTTACCATGGAGGTAACCGGTATGGGGCCTGACCAAGGTAGGCAGGTCGCCATGACCCTTATTAAAGGATAAAAGTCATCCCTTGAATGCAAAGAGAGATGAAGGAGACATCGGTAAGGTTCTAAGTTGGACATGTACTATGTTAAAATCCTAAGTCTATCCTAGGGTCAGGTATGGATAAGACAGATGGAATTAGGAGTTGCCTAATTCCCTAGTTGCACGTGACCATAGGGTCGGGAGGTAACAACTATCATTGTCTAAGGGCCATGGGTTAGGAGATTGATCACCTTCATGAACTCATGGGACCCAAAGGGTAGATGAGGAGGGCACTCTCTGGATGCATAAGGGAAGATGGATGACCCCAAAAGTGTCGTCACCTTATAGACCTAGAGGAGATGACCAAGGATTGTGTGTGGACCCAAGTAGATTCAAGATCAATTTTCCATGGAAGTAACTTTGATATCGAGATGATCGTGATGTAGAGACATATGTTGCATATTTCAACTTAGATTTGAAGGTGTATTGGCAAGGTGGGATGTACCATCTCTACTCTTAGAATGGAAGAACTCTGTATTTGGACTACATCCAATACTTATTTCCTCTTGTTATGGGAGTGAGAGATAGGACAATACGCATGCCATACACCAAGGATAAAGATGATGTGAGTGGAAACATTGCTATGAGGTATGAGGATAGAGATATTAACGTACCCTTATGGAGTGTACGATGTGTGGATGTTGTAAAAACACCAAGAGAACTAAGGTAGTCATCTTATGAGGATGCTTTTTATCATGAGCTATGTGGAACTTATGAACTATACAAGGTAGAGTTCGATAACTAAGAGAATGATCTCTGAGTTCCTTGATGAAGGTAGACTTAGAGTCCGAGATGAGGTTATAAGTGGAATACAGGGAGGTGTATGTCTTCAACATTACCTTATACATAAGGATGTGAGGTGGTAATGGATGCTCTAGTTGAGATGCAGCTTCCTAGTTTAGCTAGTGGCTAGAAGAGGTTGTTAGGTTTGCCCTAAGTTTGAAAAAGGAGATATGTTTGGCTAACACTCAGACATAATGAGATATGTTGATCAAGTTAGTGGTTGTTTGGTTAGCCAGCCTAGGCTTTGATTCGATAAAAGAATGGTTGAAGAACCCCATATGCACTTCTCTAGAAAAGAAGGTGATGAAACCCGACTAGAGTGGTTTACGGTTTATGAGGAATCAATATTGAGGAATCATGACATACAGGAGATCATGATTTTAAGTCCCCATACACCATGGAACTACTAAGATGGTAATTTTTAGTAGTACTTTGGATGCCTAAGATGAAGTTGCATGTGGCTTGTCGCCATGCATGTCAGAAGGTGACGGACGAATACCAGTAACCTAGTAAGTTGATACAAAGGATAAAAAGTCCATGAGAGGGAATGGGAGTTCATCACTATGGATGTCATGGTAAGTCTCCCCTGGACCAAGGAAGGTCAAGATGCAATATGGGTTATGGTAGATCGCCTTACCTAGATGACATAATCTAAGAGAAAGAGAGAATATTGTTGAGAGACAGATCTGGTTGAACTACAAGTAAGAGAGATGGTTCAACTGCACAAGGATGCAAGTCCAAAAGTTCTTGAATATGACCTAAAGATTCACTTCCATAAGGTGGAAGTAGATACATGAAGAACTCGATGTGAGTACAGCTTATCACCCCTAACTAATGGTTAGTATGATCCAGACTAGAGGGTCTGATGAGGGCATGTGTACCCGATCAGGGTGATATGTAGGGACAGTTCTTGTCCTATGAGAGTTATGATGTTAGTCACCATAGCCAGTATTGAGATATAATAAGCTCTGTAAGGGAGGTTGTTTCGGTCTCTGTGACATTAAGATGATGTTGGTGAAGGGACCTCGCGGAGGTCAGAAAAGGACCACAGTGTGTGCAAATGAAGTCGCTTGGATCATGTGATGGCTAAAAGAGAGCCTAGGGGCGACATGAGTAATGAGCTGATGCAAAGTAGACTGGCATGCAGTTTCACTGTGGGGGGATATGTAATATAAAAGTCCAACCCCTCTGAGCTATAGCTGAGATAGATGATTCCTCGATACATGGGTCCATTTGAGATGAATTGGTGGATATGCTTGTGTGTAGCCTTACCCCTCAGGATAATGTGATGTTTGATGAGTTCCATGTATCTTGTTTAGAGCACTATGTGAGGTACCCGAGCCATGTGCTGAGCAATGAACCTAGTGAGCCTCAAGGGAGGATAAAATGTCCTGAGTCACCTATGACGATTCTTGATGCCAAGGTGAAAGAACTCAGAGAAAAGAATATGTGATGATAATGATTCTTTGGAAGCGGCATGGTTAGGGTAAATCCACATAGGGTCCAATGATGGACATGGAAAAGTTTTACCCGGAATTGTTTGTTTGTTTGGTGGAATTTTGAGGGCAAAATTCCTATAAGAGGTGAAGGATGTTACAACCCCAATTTTGGGTTCTTTTGATGAGAAATACAATTTCTCTTAATAATTATAAATAATGGTGTGATTTGATTTAAAATGAATGAATTTCATTTATAATATCCTTGTTGGTTTCTTTGTGGGTTTATTGGCTATTGGGTCCAATAACAAGGAAAAGAAAAACGAAATGCAATTAGTAAATGAACAATAAAGAAATGGAGAAAAGAAAGATGTAGAAACCCCTAGAAGGTAGAGGAATATCCTCCAAGAGGGAATTTTGTGCCTTTTGGGTTCCTTGGGTTCCAAGGAGTCCAAGTTGCAAATATAATGCAACAAGAAAGAGAAAAGATCAATTAATTATTTCTTTATTAAGAAGGAAATTGTAGATAATGATAAAATATGGAAATACGTGGAAAGAGGTATGATTGAGTCATCTTTGGTGGATTTTCATATCCATAAAAGAGATATTTTAATAAATAAGATAATGAGAAATAATGGATATAGATGCATCTAGAAGGATAATGAGTATCCACTAAAAAGAATTTTGAAATATTAGAGTTTCTTAGGGTCCAAGGAGGCCTAATAGAGAAATAGAAAGATAAAATACTAATAATACAAAATAAGAGGATTATGGGATACATAATTAATGAATTTTGTGGGATTGTTAAAAAGAGGTATTTTCTACTATAGGAAAGTATAATTTTGTGTCAATGGATTAAAAGTCAAGCATAAAGAGATTAAGAGAGAGGATTTTCTAATTCATATATATCTAGTAAATATTTTTTAAGAAGATGATTAAGAGAGAGAAGTTTGCTTCCTAATGAAGGAACTTGGGTTCCTATTGGGAAAGGGACTTGTTAACTCATGGATAGTCATCCTAGGGCTTCGTTACCCTCCCCTATATAAGGGTAGAGCCCATGGCCGAGCCCAAAGAGATCCCACACATCTCTCTCTCTTCTCCTTCTTCTTCTTTGTTCAAACCCTAAACAAGAGAAGTAAAGTTATCCCTGGAGCAATGGGAGTGGTGGAGTCATCATGATGGAGGTTCGATGTTCCCTCGACGACCTGGGGATGAACATAATCATCCCCGCACCTCTGGTCCTTGCACAACAACTATAGCTTAGCTGCAAGGGTCGGCCACATGAGCAGGCTGGTGAGCTCAACTCTGGTCACCCTGGTCATAGTTGGGGGCCTCTGTAGGTGCGGCGGAGGGCGGTGGAGGAAATGGGGCCTTCGTGGATGCTACATGATCCAAGGATGGAGGGAGGAGACCCTCTCCCGAGCCACTGCAGTCGGCAACGCCAGGGTTGCGCGAAGAGGAAGAAGGTCGGGTGGCGTTGGATGAAATTTCCCCTACGGGGTATGAAGAACCAACCACTTACGCGAGGGTATAAATGTAATTGCATTATGTTTTCTAAAATGGGCTACGTTGCATGGAAGAGATGATGTGGTGCTCAGTGATTGGTCCAAGTAAGTGAAATATTGTGAAATTCATATCTTTTTATTGGTAGCTTGGATCGATACATGTAAAATATCAATTTTTGCTCAGAAAAATGCGAGGAATGCATTAAAAATATATTTAGAAGCTTAGTCCTCTTGCAATTCAAAAAGTAGTGGAAGTTATAAACTTTAATGCATTAATGATTAAGAAACCCTAATTTTAGATGATTAATGTATTGAGAAGGGTTATATGGTTGATTAAAGTTGATATTAACCTATTGATTATAAAAAGATGCATTAGATCTAAAAGGATGAACTGTATGCATAATTGGATTAATTTAGGGTTCCATGTACATAAATGAGCTTTAATTGGCCTTGAAACCCTAATGTAAGTAATTATGATTCTTAATGGATTTAATTGGTCATATTCATGTATAAAGCTGAGATTTGATGGTTCTAAGCTATTTTGAGTATAAAAGTTCATAATTGTGAATAAATACCCTTAATTTGGTAATTAGATTTTTCTAATGGTTTAATGTGCTATTAGAAATAAATAGAGTTCATATGTGAATTAGACCATAATGAATTATGAGTTGTTAATCCGGAAGAAACCAAAGATGATGATTGGCCTTAATGATAGTGTCATGACTTAAAAGGATCAAAATGGTAGTTTTAATGTAAAAGAGGCATAAAAGACTTAATTGACTTTTAATTTTGCCTATGATGTTGAAATTAGGGTTTTTTTAACTAAAAGGGCATTAAAAGTGTTAAAAGCGTTATAGAGGCTAAAACCCTAATAAAACCTAAAGTTGGCCTAGAAATCCTAAGGTAGCATCCAAGCCAATCTTGAGAATGTTTTGGATAAAACAATGACACTTGGATGGTATGCCTTAATTTCAAGATATTATTGATTGCTTGTTTGATTGTTCTTGAATATTATTGCTTGGACACCAAGTTGCTCTAGATCAGGTATGTGGTTACGCTTATGGTTAATTGCTTTAGTTTCACGGCGATTCTCAGATGTTTTATCGGATGCCTAAAAATAACTACTTGGATGACTTTTATTTCATGCAACTATAAAGTGACTAGGATTATCACCAAAAATATATATACATGACTAGCTAGATCTTGGTCCTATTCTGTGGATTTGCTAATAATGAAAAGGGTAACCTAGTATAGGTCCTACTTGTTAAGTAGGAGATCAGGTTATCATGAGTTAGGAATTAGGCTACCCACATGTAGTGCCATGTAACTCTTTAGCACACCATGAGTTAAGGAATGGGCTACCTATGGGTAGTGCCACGTGACTCAACCCTAGAAATTGATTCACCTATTAGGTAGGATCATGAGGGGTTTAATGGTGATCTACCATAAGGAAGGTAGCATCCAGGTCCACTGCAGGGACAACGCAGATGCTAGGGTATGTATGGATTGAGAAGTTATGCTTAACACATAAAGTTGTTTGTTAAATCCTAATTGGTTGCAATATGTTGTTACAGTTAATTGCATGATTATTGTTTCCCCCACATACCGACATATTCATTTCTGCTGACCAACGTTTTGTTTGTCGGCGTTTTTGGTAAAAATTGAAAAGGACAAACAGTAAAGTGGCATATTGTGAAATTAAGAAATAAAGTGCAAGGAGGATTAGTTAGAATAGAGTCCAGATGTAGATATAGGTCAGATATCCAAGTTTTTGAAAAAGGTATGCAAAGTTTTATTTTATTCTAGCTTTCAGTATAGTCATGGTAGAATTTAATAATTATTACTGATTATTTATCGAACCTATGATTCAGGAAATTGGGATAACGGCTCTGACCTCTTTGTCTCCCTTAATTGGGGGTTACTAGGAGGTGGGATCGTTACATGGTAGGTATCACAGTACCAAGTGGATCACAAAATGTATCTCTAATCTTTCTTTGGAAGAGACATGCTGAGGTTTGAGAAGGGTATGATAAACTTCTAAGTTTGAGAATCTTATCATACGATGTTGAAAGTTGAGAAGGTGATACATGAGAAAAAGTTGACACATGATTTGGATAAGTATGTATAGTGCTTCTATGTCTAAGAAAGTATCACCTGGCATAGGGTTGCCCCTGCAGCCAATAATGGAAAGGATAAGTTGAGTATATGTCCTATGTAATAGATAGTGTGTTGACCTTGAATGAAAGAATAGTGTGTTGGTAAAGTCTTATGACCTCGCCATGACATCAAGGAGCTATGTGAAAGTTTGAAGGTGTGTTGCATGAGTAATATCCATCTCGTTTCACCTGGGATTTCAAGGGTGAAATCCTTGTTAGGGGTTTATGACTTGTAAGGACCCTGAATTGGGTTTTGGACTAACCCTATTTCTTTTGCCTAAGTAAGTTGTTTAGAAATTCACTATTAATTCTTTGAGGTGTTTTACTAACATGTGACACACTTGTATTTCAAGTTTGGTTCTATTTGAATGATGTTTGAGCTATGTTTGCTTATTTTGGACCAGAGTGCAATTTACCCAAGATAGGGGGTTGTATTTCATTATGTCACATGTTGAGCATTCCCTTAGTGCTTTAGAATCATAAGGGAGAGGATGATGCTATGGGGCGCCTTGTGGAGAGCTTAATTTTCAAGTTGAGCCTGTGTGGATGATGCTTGTGCTTTGTGTGCTAGTTTTGGTGTAAATTGCAATTTACCCAACATAAAGGGTTAACATGTGATTTACCATATATATAGTGTTCCTTCTCTTGTTTGACATCATCTAGAAGATAGAGAAATAGGTGGGTGCCTAGTTTGGATCTCGGGAAAGAAGTGGCATCATTATAGTAATAATGATCTATCAACAATGTGTGTTTTGGCCTTCGAATGTAGTGTATCAGTTTGGTGCAACGTAGTATATTGGTTTGGATATGTGGTGCCCCTGGTAGGAAGCCAAGAGGCTGATACTCTACCTAGAGTATATCACCATGTCTTGCATCTTGAGTTTGTATAAGTGCATGTTTCCTTTCATGTGTCACCTAGACTCCTAAGGCGATGACACCTTTCTTTTGCTCTCTCTCTTATCCCTCAAGTATATAACCGCCTCCTTCTTCACAAAGTGAACCCTTTCATCCATTTTTGTTCTTCTCTTCTTGGTAGATGATCTTGGAAGCTTAAGGATCCAGAGGAAGTCCCCATGGAGCTTGGGAGGTCGAGTTCCTTGCTCGTGGTGATTCTTTATTTAACTTTCATCTTGGTGAGTTATGTTTCTTGGTGATGATTTCTTTGAGCTCTCTTTTCTATCTTCTTTCCCTTCTCTTGGACATTAATCATACCTTGGAATAAGATGTTATTAAGGTATAACTCTCATCTCTAAGGTCTTAGATCATGTAGGATGAAGCATCTCTCTTTCCTTCCTTCTTGAGCTATCATAACCTTGGCATCTTCTTCTTCTTTCTTGGAGATAATTTTGAGGTCGAGTTTGGGACTCTTGATGGATCATCTTCAACTTTGAGAAAACGTGTGCTTTGGATCTATGATCATGGATCTTGAACCCTTGGTGGAGATCTTTTTGAGGTGGGTTATATAACTCTTAGACTTCTTTATTATTTTCACTCTTTCAAGTCTTTATATTGATTTTCATCTCTAAATCATTTATCTTATATATGCTAGTAGTTAATGATGGTCTTGAGAACCGATATTATGAAGGAATCTCATTTAGTTTGTTGTCCATATCTTGTAATTTCCTGCCATGATAATAGTTGAACCAGTGGCCAATATCCTAAGTTTGAAGATGACAAGTCAACACACACACTAGGTTGTGAGTAGTCGACATGCCTTGTGGTGCCAAACTGTTATGCTTTTCTAGTACCTAGTAGACACCTTATATTAGTATCAAACCAAGAGAGCTTGAGGGTACCAACCCAACATCATGAGTCAGCACCAAGTTGACATGCCCAAGCTACTCCAAACTAACAAACTAGGTTTACACTTGGCCCAGTATACATTGGGGAGGTTGACCCTTCATACCTTATTTGTGAGTAGTTGACACATCATGTGATAAGTTGACACACATGGAAGTGTCAAACTGATATTATTTGATGAGGCTAACCTGACATGTTGATATGAAGTTCTTAAACCTTTACCCTATATTGTGAACTAACCCGCCATCTTAGGTCAAGTACCCAGTCGACATACCCAAGAGATGACAAACCGATATACTTTGTTGATGCCTAGCTCGAGACACCTTGAGAATGCTAATCCTTCACACTATGTTTATGGGTAGTCGACACACTTTGATAAGGTCAAGCTGACACACCATGTAGGTACTAAACCGAGATACCCTCCTATAGGTGAGAGGCTGACACACTTTGTGGAGTAAGTGGTTGGCACTTCAGGGTGAGGCTAAGTTGAGATACTATCTTGTTGAGTGAGAGGCCAACACACTTGAAGTGCTAAACTGAGAGACATCTTGATGTTTTGACACACTTTCAAGTAAGGTTAAGCTGATACTATCGAGAATATGAAACTGAGATCTCACTTGTAGGTAATGAAACTGATATATCAAAGGTTGACCCAAGATGTTACAAACTGAGACACACCTTGATGAGGTAAACAAATATACCTTGTGGGTGTTTAAACTATTATGCAATGTGGATGTCAAGATGACAGACCTTAGAAGGAATGAAATCGATACCTAGGGTTGATGTTAAATTGATATCCTATGCTAATGCCAACCTGACATCTTAGGAAGGTGATTAAACTGATATCACATGATGAGTGTGAAACTGATACCTTAAGTTGTAGGTAAAATTGACATCTAGGGTTAGGGGATAGACTGAGATGTCATGTAATTGATTAGTTGATACATGTGTAATGATGGGATGTTACACCTATACTCTTGTGTATGGATATAGTCAATACATAGTGTGATGATCTATCAAAGATGTTGTGACTATGAATGGGCAATCCTTAATTATGTTGTTTACCTCTAAAACTATCCAATAAGGTGGGAGGTTAAAGAAGTAGGGTTTAGCGGTAAAGTAACCATACAATAATACTAATCGTAAGATGGTAAGACTTATGTGCTCACCTTAGTGAAAGATTGTAATCAATGACAAGTGTCTTCTATATTCCTTTCTACATGATTGTAACTTGTAGGAGAGGTTAATGAGACAACTATGTGAGTACATGATAGTGGTGAGGAGCCTTGTTGGAATCTATGGGTGTTATCTTTTTTGTAGAAATCATATGAACAAGTTTGATGATCTAATAAGTTCCTTGTGTATAATTTGAAGTAAAACCCTCTAGTTATGCAATCTAAGGTTTGATATTCCTTAGTATGATAATGTCATTGATAACTTCTGAAGGGTAATAACATACAGATCACATAATGATGAATCATTATGTTGGTGCATAGTCAACGTGTTTACATAATGCATTGTTGTAGCACACACAACTGAATGAGATAATACATGTATACATTTATGAAATGATGATACATAACACACACATAACTTAATGAGATAATACATGTATACATTTATGAAATGTTGATACCTAGTGTTGATGACAAGATGATCTATTCAAATCTAACTAATGTTGTTCAAATCTAAATTAGTTTCAAGAAAGTGGAAATTTGCATAATTAGGGTGGGTGATGTAACCATGAGGTAAAACCCTAATCGGCTATATGTGAAGAGAATTGACCTAGATTCTAAGGGTAGGACACATTATTGAATGTGTATGAATAAAAAGCATGATATTGTACTCTCTCTCTTAAATTACATGACTTTAACCTCATGGGTTAATTTGGTGTTATAACTAGTGAATACTATGAGGATGGTCAAATAATATCAAGAATTGGCTATAAGCCTTGACAAGGGAACATGGAAAGTACAAATATGTGAATGTGTATACTTTGTTATATTGTCAAATTCTTAGCCTCATACACTCCAACTTATGGGAGGTAGTGAAAACTAGAGATTTGAGATAGAATGATGCTTGAGAACCCTATGTAGATTAAGCATGAAGCCTAATCCTAAATTAGGGAACTTATGATGCATTTTTTGCTTTATTTAAAAATGTTTAATGTGTTAAAACATATTCTCTCCCTATTTATATAATATTAACTTTGCCACAGAGATGAATGTAATAGCTAATGATTGCTATGGTATGTATATGTGATGTGGCACAAGTAATGATGGGTATAGGTAATGATTATATGCACAATAAAGTATGATGAGATAACAATGAATCACAAGTGTGATGTGATGAGTCTTATGACTTGGCATAGGTTTAGTTACTAGTTTATGTGATAACCTCAGGTTTGTAATTGAGGGATTTACATCCCATTATATTGTGTTGATGGTGATAGCTTTGTGAGTAGTAGTGATACAGTGTTATGAGATGATGGGATCAAGTATAGTTTAATTGATTATATCTCTATTGTGATACTATGCCCTTTCTTTTAAAGAATTTGTCTATGGTTTGTACATTATAACTTGACTGATGCTAAAAGACACTTTAATTGGCCTAATTAAGCAAGTGGAATCTAATCATGTAGTTTCCATGTGCCATAGATCCATCTTCAGCGTCAGTATTAACTGGATGGTGAAATGAGCAATTCCAATAGGAAACTCCGAGCACATATTGTTGAATATGCGGGGTGCAAGTTGAGGTATCTCCTTGTATCCATAATTCATAGGATTGGTTGTGGGCCATACCATGGCAAGAGTATGACTACGGGTCGTAGCTCAGTTTCACTAGCATCGTGACATGTACCAAGGTAGTCTAGGATATTCACAACGCGACTATATGTCATTTGTTGCAATTGACTGGTATGTCTCCATAGTTTACTCGTGTACTGACCACGAGGTTTGGTGAGGTCATGGATTCTGGCTCTTTTGTAGACCTTGTATGGCACAAATTTCAACTTAGCAGTGGTCGGTTGGATTTGGGTGGTACGGCTCAAATCCTCAGGGCATAATAAAATATGTAATTAGTCATGTAGTATACTTGTATAGGATCAAATATGGAAACACTGGATGAGGCCTTTCCTTTCTTTTATACTATTTAGTTATAGTAGTTATACATGTTCTTCATATTCCTTCCTAAAATTATTGATTGTTCTAGTATTAATTGGCAAGTGCAGATTACTGCTCTATTTACTTTATTTGTGAGGTATATGTCATTTAGGGGATTTTGCTAAACCTTCTCAGTATGTTACGTTGTCTACTTAGTCATATGTGATAATAATAGAGTTGGTGGCGAGTTATATCTCTCGTTGGGACTTTTGTCTCATCCTGTTGGTTAAATATCGTTTAGGTGGATGTGCATTCCAAACTATAGATCAAATATCTGAGGATATAATATGAAGAGGAACTATACCTGGCGAATCACGGTATATGGATAGTGTCTTGCAATAGAGTCATATGTGTCATCCCTATACACTCACGTACTTGGGGTTGTTCTCGATGTGTTTTGTCGACATGATGATCGATACGTGATTTTTGTCTTGTGTGCCCTTGGTGATTTGTACATACATGTGGAACTATTATCTCATGTAACAAGTTGATGGTGAACAATGATGTAGCACTTTGAATATATACTATGAGATGCAAATGTTGACTTATATGTGATTAATCTCACATCATGGTGTTATTGCAAATCGGTTTTAATTTCTTATGATTTTCTATAATCTGTTGTTAATGGTTGATCGTGGTTTAAGTTTTTAGTAATCTCACTTTGTGTGGAAAAGGGTGCCGCAGACCTGTTGTCTTCTATGCAAGACAAACTTTGACACATTGCAACTTAGTAGGACACCTCAATCTTCTCTTCCTTCTTATTTGTAAGCTTTATATACCCTTCCTTTACCACACAAACGAACATTTTGGATCCTTATCACTCCCTTGTTGTCTAGAGCTTCGTCTTCACCTATTTGGTGGTGAAGAGGGTTCCCAAGGTAAAAGAAGGTGGTCGAATTTCTTGCATGTGTGGCTAGAGCTTAGATCTATCCTTTAGGGTATGTGGATCTTCCTTTGCTTGTTACCGGCCTAAGAAAGTAAATTATTCCTTCTCTCATACATTCCTCTTGTTGTCCTACCTCTTCCTTCCTCCTTCTTGAACAGAACCATGGAGTTTCATGGTAGGGTTTGCTTAAAAGCTTAAAGAACCCTTCTTTCTTGCTATCTTGACCTAGGGTTTGTTCTCTTTCTTCAAGGAGGAGCTTGTTTGGATGTGCGGAGAGCTCAGCTAGGGTTTTCTTCCTCCTTTTCTCGAGCTACTTTGCTATTTGGAGCTTGCTCTTCTTCCTATAGGTGAGTTATATAACTTTATTCACGTTTATTTCTTACTACTAACTTACATACTCATGATCTTGCTTAAAAACAAAGGTCTAAGCATAAAGAATCTATCTTTGCCTAGGTTTCAAACTTAAGTGATGTTCCTTGAGTAGTTTATAAACCTATATGAAATTGAAATCTGGTTCACGACCTTCCTGAGGTAGAAGAATCCTATGGCCTTGCATAACCATGAAGTGATGGTACTCTTCGAGTCACAAATGATGGTTCCTTCTATGTGATAATGACTTGTTTTCCTTCTTTTCTTGGTGGCAAATGGTTTTCCACCTATGAACATCCAATGCTCTCTACTTTATTGTTTTTTTAATGACTCTAGTGAACCCTAGAACTGAAGGTCATGTTGCTTTGGTCACTTATGATTGATGGCTACCCTAATCCTAGCAAACAATGGTCTTTTTCTATGTTTGGAGAGTTGTTTTCCTCTTTGCTTCATCATATGATGGTTGGGCCCTTTCGACAACCAATGGTGGGAACTTGGTTCCATTTTGAGCCTTTATTGATTACCTAGAACTGATGGCTATGTTCCTCCAAGGTGGGTGGTTTTTAATTCTCACTTCAATTAGTCCTAAATGATGGCTTACTTAGGATTTTAATGGTTGTTTTCCACCTTGGTGCTTGACCTGATGGTCTAGTTCACTTGATGTTTTGTTTGGATTTTGTGTGCCAACCAATGGTGGTCTCTTTTCTATAGTTTTAGATAAATGAAGGTGTTGCCTTTGTTTCTGGAGTAGTTTTCTCACCTGTTGTTAACAAATGATGGCCTCTATGAGTCCCATAACTGATGGACAACCTGGGTCATCAACCAATGTATGTTTTAGGTCTCAACCAATGGTTTCTTGGGTTCATATGATCTGATGGTCCAACCGATGGTGACACTGAGTGTCACAATTGATGGTGTTCTTGGACCCTACAATTGATGCCCTACTATAAGTGATCAATCGATGGTACTTGCAATAATGTCAATCAATTGTTTCCTTCATGTGGTCAACTGATGTTGGGATGTGTTCTATAAACCTATGGTGCTTTCTATATTATTAAATGATGGTTTTACTAGATGTTATAGTGACTCAACTAATGCAACAAATCAATGGTTTTAAAATGTGGTTTGTTTGAGATGGTTACTTGTGTTACAACCAATGGTTTTATCTCTTCTCATCCAATGGTTTTGGGCTTATGTTTGTGGTATATTGGTGTGGTTTAAATGATGTTGAATACGATGGAGGTTTGTGCTTGATCATGTATTCTTACCTTTTCCCTCGTATGGAGGAAATGGATAGTCACCATAAAGATTGGATGTGTAAACCTAATGTAGCATATCTTGTTACACTTAATCGTGTGCAATAAGTAATGGTTAAACCTAGTATTATGCATAGAACCATATTTGAGAATAGTATGCGGTTTGAAGGTAGTTCTTTACCCTATGCATCCAAGATCCAATAGGGATGCCATGTGTTAGGGTTTGTGTACGAGTGTTGAACTATACCTTTAATGTATCCTATCTTGCTAAACTTGTCTCTAATCCAAATAGATGATGGTGGTTAGTCATGCTACCCTTGAATGATTAAGATAATGATGGAATACCCTTCCTAATGTTGATTTTTACTTCAATGTGTTAACTGGTGGTCATCACAGCCTTATGATTTATGCTTTCTTATGCTAAGCTTGTACACTATAAGTGTGATCATGGCCAATCATACCTAGAATCCTTGTATGTTGATATAATAAACAAATGCTCTTAAATGCTAAGACAACCCTACTATGTTATCCTCTAAATATCTTTTAGCTCCTTAATACAATATCATGTTTGGCATGCGTGTCACATATATGGTGATTGTTAGTTGAGCCTTGTTATGAGGCATGAAAAGATAATGATGATCTCATAGGGAATGAAATGATGGTCTTCATGACCTTTGGGCATGGTTGAGCCCTATTGGAGGTGTGATCCTCTTCATGATGTGACAAGGGTTGGAAACTTGGAATAATGTGATAAGGATTTGTATCCTATGGTGGTATGATGACAACTGTAGTTACATGAATGGAAATGAACATTGTCATGTGGTATCGTGATCAAGCATTATGTATCATACATTTATATCTTCTGAATTTGTTATACCTATATTCTTGCTAGAAATGAATTAGGGTTTGTATGTCCACTTGTTTGATTCAGCCTTAATTCACCCAATTGGAAATAACTAAGTGAAACCCTAATCATGTAGTTTCATGTGTCTTAGAACCATTTTCATCATCAAAACATGTCGGATTATGAAATGAGTATTTCCAAGGGAAACTCAGAGCACATACTGTTGAGTATGTAGGGTGGCAAGTTAAGTGTATATCCTTGTCATCAACTATTGCAAGTAATGGAGGATGGATACGATCATGCCTCAGATATTTGTTATATATGATGAAATTGAGTATGTTTCGAAAGTACATCATTTGGTAGGGTTTTGCTTTGCATGCTCTAGTGTCTAGTGTCGTGACCTGTACTAAAGGAAGACTAGTTGTTATCAACTTGACTATATGTCATTGTTGGCAGTTTGACTATATGTCACAACATTTGACCCGTACTAACCGGGCATGGATGAGATCTTAGGATTCCGACTCTCCTAGATCTTATAAAGAACTGATTTTGACTTTTTAGTGGTTAGTTGGACTTTGAGTGGTACGAATCAAACTCCTGAGGGCTTAATAAAAGATGTAATACAACACTGTATCATATCTATTTAGGGTTATATATAATGACTCACATTTGATGATAACCCTTGCTTGTTCTCTGTACATAGATATGATATTTAGTGCATTAAGAGATAGTAGATATGCTTATGTTGTAAATATGCTCATGTTGATAGATATGTTGCTACTGATGATTATAAGTATGATGATTATCCAACTCATGATGTTAACTATGCTTGCATTGCTAGCCAGACCTCTGTTATTAGAGATCCTTAAACTGCTAATCATGCTTATGCAGATAGTTTTTTGGTCGGAAACTTATGCAGATAGTTGTTCTTTAGATGTTATCTCTACTTATGATGTAGATCTATTCAACTTGATATACGTGTTAATATTGTTATCTATGCTTATGTTGTTAGAATTATTTACAATAATATAGATGTTATGCTACTAGACTTGCTTATGATGTACCCATGCTTATGCCACTAGACTGCTTATACTACTAGTAGTGCATATGTTGATAATTAGGTTAATGATGATAGTTGTTATCTGTTCCTTTATGTATCTTGTTAATCATGCTTGTATTTATTTCTATTTGATTAATATGCATGACCCGCTTAAATTGTTTAATTGTTTAACCTATTGTAATCAATAAGTAGTGTTGGGAGTTATATCTCTCGTTGGGACATGTGTCTCACCTCGTGGGTCACCATATCTTTTTAGGTGATTGGCAACAGTGGAAGTAGACTTGTGGAAGCAAGGATAGGTTGAGGTGATGGACCTTATAGATGTTTGTGTAGATGTCTACTGTGTCCTAAAGTCATCCCTATACTCTCAGGTCTGGGTGAGAAAGTTTGTATAGGATGTTCAATTGACTCGAGCTTTTACTAGCATTGTGATCCTTATACATGTGGTACTTATGGATCATGCTCTTATATATGTATATATGGTGGTTGAGGCCACATATAAGTTGTAAAAGATTCTTGACATGATATATGAATACAAGTAAAATTTTGGGCTTTTATGCAATGTTTCACAACATGTTGAAGATGTTGAACCAGTTTTAGTTCACCCTAATTTTTGGGTTGATGTTTAATTAGTGATTGTTTGTGTTTTGAGTTTTGACTAAATCTCATTTAGTGTGATAGGTTCTCACACTATATGTACCCCCCCTTCTTGCATTGAAACAAGCTCTTTACACGCCTAGCTTTCCCTCTTTCTTTCTTCTTGCTTTTAGATATTGTCCCCTCTTTCTTGGTGGTGAAGGAGGAGCTCAAGGTTGAATAAGGAGGTCAATCCTACTTGCATGTGCACCTAGGGTTTGGATCCCCCCTTCTTGAGGTCGTTTGGTGCTACCTTGCTTTTCTTCTTGGTCTTGGTAAGTGAGAACTCCCTCTTTCTCTTCATTTTCCTTATTGCTCTACTCTCTTATCTCTTCTTCTTGGCTGAATCCATGGTGGAACTTGAGTTTGAGCTTGAAAAACATCTCTTTCTTACTTCCTTGACCTAGGGATGCTTCCTTGTCGAAGGAGAAGCTAGCTTGGTCGAGAGGAGTGACCAATCTAGGGTTCTCCCCCCTTTGCTTTGAGCTATATCTCTATTTGGTGTTACTCCATCTTCTTTGAGGTGAGTTATATAACTTTCTCCATGATCATTGTTTACACTCGTCTTGCGTGTGCATAATCTTGCCCTAAAACGTTGTTCTAAGTAGAAAGATTATGTCTTTACTTAGGGATTGTAGCTCTATGGTGATCTTGAATAAATAACTCTTCTTGGATGAATCCTAAACCTTTGTGCACGAACCTTACTTGATAATGGAAGTTTTGGTCCTTGTATGCTTGTAGAAATGATGGTTTTTCTCTCTCAAATGATGATTTCTAAATTATAGATTTGAATTAATCTTCCTCCTTGTGATGCAACTTGATGACCTTTCATATTCGTAGTAGTTACCAACCTATTTGGAGTCTAAATGGTTGATGAGATTTTGATTTCTTCATGGTCTCCAAGATTTTGAATGCATGATGGTTGCCAAGATTTTCTACTTTAGGTGGTCACCAAGAATTTTGATGTTATATGGTCGCCAATGTTTTGATTTCCTTGATTGGTCTCTAAAAATGTTGACACATGAGCGGTCGCCAAGTTCTTGCTCTTATGGGGTTGCCAAGATTTGGACCATTAGTGGGAGAAGAAGATTTGGACTCTTAGATGTCACCTAGAGTTGTGATTTCAATTGGCCACCAAGTTTTATGTCATCATCGGTCACAAATGTTACCTAACCATAGTGGTCATTGAAGTGTCCTAACCCTAGCAATCACTATGTTATCTGGCCCTAGTGGTCGATGAAGTTTCTAATTCATGTTGGTCGCTATGATCTTGAACCCTAGTGGTTACTAAGGCATCTAACCCTAGGAGTCGCTAAGGTGTCTTGAGCCTATGTAGTCGCAATGTTTCCCTGACCTAGATGGTTAATGAAATTCCCTGATCCTATGGTCAATGGTTGTGTTTGACCTTATGCTTTCATGATTAATGGAGATGTTGTGAATTAGGATTTATCCTTGAGTGATGCTTTGTAACCTTAATTCAACTCATATTTCTAAACCTAACCATAATTAAAGTAACTGATGATCATGCTTAGCTTATGAGTGATTAGTATGATGGTGGAGTACTTTCTCTTTATGTTGTGGTAACCCTAATTTGCTATCATATGAACTTCATATCTCTTAAATGTAATGTTGTATTAAACTTATGTGTCTCATGTATGGTGATGGTATGATGAATCTTGAAGAGGAATGGAAAGATAATGATGTTCTTACATGGAATGATGTGATGGTCTTAATGACTTTTGGGCATGGTTGAGCCCTTAGTGAGGTGTTATCCTCTTCAGGATGTGAAAAGAATTTGCATCCTATGATGTTATGATGAGTATTATGGTCTCATGTATGTAAATGAAATAGTACCATGTGATGATGTGATAAATATTATATTTCATACATTTTATATCTTTTGAATTTGCAATCTATCCATGTTTTTGTAGAACACATTTAGGATTTTTATGTAACTTAATTGATGCAGTCTTAACTTACCCAATTGGCATTAACTAATCAAGTGAAACCCTAATCATGTAGTGCCATGTGCCATAGATCCAATCCAATGTCAGGATTTACTAGATGGTGATACAAGTATTTCTCTAGTGGAAAGCTCAGAGTCATATATTGTTAAGTAAATACACATTTTGAGGATGGTTGCGTTCATACCTCAGTAGGAGAGTGTTTGAGGCCATAACTTTGATGATTATGATTCACTATATGAAATGGTATTGAGGACAACTATGGTTGTACCTCATATGATAGGGTTTTGAATACCCTAGTTACTAGTGTTGTGAGCTGTTACAACCTCAATTTTGCATGTGTTTTCATAATTAAAATACAATAATTTTGTGAAATTGGGCCTAACTAGAAAGGTTGTAAGCTTTCCTCCAAAAGATGGGTTTCCTTGTAAATATTCCTTTGGATAGGAATTTCGTGATTCCCATTATTATAATAATCCAATAATGGATATAAAAGAGAAGAAAAGAAGAAAAGTCCAAATATTAGAAAAAGATATAAGATAATGAGTATTAAGAAAAGTATTTATAAGAAATACTTGGAATTATCTAGAAAGTGGAATTAATGGCCACAATTGAGTAAAATTCATTTACATATGATTTCTGATAAAAGAAATATGAAAAGAGGAAAAAGGAAATGAAAGACAAAAGAGAAATCATTACAAAGAATAAGGAAATAAGTAAGATAATAAGAAAATGGATAAAAGATAAGTGAAGGCAAAGGAATATTTCCCCAAGATGGAATTTCGTGCCTTTAGGGTTCCTTGAGGTCTAAGGAATTCAAGATAATAATTTAATAGCAATGGAAAGAGAAAATAGGTGAAAAATATACATAATTGAGTAATATCTTGCACCTAAGGAAAAGGCACGTTTTCTTTTAGATAATGAGCCCAATTTTGGTAGAGAGGTATATTAAGTCATTAATAAGTTTCCCTCAAAATTTGATATTGTTTGGACATGTAGTTTGAGAAATATGATTTTTACAAGATTCTCTAAAGTGAAAAGGAAATCCTTAAATGTCACATTCATATTATTAATTCGAAAAATTTGTTCTTGGCTCTGATACAAGGGTCATTGGATTTAGGATCCAACGATAACTGTTCTTCATGCTCTTATTTTGGGAAAGAATAGGGAAATGAGTTTGTAGGATCGGATTTCTCAATGACCTCTACACGAGAGTTGTTGGGAAGAGTCCCTTTGAGATCAGGCAGGAAAGACGCACCCAATGATCCCTAAAATCCTATCTTATCGACTGGGATTGGGAGTTTCCCCAATCGAGCTGGATTCTATGGGAACTAGCTTGTTGCCCACCTGTATATAAGGGGTAGAATTCCCCTTTGAGAACTCCCTCATACTCGCGTGACCCCATGAGATCCCCTGAACCTATACCCTACCTTCGTTTTACTGCCAGTTCCCTAAGATCCCTCTGTTCTACCCTTGGTGCTGCTGCCAAGGAAGACCCTTCTCGTCCCAGCCATCACGTGCACCTACGTAGGGTTTGGTCCCGCCAATAGGTTCAGCCGGAGTTGGCTAATGGAAACGTTGCTTTTCGTAAGGGATCGAGTGGCGACATCACAAATTCAACACTGGAGTTGACCGGGCATCGGTGTTCCTATCTCACACTGTGCAATGCGGAGCTTGATTGTGAGGTTGAAGAAGAATAGGGAGAAAAGACACTCTTATCCCCGTCACACGTGAAGGAGATCAAGGGCGTAAGGGTACATCCGCCAGATCGGGGACCCTGTTCACGTGGGGCACACGGGGCTGAGGTGGCGAAGCCTTATTCGTAGAAGACAATCCATGTGGGAAAGGAAAGAAACCTCGATTAGATGACGTGGTGGCCATTGATTGGCCAGAAGGTAATTTCTTTGCAAAATTCATAGTTAAGTAATGGTAGCTCCGATGGAAATGTGCAAAATATGAAAATTGATCAGGAGAACGTGTAGAATCCATTAAAAATACATTTAAAGCCTGATTTTGTTCATATTTGCATAAGTGTGCTAAGTTAATGAAAAGTGCTTTGAAATTATGTTAGAAACCCTAATTAAAATTAATGATTAGGTTCATGATGCTTAATTGGTGAAATTAAGTAATAGTAACCTGATGAAACATTAATGATGAACTTGAACCTGATCTAGATGATTTATTACATGATTTAGGGTTTTACACCAATTATGAATGATTAAGCACTTAGAAACCCTAATTTAGGGTAAAAGAGGATAAGATCATGTTTAATTCTAAAAATATGATAATATGTTGTTAAATAATGGTTCTAAGATATTTGGAATATAAAAAGTTCCTAATCATGGATAGATACCCTTAACAAGATAATTAGGGTTTTCTAATGGATAAAGTTGGAATTAATGATAAATGGAATTCATAGGTGAGTTAGACCATAACAAATTATGAGTTGTTAATCCGAAAGAAAATAAAGGTGATAATTGAGTCTAATGACCTTGAAATAACTTAAATAGATAAAGATGGTAGTTTTGGTATAAAAGAGAAATAATCGACTTTAATTGGGCTTATGATGTTGAAATTAGGGTTTGTGAGCTAAGAGAGCTTTAAATATGATAAAAGTATTATGGAGGCAAAAACCATAATAAAACCCTAAAGTGGCCTAGAAAGCCTAAGCTGGAATCCAAGTCTAGCTTTAGAATGTTCTGGATAAACTATAACACTTGGATCCCATGCATTAATTTTAGGATCTGGTTGATTGCTTGTTGCTTGTTCTTTATCCTTATTGCTTGGACAATCAAGTTGCTCTGGATCAGGTATGTGGTTAATTATGAATATCTGCCTTAGTTTCCCGAGGATTTTCCAGATGGTTAATCGCATTGAATGCAAATTATCAGTTTGGATGTTCATACTTGCAAATTATAAAGTCACTATGATTATCACATTAATAATAGAAGTATATATTCTCGTACCTACATGCCACCCTGATGGATGATGCCAAAGGTCAGGCTCAGATGGGTAGACCAATGGGAAACATGAGTGGTGACCCCAAGCACCAAGCTCGGGAATGAGAAGGTGTCCTATGATATTGAATGACTAACGGGAACTATGAAGGGTGACCCCAGGCACCAAGCTCGGGATTGAGAAGGTGGCCTTAAGTCATTGGCAAAAGAAACCCTAAGGTGGGTATGCCAGGGTTAGGGCAAAAACGGTGGAGAATGCCATACTGAAAAGCATAAATTGGCTTGTTAATTAACTTGATTGTGATAATTAAATTGTTATCCATATGTGCAAACTTTTGGTTATCCCCACATACCAGTATATTTTGAGATGTTGACTGACATTTTGTTTGTCGGTGTTTTAGGTACAAGTTTGAAAAGAACAAATAGTAAAGTGAAACATCGTGAAAATAAGAAGTAAAGTACAAGGAGGGTTAGATAGAATAATTCAAGTTGTGGATAGATAGTTTTCCAAAGTTTTCAAAAGGTATGAAAAGTTTTATTTTGTACCTATTTTCAGTTTAGTTGGTAAAATTTGATAATTGTTATTGATTAATTGTCGAACCTTTAATCCTGTTAATTGGGATAACGGCACCGACCTTTTGGTCTCCCTTGATTGGGGGTTATTGGGAGGCGGGGTCATTACAATTGGTATCATACCAGAGTGAAGGTTCCTCACTTAATCCTTAATAATTATTAAATTTTACAAATTCTGTAGAACCCAAGGGAGTTATTAGAGGATTATCTGAAAGATAGAGGTGTCTAGAAAAGGATCATGACTGGGGGCTGGAAAAATTTTCCTCTGCACCGCTAGTCGAAATACGAGGACTCCCAGATCCATGTGACTACCTGGCCAAAGTCTTAGGGTATGATTCGAAATAAGATACATGTAGTACTCTCTCATCTTGTTCATCCCTTCTCAACTCAAATTCTATTAAGGACCTTAAGGGTTAGGGTTTCCTCTCTTCTCCTCACCCTCTTGAGGTATGGGTAAGGTTGATAAGGATTAAGGAATCCTCCACCAAATTAATAAAAAGCATGTAAAAAAAGATGTCATGGACATAAGCTTAATAGAGTAAGCGTAAAAGAATAGATACATGCTTAGGTCGTATGACATAAGTTGTCATTGCCCTCAGGAGAGACCTGAGGCTAGACCTCCTTGTCAGGAGGATGAGTAGAGATAGTTAGTCTTAGAGGTAGAGACCTCCATTAAAAGTAGAGACCTAGCACATCCTCTGAGGATGATGTTAACCCTAACCCTAAGTGGAGGTCAGAGAGAGATGACATGATGAGTTAGATGTCATGGTTGACTGGGTGTTTGGATGGACATGCCTTTGGATTTCCATATGATCCATGAGAGGTTGGATGACCTAGCACCTTTAGCAACCCAACCCTGGGAAGGGTCGAGCATGTTTGAGCGAAGGATATCTCCTTCATGGATGAGGTTAGAGAAGAACCTATTGAAACCTTATGGGCTGTTGCAAGTAGGATATATCTTACACCTAGAGTACATCAGTAGTACGAGCAGTAAGTTAAAGTTGAGTCCAGAAGGACAGGATGGATGGCTTATGAGATAAGCATAAGGGGCTATGGATAATCATGAGCAAACATAATCTTGAGCATAGCCTTTACCCACGTAGAGGTATGCTTGTGAGCTTGATCCTTTATGAAGAGAGGACCTCTAGTAGTATGGTTGGATGTGGAGTTAACTCTAGAAAGAGAAAGTAGGATCCCAACAAGGATTTCGAAATCCTAGACTCTGAGACATTAGGAAAAGTGGGAAGTTGAGGAGGATGCAACCTAAGTGGATGTTTGTGGTTGCCTCATTTTTTATCCTTGGAGGCTGATGATGTCTTGGTTGCCATGAGAGGAACCAGACCCTAGAGATAGGATGAGTCTGCCGATACCTCTGTACTTTTGGTAAAGATGAGAGGAAGAGTTTCTTATACTTGAAGAGGTTTAGTAGCGGGTTGTGAGGCCTTGTTGGTTGTCCTTGAGGAGGACTCCACTCTGAGGTGTTGCTTATATAAAAGGATCATGGAAGTACATGACATACCTTGGACATTCTTGACTCATGGTTAAGAGATTTAGCATGCAGTTGGACACCTAAACGTGAACCTAGGGTTCCTAGACCTAAGAGGGGAAGTGATGTACCTGAACCTCATGATGAGATTTGAGTCTCTATAGTTTCGAGCATGGTGCTCCTCATGTGTAGAGGTAAAAGAAACCCCTTAATATAAAGGTATGAGTGATGAATCCCTCATAGCTAAGTTGGTCTAATGATGAGGATGATAAAGTGTGACCTAGCATGGTTTTGTAGGTGTCTGCTTGTACCTTAGTAGCTTGCTAGGGCTAAGCATGCTCGTGTGGATGTAGACCCTAAACATAAGGACAGTTGTGACCTTTGTTATCAAGGTGTAGTTTCCTCCCATCCCGGGAGAGGGACCCTTTTGTAGGGTGTATACCGGTTTTTTTGGTTTTGAGGTAACCTAAAGAGGTTTCATAGGATCTTGAGAAGCTAAGTGAAAAGTACATGGCATGAGAATGAACCTGTAGACCCATAGATTACCATCTCTATGTCCATGTGGATGTGTTACCATGAAGGTAACCGGTATGGGGCCTGACCAAGGTAGGCAGGTCGCCATGACCCCTGTGAAAGGATGAAAGACAACCCACAAATACATAGAGAGATGATGAAGGCTTGGGTAAGGTTCTAAGTTGGACATGTACTATAATAGAATCCTAAGTCTGTCCTAGGGTCAGGTAGGGATAAGACTGATGGAAGAAGGAGTTGCCTAATTCCCTAGTTGCACATGACCATAGGGTCAAGAGGTAACAGCTATCATTGTCTGAGGGCCATGGGTTAGGAGATTGATCACCTTCATGAACTCATGGGACCTCAAAGGGCAGATGAGTAGGGAACTCTCTGGATGCATAAGGGAAAAAGGATGAACCCAAAAGTGTCAGCACCCTATAGACCTAGAGGAGATGACCAAGGATTGTGTGGTGACCCAAGTAGGTTCCAGATCAGTTTTCCATGGAAGTACTTTTTTTTATATCATGATGTTTGTAGAGACATATGTGGCACGTTTCAACTTAGATTTGAAAGTGTACGGGCAAGGTTGGATGCACCATCTCTACTCTTGGAATAGGAAGAACTTTGTATTTGGACTGCAACCAAATACTTATTTCCTCTTGTTATGAGAGTGAGAGATAGGACAATACGCATGCCATACACCAAGGATAAATATGATGTGAGTTGGAACATTGCTATAAGGTATGAGGATAGAGATGATAACATACCTAGAGCGAATGATACATGGATGGTTTACAAACACTAAGAGTATTAAGGAAATCATCTTGTGAGGATGTTTTATCATGAGCTATGTGGAATTTGCAAGTTATGCAAAGTTGAGATTGAATCACCATGAGTATGAGATCAGAGTTTCTTAATGAAGACAAACTTAGAGTTTGAGATGAGATGATAAGTAGAATACATGGAGGTGTATGTCTTCAACATTACCTAACACCTAAGGAGGTGAAGTGGTAATGAATGATCTGGTTGAGATATAGATGCCTAGTTTAGCTAGAGGCTAGAAGGAGTTGAGGTTGTTCGACTAACCCTAAGTTTGGAAAGAAGATGTGTTTTTTCTAACGCACAGATGTAACAAGATATGTTGAACAAGTTAATGGTTGTTTGGTTAGCCAGTTTAATCCTTGATGTAGTGAAAGGATGGTGATAGAACCTCAGATACACTTCTTTAGATAGGAAGGTAATAAAACCATGATGAGAGCGGTTTAGGGTTTCTGAGGAATCGATCTTGAGGAATCATGACATACAAGAGATCATGGTTTAAGATCACTAAACACCATGATACTACAAAGATAGTAAGTGATAGTAGTACTTGGGATGCTTAATATGAAATTGCATGTAGCATGTGGCCATGCAAGTCAGGAGGTGAAGGACGAACACTAGTAACCCAATGCATGGATATAAAGTATAAAGAGTTCCCAAGAGGGAATGGGAGTTCATCACTGTGGATGTTGTGAGTCTCCCCTAGACCAAGGAAGGTCAATATGCAAAATGGGTTATGGTAGATCACCTTACTTAGATGACATGAGAAAGAAAGAGTAATGTCAAGGGACAGATCCGGTTGAACTACATATGAGAGAGAGATGGTTCAACTACAACATGATGTGAGTTCAAAAGTTCTTGAGTATGACCTAAAGGTTCACTTCCATGAGGTGGAAGTAGATACTTGAAGAACTCGATGTTAGTACAGTTTAGCACCCCATACTAATGGTTAGTATGATCCAGACTAGAGGGTCTAATGAGAGCATGTCTGCTCATTCAGGGTGATACAAAGAGACAGTTTTTAAGATGTGACAATAACCGCCATAGCCTTTATCAGGGTGCAAGAAGTTTTATAGAGAAGTTGTGTCGATCACCACTTCATTAAGATGATGTTGGTGAAGGAGGCCTCACGAAGGTCAGAAAAGAACCACAATGTGTGAAAATGAAGTCGCTTTGATCATGCAATGGTTGAGAGAGGGCCCAGAGATGACATGATTCGTGAGCTGATGCAAAGCAGGCTGACGTGCAGTTCATTGTGGGAGAATATGTGATGTAAAATCCGACCCCTCTAAACTACAGCTGAGAAAGTTGGGTCCCCGATATATGGGTCCATTTGAGATGGATTGGTGGATAAGGATGTGTTTATCCTTACCCCTCAGGATAACATGATGTATAATGTATTCCATGAGTCTGATCTAGAGCACTATGTGAGGTACCCAAGCTATGTGATGAGCCTGAACCTATTCATCTTTTGAGAGGCTGAAATGTCCTGAGTCACCTATGAGGGTATGTTATACCAAGGTAAGAAAGAACTCAGATGGAAGAATATGAGATGATGAAGGTTCTTGGGAAGCACCATGGAAAGGGTGAAGCCACATGGGAGCCCTGATGAACATAAGAAAGGCTTACCCTGTTTGTTTGCTTGCTTGATGGAATTTTGAAGGCAAAATTCTTATAAGGGGGGAGGATGTTACAACCTCAATTTTGCATGTGTTTTCATAAATACAATGATTTTGTGAATTTGGGCTTAACTAGAAAGGTTGTAAGCTTTGCTCCAAAAGATGGGTTTCCTTGTAAATATTCCTTTGGATAGGAATTTCGTGATTCCCATTAGTATAATAATCCAATAATGGATATAAAAGAGAAGAAAAGAAGAAAAGTCCAAATATTAGAAAAAGATACAAGATAATGAGTATTAAGAAAAGTATTTATAAGAAATACTTGGAATTATCTAGAAAGTGGCATTAATGACCACAATTGAGTAAAATTCATTTACATATGATTTCTGATAAAAGAAATATGAAAAGAGGAAAAAGGAAATGAAAGACAAAAGAGAAATCATTACAAAGAATAAGGAAATAAGTAAGATAATAAGAAAATGGATAAAAGATAAGTGAAGGCAAAGGAATATTTCCCCAAGATGGGATTTCGTGCCTTTAGGGTTCCTTGAGGTCTAAGGAATTCAAGATAATAATTTAATAGCAAAGGAAAGAGAAAATAGGTGAGAAATATACATAATTGAGTAATATTTTGCACCTAAGGAAAAGGCATGTTTTCTTTTAGAAATGAGCCCACTTTTGTTAAGAGGTAGATTAAGTCATTAATAAGTTTCCCTCAACATTTGGTATTGTTTGGACATGTGGTTTGAGAAATATGATTTTTGCAAGATTCTCTAAAGTGAAAAGGAAATCCTTAAATGTCACATTCATCTTATTAATTTGAAAATATTGTTCTTGGCTCTGAGATGAGGGCCGTTGGATTTAGGATCCAATGATAACTGTTCTTCACACTCTTATTTTGGGAAAGAACAGGGAAATGAGTTTGTAGGATCGGATTTCTCAATGACCTCTACACGAGAGTTGTTGGGAAGAGTCCCATTGAGATCAGGCAGGAAAGATGCACCCAATGATCCCTAAAATCCTATCTTATCGACTGGGATTGTGAGTTTCCCCAATCGAGCTAGATTCCATTGGAACTAGCTTGTTGCCCTCCTGTATACAAGGGGTAGAATTTCCCTTTGAGAACTCCCTCATACTCATGTGACCCCGTGAGATCCCCTGAATCTATCCCCTGCCTTCATTTTACTATCGGTTCCCTAAGATCCCTCTGTTCTACCCTTGGTGCCGCTGCCAAGGAAGACTCTTCTCGTCCCAGCCATCCTGTGCACCTGCGTAGGATTTGGTCCCGCCAATAGGTTCGGTCAGAGTTGGCGAAGGGAAACGTTGCTTTTCGTAAGGGATCGGGCGGCGACATCACAAAGTAAACACTGGAGTTGACCGAGCATCGACGTTCATGTCTCACGCTATGAAATGCGGAGCTCGATTGTGAGGTTGAAGAAGAATAGGGAGAAAAGACACTCTTATCCCCGGCACGCGTGAAGGAGATCAAGGGCATAAGGGTACATCCGCCAGATCGGGGACCCTGTTCGCGTGGGGTGCGTGGGGCTGAGGTGGTGAAGCCTTATTCGCAGAAGACAATCCGCGTGGGAAAGGAAAGAAACCTCGATTAGATGACGTGGCGGCCATTGATTGGTCAGAAGGCAATTTCTTTGCAAAATTCATAGTTAAGTAATGGTAGCTCCGATGGAAACATGCAAAATATGAAATTTGATCAGGAGAACACGTAGAATCCAATAAAAATACTTTTAAAGCCTGATTTCTTTAATATTTGAAAAAGTGTGCTAAGTTAATGAAAAGTGCTTTGAAATTTTGTTAGAAACCCTAATTAAAATTAATGGCTAGGTTCATGATGCTTAATTGGCAAAATTAAGTAATAGTAACCTGATGAAATGTTAATGATGAACTTGAACCTGATCTAGATGATTTATTACATGATTTAGGGTTTTACACCAATTATGAATGATTAAGCACTTAGAAACCCTAATTTAGGGTAAAAGAGGATAAGATCATATTTAATTCGAAAAATATGATAATATGTTGTTAAATAATGGTTCTAAGATATTTGGAATATAAAAAGTTCCTAATCATGGATAGATACCCTTAACATGATAATTAGGGTTTTCTAATGGATAAAGATGGAATTCATGATCAATGAAATTCATAGGTGAATTAGACCATAAACAATTATGAGTTGTTAATCCGAAAGAAACTAAAGGTGATAATTGAGTCTAATTACCTTGAAATAACTTAAAAGGATAAATATGGTAGTTTTGGTATAAAAGAGAAATAATCGACTTTAATTGGGCTTATGATGTTGAAATTAGGGTTTGTGAGCTAAGAGAGCTTTAAATATGATAAAAGTATTATGGAGGAAAAAACCATAATAAAACCCTAAAGTGGCCTAGAAAGCCTAAGGTGGAATCCAAGTCTAGCTTTAGAATGTTCTGGATAAACTATAACACTTGGATCCCATGCATTAATTTCAGGATATGGTCGATTGCTTGTTGCTTGTTCTTTATCCTTATTACTTGGACAATCAAGTTGCTCTGGATCAGGTATGTGGTTAATTATGAATAACCGCCTTAGTTTCCTGAGGATTTTCCGGATGGTTAATCGAATTGAATGCAAATTATCAGTTTGGATGTTCATACCTACAAATCATAAAGTCACTATGATTATCACATTAATAATAGAAGTATGTATTCTCGCACCTACATGCCACCCTGATGGATGATGCCAAAGGTCAGGCTCAGATGGGTAGACCAATGGGCACCATGAGTGGTGACCCCAGTCACCAAGCTCGGGAATAAGAAGGTGGCCTTAAGTCATTGGCAAAAGAAACCCTAAGGTGGGTATGCCAGGGTTAGGGCAAAAGTAGTGGAGAATGTCATACTGAAAAGCAAAAATTGGCTTATTAATTAACTTGATTGTGATAATTAGATTGTTATCCATATGTGCAAACTTTTGGTTGTCCCCACATACCAGTATATTTCGATATGATGACCGACATTTTGTTTGTCGGTGTTTTAGGTACAAGTTTGAAAAGCACAAATAGGAAAGTGACACATCGTGAAAATAAGAAGTAAAGTACATGGAGGGTTAGATAGAATAATTCAAGTTGTGGATAGATAGTTTTCCAAAGTTTTCAAAAGGTATGCAAAGTTTTATTTTGTACCGGTTTTTAGTTTAGTTGGTAAAATTTGATAATTGTTATTGATTAATTGTCGAACCTTTGATCCTGTTAATTGGGATAACGGCACCGACCTTTTGGTCTCCCTTGATTAGGGGCTACCGGGAGGCGGGGTCATTACATGAGCTATATACCAAGGGCGGACTAGGATGTTTTGCAGTTGGACTATATATGTCGTTGTAGTTGAATTGTATTGATCGAGGGCAGTTGAGATATAGGAGTCTGTCTCTCCTAGATATTATATGGCACTGATTTCAACTTAGCAGTGGTCAGTTGGAGTCTGAGTGGTATACTTCAAGCTCCTCAAGACTTAAACAAAAGATGTAATACAGTTGTGTAGTATATTGGTTTAGGGTTAAACATGACTCACATTGGATGTTAACCATTGCCTTGTTTCTTATAATGCTTAGTTGTTATGTAATGCAGAAGAGAAACCAACTATATAGAAAGTGGTAGCTTTACATGTTCCTCTATTGATTGTGCTAATCATGATTAACCTATTTTAGTTGCTTAACCTATTTAATTTTCTTAATCTAATAATCTATTTAGCTTGCTCAAAAATATAACTTGTTGTAATCAATATATCTCTTGCTGGGACATTGGTCTTACCTCGTGGGTCACCACATCTTTTTAGGTGACCGTCAACAATGTTGTCAAGATCATGGTGGTGAGGAAGAGCATATTGTAGAGCAGTCTGAGTAGAAGGTAGTCTAGTTGTTAGTGTGTCCTAGAGTCGTCCCTACACTCTTAGGTCTGACATGGGATGTTTTTTTGTAGAAAGTATGTACATCGACTCGAGTTTTGGCGGTATGTCGATGTTTGTATATGGCATGTATATGTGGAATGATATCTTTTGTATTTAGGTTGTGGCTAATGCCACTAGATAGATATGTAAATACTCGATATGGTATGTGATGATATGAAAGTTGTTGGACCTTTATGTAATGTTTCTAAACATGATGATAATGTTGAAATCAATTTTAATTTACCCTCTTTTCTAGTGATGTGGTTACTTAGTAGTTGATCACGTGTTTTGTTTTGAGTAAGCTCATTTAGCATGATAGGATTTCACAGCTTAGGTTGGTATCAGTGATTTAGGTTCACTTAGTCTACAGGGACATAGGACTTAGGTTTTGTGTACATTCTTACATCATCCAACAAATTTGATCATAACTTATGCTTATGCATATGTCTAGAGAATGTGAAGAACATGCAGAGAGTATCTATGTCATGCCAAGAGGAGGTGTAGGAGGCAGGCACGTGAGGAGAGAGTGCCTGATATGAGCCTAGAGTAGCATGTGGTGCCTCATTTTGACCCTACAACCATGGCAAATCTTGCCTTCCAGTCCATGCTTGGACATCTTATAGTGATGATTACACATATAGCAGATAGAGAGCACGTACCTCAAGCTAGGGCAGTCATCCTTGATGTGGAATCCTAAGGTTCTAGGAAGACATTTGAGAGGATGAGATGTTTTAGGGCTATCAAGTACGCGGGTCTAGTGGACCCTGATGACGTTGATATGTGGTTAACATAGCTTGAGAAGGCATTCAAGAACCTCAATATCCCAGAAGAGGATAAGGTGAAGTATGTGGTTTATTTGTTGAAGGGTGGTGCTGGACATTAGTGGGCCATAGAAGAACAGAAGAGACCTAGAGTTGTTGTAAGCTGGGAAGAGTTTTGGTGGGAGTTCGTGAGCCAATACTTTCCAGAGACGTACTTGGATGAGAAAATAGCATAGTTTGAGAAGTTGTGTCAGGGTTCCATGTCCAGCGACGAGTATGAGGTGAAGTTTATGGAGGTTTTGAGGTTCTATCCTCATATGGAAGTGACGAAAAAAGAGAGGATTCAGAGCAATGATAAGGGTATGAGCTTGGAGTTGTCTATGACAATGTATGCTTTGGATAATAGAGAGAGGTTCTCTACCTTTGTGGAGTTAGTGAGGAGGAGTGAGAGGTTTTCTATCAAGAAGCATGAAGCTAATGCTAAGAAGAGGCCAACTCAGTTTCAGGGGTAGCCATCTAGAGGCTTTAAGAAACTAGGGTTATCATCACCACGGTCACATCAACGACTAACTTTCTATGAGCCGAGATAAGGAGTGTCATCACAGTGGTCCCCGAGCAAGGATAGAGGTCACAATTGTCTACCTATAGGAGCACGCAGTGCAGCATCTATGTCAATCACAGGGTCGTCTAGGACACAATTTGAATCGAGAACTTGTCCCAAGTGTGGACAAGTAAGGAATATGAGGTGGGTTTTCCCTATGAAGGATGAATAATTGACATACTAGCCAAGGCAAGACCAGCAAGGGTCGCAGCAGTAACAGTTCAACAGTGATGGTGGTAGAGGATACGATCATGCATCGCATGTAGGATCTTCTGGGCCAGTTGGTAGGAGTCGTGGATGACCACATGTGACATCTAGATTCTATGCTATGAGTCATCTCGAGGGAGTGGTCAATCCATGGATCATGATAGGATAGATGGAAATTTTTCATCCTAACTCATCCACATCATCTTTCACATATGTTTTAGTTGATTTGGGTGTTGTGAACTCGTTTATCACAAAACAGGTGATAAGTAGTTGTTACCTTCCTGATTGTAGTAGACCTGATAGCCTTTTGCTTGAAACCCCTTCAGTTGGTTCTGTCGAGTTACGGGAGGTGTGTCCATCTTGCATTCTTTCAAGTGGATCTTATTCCACTTGACATTCATGGATTTGATGTGATCCTAGGGATGGATACCTTGGACAAGTACACAATTATTTTAAAGTGTAGTTACAAGGTGGTGATGTTCTATGATGGAGATGTTTTGTGGATCTTCAAAGGAGATAGGAAGATTCTTCCTACATTCTTTGATACATTCAACTCACAAAAACAAGATTAACTAATGTGGAAGCGTTCACTAAGCAACGGATTATCAAAAATTACTAAAAATTAAAAACCATTTTATCAAAAGATCCATCAAAGGAAAACTTTCTCACATAGAACCAAAGTAACACATTTACATTCTGGTTTAAAGGTACATGTCTTGTATCATCTCTTTCTGAGAATTACAAGCATCAACTGCTCTGGTAAACTAAACACAGGGAGTATAAAATCTCGAGGAACTGAGCCAAAATCTCAAAAGCACTAACTACTACTCCGAGGACTTGAGAGTATAGAGACGACACATAGGACTCTATATACATCTATACAAGGCATAACAGCCAGTGTCTCCACCTGAGACTTCACTGCAGTCCCTACTGCTGTTGCTGCTATCCTTCACCTACTGAAGGATTTCTGCCTCCTCGTCTGCGTTTCACATAGCATTACCCTATTTTAGGGTTTCACATTAATAACCATATAGGTACTCAAGATCATTTTATTAATGATCAAGTCCTATTTCATTGCTTCACATAGCTAGGAATCAATATGGATAACATAAGTATTCAATCATACTTATTTATCTTCATCATTCATCATTAAATGAAGTATCAATCACAAAGTATGAGTTTCTCTCTCATCTTTACTAGAATATGATTGTATCATAGTTTGTTGGTTTGGATTAACCTTTTCATAAGGCATGTTAGTCTACACTTATTAAAGTACATTACATCTCAATGTAAAAATTGACATGACACATCTTATGGGTCACTCATCCAATTATATTGGACTTATAACACATCAAGGTATATTAGTATTGCGGTGTTGGATGTGACATCTATCATATCTTGATGTATCACTTCCCTCAACACCTTCATCTTACTTGAGTTCATCCACTTAGCTTGTATTAGGGTATTTCCCATTCTAATACTTTATGTACCAGTTCATCTCATTCATCATGTAATGTATTGGTCATGAGTCATTTATTTAGAATATACAACCATTACCTAATGAAATGGACTCATCCTTGAGTCAGGAACTATTGGTGTAAGGATATTCATTATCAACCACTCTAGGCATTACATTTGTCAATATATTAATCACTATTCCATTATTAGGAATAGGATTCTCCATATTTATAATTTGAGGTTTCACATAACATTTTCCATACATTATATGGATTTCACATAGTATTGCTCTTCATGAGAGATTCACATAATCATCCTTCTATATCATGGTTTCACCTAGTATTATGTGAAATTAAGATTTCACAATACATCACCCAGTGATAGGGCTTCACATAGCCTTAGTAGCACTACCCTATATTAGGGTTTCATGCACCTTTACCCCATTTTAGGGATTAAGGTTTATCATTCACATCCAAATAGGGTTTCTTACATTGTTACACTAAGTTAGGGTTACATCATCCCTCTAGATTTTGGTTTCACTGAGCTTTGCCCTAGATTAAGGGTTCACATAGCCTTGCCCTAAATTAGGATCAAGGTACATTAATCTTTTCAATGTGGATTTCATGATATCATTGTTATGGATCAAACCCTAATTACATATTTATTCATGATGAGAGAATTTGATCTTATTATGTAAGCAATCATCTCTCTCATTCTCTCTTCCTCTCATCCTCTTCTAGGATGTTAAATACTCCAAGATTGATCTAGGTCAATTCTTCAATTAAGTACACATAGTTAGGGTTAACCTTCATAATCATCTTTGGTCCACATCATTAATAATCAAGTAGCTATTTGACCTTTGATCATATTAGGTGTCCAAATGGTTTAACCACTTTGAATCTCAAAAGGTCTTGGTCACTTAGACCTCAAACGATCTTGATCACTTAGACCTCAAACGGTCTTAACCAATAAGTTCAAACAGTTTGAAACCGTTTAGAAAAGTAGTTACTTGAAACCGTTTGCTAAAGTGAACTCTTGAAACCGTTTGCTAAAGTGAACACTTGAAACTATTTGCTAAAGTTGATTCTTGAAACCATTTGCTAAAGTGAATTCTTAAAACCATTTGCTAAAGTGAATTCTTGAAACCGTTTGCTAAAGTGATCATTTGAAAACATTTGAGCCTCAATCGGGTTTGGGATCGTTTGGTCCCAAACGGTCTTGAGACCGTTTGGTCCCAAACGGTCTTGAGACCATTTGGACTCAAAGGGTCTTGAGACTGTTTGGTCCAAACCTCCTCAAAACCGAATGAACCAAAAAGGGTCTCAACCTCTCTAATCAATTCAAGGTTCCAATCCATGGACCAACTATCAATTGGGCCACCAATTTATTCTTCAATTGAACCACTGAATCACCCTCCAATTGGACCTTGAATTAGGGTTTTTAACCCAATTGAACTAGGGTTGATAACCAAGAACCATCACTTAGGGTTTTGGAATCGAGGATCCATCAATGATTAACATTGTGGAACCAATTCAATTGCAACCAGTGAACCATCATCATTACATGATATGACCTAACCTCAAATAGTCTTAAATGACCCCCAAATGGTCTTGAGGTCGTTTGGATGATCTCAAAATGGTCTTGAGACCGTTTTCCTCAAACCACCATTGAAATCTATGACATTCACTTAGGGTTTGCATCATTGAATCAATCAGCACTTGAGTTATTGATTGTAATTCAATTTGATATCTTTGGGTCTTCAAATACTCAACCCTAGACCTCCAAACGATCTTTTGTGACCTCCAAACGGTCTTGATACCATTTGGGTGATTCCCAAATGGTTTTGAAACCGTTTGGGTCAATCAACCCAAAACATAAACTTAATCAATTGAAAAATCATCACTTAACCGATTAGGGTTTCTATTTGATAGTTTGTCCATAAGTTAAATCAATCATTTTGATCCATTGGATCATCATCCAGCACAGACTAGGGTTCAGACCTCAAATGGTCAACCCATACAAACAGTCAACCCCTCTAAACGGTTTGGGGTGCAAGTCTCCAAACGGTTTGGAAACTATTTGGTCTCCAAACGGTTTGGTGAAACCGTTTGGACCAAACCATTGAAACCGTTTGCCATAGATATTTGTAGAGGTATGTGCTTATGATGATTTCATCATCATCAAGCTCCAAACCCACGAAAACTTGCTGTGATTTCATGGTTATTGCATCAATAAACTAAGACAAATTTTAGAAATGAAGAAAGCATCAACAATTGATAAGGAATTGAATGCAATAATAATTTCCAGGGTTCAAGTTATAAAACCCACCTCCAATTGAGCTACAAAGCTTCAAGCTCACATCAACAATGGTGGATGCAACTCCTTTCACTATTCCAAGGCTCATCCTCAAGCTTTGAGTGAAAAGGAATGGTTAGAATTGAAGAGGGGATCAAGATAAGAAGAATTCATGCATTGATTTTCAATTTTCACCATGGATTCAAGGTGAAAGGAGGTCAAGAAGCTTACCAAAAGGTTGGGGGTCGTCCTCCTGTTGCTACAAGCTCCCTTGGACGTTTTCCAAGCAAGGGGAGAAAGTGGAATCAGAAAAGCCTTTCATTTGTCTTGTAAAGGATGTTTTTATAAGAAAATCAATGAGAGAGAAAATGCCTTATAAAAATTCATTTAATCCCAAAAATAGTGTTGCCTCTTCCCCCTCAACTTCTTGGATCTGAGGCTATCTTGTTTGCCCCTTATTCCTATCAATTATCCATGATTTAAAGAAAAGTAAATTAAGCACCTCAAATCACATTATACTTTTTTTTTGGGAAACCGTAGAGATCATATTATATTCATCCCGCTCTCTACTGCGGGCCAAATGTTAGAGAAATTAACATCAAGACTACTTGTGATCCATGAGGGTGCCACGTTTTGGAAAGTAAAAGCAGTACTAGAAGAGATTGAGAAGTGAGCAATACAGTCTGCTACATTATTATGCACTCTAGGAACATGAGCTATGGAAGTGAGACCGACTTCATTCTGGAGCTGCTGAAGACGGCGCATGTGCGGAAGGAACATGGTTGTTACGGATGCTGCCTTGGTGGTAATGGATACCGTAGAGGTAGCATCAGACAGAATGGTGGGTGCACACCATCCTGTAATTTTGCAGAGTTCCAAGGCCCAGATGATGCCTTGTATCTCCGCCTCCAGTGCCGAGGTGGCATGGCTGGGTAGTCCATGGCCCAGAAGGAAGCCTCCATGGCTGTCCACAGCATGAATACCAATCCCAGTGCGAGAGGATTCAGCATGATGAGAGGCATCAACAAAAATAACAACGTCACTGAGAGGAGGGGGAATTCTGGCTTGGCTGCATCCCGTCATGTGTGTCGAGAACAGTGTCGGGATTGCCAAGATGGCTCGAACTCGGTCCTTGATGAAGGAAACCCGCAATTGGAGAGGTTGTTGCTTCCTGTTGTGTACATACTCATTTCTCTGTGACCAGATTGCCCAGCAAGCCACTAGAGGCAGCATGGATGGAGCGTCAATGCCTTTAGAGGAGATGATCACGTCAATCCACTCATCCTCAGGAAGAAGGAAGAAGGATGGGTCCATTCGACAGGCAACCCACACTTCCCTTCTGAAATTGCAGTCCCGGAGAGCATGCGCCAGGGATCACTCGCATTTGCACAAACCGGGCAGTGACTGTCGACAGGGATATGGCGGTGGGACTTCTCCACATTGGTGAGTAGCGCCTTGTGAACCAGGAGCCATAGAAAAGTGCGAACACGGGGAGGAACCGGCAATCTCCAAATAGTGTCCCATTTCCCAGGCAGGGGCAGCTCAATGTCCGTGCGGATCCATTTGTATGCAGATTTTATGGTAAGAAGGCCAGTAGGCGACTCAGGCCAAAGGCGAGTATCATAGCCAGCAGACGGAGAAGGCGGATAAACATGCTGAATATGCAGCCAGGAACTGCTCGGAAGATAGCCATGGATGAAATCCCAGTCCCAGCCATTACCATCCATGCCCCTGGCTGAGACAGTAAGATCAGCGAGGTCGGGCGGCGGCACAAGAGAGGGGTCAATGTCTTTAATAGACAGGCCATGAAGCCATTTGTCACTCCAAACGTTTCCAGATTCACCGTTATTGATAGTTACGGCCGAGTCCTGAAGGATGGCTGGCATGTGCTTCCTAATAAAAGCCCACACCGAGGAACATGGTTTCTTTATAGGTGTGTCATTGCACATGTACTTGCTACGCATAACACGAACCTAAAGAACATATGTGAGTGGATATTTCTTTTTCTTATAATAAGGTGAGTGGGTTCTTCACCTACTTAAGATATTTCCATTGCCTTTGCAGGGCACAAGGATGTTCACACTTGTTAATTTTCAAACAACATAATTGTGGTTGAAGGGCACATCAATTAATATATTCATTTTTGCACTAAATTGAATTAGGGTTTCAATTAGGCTTAAATCTTGATTATTTTAATATCAAGATTCTCTCTCCTCCAACTTAATTCAAATGAGGCACCCCTCACATTTTATTTGCTCTACATTATGCCAAGAAACATTAGGGACCTTATTGAAGTGGTAAGTTTCGTATTGAACCCTAGGTTTTGGGTAAATTGCACATTACACCAAAACTAGGTTTTAATGCACAAACATTGCTTTATCAGCTCTTTCTTGGTGCTCAGGCTACCACAAGCCATAACTCTGCATCATTTTCATTCTCATGATGCTTCAACACATGAGGAACATATTTTCATGCACAATTTGCAATTTAACCCCTCAACTTGGGTAATTTGCACTTTAGTCCAAATCAAGTAAAACATTATTTCAACATTATTGAAAAAGGACTACAATTGAAATATAAGTTCCTCTTGAGTCCTAATTACTTTTCTCAAGATAAGATTAAGCATATAATTATCTTTCTTAATCAAAACACCTAGGGTTAAATCATAACCCAGGTTAGGGATGTTACAAGTTATAAACCCCTAACAAGGATTTCGTCCCCAAAATCCCCGACAAAAGGAGGGACAGATTTATTCATTTATCATACCCTCAAGTCTCCACATAATATCTTAATATCATGGAGATATCATGGATCTGTAATCCACACAAATTTCCTTTCATTAATTCAACCTTATCAATGTTTATGTTTATACAGAGCATAAACCCCTAACATATGATGTCCATATTATTTGAAAGGAAGATGCATAAAAGAACATACTCCTATCATCACCCAAGAGTGTTTATCAAAAGGGAAACATATATATCTAACAGAGATAATTCACTCAGCAATCCTTTATTTGTTTGGGAAAGTTCACTTAGCAAACTCTATGTAATTGGGAATGTTCACTTACCTATTCTCATTTAATTGGGAAGGTTCACTTAGCACTTCCTGTTTTATTCAGAAGGTTCACTTAGCTCTTCCTTTTTAATTAGGAAGGTTCACTTATCTCTTCCTTTTTAATTAGGAAGGTTCACTTAGCTCTTCCTTTTTAATTGGGAAGGTTCACTTAGCTCTTCCTTTTTAATTAGGAAGGTTCACTTAGTTCTTCCTTTTTAATTAGGAAGGTTCACTTAGCTCTTCCTTTTTAATTAGGAAGGTTCACTTAGCTCTTCCTTTTTAATTAGGAAGTTTCACTTAGCTCTTCCTTTTTAATTAGGAAGGTTCACTTAGCTCTTCCTTTTTAATTAGGAAGGTTCACTTAGCTCTTCCTTTTTAATTAGGAAGGTTCACTTAGCTCTTCCTTTTTAATTAGGAAGGTTCACTTAGCTCTTCCTTTTTAATTAGGAAGGTTCACGTAGCTCTTCCTTTTTAATTAGGAAGGTTCACGTAGCTCTTCCTTTTTAAATAGGAAGGTTCACTTAGCTCTTCCTTTTTAATTAGGAAGGTTCACTTAGCTCTTCCTTTTTAATTAGGAAGGTTCACTTAGCTCTTCCTTTTTAATTAGGAAGGTTCACTTAGCTCTTCCTTTTTAATTAGGAAGGTTCACTTAGCTCTTCCTTTTTAATTAGGAAGGTTCACTTAGCTCTTCCTTTTTAATTAGGAAGGTTCACTTAGCTCTTCCTTTTTAATTAGGAAGGTTCACTTAGCTCTTCCTTTTTAATTAGGAAGGTTCACTTAGCTCTTCCTTTTTAATTAGGAAGGTTCACTTAGCTCTTCCTTTTTAATTAGGAAGGTTCACTTAGCTCTTCCTTTTTAGTTGGGAATGTTCACTTAGCTTTTCCTCATTAGTTGGGAATGTTCACTTAGCTCTTCCTCATTAGTTTTCATTATACTCACTAGATTGTTTCAGAATGACTACTTGTTCAGAGTAATCAGAAAGATAACAATCTAAGAGTTTCATACTTGCCTTATCTCAAATAATCATATACCTGGCCAGGGTATATAAGTATTGAGATTGGGTACTATACACTTTATTTTCTATCATATTCCTCACTTTTCTTATCATTATACACACAAGATTTTTCATTCTTGGATTTTCTTCAGGCATCACTTCTATATCTCATCTTGTAACACACAGATAAGAGAGATTATATAGCATTTTAAGGAACACTGAGTAAGATGTAAGTTCTCATCTCCCTTTTGTCCTTATAGGACTAGTCAAAAGGGAGTTCAAAAACAACTAGTTTCTTATTTTTAACACATAGAATCGTGAAATGAAATATCAAAACGAAGCTATTTCATCTGACCTGTCTGGGACGTCTATCCACGTCCTCTATTGTTACTAGAAAACTACCTCCTTTGTGAGCCTTGCTGACTCTGCCCCTGGGGTTGAGTCATCATTGAATTCCCATCTGGACAATCCTTTGCTAGATGTCCAGGTTGTTTGCATTGGTAACAGGTCATGGGCGCAAAATAGTGTCTGTGAGATCCGGTCACCGATGTTGATGCTATGTCGGGGGCTCTACTTGGAGAATTACTATGATCCCTACCCCTACTTGACGTCCATTGCATCTGGGGATGGAATCTCGATGGTGCTACCGATGCAGAAAATTTCTATTTCTTAAAACTTTCAAATCTTTGTCCTTGAGACTGAGTGTACACCTTCTTGCCACTAGTTTGTCATTTCTCGATTTCAGACCTCTCTATCCTCCTTACCGACCCAACAAAGGTGGAAAACCTTTCCCTGTTCTCTAAAGCAAACACAGGAGTTGTCAATTCAACGTTCAATCCCTTCTCAAAATGTCAAATTCTTTCCTCATCATTAACTTCGATTTGTAGACAAAACCGCAACAACTCCATGAATTTAGCTTCATACTCTCTAATGTTCATTTATCCTTGTTTGATCCTCTCAAATTGAGAGATCTTCTCATCTAGATATGTTTTAGGGAAGTATCTACTAACGAATTCTCATCAGAATACCTCCCATCCAATTTCTTCACCTGGTCTCTTATCTTCCTCTATCATCCACCAATGACCAGCACTCCCTTTTAGGAGGTACACAGCATGTCTTACCTTTTTAGCTTCAGGAATATCAAGGATCATGAAAGCCTTTTCCAACTGTGTCAGCCACAAATCAGCATCTACTGGATCAGATGTACCAGCATAATCTATAGCTCCAACCCGACGAAGTCTCTCAAAAGTCTTGTCGACTCCATAATCCTCATGGTGAGCTGGTGCCCTAGGTGCAGGTGGTGGCATCTTGTCTGCCATATGTGTCATGGCTGTTAGGAATTTCTCAAATAGAGCATGGAGGGCTGGGTTTTCTATCACAGTTGGGTCAATCTGGGGCTGTTCAGGTACATGCCCTTCCCTATTCTAATCTTTTGCACCTCCTCCTAGTGCAGCAACATTGCTCTTAGCAGCATGTTCTTCATGTGGTCCAGACATCTTCAAGTTCTTCTTCTCCTATGTGAGCAGAAGATACTATCAGATAAACTGGAAGACACTTAGAACAGACTCAACAACCTTAGTCCTATGTCTCTATAGACTCAGCGAACCTAGAGCTATGATACCACTACATTGAGACATCCAACTCACAAAAACATGATTAACTAATGCGGAAGCGTTCACTAAGCAAAGGATTATCAAAAATTACTAAAAATTAAAAACCTTTTTATCAAAAGATCCATCAAAGGACAACTTTCTCACATAGAACCAAAGTAACACATTTACATTCTGGTTTAAAGGTACATGTCTTGTATCATCTCTTTCTGATAATTACAAGCATCAACTGCTCTGGTAAACTAAACACAGGTAGTTTAAAATCTCGAGGCACTGAGCCAAAATCTCGAAAGCACTAACTACTACTCTGAGGACTTGAGAGTATAGAGACGACACATAGGACTCTATATACATCTATACAAGGCATAACAACCAGTGTCTCCACCTAAGACTTCACTGTTGTCCCTGCTGCTGCTACTGTCCTTCACCTACTGAAGGATTCCTGCCTCCTAGTCCACATCCACCTAAAAATGTGGTTCCCACAGGGGTGAGACAATTGTAAATTGCCCCAGCGAGAGATATAACTCTCCGCCAGAAACATTATTATTGTAGTTTAATAAAATAAAACTAAACAGATGAATTATAATTGTTTGACAGTAGTTAATTCAATGTCTAACATATTAGAACATTGTTTGACAGTAGTTAATTCCATTTTCTAACAAGCTCATCATCATGATTATAGGTTATGGGTATTTGAACCCTTAACTCATCATAGAACACTTGTTACCACTTATTAGGTAACTTCATACCTTCAGGTTATCTGACCAAGGACATTATGAATCTTGCTACACAAAGTATTCCACATAGTTCACAAAGCTCATATCACCTCTTATTACCCCTTAATAGGAAATAAGGCATATTATGTCTTATAAAGCCCATAAATAGTTTCAATATATAGAGCATCATAGTCCATACCTGGCTATGCTCATCATCTCAATATTCCTGCATGATTAATACTCATGATAACAATCATATATCAGTACCATGAAATACAAGGGTTTTCTTATTAAATTTATAACTCATCAATATGTATTTGAACTTCACATAGGATTACTCTGTGTTAAAACTTCACATAGCATCATTTTGTATTAGGGTTTCACGTAGCATTACCCTATTTTAGGGTTTCACATAGCATTACCCTATTTTATGGTTTCACATAGCATTACCCTGTATTAGGGTTTCACATAGCATTACCCTATTTTAGGGTTTCACATAGCATTACCCTATTTTAGGGTTTCACATTAATAACCATATAGGTTCTCAAGATCATTTTATTAATGATCAAGTCCTATTTCATTGCTTCACATAGCTAGGAATCAATATGGATAACATAAGTATTCAGTCATACTTATTTATCTTCATCATTCATCATTAAATGAAGTATCAATCACAAAGTATGAGTTTCTCTCTCATCTTTACCAGAATATGATTGTATCATAGTTTGTTGGTTTGGATTAACCTTTTCATAAGGCATGTTAGTCTACACTTATTAAAGTACATTACATCTCAATGTAACAACTGACATGACACATCTTATGGGTCACTCATCCAATTATATTGGACTTATAAAACATCAAGGTATATTAGTATTGGGGTGTTGGATGTGACATCTATCATATCTTTATGTCTCACTTCCCTCAACACCTTCATCTTACTTGAGTTCATCCACTTAGCTTGTATTAGGGTATTTCCCATCCTAATATTTTATGTACCAGTTCATCTCATTCAGCATGTAATGTATTGGTCATGAGTCATTTATTTAGAATATACAACCATTACCTAATGAAATGGACTCATCATTGAGTCAGGAACTATTGGTGTAAGGATATTCATTATCAACCCCTCTAGGAATTACATTTGTCAATATATTAATCACTATTCCATTATTAGGAATAGGATTCTCCATATTTATAATTTGAGGTTTCACATGGCATTTTCCATACATTATATGGATTTCACATAGTATTGCTCTTCATTAGAATTCACATAATCATCCTTCTATATCAGGGTTTCACCTAGTATTATGTGAAATTAAGATTTCACAATACATCACCCAGTGATAGGGCTTGACATAGCCTTAGTTGCACTACCCTATATTAGGGTTTCATGCACCTTTACCCCATTTTAGGGATTAAGGTTTATCATTCACATCCAAATAGGGTTTCTTACATTGTTACACTAAGTTAGGGTTACATCATCCCTCTAGATTATGGTTTCACTGAGATTTGCCCTAGCTTATGGGTTCACATAGCCTTGCCCTAAATTAGGATCAAGATACATTAATCTTTTCAATGAGGATTTCATGATCTCATTGTTATGGATCAAACCTTGATTACATATTTATTCATAATGAGAGAATTAGGGCTTATTATGTAAGCAATCATCTCTCTCATTCTCTTCTAGGATGTTAAATACTCCAAGATTGATCTAGGTCAATTCTTCAATTAAGTACACATAGTTAGGGTTAACCTTCATAATCATCATCGGTCCACATCATTAATAATCAAGTAGCTATTTGACCTTTGATCATATTAGGTGTCCAAATGGTTTAACCAATTTGAATCTCAAAAGGTCTTGGTCACTTAGACCTCAAACGATCTTGATCACTTAGACCTCAAACGGTCTTGACCAATAAGTTCAAATGGTTTGAAACCGTTTAGGAAAGTAGTTACTTGAAACCGTTTGCTAAAGTGAAATCTTGAAACCATTTGCTAAAGTGAACACTTGAAACCGTTTGCTAAAGTGAATTCTTGAAACTTTTTGCTAATGTGAATTCTTGAAACCGTTTGCTAAAGTGAATTCTTGAAACCGTTTTCTAAAATGATCATTTGAAAATGTTTGAGCCTCAACTGGTTTGGGATCGTTTGGTCACAAACGGTCTTGAGACGGTTTGGTCCAAACGTCCTCAAAACCGAAAGGACCAAAAAGGGTCTCAACCTCTCTAATCAATTCAAGGTTCCCATCCATGGACCAACTATCAATTGGGCCACCAATTTATTCTTCAATTGAACCACTGAATCACCCTTCAATTGGAACTTCAATTAGGGTTTTGAACCCAATTAAACTAGGGTTGATAATCAAGAACCATCACTTATGGTTTTGGAATCGAGGATCCATCAATGATTAACATTGTGGAACCAATTCAATTGAAATCAGTGAACCATCATCATTACATGATATGACCTGACCTCAAACGGTCTTGAATGACCCCCAAATGGTCTTGAGGTCATTTGGATGATCTCCAAATGGTCTTGAGACCATTTTCCTCAAACCACCATTGAAATATATGACATTCACTTAGGGTTTGCATCATTGAATCAATCATCACTTGAGCTATTGATTGTAATTCAATTTGATATCATTGGGTCTTCAAATACTCAACCATACTCAACCCTAGACCTACAAATGATCTTGGTTGACTCCAAATGGTATTGAGACCGTTTGGGTGATTCCCAAATGGTTTTGAAACCGTTTGGGTCAATCATCCCAAAACATAAACTTAATCAATTGCAAAATCAGCACTTGATTAGGGTTTCTATTTGATAGTTTGTCCATAAGTTGAATCAATCATTTGGATCCATTGGATCATCATCCAGCACATACTAGGGTTCATACTTTAAATGGTCAACCCATCCAAATGGTCAACCCCTCTAAACGGTTTGGGGTGCAAGTCTCCAAACAGTTTGGAAACCGTTTGGTCTCCAAATAGTTTGGTGAAACCATTTGGACCAAATCATTGAAATCGTTTGCCATAGATATTTGTAGAGGTGTGTTATTATGATGATTTTATCATCATAAAGCTCCAAACCCACAAAAACTTTATGTGATTTCATGGTTATTGCATCAGTCAACCAAGACAAATTCCGTAAATGAAGAAAGCATCAACAATTGATAAGGAATTGAATGCAATAATAATTTCAAGGGTTCAAGTTATAAAACCCACCTCCAATTGATCTCCAAAGCTTCAAGCTCACATAAAAAATGGTGGATGCAAATCCTTTCACTATTCCAAGGCTCATCCTCAAGCTTTGAGTGAAAAGGAATGGTTAGAATTGAAGAGGGTATCAAGATAAGAAGAATTCATGCATTGATTTTCGATTTTCACCATGGATTCAAGGTGAAAGGAGGTCAAGAAGCTTACCAACAGGTTGGGGGTCGTTCTCCTATTTCTCCAAGCTCCCTTGGTAATTTTCCAAGCAAGGGGAGAAAGTGGAATCAGAATAGCCTTTCATTTGGCTTGTGAAGGGTGTTTTTATAAGAAAATCAATGAGAGAGAAAATGCCTTAAAAAATTCATTTCATCCCAAAAATAGTGCCGCCTCTTCCCCCTCAACTTCTTGGATCCGAGGCTATATTGTTTGCCTCTTATTCCTCTCAATTATCTATGATTTAAAGAAAAGCAAATTAAGCACCTCAAATCATATTATACTAATATCCATATGTGAGTGGATATTTCTTTTTCTTATAATAAGGTGAGTGGGTTTTTCACCTCCTTAAGATATTTCCATTTCCTTTTTAGGGCACGAGGACGTCCACACTTGTTTATTTTCAACCAAAATAATTTTTGTTGAAGGGCACATCAATTAATATATTTATTTTTGCACTAAATTGAATTAGGGTTTCAATTAGGCTTAAATCTTGATTATTTTAATATCAAGATTATCTCTCGTCCAACTTAATTCAAATGAGGCGCCCCTCTCATTTTATTTGCTCTACATGATTTCAAGAAACATTAGGGACCTTATTGAAGTAATAATTTGCATATTGAACCCTAGGTTTTGGGTAAATTGCACATTACACCAAAACTAGGTTTTAATGCACAAACATTGCTTTATCATCTCTTTCTTGGTGCTCAGGCTACCACAAGCCATACCTCTGCATCATTTTCATTCTAATGATGCTTCAACACATGAGAAACATGTTTTCATGCACAATTGGCAATTTAACCCCTTAACTTGGGTAATTTGCACTTTAGTCCAAATCAAGTAAAACATTATTTCAACATTATTGAAAAAGGACTACAATTGAAATATAAGTTCCTCTTGAGACCTAATTACTTTTCTCAAGATAACATTAAGCATATAATTATCTTTCTTAATCAAAACACCTAGGATTAAAGCATAACCCAGGTCAGGGATGTTACATTCTTGGTGTCAGTTGTGATAGCAGAGAGGTGGATGAGATGAGTATGTGAAACTTTTCTGGCACATGTTGTGGATACCAAGGTGAGGAGTCCTAGTATCCAGGAGGCACCATTAGTGCAAGAGTTTGAGGATGTGTTTCTTGAAGAGTTACAAGTGTGCCTCCTCCTACAGAGATTGATTTCGATTTCAAACTTTTTCCTAGAACACACCCAGAGCAGTCACCCTATGGGATGGCACTAATGGAGATACATGAGTTGAAGAAATAGTTGTAGGAGGTATTAGAGAAGGGTTTCATGAGGTCGAGCACTTCCCCATGGGGTGCTCCTGTGTTGTTTCTGAGGAAGAAGGATGGATCTATGGGGTTGTGCATAGATCACCAATAGTTGAATAAGGTCACAATGAAGAACAAGTACCCATTGCCAAGGATAGGTGATTTGTTTGAGAGCTATTGTGATGTTCTCCAAGATAGATCTAAGGTCAGGTTATCACCAGTTGAGGATCAAGGTGGATGACATGCCTAAGATAATTTTCAGGACTAGGTATGGTCACTACGAGTTCATGGTTATGCCATTTGGGCTAACCAACATGCCAACAACTTTCACGGATCTGGGTGTTCAGACCGTATCTTGATCAGATTATGGAGTGTTTATCAATGAAATCTTAATATACTCCATGCATAGTCAACAACATGAGCAACACCTTTGCCAAGCTTTGACATTGTTGCGACAACACAAGTTGCATGCCAAGGTCAATAAGTGTGAGTTCTTGTTGATCGAAGTGTCTTTTATGGGTCATGTTATATCTACTAAGGGAGTTTGTGTAGATCTGAAGAAAATAGAGTTTGTACTAGAGTAGTAACATCCCAAGACACCAGTGAAGGTTCGAAGTTTCCTAGGCTTGGTAGTTTACTATAGGAGATTCATAAAGAATTTTAGTGTTGTGGCATCACCCCTAACCAAGTTGACAAGAAAAGGTGTTCCTTTTGTCTGGGATGACAAGTGTTAGTATTATTTCCATCTTTTGAAGGAGAAGTTGAGCAATGATCCAGTCTTAGTCTTTCTAGAGCAAGGGAAATGCTACATTGTCTTCTTTGATTCTTTGAAGAATGATTTGGGATGTTTGTCGATGTAGGACAAGAACATGATTTCTTTGGATTTGTGATATCTTAATAAATGAAAGGAGAACTACCTGACACATGATCTGGAGCTTGCAATGGGGGTCCATTCCCTAAATATTTGGAGACACTATTTGTATGGAGAGAAGTGTCAGATCTTCACCAACTACAAGAACCTTCTGTTATCTTCTCCAAGCAGCCGCTGAGCATGTTGTAGAGGAGATGGATGGAGTTGATCAAAGACTATGATTACATGACATACTACCATCCAAGGAAGGAGAATGTAGTGGATGATGCGTTGAGTAGGAATTCATCTTCGTCATCATCTAGAGACAAGGCATACTTACACTCTATGGTGTGTCACAAGCAGGATATGTTGGTATCCTTTCGCTAGATGAATGTACAGTTGAAAGTTTCTCTATTGGCAAGCTTGTTAGCACAGTTACAGGTGAAGCCTACCTTGATGCAGTAGATCAGAGATGCACAACAGAAGGATACCATGATACAAAATATCAAGACAGGGTTTGGTAGTAAGAAGTATGATGGCATTCACAAGTCACGAGATGGGATAGTTTACTTTCAAAATAGGACAGTGATTCTAGATATTGATGGTCTGAGGAAGATGGTTCTTAAGGAGGCTCATTCCTCGATGTACGTGATGCCTATATGACCTATAGGCGTCGGTTATATATAGTTGGCCGACGTCTATAGAGTTGGTGCCACAAAAAAGGGCACCACCTAGGACACTTTCTGCGTCGGTTAACAACTGAACAACCGATGCCATATGCCCAGACGACACGGAGAAGCACGGTCGTGCTTCGCTGCACGGCCATGTTTAGTACTATAGGCGTCGGTTGTATACAAATAAGCGATGCCTTTTCCACCACGGCCGTGCTTTCCTACACGGTCGGGTTGTTTGTCATATTAGGCATCGATTTTTATCAAATAACCGACGCTATAGGCATTTGATGACAGTGTTTTATAAATAACCGACGCCTATATTTTAAATTTTTTTTATTAGTTTGCAGGCCTGCTGTGGCTGGTCAGCAGGATGAGAACCTGCAGTTCAGTTTTCTGAACTGCAGGTTTACGACATCCATTGATATCAGCCTACAAACAGGCCACAAACCTGCAAAATCAACAAATATTTTTTCACACAAGTAGATACATTCAGACATCAATTCAATTCTCACATTCACACATGTAGAAACATTCAAATACATGTATAAACATTCAGAAATATTCATTTACAAAATATCATTCAGGATCGCTATCAGCATCCCAATTATATCTTACAATCGCCACTGCTTGTATGGCTTTTGCCCATTCTTCTCTTACTTCATTTAATGCTTCCATCGTATATGGAGCATGTACATTTTTTAAGCGTCTACCTATAGTGTGGTCGATTTTAAATGCCTGCAAAGAGAATGATGTATATATATAAGTAATAATATAAAAATAAGATTGATATATTTCATACTAACTAATGAGACTATATATAATACCTCATGTATGGTATTAATATCCAATGTGGCATGTCGGATAATCATCTGCATAAATTGCATCACATAGTATGCGCATGCCCAGCCGTTGTCTTGTGTAGCGCACTATAAATTGAAACATACAAAATATTAAAAAATACAACTAAGTACAGTTCACATAAATAATATATACATTGGAGTCGGGAACTTACTTTTACGTTCTCCCAAATTATTGGCTGGTTCTTTCTCCTTGGGACATTTCATCCAGCATTTTTGAATGCATCTAAACCCCTACATGTTAATGTAACACAGTAAATTGCATAATTAAATAGTAATGTAATAACAAATGTTAACGGATATAAAAATGAAATATTTCTCACCAGAATAATGGCATTCTCAATATGTGTCCAATTTTAGTGTTCAATGTACTTCCCGCAGGATCTAGATAATAAACAGTGAACGTCCCGGGGACAATAACTAGTAACTCCCAATGTCTACCGCTAGAGGTAAAAAAGTTAAAAATTAATAACTCAAAATGCACAATAAAAATGGAATTTTCTTAAGTCCAAATTATAAATAAAGTAAACTTACTTGACATTGAATGGAGCTATTATTATCGTCTTCTTTTGCTGACCAAAAACTGTAAAAGCATCTATACAGTATTGTTGAACACTATCAGGGTCTTTAGCTACCATACTAATCAATGATGGAATCAAAAATACCACATGATCAAATGCAAATTGTTTGCATTGATCTTCGACTAAGTAGCTGCAAAACATGTATTACGTATGCATTAATATATAAGAAACCAGATCACCGGATCTTACATAAGGTATATGGATGTATAAACAAGATCTCACCTTATCCATGTCTCTATCATTGATGTATTCAACCAATCATACATAAACAACTCAATAATATCTTGTATAAATAAAGAGCTATCGTATGATTGACCTGCATAATCTGCTTCTAAAGAAACAACTATAGGGAAATGTATATTATGTGCCCATAGCCAACATGCCATTCCCCTACAAGCAGGACCTAACGGGTATTTTAGGTCAGTTGGAACCCAACTTGGTAATGCAGGAAGTGGAGGTGGAGGCCTAGGTGCTCCGGGTGTCTTCTTTTTAACATGTATATATAATTTCAGATCAGTTGACCTCATATATACACATTAGCAATCTAAAGTAATGTAAATTTATCTTACAATTTCAGTAGTGTAGACGACATCTGCTTTGGGCCACAATATCACCCCACCTTCTGCCTCACCAAGTGTATCAATATCTGGGTGGGCATATGGCAATGCAGCTTCCCTCCAATCGGGTAATACACATATCGGGCTCACACGAATGTAGCCATGCGGCAGTGGAGTCCCATGAAACGTTGCCCCAGGAAGGGACGGGTAAGCCCGCGCCTCTGCAACAACATAGTCTTGCATTCTTAAGCGGCATGGCTTCAATGCCTACAAATTTACGTAAAGAATGTTATACATATATACATATCATCTTGAAAACATATCATCTTAAAAAGACTAGCTACAATGTCATAAACAATACTAGTTACAGGAGACGTGCTAGGCGATGGGTCTCCAGGATTACTCGCAGTCTGTGCATCAGGAGAAGAGTGGGTCGTCATAGGCTGATTGGAATCCTGAGATGCCTGCCACCGCACTATTTCTTCCTTGACCTTCTCAACAACTATATCATTGACCTTCTTAGCAACTATATCCTCGACTCTCTTATTCTCCTATACATGGATAAAAGAAACATTAGCTTCTTATTATTGAATTCCCTTTTGCAGTAATATTCTACAAAAAGAATAGGTTACCTCTTCTTGTGAAAGTCCCGCTCTAGGTTTGCGCTGGGATGGCCCCAAAGAATGCTTTGATGCCCACACCAGCGCCTGCACCCCTAACACGTCCAGGATGCTCTGGGTTACCCAGAGCAACTGTCAATTCATCCCTTGTGCCCTGAGGGATGAATGTGCCTTGTTTCCAGCACGTTGCATCACGCTTTTACGATGCAGCTTCTCATCCAATGCAAACAGATTCTGTAAAATAGAATTCTTATTAACTAGTATCCAAAAATAGAATTGCAAATAATATAATTTGTAATCTACAAAATAGAATTGCAAATAATAATAACTCACACATAAATCCTTCCATATCAAGTCTTTCTTCGCCTGAGGAACTTTATGCCAATTATCATATTTAACACCACAATGGCTTCGAGTGACACACCCAAGATAGTTTACAAAATTATTGCAGTTCACTCCAATTACATTTCCTCCATTATCAAACTCAACAACCAATTTGGATCCACTACCACTCAGCGCTATTAACTTCTTCAACAGAGTGATGCCCCTTTTCTTATTAAGTGTTTGGTGCTGCGCATCAAGTTGCACCAGTGCTTCAGTGGGTACATGTGCATCATCAACCTAAAATTTGACAAAAATAAACACACTGAATTAGCACAATATAGCAATTTGGGATATATGACATAACTAGAAGATAATGAATTTTATAGAAATACAGGATATGCTTTTAGAACTTACATTGGTATCCTCGCCATGCTCGTCATGGACAACATGCTCATCATGGACATCATGCTCATCCTGGTCAGCCATCTGAAAATGTCATTAAAAAGGAAAACAGTTAGCATTTGTATTAACTAGAAAAAGGCAAACATTTAGCATTTGTATTAACTTGAAGATAATGAAAAATCAAATCTGAAAATGATATTGATATTAAAAAAGCAAACATTTAGCTTCAATAAAAAAATATAAACATACATGCCTCTAAAATTGTGATCTTTTATCAATTAACAATCCTTCATTGTGATCTCCGCGCACATATAAGTCATCATTAGCTTCAATATTTTATGGAGTTGGCAACCCAACAGAGAATGGACTGGAGTCATCATACTTATCATAGTACTCTTCTTCATCTATAGGATCTTCAATGAACTGTCTTTTACCATGAAGAACAACCGACCATTTATCATTTGCAGGATCATCTATATAGAATATTTGTTTTGCCTGTGATGCCAATATGAATGGTTCACCCTTCTCGCCAATCTTTTCAAAGTTCACCAAAGTGAAACCCAATTCATCCACTATAACTCCTTTGGTGTTATCAACCTAATTACATTTAAAGAGCGGAATTCTAAAATCTATGTAGTCAAACTCCCATATGTCTTCAATGACACCGTAATATGACATTTTAGCTTCACGTGGACTCTTATCCTTTGCACTTGCAAAATACATAGTCGACGCTTGAAGAGTGACCCCACCGTTTTGGACGACACTCTTATCATCTTGGCACTTTGTGTAATATGTGAACCCATTAATGTCAAACCCTTCATAAGACATAACATTCGGTTTTGGTTTAAAGGCGAGGCATTTGATAGTTTCTGTAATATCATTTGGTGTTTGAGATAGTTGATGTAATACTTTATCTTCAAACCACTTAGTAAAAGTCTTATTATGCTCTCTAGCAAGCCACATTGAACTTGCTCGAGGATGTTGTCTCTTGATGAAATTGGTATGTTCCTCGATATAAACACTCACTTCATCCATGTTGTGTAAAATATACAAGTGAGCTTGTTCCAACTGCTCACGGCTGATTACTTTCACCCGTGATCCCAAAATTCCTTTGCCCTCCTCAATATTCTTGTCATTAACAGGAGTGTTATTACCACTCAGAAAGTCATTGCAAAAATCCATAACCTCTCTCGCCACATAACCTTCAATAATACTCCCTTCAGGCCGACAACGGTTTCAAACATCACCTTTAAAAACGCTCATGTATCGTTCAAAGGGATACATCCAATGCAAGAAAACTGGTCCCAACATTATCACTTCCCTAGTCAAGTGGACAACAAGATGTACCATGATATCAAAGAACGAAGGAGGGAAATACATCTCAAGCTGACATAGGGTAACAACCACTTCTCTTTGCAAATTATCGAGAGTATCAGGGTCAATAACTTTGCTGCATAGACTATTGAAAAAGAAACAAAGTCTGGTGATTGCAAACCTTACATGCTTCGGCAATATATATCGAATTGCCAAGGGCAATATTTGTTGCATTAGAGTGTGACAATCATGAGATTTAAGACCTACCAACTTCAGATCTTTCATTGATACCAATCTACATATGTTGGATGAGTAACCATGTGGCACCTTAACATTTACCAAGCATTCACAAAAAGCTTTCTTCTCCTTTCTAGACAATGTGTAACAAGCAGGAGGTAAGTATGTTCTTTTATTACCCATTTCACGTAATTTTGTTAATTCTGACCTTATTCTCATTTCACGTAGGTCAAGTCTGGATTTTATCCCATCTTTAGTCTTACCTGGTATATTTAACAGAGTACCAATGATGCTATCATAGACATTTTTCTCAACGTGCATTACATTGATACAATGCCTGACTGTCAAAGAACTCCAATAAGGAAGATCCTAAAATATTGACATCTTCTTCAAATGAAGAATTGTCACTCCGTGTGGCCATACTACATTGTGATTTCTTACCAAATTCATTGACAATGTCTTTTACTCTTTCATAAACAACATCCCCTGGTATAGGTTTAGGTGCACTCCGTCCATCATTCCATCCATTGAATGCTTTGCGCTTCCTACGATACGGATGGAATTTTGAAAGAAACCTTCGATTACCAAGATATACTGTCTTGCCTCCATGTTTTAGTCTTATTGAATCAGTGTTTTCCTCACATATAGGACACACTTTAGCTCCTTTGACACTATATCCAGACAAATTCCCATATGCTGGAAAGTCATTAATAGTGCAAAACAACATAGCGTGCAAACGAAATGTCTCTCTTCCTGAAGCATCATAGGTCATTACACCTTCAGCCCAAAGTTTCTTTAAGTCATCAATCAGAGGTTCAAGATAAACATCGATATCATTTCCGGGTTGTTTAGGGCCCGATATCAACAACGACAGCATAACATACTTATTTTTCATACATAGCCAGGGAGGAAGATTGTATATAAAAAGCATGACTGGCCAAGTGCTATGTTGGCTGCTCAATGTCCCGTACGGATTCATCCCATCTTTACAAAGCCCAAGTCTTAGATTCCTATCTTCTTCACCAAATTTGGGGTACAATAGATCAATCTTCTTCCACTGTGGGGAATCAGACGCATGTCGTAGGATCCCATCATTATTTTTCTTAACATCTACATGCCACCTCAAATTCTTCGCATCTTTCGGATTTGCAAACAAGCGTTGAAACCGTGATATTATAGGTAGATACCACAACACCTTGGCAGGAGAACTAGTTTTGGACTCCCCCGAAGTCGTCAATTTATATCGTGACACACCACATTTTGGATAATCTTTCAAATCTACATAGTCCTTTTGAAATAATACACAATCATTCGGGCATGCGTGTATCTTCTTGGCCTCCATTCCCATTGGGCACAACATTTTCTTTACCCGGTACGTTGAGATTGGCAGCTCGTTTCCTTCAGGAAGCATTTCTTTCAACAAATTCAACAATGAAGTGAAGCTTTTGTCGCTCCATCTATTGTTAGCTTTCAACTTATACAATCTCAACACAGCGCTAAGCTTCGTAAACTTAGCACAGCCTGTGTATAACGGTATCTCATCATCATGCACAATGTTTCTAAAGATAGGAGGTGGATCGGTGTGCTCTACCCTACAACTATCCAACATCGCATCAACGATGTCTACTGGAACCGATTCGTTCACATCTACGTCATCGGAGGCAATTTCTTCTTCCACCCAAGCACTATTATCGACATCTACTGGTTTCGAGTTTGAAATCTCTCCATGCCAGTGCCATTCTGTATAGCCTTGTACAATCCCGTTGCACATGACATGACTTTTGATTTCCTCACCAGTGTTGACTTTCAAGTTTTTACCGCAATGTCTGCATGGACAGTAGAACCTATCTGTAGGTTTTTTCCTATGTTCCTCGACAAATCTAATAAACTGATCAAGACCAGATATAAACTGTGGGGTGCAGCGATTGCGACTGGACATCCATGATCTATCCATTCTATGATCAAAGAGAAAACAAGTATATATTAGGACACTATTAGGGTATACACTTAAATCCTATCCAAGATTTACTCCAACAAACACATGTGATGTCATTCTTATATATAATAAATGTGTACCACCTATCCCATCCTTGAATACCTAATCTCACTAGTAAGTGTATAATGTGTATTGGGTTTTCAAGAAAATTTCGGCAGCATTTCCCCGTTGTTCTCTAAGTACATATGTACTTAGAGAACAAATGGGGAAATGCTACCGAAATTTTCTCAAAAACCCAATACACATTATACACTTACATCCTAAGTGAGATTAGGTGTTCCAGAACAGTCCCAAACCGGGGACTATCCAAGATTTACTCCTAATGAGTAAATCTTGGACGGGTTTCTAGGCCAACAAACACAATAATAGATATCTACAATGAAGCCGGACTCCATACAAATAGTATATAATTTAGTGATTGTTCATTCTAATTTATACCAATGTACAAGTAATATAAAGAACAATGATTGTTCACTTTCTAGGCCAACAAACACATGTGATGTCATTCTTATATATAATAAATGTGTACCACCTATCCCATCCTTGAACACCTAATCTCACTAGTAAGTGTATAATGTGTATTGGGTTTTCAAGAAAATTTCGGCAGCATTTCCCCACTGTTCTCTAAGTACATATGTACTAAGAGAACAAATGGGGAAATGCTACTGAAATTTTCTCAAAAACCCAATACACATTATACACTTACATCCTAAGTGAGATTAGGTGTTCAAGAACAGTCCCAAACTGGGGACTATCCAAGATTTACTCCTAATGAGTAAATCTTGGACGGGTTTCTAGGCCAACAAACACAATAATAGATATGTACATGTTAGGGTTTCATCACAATTGATGTTAGGGTTTCATCAATGTTAGGGTTTAATCAAATCAAATTAGGATGCTAGAATGGACAAGTTTAAATCAAATTAGGGTTTAAATCAAATCAAACACGGTCGTGGTTGTGTTGGCCTACTACAGCCGTGCTGGGCAGCACGGCCGTGGTAGGCCATTCTTCTCAGTTCTCAGTGAAAGAAGTAGAACACTAACTAGTCTTAGGTTTTGAAGTCAGAGCAGCAAGCAGATCAGAGCAGTGGGCGGCAAGGAAGAAGACAAGGAAGAAGGTGCTACAGCTAATACCTTGTGAGCAGCGGAGGCAAGGAAGAAGACAATGTTGTCGTAGGGCATGAGCAGGGAGGAAGGAGCGGGCGGCGGCGGCACAAGGAGGAAGGCATCGGGTGGCGGCAGCGATGCAGAGCAGCAGTAGGGATCGTCGGCGGCGAGCGAGAAGCAGCAGGCACCAGGCGGCGATTTTGGGAGAGCGGCGACAAGCAGCGCACAAGAGAATCGATGAAACAAGAAGAAAGGGGGAAGAGTCGGGTGATCGGGCCTCTATTAAGTTGGTCCACGGCGTCAGTTATCTACGACAACCGACGCCTATTATCTTCAGTGTCGGTTGATCGTAAAAAACCGACGTCCAATTAGACAATCTTTACCCCAAAATTAATTGGTGGGAACTATTATCGGCGTCGGTTATCCAAGGATAACTGACACCGAAAGTGGAACTTTTTGCGCAAAATTTCATTTTACATAGGCGTCGGTGAATCGTTAAACAACCGACGCTGTATGTGACCCAGATTTTTTTTGCTCGAAAATTGGATTTCGCGGGCACTTTTAGGCGTCGGTTGGTTATACTCAGCCGACGCTGAATACAAAGCGGTACTCGTGTCTGGCTGGTCTTCGAATATAGACATTGGTTTGCATAAATAACCGACGCCTAATATTATAGGCGTCGGTTGTCCTAAATAACCGACGCCCAGAAAAGCGACACTGAACACTATTTCTGTAGTAGTGAGGCTGACCAAGTCATCTCACTTCCTTCTAGTCAAGATGACATACACATCAGAGAAGTTAGCACAAATATATGTTGATGAGATAGTTTATTTGCATGGTATTCTTGTTACCATAATATTTGACAGAGGGCCACAATTTATGAGTCATTCTTAGGGAATGTCTGCATATAGCTATGAGGAAACAACTGAGGTTTATCACAACTTTCCACCCACAAATAGATGCCAGTCAGAGAGGACCATTCATACGTTGGAAGATCTTTTGATAGCATGTGTCTTGTAGTTTTTTATAGTTGGGATGTACATGTGGGTTTGATAGAGTTTTCCTACAACAACAATCATCAGAGGAGTATAGACATGGCACCAATGAAGCTTTGTATGAGAGGTGTTATCAATACCCCCTTTGTTGGTATGAGATAGGTGAATATCATCTTTTGGGTCCTGAGCTAATGCATCATACTACTGAGAAGATCAAGGTAATTCAAGAGTAGTTGAAAGCTTCCCAAGACAAACATAAGTCGTATGTTGATAACCTTCATAGGTTGTCAAAGTTCCAAGTTGGAGATCGTGTGTATCTCAAGGTTTCCCCTTGGAAAGGTGTGTTGAGATTTGGTAAGAAGGGTAAGTTGGTTCCTGGGTATATGTGACCATAACCTATCTTGGCACATGTTAGGAAGGTGTCTTCCAAGTTGGAGTTACTGTTGAAGTTTCACAAGTTGAATGATGTCTTCCATGTCCCCATGTTGGGGAAGTGCCACCCTGATACAGAGCAGACTTTGCAGCCTATGGAGGTTGAGTTATTGGAGGACGTGTGGTATGTTGAGGGTCCTGTGTCAATCCTAGATAGGAGAGTGAAGAAGTTGAGAAGAAACATATAGTATCAGTGAAGGTTTTGTGGCATCACCGCTGTGTGGAGGAGGTGACGTGGGAGTTAGAGAATGAGATGTGTAGGAACTACCTATCTTTGTTCGCGTAGGATTTCGGGGGTAAAATCCTTGTTAGGGGTTTATGATTATAAGACCCTTGACCTTGCTTTTTGGTTGAACATGATTTCTTATCATAATTATATGCTTAAAACCTTAGTCAAACATTAATATGTGCTTTTATATCATGTGAGAAGCTTAAGTTTCAAGTTTGATCCAGTTTGGACACTATTTGAGCAAGTTATGCATATATGTGCTTGTTTCGAACTTAATTGCAATTTACCAATACCTAGGCTTTTACTTGCAATTTTTCACATGCTTGTTGTGCCTCACATGTTTTCACATCATGTTTTATATGGTCGTGCTTTGGGGTGCCTTGTTACATCTTGGTTTGAGTGGTGACATCTTGTGTTGAGATTAGGGTTGCATGGATGCCGTAACTCATGGTTGACCTTGGGTGTTGACCACCTAGTGTTGGTGTTTTCTGAGTATGTGGCTCTAGGGTTGGGTGTTGCCAAAGTTTCTTGTGAGAAACCTAGGGTTGGTAGTCGATGAGATTTATACCTCTCTTAGTCGCCAATAATCCTAGGGTTAGCGATCGTTTGCTTTTTTGACCATTTGGTCATAAGGATTCCAAGTGGTCGTTATCTTTTCTGATCACCTTGGTCTCTTTGTATTATGATACCTCTTAGTCAATGAGTTTTCTTGGTTGGGTCATCTGGTATGTGTTTGACTTAGTTGAATGGATGGGATGCTTGCATGGATGAGATCTCTTCGACACATGTCATGCTTGTCTTGACACCTCACCCTTTCTTTCTCTCTCCAACCCTAAGCTATATAGTCCCCTTCTTGCATGCAAACATGCTCCACACATATATTTCCCTCTTTCTCTCTTCTTGATTTTGAAGCTTGTCTCCACTTGCTTGGTTGTGAAGGAGGAGCTCAAGGTTGAAGAAGGAGGCCAATCATGCTTCCATGTACACCTAGGGTTTGGATCCACCCTTCTTGAGGTCGTTTGGTGCTTCCTTGCTTTGCTTCTTGGTCTTGGTAAGTGAGAACTCCCTCTTTCTCTTTATTTTCCTTATCACTCTACCCTCTTCTCTCTTCTTCTTGGTCGAACCCATGGTGTTCCATGGTAGAGCTTGAAAAACATCTCATTCTTACTTTTTTGACCTAGGGTTGCTTCCTTGTTGGAGGAGAAGCTAGCTTGGCCGAGAGGAGTTCCCAAGCTAGGGTTTCTTCCCCCTTTCCTTCAAGCTTCCTTGTTGTTTGGAGTTTCTCCATCTTCTTAGAGGTGAGTCATATAAATTTCTCCACGATTATTTTTACACTCATCTTGCATGTGCATAATCTTGCCCTAAAATGTTGTTCTAAGTAGAAAGTTGATGTCTTTTATTAGGGTTTGTGGTTGTATGGTGATCTTGAATAGATAACTCTTCTTGGATGAACCCTAAACCCTTGTGCATGAGCCTTACTTTATAATGTAAGTTTTGGTCCTTGTATGGGATTTAGAGAGAATATTTCTTGCCCCCACTCCCACGCCCGTGGCAAAGGTTGAATGCCTGAGAGGGTGGTAAATCAAGGCGGAAACTAGGATTTGAACCCCACTCTCTTTGCTAGGGGACACACTGCTTGACCACTTGAGCTAGTCCTTGTCAGTAGTTTTGGTCCGGATTAAGAGACAAAGATTCTCTCCCCCCCTCTCCCATGCCCGAGAGGGTGGTAAATCAAGGAGGCAACTGGGATTCGAACCCAAGTCCCTTTGTTAGAGGACACCATGCTTGACCACTTGAACCACTCCTTGTCGGCAATTTTGGTCCTAGTATGCTTGTATAAATGATGGTTTTTCTCTCACAAATGATGGTTGCTAAATTAGGATTTTGAGATAATCTTCCTCCTTGTGATGCAACTTGATGACCTTTCAGATTCTTAGTACTTACCTACATGTTTGGACTCTAAATGTTCAATGAGATTTGGTCTCTTCATGGTCACCAAGATTTTGTATGCATGATGGTTGCCAAGATTTTGTAATTTAGGTGGTCGCCAAGAATCTTGATGTTATGTGTCACCAATGTTTTGATTTCCTTGATTTGTCATTGAAAATGTTGACACATGAGTGGTTGCCAAGTTATTGCTCTTTTGTGGTCACCAAACTTTGGACATTTAGTGGTTGATGAAGATTTGAACTCTTAGTGTTCTCCAAGAGTTGCAATTTCAATTGGCCGCCAAGTTTTATGTCTTCATCGGTCGCCAATGTTACCTAACCATAGTGGTCATTGAGGTGGCCTAACCCTAGTGGTCGCTATGTTCTCTGACCCTAGTGGTCGATGAAGTTTCTGATTCATGTTGGTTGCTATGATCTTGAACCCTAGTGGTCGCTAAGACATCTAACCTTAGAGTCCGCTAAGGTGTCTTCGACCTATGTAGTCACAATGTTTCCCTGACCTAGGTGGTCAATGAAATTCCATGTACCTATGGTCAATGGTTCTATTTGACCTTATGCTTTTATGATTAATGGAGATGCTACAAATTAGGGTTTATCCTTGAATGATGTTTAACAACCTTAATTCAGCTCATCTTTCTAAATCTAATTCTAATTAGAGTAAGTGATGATCATGTTTAGCTTCTTGAGTGATTAGTATGATGATGGGGCACTTTCTCTCTCTATGTTGTGGTAACCCTAATTTGTTATCATATAAACATCATACATCTTAAATGTAATGTTGTATCAAACTTATGTTTCTCATGTATGGTGATGGTATGATGAGTCTTGATGGGACATGGAAAGATAATGATGGTCTTAAGGAAATGATATGATGGACTTAATGACCTTTGGGCATGATTGACCCCTTAGTGAGGTGTTATCCTCTTCATGATGTAACAAGGATTTGCATCCTTTGATGGTATGATGATGATTATGGTCTCATGTATGGCAATAAAATAGTACCATGTGATGATGTGATAAATATTATATTTCATGTGTTTTATATCTTCTGAAGTTGCAATCTACCAATATTTTTGTAGAACTCTTTTAGAGTTTGTATGTAACTTAATTTATACAATCTTAACTCACCCAATTGGCATTAACTAATTAGGTGAAACCCTAATCATATAGTGCCCTATGTCATAGATCCAATCCAGTGTCAGGATTTGCTGGATGGTGAAATGAGTATTGCTCTAATGAATCTTGGAGTCATATACTCTTTGAGTATATGAATATTTTGAAGATGGTTGCAGTCATACCTTGGCAGGAGAGTGGTGGAGGTCGTGTCTCAGATGATTATGATTCAGCATATGATATGTGATTAAAGACAACTGTGGTTGTACCTTAGATGATGAGACAACTCAATTTTGACTTTGCTTCTATTTTCCATTCAACATTTTGCATACCACCATCCGGGACTTGTTGTAAGCCCCCACCTCTGCACGTAGTTTCTCTATCAACTAGCATCAATTTCCTATTAGTAAAATGTTACTTTATGTATCTTTCTATCAACCATCATGTACCTTAGTGATGAAATGGTGGTTGTGGTTTCATTACTTTGATAAATAAATGTGTTTTACTTAAAAAAAGTCAAAAATGGTTCATCCTTGATTTTTCAATTGGGGGGATGGGTTGGGTTCAAGTCACATCATTGCGAGTCGAGTGTAGTAAAAAAATTGAATTTAAATGAAAGGAATAAAAGCACACCACATGTTGTGAATTGGCTCGTGAATGTCCACATAGCATCTCACTATTGTATTTGACGTCAAAGACAATGAACCTGTTGTTGACTTACTTTTACACAAAACTCAAAGAAAGAAAGAAGGTCAACAATTTGTCATGGTAAGATGAAGGAAAATACTAAAACCGCTAAAGAAAATATCACAAACAAAAACACTCAATTTTCTCATTCAACATAAGACATATTCCTAGCATTATAAGTAATTGTGGTTGAACAAAATTTAAAATACGATTGTTACCATTACATATATTATATTAACTTGTACTAGTTAGAAACTTACACACACACACACACACACACACACACACACACACATATATATATATATATATATATATATATATATATATATATATATATAGAGAGAGAGAGAGAGAGAGAGAGAGAGTCAGGCTAGAATACACTCAAGTGTACAGATCGCATGGATACACTCAAATGTGTTTGCATATCCAGACATTTTTTGTAAGATGTAAACCATTAATCTTTATTGTCATACTATAATTATGCTACATACAAATTTTGAGCCCATTTGAATGAGTGTAAGTCACTCATCTGAGTGCAACAAAATTGACGCACGAAACTAATTTGAAATATATAATTTTTGCGGTCTTTATAACATGACCTATAAATGTCCAAATGTGCTAAAAAAATTTATATGAGTTATTCACAAGATGATTAAGAAGGTCAATGGATTAAATTTTTGAAAAAAATATTGCATCATGAAAAATTATTTGAGTGTATTCTGCTCTAAATACACTCGAGTGTATTCTAGCCTAACACACACACACACACACGCACACACACACACACACACACACACACACACACACACACACACACATATATATATATATATATATATATATATATATATATATATATATATATATATATATATAATTACAAATATGCCACTGGCCAATCAAGTTGTAACATTTTCAAAATGCTATGTTCTCCTTGATTCTCTCTCTTCTCATAATTCTGCTCGCATTTCTCTCTTTTTTCTTCTATCACAACTCAAAAACTGCACGATGCACTACCATTTTCCAAAATTCCCATTGGCATCCTACTACGTGGAACGTGGGTAAAGTGTGGTGGTTGTGGATCAAATAACTAACTAAGCATTTCTTTCTTCCCTTCGACTCTTGATATCACACGCATATAGTCTCTGGGTTGGTTTTTCAATTGCTTGCCCTCTCTATGTAGTTGCCGTCGAGACCACAGAGGTAGCAGATATCAGGGTGGTCTGCAGCGCTAGAAGTCGTCGAGTGAATTCTTGCCATTTATTGTGGGAGGTCACAATTGGAAGGAGTATTAGTGATTTATTGTGGCGCGCAGTGGACCACTATAGCCATCGTCTCTTCAGCAAGTTACTCCATGATGAGTACGGGTTCTGCCGCATCGGACATCTTTGCCTCCCTCGTGGTGCAGACAATATCTGGGTTGAAGAGGTCATCTTCCAAGAGTGTGTTTTGTATGGTTCATGTGTGCGATTGTGGCCTATATGATTCACCACATGTACAATTATATATCCATTTTGAATGTAAAATAGTTATCCATTTGTTTCAGAAAATGCATTTTTGAATGTTTTGAGTTGATTGCTTGATTACAACACCATTTCGTAACCCCACGACAGCCCATCAACATCCCCATGAACTAATTCAATTTTATATTGCATCATATGTTCATCACTATCGACACCTGCAACAATGTTGTCTGCAACTCACGCTGACGAAACTCTCACTGCAATGCAGGCACATAATGTGGTATCACCAATTCACCATCAAACAGATGATATGGTAGGTTGGCTCCAACATTTCCGTTTAACAATTCATAGTATTTGTACGACACACTACACTTATGTCACTGAAGAAGCAAGTTTACCAAATGTCAATGATTCAACACCCTTCCCTTTCCTCGCATGTCTGGAAAATACAACTCGCGAGTTTCTATTGCCTAACCGGTTAGAGTTATAGGTGTATGTTTTTGTAGGAAAGTCTTGATAAGTGGGTATTATCAAGTAAGAGAAATCAGAAGAGTGTGTAACAACTAAGGTGGGTACTGTCCGGCCTCTATATTCACAATTGAGGAGGAGGAGCTGCCATGCATCTCACCACAGGAAATGGATAACTAATGCAAGGTATTGGTGTTTTTACTTGATAGGTATCATTTCGCCCACATTGCTTAACTGGGTATTCCACCATGTATTTAACTATTTGCCTGCCGATAAGACCTGGATCTCTGTCATTACTCCTTCATGCACGAGCGTTGAAGCGGTGCGAGGAGCTTGTTCTTGAAACATCACCGCTGCCAGCCTCTGGTGCCGCTCCATCCCTCAAGCTGACCTGCTTCTCCTTTGCCATGGGCAACTAGACTAGCAACTCGATAGTTCAATGGTACAACTGGATGAGTGTTTTGTGCTTCAAAACCCCTCATTGCTACCAAAACAAAAGAATTACTATTCTTTTTCCCATCAGTTGGTTAATTCTTGTGCTCATGTGTCTTGCAATTGCAGACGGTGAAAAAGGGTTTCACAAGTGCCAACTCTCCGTAAAGAAATGGAGATGTTAGATACTAACTATGAGTTGGCCATACATGGTGGAGCGGAAAGGAGAGGAACATGTGTTGAATCTATAAGTTCTAGAATCCCACACACTTGTCGTAATCAACTGAGACATATCATGGAACTCCTGTTCTTTAGATATACAGTGTTTCTTCTTTAAATCATCTTTGTTTATAATGACTATGCATTCTATTATTGATCATCATGTCTTACCAACATCTGTTGACTCAACATGTACGTAGGTAGACATTCCAACTATGAGATTAAAAATACTGACCTCTAATATGGATCGTACAGGTCGTTGACTGTGGGAGGCTACGCGTATTCTCAAATGGCTGCTCTCTTCGTCATTCATAGTTTTTTTCATACTTCCTTCTCTCATGATATGTTCTATTTCCCCCATCATATATCAAGCACCGTAAGCGAACAAAACTACTCCACCTACTATGGGTGCCACAGAAGACATCTACTTATTCTTTACAACTCCTACACCCACTCAAATAGCAAAGGGCAACCGTAAACTCAGTCTCCCATCTTTTCTCTCTCTATATATGCCCTAGATGGGAACTATGTTTTTGTATAGCCAGGCTCAGCGTAAGGTTTCCGAGATAATCATATCGGGCTTTCCCGAGCAGTTTGAGGTTGGAGTAATCTATAGCCTGCTCTTCACCGCCTTATCGACCCATATCTTGTGCCTCATGTGGGATTTTGAGGAATATAAACGCGACACCACAATTTATTATAATATCTACTAAAAAATGAAAGCACGTTGAATCAGGAAGCAATGATCAAGTGGGAATCTATCTTTTCTAAAACTCATACAAAGATGAGGATAAACAAGGCTTGTGTTTTGGCAAATTTTCTTCTCTCAACGAATTGTGAATTTGAATACTAATTTTGCTCTATTTTAATTGCTTTGGCTTTTGTATCTTCTTTTGCGAAATATTTTTTTTTACAACATTACTTCTTAAGATTTTTTTTTCTACTTTAGGTGGAAAATAAATAGCCACAACTTCATAAAAGGGTACAACACCTCTTAGAAAATAGTTGCTCGTGGTATTGCTAGGAAAACAAATTTGAATTTTTGTTCGAATAAAGTTGGCTATTTCAAACAAAGATGGCTATTTAAGACTGAAATTTATGCCAAACTTTTAGATAATATTTGATTTTTTGTTTGAATAAAGTTGGATATTTCAAACATGCATCGTCATTTAAGACTAAACTTTATGCCACACTTGGGAAAAAATAATTTTCTGTTAGAATAAAGTTGGTTATTTCAAACAATTATGGTTATTTAAGACTAAACTTATGCCACACTTAGAAAAAAATTGATTTTCTATTAGAATAAAGTTGGTTATTTCAAACAAATATAGTTATTTAAAACTAAACTTTATCCACATTAGAAAATAAATTTGATTTTTTGCTTGAAAAAAGTTGGTTATTTCAAACAAATATGTTTATTTAAGATCGGACTTTATGCCACACTTAACAAAACAAATTTGACTTTTTTTAATGAAGTTGGTTATTTAAAACAAATATGATCACTTAAGTCAAAACTTTATGCCTCACTTATGATTTTTTATTTTTGTTTGAATAAAGTTAGTAATTTCAAACAAATATGGTTCTTTAAGACAAAACTTTATGCCACACTTAGGAAAATAAATTTGATTTTTTGTTACAATAAAGTTAATTAATTAAAATAAAGTCATTTAAGACTATACTTTATGCCACACTTAGAAAAAAATTGATTTATTATTTTAATAAGTTGGTTATTCAAATAAGTATGGTCATGCCAAAAAATATATTTGACTTTTTTGTTGCATAAAGTTGGTTAATTCAAACAGATATGGTCATTAAGACTAAACTTTATGCCACACTTAGGAAGATAAATTCATTTTTTATTTGAATAAAGTTGATTGTTTCAAACAAACATGGTCATTTAAGATTAAACTTTATGAAACACTGATGATAATAAATTTGATTTTTTTAATAAAATTGGTTATTTCAAACAAATTTGGTCATTTCTGAGTAAACTTTATGACGTCCAAGATGGGACACCCCAGCGGTTAGATCATTAGTTTGTTATCAAGAGGTCTCAGATGCAAGCCCTGACCACGATATGAATAGAATCATCATTTTTTAAGACTAAATTTTATGCCATACTTAGGAACATAAATTTGATTTTTTGCATGCATAAATTTGGCTATATCAAACAAATATGGTCATTTAAGAATTAACTCTATGTCATAGTTAGGAAATAATTTTTTTTGTTAAAGTTGGTTATATTGCCATTTATGACTAAATGTTATGCCACGCCTAGGAAAAAATAAATTTTTATTTGAATAAAGTTGGTTATTACAAAAAATGATTATTTAAGATAAAAAATTATGCTACACTTAGTACAAATAAGTTTGATTTTTTGTTTGAATAAAGTTTCCCCTATTTCAATTATGGAATATCAAATTCCTAATCAAATCACTTCACAAATTGCCGTAAACTCCCTCTCTCTCTCAAATTATTCTTGCTTAATAAATTATGGTTCTTTTGAATGAAAGAAACATATGCTTTATAATCCCTCTATATCTACCATAGACATTTGTACCTATATGCTTTACTTACATGTTTTTATTTGTTCACCTATGAATTGATTTAGGTAGTTCTCAACAGTAACTTGGTCTTAGTTTCTTTTATCCTTGCAATACAACTAATAATATCAATGGTAAAATAAAAGACCTTTTCTCTTTAGTTCAGTACTTGAAGGAGCAGTTGTTGATGGTTAACAATGGCTGATATAACTTTTACATTGTTGTTATATATTTATTTTTCTTTGGTGAGGTTCATGTTATTAAGGGTCCCCCCTCTTAGACTATATGTTCGCACATCGACCTTTATCTTTTTGTTTGTTTATGATAATTTGTTACTTCTTATACGGAACAATCACCATCCATGTACCTCCTAGCTGATTTCACATTTGTGATCCGACACATTCTTAATAATGAATGATATTTATAAAAAAACACTCTCTGTGATTCACTCCCAAACAAATAATTTCAAATTCATATCCTGAATATATGGATATACTACCTATTGAACCTAAATTATTCTACGAAGTTTCTTGATATTGTTATTCCCAATCTGAGGGAGTGAATCCTACTCTTTTCCTCTTTACTCTCACTCTCTCTTTAATATTCTCACTTTCACAGTCCCAATTCAAGAAGTTGATAAACAATTACCCAATTATCCCAATACCATGTCAACCTCTCTCACTTCCTATGGTGTCATTTCGTAATTTTATTCATTTCACCACTACAAAGATATCTTCAAAAAAAACCGGCTATCATTGTATAATGAAAGGTTTGTATTAAAAAATGTGGAAGTATTATTTATTTTGAGATGCAGTGTGTGTGTATATATATATATATATATATATATATATATATATATATATATATATATATATATATATATATTAACACCCTTTAAGTGGGTCACTAGTCACTAGTCAGGCTTACTAATTAAACAGACAGGTAGAGATTTATATGATTTTAAGTGGTGACAAATTTCATCACTTCAGTTCAATTTAGACAGGTACATCGCGAGGATGCCGCCAAATTCGATTCAATTTATGAAGTATAATGCATCTTTTTTTTTTTGAGAGAAAGGTATAATGCATCTTAATGCAGCGTGAGTTTGTTACCTTGCAGAAAAGAATCCGTATAGAAATCTCCATCATTAGTTACTGCTGCTCTGACAATAAACAGAGCATGGAATGGGACCCCACTCGGAACCCCATAGTCCCACCAAAGTGTGGGATAGGAGAAGAAAAAGAAAAAAGATGTAACGTGATCATCGGAAGCGAGATGTTTGAGGAGACAAGTCGGGCCTATTCGTTCGCATCCTGGGCTAATGGGCTGGCCCCGCTTTCCTTATTTTCTCTTCTTCTTTTCCTGTACTGGGACCTGGTGGGGGTGCTCTCGCTTAGTCGTTTTCGTTCACTCGCCATGATTTTCTTTTCCCCACTTTTTCACTTTTTGCACTCCAACCCTTGGAAGATTGATAATAAAACCAGCTCTCGAAACCAGCAGCAGCAAACGATTCATCCATTCATCGTCCTCCGTTGTCTCTGCTCATTCTCCTGCCCATTTCCTGCTTTGGATTCGATCGGGTTGTCTGGGGCTGGATTGCCTTGAATGTGATTTGATAATTATACTGTACCGAGGCTTGCAGCTTTTTCATTCCCTTCCATCCAACAACCGCTGATTGTTTTCCTTTTTTAATAAAAAGAAGAGAAAAAAGAGAGAGGGAAGAAATAGAAAAGACCACGAAGCCATGCTGGTCTTGCTTGTCAGCTTTCTCTTTGCCCTTCTCGTTTCCTTAACCCTCTCTCTCTCTCTTCTTTCTCCCTACCCCCATCTTCGTGTGATGATGATGGAGGTGGCGATGGAGGGCATTGTAGCGAGCAAGTGTTAGGATCATTAGCTTTGTACTACATTTGTCTCCTTCTCCACGGCCTTCTCCTATCAATTCTGCTTGTTCCATCTCATAGCTTGGTTCTTCCCCTTCTCCTATCCTCTCGCCAGCTGCACCCCGCACATCGAGTTTGCAATTGCATGCAAGCTCCACCCCTCTGTGGACCTGCTGGAGAACACCTCCAAAGTAGAAGAAAACAGGGCAGGGCATATCACCACCTTATCCATAGTGCCTTTTCCTCTTCCTCTCGTGTTGTTTGCCCATCAAACCACCTGGCTCTGTAGGAGGGCGGACGTTCATTGGATGGTCTCGTCTGCGGCAGAACATCCACTTGTAATGCTGTGTGTGAGATACCAGGTTGGCTGGATATTTCTTTCTTGTTTTCCTCATTTTTTTAAGGGGATCATTCTCTTCTTTTTCTCTGTCTATTCAATCTTCTTCAATCTTGTTCCATACCCAAGAATGACTCATCTTGTGATATGGGTTGGAGCCACGCTCCTTTTGTGTTGTAAGTGGGCAAAATGTAACTAACTGACGCTACTAGTCTTCCCAATCCACTAGCACCAACAATCCAATAATTGTTTTGTTGATGTCCGTTTCTGCTTTTATCTGTATGTTTGCTGTTTCTCTATGTTTTGTTTGTATTTGTATTCTCCTTGAAGTTGGGTAATTTCTTAAATGAAATAAAATCAATTACCATGTTTGATTAAGCATTTACCTCGTAATTGGGTTTGATTTATCAGTGAAAGCAGTTTCGGAATGGACCTTGTTTGGTGGATTGACGAGCACTGGTAACTGGTAGCAGTGGTCTGTTACTGAAGTGAGCTGAGGTGTCTCGTGTTCCTCTCCCCGATACTGATGTGTGCAGGAAGAAGCTTACACGATTGGGGCTACTGCTGTTTTGCGTCTTGGGTTTTGGTGCTTTTTTTTGTTTTTGTCTTTCCTGCTGCTGTCATAGAAATGAGGGAAGAGTTGGGCAGTGGTCAGTTCCATTCTCTGCTGCTGAGAATATCAGCTAGCTACCTCATCATGGCGTCCTTGAAATTCTTAGGCGCATTATATCCCAATCCCCACCCCTGATCCACCAAACACACACGCGCACCTCTGGGCAGAGCACGCCCAGGAACGTGTACCTCCCGTATCATTCTTGCTGCTCCTCTTGCTGGTTCCCTGCAGAAAGATATACAAGTCAGGCAAGGGTATGATCAACTGTGATCCCTCAGCCCTCTCCCCATTCCCCCCTGCTCCTCCTGCCTGCTCTGCTTTGTAACTGAACAGTAGGTGAGGTTAGTGGAATGCAAATGCATGCTCATGAACGAGCTTTCCTTCCTTTAGTCCATCCTTGTTTTGCCAATCTTGCACAAACAAATCAGTTGGGATATCTGTTTGGTCATTTCTTGATGTACTCCTTTTTTTATCTTTTAAATTTTTCTCTCACTTTCCCTGTTCTCTGTTTTGTTTCGGAAAGGTTAATTACCTTATTTATTTTTAGCATGGTTATGGTTATAGTTTGGGAGAAAAGAAAACGTATTTCTTACTTTATTTATTAGCCTATTTTGACTCCATCATTCTGCTTTATTTTCTTTCTTTATTTCTCTTTTAACTCCGTCCCGGTATGCATTATTTGTTTCTCCGCAGCAGGCAGAGAAGGGCCACGACACCGACTGCTGCCGCTGAAGCTGCTCCCTTGTATGATTAATTGAGGAGAACGAGGAGCAAGTCAGGCGACGACGAGGAGCCACCACCATCACCCACCCGATATCTCCCGACGTTCTGCCCTGCCTACATAGTACATACAAGAGGAACGAACGAGAACGAGAGCAACAACCCACCCATTTGCCCCTCCCGTTGTCGGCATCCCCAAACCGGCCTGACGTGGGCGACAACAAACACAACATGAACGAGCTCAGGCTGAGGCCCAACGCCAGCTGGTCCAGGGAGCCACCAGGGACGGACGCTGATCAAGAAGGACCATGGAGGAGCCTCGGGTCGTCCATGAGCGCTATCTCGTTGGGGTTTGTTGCTACTGCAGTTCTCATCTCCATGTTCCTCATCATGGCCATCTTCGAACACCTGCTCAAGCGGCGGCCGTCGCTGCTCTACTTCTGGGCAGGCGGTGGTACTGGTGCTCATTTGCCGTCACGGCATCAGGGTGATGCGGCGGCAGGTCGTCTCAATGGTGGTGCTCAGTCACCGGCGAAGCCCGTGGCCACACACAATGTGAGTGAGATTTAGTTAAGATTTCTTTCTTTTTAGTTGTGTGCACAATGTACACTCCGATCCTCTGACATCCATTCTTAGCTCAGTTCCGTGTTTGAAACAAAGAACAAAACAAGCAACTTTGCACCAGACCAGGACTTCCTACTAGAGTACCATGATTCCACACGCAAAACTAGCTTCTAGCTCGACATCTCGCATACCCAACCTTATGCATACTGTTACCTGTCGCTGTACATGTCCTCATTCTGTCCACCCATCCCCTCTACCACCACCTGAATAGTACATTTCTCACATTTAATTGCAATCCAAAAACATGCCCTACAGTTAATTTCCTTCCTTACTTCCCGCATCTAACTGTTAATTTCTCAGGTTGTGGCGTCACGCCAACCAGAAGTCTCCGTCCTCATGCCAGGCCACCACTTCCCTACCTACATCGCGCAACCAGCTCCACTGCCATGTCCAAGGGAAGGGGTCGTCGCCTGGCCAACTCACGATCGCCGACACAAACTACTTCCTCAACCTTGATTGATTATCAAGAATGTGATGCGCCATTGGAACCGTTACAAATCTTGTCCAAAGACACAGGACAACCAGCCAGACACTCTACATGACTACATCCATCAGCATCCCACAACGATCGCCCACATGTATGTGCACGAGCGAAATAGCAACGTGGTCACCCAGCTGGTTGGGGAAAACCATCAAACTCTGCGCTTTCTCGGTTCACTGTTTGTTTGTGCAAGATTTGTAAGCCAGGTTGATTGGCAGAAGAAAAAAAAGTTGATTGGCAGTCTGCAGGCTTGCCAACTGCTGCTCAATGCAATTATGCAAATGTACTCCAGCCCATCCAAATGTGAGCCTGTTATATATCCAATTGGAATTTCAATCCGGCTATAGTAACATTTGCTATTGGTTTGCCGGATGGTCATATTTCTTTTATACTGGTGAGGGCTGCTTCTCGATCTTTACAGTGTAGCTCATGATATCTTGTACGAGTATACTAGTTGTTCCACTAGTTGATGATAATTTGTGGGCTCACACAATGGTTTAGTTTTATGTGAAGTTCTAGAGGCATGAATACATCTCACAAGTCATATATATTTGAGCGTTCGGTGATATCTTTTTCATATTTTTGCGGAGAGAAGAGGTTCCTTTCCCATTTGTGAGCAAACTCAGGGTTGAGAAAACCGTGAAATTTCCTAGGTCCTTCACGTGAAACCGTTTGGCAAAGATAATATTGTGATTCATTGATTCTTACTACATTGCTCCTGTTATAATCATGTCATGCATCCACGAGTGGAATGACTTATCCCTGAGGTGTATTGCACACAATCATTGAATAATCATATGAAACTATGTAAACCAACCACGTGATTGACTTGTTTGAGGCATTCATTATAAGACATGGGAGCATGAGTCCGTAAAGGGCTCTGTGTAGAATAAAACATGAGATTCATGTACTACATGTCTGGGTGGAGGAGCCATGTAAACTTTTCAGAGGATGTAGAAAATATTTTAAACATTCAACTTGCGTAGAGGCCATCATTGATGGGCTTGTTCAACAGTTTATAAGAGTTCTGACATTGTTCAAGAAAATGGAGAAAATGTTTCTTTATAATTTACTCCATGCTCCTATGTGAAGCCCCAAAAAACTAAGCATGTTTTGTATTAGTTAATCATGCCATTAGCCTTGTTCTTGATCTTGTAAAGTCACTCTCAATTAACAAGTGATGTTCTTACTCATATAGAAACAAGATCTCAAGTGTGGGTGCGCTCAAGGGCATGCATTTCTTTAATTATAGACATCTGCTAGTGGAAAGAACTAATATCTTCTAAATTTAAAGATGGAAAAGCGTATGTATGAGGAGTGGTGAGGGAAATTGCATACTATGACGAGCAAAAGGTGACTACTAAATGAGTATAGCCCAAATTCGTACACTATCTACATCAAGTTCCTCTTTCTTGTAGGTGAAAGGTGTTGTACATTGTGGGGGATCATAGTCATGTGGCGTGTCACCTGCTAATGTATGAGGCTCAACATGAGTAGCTGATTCAATCCTATTTTAGGGCTTCATCTTGTGTCATGTTACATTTCAATCACATCTATACCAGTTAGATTACATGTTATTTCCTTCAATATGAATATTTATATAAAACACACTTATGGATATTATTTACATGTTTTTCAGGCATTTGGACCACGCTTGATGGAAGAGAGAGAAAAGGAATGATCCTAGGGTTTCTCTACCATTGGAAAGGCCTAAAGTGAAGTCCGATGCACCCTCAACCTACCCCTAGTGGCCAAAGCTCCATTAAAGCAAAGATGTCTAAGAAAATCCAAAGAAACAAGTCCAAGTGCAAATCTAGAGGCCAGCATGGTTGTGGTACCACAAAACGGCTGTGCTAGCATACTTGCAAATCAACAGAGTCACCTACGAGCAAAATAGAAATCACCAAGGTCGTGCCACTCAGAATGGTCGTGGTAGATTGACTACAGAACGGTCGTGTCACATTGCACGGCCGTGTGATCTTCAGAGTAGAACGTCCGTGGAGCCAAGAACTGGTAAAGAAATCCAAGCCACCACGGTTGTGCTACCCTTGTACCACCATGGCCGTACCACTTTCAATTCAAAACCAATCAAGTTCTTGTGATTTTTCCCCATTTCTCACCTCGATTGTTCTCATCCACCACGACCAATTCTCACCCCTCCCCACCACGGCCGTAGTGACCACCACGGTCGTGCTACTCACAAAAACCTAGCTACTTTTGCACTGCATTTCTCACTTTACCCCTCATTTGACCTATTTCTTCCTCCACACCTATATATACCTAGGTGGAGGCTCTAGTATGAGGTTAGCTACCTTCTACCACCTACTAGATCCCCATTTTTGTATTCCATCCATTCCACTCCACTTCCATCTCCATTCCACTCCATTTCACCATTTCCACCACCAAAACCCTAGTTTTCTAGTGTTTTGCCCCCATTCCACCATCATCCCATACCATTACACCTTAGAGGAGAGAGGATGACGTCCTATAATAGCGGAAGTAGAGGATTTCTTCATCTACACCAAGCTCCATGGCTTCTTCTACCTCTTTCTATTTTCTTTTTGTATTTTGTATTGATATGAGTAGTTAGGCCCCTTGGGTGGGTTGTTTGGGATGAAAAATGTTAATTTGATACCATGTTGGGGGGGGGAATGATATGTAAACATTGTAATTTCATTTGCTAATGATTATATTCTATTTCTATCTCACTCTTCATGATTTTCTTGTTGGTTTGTGCTTGAAATCACCTTGGATTTTAGGGAAATTACTTATATGTGTGAATTTTGGGATTTGCTCCTAGATCCACTTCTTGGATCCCTAGCTAGCTACCCATCTTCCTACATTCTAATCAATTATCCTAACCCTAGTTGAGAGATCTAAGTAGCTAGTTTATATGAATTTGGTGTGCTTAGCATGGAGCTTTCTTAAGGTTAGAATGTGGTGATGGGGGGCTTAAAACCTCACTTCCACTCCCTTTAGCAACCTCAGCTCCTAATCAATCCAAAATCATCTAATTTAGAAATATAGGCTTGTTTAGACTCTAATTGGATTACAACTAAACCCTAAACCAATTGATCCTCACAAGGGTAGTAGGAAGTATTAGGGACTAGTTCCCCTATACACAACCTAGCATATACATGGCCAGTTAGTAGTTAAGGATAATTTACTAGACTCCAGCTTGTTGTTTGGTTTAGTAATCTAAATATAATCATAATGTTCACATGTCACCCCCAACCTAATTGATAAGTGCATCCCCTAAACAACCCACATTTCCCTTGATTGCTTTAAAATCCTAATTGCCTTCTTGCTTAGCTAGTGTTAGCTTAGTTACCTCTTTTCTTTCTTAGTTATCTTCTTGCCTTGTTCTTGTTTTGTTCTTTCTAGTTTAGATCCTTAATTTCTCTTTTGTCCTATTGGCTTGCTTAGTGTAGTGTAGACTTCATCGTGCCTGGATTAGTGTAGATTGCTCTTTTCTTGCCTTTCCTTGTCTTTTCTTGCTTAGTTGAATGAACTATCTAGGGTAACTTAGGTTTGGTTCTTATTTGTTTTTCTTTACTTTCTTGCCTATTCATCCTTAGTTTAACAATCAAAACAACCTTCAAACCCTTAACCCTAGACTACGCAATAGGAACCTAGCCCAAAAACTAGCCTAGCTCTAGTGCCCCCTTTTCTCCCTTTAGATCGACCCTATGCTTGTCACCCTCCTGTACTACGACACGACCCCGTGCGATTGTGGGTGTAGTGGTTTGGTTTTTGAGAGTGTGTTAAGTTAGGTCCTTAAAATTTTGTAAGTTTAATCCATCGTGTGTTTCTATTTGTGGGGTTGCATCTATTCAAACTCCAATTGAGTAGTGTGTAACATCATTGGCAGAGACGCACCAAGCTTTCTGGCACCGTTACCAGGGAGAAAGGCACTCAGCCTAGCTAGTTAATTTTTCTTTGATCTTTTCCTACTACACTCATCATTACTATTATTTATTCGTTATTCTTTGTATTCTTTGTGCATATTGGTTTGATAACTTGCCTATTTTGTTTGGTTGTGCCTTGTGCATGTAACAAGCCATGCGGGGAAGAAAAGATGGAAGGCCAAAATGTACCTCACAAGCCACTTCAAGACTACTTCATGCCTAGCAACTATAAATCGCCAATTACTAGTAGGGTTGATCAAATGCTCAGGGAGCAATTCTGCATCCCTTAAGGTTTTGTTAGGATCCTACCCATCTTCTACAGCTCAGAGAGTGAGAACCCCTACAAGCACTTGGACTCCTTTCATGAAGTATGCTCCACCTTCAGGACACTGACAGCCAACAATGACACAATCTGGTTGACCTTATTCTCTTTCTCCCTCAAAGACAAAGAAAAAGATTAGTATAATTCAAGGAGGGACATCATGAGTTGGGAAGTGATGAAGAATGCATTCTTAAGACAATTCTACTTAATAGAAAGGTTGACACAAATGTGACATACTGTAACAAGTTTTAGTCAATCGGGTAATGAACAGTTTCACAATGCGTAGGAGAGATTTAAGAAGATGTTGAGAGAGTGCCCACACGATGGGATCCCTTTGTGACAACTAGTACAGTCCTTTTACTCTGTTCTATCTCTAAAGAGCCAAACCTCAATAGATTCTGCTTGTGGAGGAGTTTTCATGGCTAGGCCACCCGAGGAAATATGGCCCTTATATGAGCAGCTGGCAGAAGGTTTAAGAATTCGAGCTTGTAGCATGATGAATGACAGTGGCCATGCCTTTGATATGACATCTCTGACTCATAATGACTCAAGCCCGCAAGTGATGAAGATTCTTGGTGACATATGAGCTTCATGAAAAACCAAGTGATAAATGTTCCTTGCCATACGGTCCATGCTATTGAGTTCTATGGTGAAGAAAAGAAGACACCTCACTCCTATAGCTACCAGGAACCACAAAGTCCAAGATATAACTCAAGGTTTGAGGAAGACGTTCTCTCTAGGTTGAAGAGATTTGATGACATACAAATGAATGTGACATGGCTTGAGGAGAGGATAGAGAATCTATCGTCCATAATTACTCTCCAAGATGAAAAGTCGTCTTCAAAAACCCATTTTGAGTTTCAATGAAGCAAGTAGACCAATGCCCTCTTCACAAGTTTTCAATAGTACACCTCCATGCAAGTGTAGCCCATATATCACTTCCAAGGCAATCCCAAGACTTATACTCCTCCCCCTCCATCACCACCAATTTCCCAACAATTCACCTTCCAACCTTAATTCTCCCCTCCACCTCAATTTCAACACCAAGTGTCACCTCCACCTCCTCCACAGCCACAACTAGCTCCCCCTCTCCACCATGAGCAAGGAAGTGTTGTGACAGTTCTAATGAGTGGAAATTCTCTTGAGCAGCCCTCTAGTCAAAGAAAGGTTGATAAAGTAAAGAAAAGGCAGCTAAATGGTGATACTGTGATTGAGATTTTCAAAGAGGATTTTGTGATACCTCATGTTGATTTTGGGATACCATGTGCTCCACCTCACACTCCATTTGCAAGTCCCACCATCCCTAGTATTCCGCATCATGTCGATGCAATCAAGGCCAAAGCAAGTGAGTCACCATTCATTGAAGTATTATATGAGCCATCTGAAGTAAGGAGCAGACAAAAGCACAATGTTGACATTCTTGAGGTGTTTTGCCAAGTGAAGATCAATATTCCATTGCTGGATGCTATCAAGAAAATCTCATCATATGCTAAGTTTCTTAAGAACTTATGCACTGTGAAGAGAAGGTCAACAGAGAGAATACCAAAGAAAGTGAAGTTGACTGAACAAGTGATCTCTATCATCCAACACTCACTTCCCGTGAAGAGAAAAGACCCAGGAGCCCCACTCATACCTAGTTACATAGGGGGACATCACATAGATAGATCCTTACTTTATTTGGGGTCTACTGTGAATTTGATGCCATACAATGTCTATGTGGAGTTAGGATTGGGCAAGTTGAATCTGACACATTGCAATCTTTAATTGATGGACCATTCCATAAAAGTTCCTTGTGTAAGAGTGGATGATGTTTTGGTAATGATAGACAAAGAAAAAGGTACAATGTTCTTGGAAGATTTCATTGTTCTTGATATGGAGGTGGAGGATAGAAAGATTGCTATTATCTTTGGAAGACCATTCTTATCTACAAATGATGTCGAGATACATGTTCACAGTGGCACAATGACAGTTTCATTCATGGACATGAAGATCAAGATCAACATGTACAAGACCCCAACCCGGCGAGCCCGAGATGAGGATATTGGACATGGATACTTAAATAGTCGGAATGGTCATTTGAGAGAAGAAGGTCAGGATGGAAGAATTGATGATGAGTTTTGTGATTAAAGGGATGAGGAACATAGATTGATTGCAAATGAGAAGTGCATTTATTGCAAGAATGGGCACCTGAGGATGCTAAATAAATGAATGATTGAAGAATCTCCAAGAAGCCCAGCCGAAGGCATGAAACTCAGTGTTTGTGGGAGGCAACCCAACTAGGTTTGGGAGTTTTTCACCCAACCTTCCATTTTTTATACTTTTAGTTATTTTTACACTTTTCCAAGAAAACACACACACTTGTTTTTAATAGTTTTTGTTTAGTTTTAAGATGTGTAGGTGAAAATAGGTTGAAATGAGGAAATTGGATGAATTTTTGACAAGTAATTCATGAAAAACCATTTTGGATCAAATATTTGACATTTTGATGAAATTTAAGTGTGGAACAACTACCACAGTACTCACCACAGCCATGGTGACATGGAACGACCATGGTGGTGCATTCACAATCAAGTAGGGAATCGAGAAAAATTAAAGAATTCGAGAACTAAAGAACAGACCCAACACGACCATGCAACACAGTACGACCGTGTAGCCACTCACTCAGAACGGTCGTGTGAAGTAGAACGGCCAAATGAAGAACAAAGGCAGCATGTTACAAGCCTCCCCACACAGTCGTGCTGCGCAGCACGGTTGTGCTGCATCCAGATACAACACTCAAGTTATCCATTTTGCAATATTTCTAAAACACTTCTACTCATTTCTTCCAAATTGTACAGTTAACCTCCAAGCGAGAGCGGCTGTGTAGCACCGTCCAGGCCTCCTCCCACCCACGAATCACCACTGAATCACCCCCAATCCATATCCAAGCAATCCCCCATCATTTCCGCTACCTAAATCTCCAGATTCCATCCATTTTCATCCACAAATCCCCCCATTTCTCTCCAATCCGCCCTAACAGCCCAGTTCTTTAGAGAAAACATAAAATCCAATTTTTCTCCACCAATTTTGATCCAAAATGAAGCACATGGCTAAGAAGTATGTGTCTAAGACCAAGGAGGTAATTTTCCTATGGGTGTCGGCCCAAGAATGCGTCATCTTTGGCTCTACCAACACCTCTAGCCCATCCACTACCATCGACAGCCTCTGGTTCACAAGGTGAATCACCCCATACAAAGGTGACGGTGGATTCCATGATGGAGGAGTCCTCTAGACTACCTACCAAAGGTGGGGAAGTGGCAAGGCCATAAGTTTCGAAATCCCGTCTGTCAATTTCAATAGTCTGACCTTCAGTTTCAACAGCTTGAGCGTCAACTTCAACTCGTCCTTCAGGATCTACAGCACCACAGCCGAAAGCACGATGACAATTACAGTTAGATAGTGAGGATGAGTTGATGCAGGGTACACCATAGCCTGAGGCACCACAACAGTAGCCTGATATAGATACTAAGACTTCTAGAGGGTGGGAAAAGAAGCCCAAGCACCCAGAGATCCTGACACATAGGGTGGTAGCTACTCACTATGTGTGTTGAGAAACATTGAACGCCCTAGGTTTCCTCGAGTACTATGAGGGCATGATGAAGGAGATTGGTTTGTATGACATTCTGACGATAGAGAAGGAGACCTATATTGATCTCACACAATAGTTCTTTTCCACATTAGAGAAGGTCTCCCATGATGGAGAATATGCCATTAAAGTTAGGCTTGGAGACCATCGTTGGGTCATTTCTTCAACGATGTTGAACAACTTATTTGCTCCAAATGAAGAAATGGCAGCTTGCTTTGAGATTGGCAAGATAGACAAGAATGCCAGTGCTAGTTTTACTATCATGTGGAAGGCATTCACCACCCACTGTGACTTTGTAGCAGGGAAGTCGAAGACTAGTTTGCTCCAGAACCCCTTCCTATACTATGTTCAGAAAGTCCTAGCAAATACTATTTTTGGCAGATATGAGAATCAAGGGAGCTACACAAAGAAAGATTTGTGTGTTTTGGGTTGGTTGATAAAGGGAAAACATGTAAAGTTAGGAGCTTTGATGATTGCCCACTTGAGGACAGTCCCATCCAAGAGAAAGAATGTATTCATTCTAGGAGGGATTGTAACATCCATAGTTGTTTCCCTTGGTCATGATGTTTCTGGATATACCAGGGCTGAAGGGGGGAAGTTGGTGGACCTGCACTATCTTGTACACTCTTCTATGATTTCAGTTCGTGATCAGAAAATCATATATCAGGTAAACCCACCTTACCCAGGTGTATCACTAGAGCTCTCATATCATGTTGCACCATTGTTGACAGAGTGGGGTCCCACTCTAGATTTCTTGGAAAAAGTAAGACGGGAGGAGGAGAACCCTAGGGACACATTTTAGCAGCCAAAGATTGTCTCGAAGGGGTTAGGCAAATCACAGGAAACTACCGAGAGGAGGAGGGATATTGAGAAGCGAGATACGTGTAGGGTGAGGTGACATGAGGAGGAGACAACTCAATAGTCACAACATCCCATAGTAAACACATATGACATGTCTACCATACATGCACAAATGGAGGGCATTGAGAGCACAAAGGACCACATATTGAGCACCTAGGAGGGAATTTTGAGGGTACAAGAGGGTTTCCAGCACACCCAGGATGCTATGTGGTTAGACCATCAGAAGATGCATTATCAGGTCAAACACTTGTATCAGTTCCAGCACGCCCAATCCCAGAGGAACTCCCAGTGAGAGGAAGATTGGTGGAGTTCACTCTCAGCATTTCAGGATAACTATCTACCTCTACAGTTAGACTATTGGGGTTCCTATCATCAACATCCTCCACAACATGGAGGAACACCGTCACTGCAGTGATCTTCTACCATATCATTTCTAGACTTTAGTGTCATGCTGAGGACATCATGATTCAAAAGTTTGGGGTGGTAGGGCGGTATGCCCTTATCTCATTTTCACTCTTATTTTTGCATTTCACCTACCATTTACTTTTGTTTTGTTTGCCTCTGTTTGTTTTAGTGTGGAATTTACCTGCTTTGCATACTTGCATGTCATATAGTTACTTTCTTATAATTTTTGCATAATTTTCAAAAAAATTTCTCTTTTTGTCATGCTTGCATTTCCATGTAGATTTTTGGTAATTTTTGCATGTTTTAACTAGGATTTGCTTGTTAACAACTTTTTGTTCAATAATGTAGTCTTAGATGTGATTGAAGGCAACTTGGCACCGTTTTGGCCAATTTTGCACAAATTTGAGATTTCTTGCCTAAAAGTGTGTATTGACCCAACCTCTACTCTTTGGATTAAAAATGACGACCTTTGACAAATGCAAATGAATTATCACTATTTATTGCTAAATGGTATCAATTCCTGACTTTCGCATCACCTCTCTTGTGTTTGTGAATGTTTTGGTTGAATTGTGACTTGAGCAAGATATGAGCACTTAGTGCCTATGAAATCACTTGATAGAAGTATCAATTTCATGTTGTTCATTCATGTGGTGTGAAATTGTTGGATTAATTTTCATGAAGAAGACCTTATATTGAGAACCATACTAGTGACCTGATCTTCCTGAATCGTGCATCTGGAAGGGAGGCAGATTCAGAAGGAATCAAACCTTTAAATTTATAACCTGAAACCTTCAAGGACCCCCGCAACTTTATTACGGGGTCAAAGTAGATATACATGGTCGAACACAGGGACATGGTGACGTTTAAAATGCTTGGGATTTCGTTCTTGAGTTAGATGAGCCAAGACGATAGTCGATAAAAGTATGGAGCTAGGACTAGTCTAGCGGGTTTTCACGAATTAAAACAAAATAAAGAAAAGAAAATAAAACAGAGTCTGTAGGATTCTACTAATCAGAGAGAAGGATTTCCTGGCTATGTAACCACAAGTTGGGTAGTCTATGCACCCGTTCTCGGGCGTAGACAACTCTTGAACACCTCAACAAGCAACCTACATTCAAACATAGCACGCACCATGGTATCTGTTCCTGTGGGGTCATCCCGCTCACTCTTGTGTAGTGTGACTAAAACCCATCTATGGTATGAAACCTCTCGCGAGGATGACAAACCAACATCCTAGAATATTCTAGATACCTATCAGGTCTAGAATATTCTGGGATGTTAGGAACAGATGACCTTGGACCGTCCTCCTTTCAGATTTCGATTCAAACTATCTTCTCTTGTCTATTTCTACAATGAATCTCTCAATATAGGTAGAAATAGCAGTTCAAGCAAGAAAGAGATCAACCAAACTGGCAATCATAACCACAAAAAGAAGATAGAACAGCAAATGTACTAGATCTAGATTAAATCTACTTGCTTAAGGTAAAAGTACATAAACATGCCCAAAATGGGCTACATAGACAAGAAGGAGCTCAACTAGCCATGGACAAGCATAGTTGGCACCGAAAAAAGATGAAATAATATCATTTGTACAGAAACAAAGGAGAACAGTAGAAGAAAGGAGAAGACAAAGAGATTTATCCCGTAGAGGAGAGGTGGCTCTTGCTCCCTTGCCTCTGTATAGGTCGGATCTCATCTTTTGGTTCGTCCTCCTTGATCTTCTAGGCTCCTTGGCCTCCTTACTCTCTAGATCTGCCCCGAACAACAGCTTGGTTGGTGGATGGGGGTGGAAGATGATGGTATGGAAGTTCTCCTTCTCTCGAAGAAGATGGATCCTTAGTCTTCTCTCTCCTCAGCTTTCGCCTTTAGAGATCTAAGACTAGAGGTGGCAGATGGTGGGGAATGGAAGCACGTTGAAGAGACGGGTGTAGAACAAGCACTTCGGCCTTCTCAGACCTCCAGTGTGGCATCCAACTCACAAAAAAAAAATTAACTAATGCGGAAGCGTATCATTCACAATGGATTAACAAAAATCACTAAAAATTAAAACCTTTTTCAAAGAGATCCTTTCATAGGAAAACTCTTTCAGCAAGAACCAATGTATTACAATTACATCCAGGTTCATAAGTACATAACTTGTACCATCTCTTCTCGAGGGTTACAACATCCACTGCCTTGTTAAAAGCTAAACACATACAGTATAAGAACCTCGAGGCATAAAGCCAAAATCTCGAAACGATACATCAAAAGTACTAACTATTAAATCCGAGGACCTAAGAGTATAGAGACGACACATAGGACTTCTATCTACTAAACACGACAGACAATACACTTAACCTGAGCTGTTACTACTGTCCCTGCTACTGTTGGAGTTCTACCTCTGCAAGATATTCTCAGTCTCCTCCGTGTTTGTCCACCTAAAAAAATGTTGGATCCCACGGGGGTGAGACAATTGTAATTGCCCCAGTGGGAGATATAACTCTCCGCCAAAAACATTATTATTTGCAGTTTAATGATATAAAGCTGGGCAGAGGATAAGCAGTTTAAAACATTCTTATCTTTAAGCATTGTAACTATTTATAATAGAACAATAAATCAACTATTCTCTTAATAAGGAATAGAAAGAACATGTATATCATTTATCCATCATATTATACCATCATGTCAAACTTCTCTTGTGAAACTCATTATCTTGATATGTCACCCATGAGACATTCTTATTTCAATCTGTTGGCCTTAGCCAATCTACTAAACATATATGGAATTATATCTACCATGTACTCAAATATCATTAATACAAGCATTGGGTTATTACCAATCTTGTGTTATCATTACAAGCATTAGATTATTACCAATCATGTGTCATCATTATAGGCATTAAGCCTCTACCAGGTATTGGACTCTTCCAAACCTGATTACACCGCCAGGCATTGGACACTACCAATCCTAATTTCACAGCCAGGTATTGGACTTTAACCAACCCTGATTACATGCATTACACCTCTTCCAGGTATTGGACTTTAACCAATCCTGATTATAGGCATTACACCTCTACCATGTATTGGACTTTAACCAATCCTAATTACACAGCCAGAAATTGGACTTTAACCAATCCTGATTACACAGCCAGGCATTGGACTCTAACCAATCCTAATTACACAGCCAGGCATTGGACTCTAACCAATCTTGATTACACAGGTAGGAATTGGACTCTAACCAATCCTGATTACACAGCCAGACATTGGACTCTAACCAATCTTGATTACACAGTCAGGCATTGGACTCTAACCAATCCTAATTACACAGCCAGCCATTGGACTTTAACCAATCCTGATTACAGACATTACACCTCTGCCAGGTATTGGACTTTAACCAATCCTGATTATACAGCCAGACATTGGACTCTAACCAATCCTGATTACACCCCATGTCTGTTTACACAGCACTGGGCACCTCATCCTTTTACTAGCATTAAACTTTGGCCATGCCAATTATGCTCAATACATTCTTTATGTATTACAAGTATTCCTCTTTTCTCCACACATGTATAATCCAGGTTCCATTATTATAATTGTATCCTTTGATTATTATTATTATGTTACTAAGTTTCCCTTCCTTAGTTTATTATGAACATTGTCATCCCTTACAAGAGACCTTTATAAACATCTTGATACCTTTTACTATGCCACAATTGTTCTCATCGCTCATAAGGCCCATAAAGCATCTTATCACCTCTCACTAGGCAACATCTAACCATATGGCTCACAAGGCCATTAAACATCTTGTCACCTATTACTAGGAAACATCTAATCATATGGCTCACAAGGCCATTACACATCTTGTCATTCAATCATGTTTATTATTCTTAACATTTATCATTAAATGATTATCAGTACAAGGTATGAGTTCATTTCTCATCCTTATCATGGTATGATTACATCATACTCATTAGTTTGGCTTAACCTTATTCTCAAGATATATTAGCCTATGCTTATCAAGGTATATCAAACTCATTACATTTCATTGTAACAATTTACATAACACACTTCATGTGCTTCTTGTCCAAGTATATTGGATTGGAGGTGCATTAAGGTATATCAACCCTAGAATGCTAAAAGTGATATCTATCATATCTCGATGTATCACTTTCCTCATCACTTCCAACTTTCTTGAGTTATCAGCTTATCTTGGATTAAGGTATTTCCCATCTTAATCCTTTCATCCACTAACCTATCACTCTTACCATGAAGTGCATAGGTCACACATAAGAATGGTCCAACTATCTTTAATGATATGGACTCATTTCAGGTTAAGGCATTGCTTGGTATAAGATTACCTATAATTAATCACTTTAAGTATTTCCCTTATCAATGTATTATTCACCATTCCATTATTATGATTAGGGTCTCCCATACCATCATCCTTTATTAGGGTTTAGGGTTTCACATACTATCATACTTCATTAGGGTTAGGATTGCATATAGCATCACCCTTCATCAGGCTTTCACATCACATTGCCTATACTTAGGGTTTACTATTCATCCCAACTAGGGTTTCTCATAGCATCACCCTCAATTAGGGTTTCTCATGGAATCAACCTCAATTAGGGTTTCACATGGAATCAACCTCAACTAGGGTTTCTCAAGGAATCAACCTCAATTAGGGTTTCACATGGAATCAACCTCAACTAGGGATTCACATGGAATCAACCTCAATTAGGGTTTCTCATGGAATCAACCTCAATTAGGGTTTCACATGGAATCAACCTCAATTAGGGATTCTCAATTCATATCAAATGGAGATACTCATCCCAATTAGGGTTTCACTCTCCATTTCCATAATTGGTGTAAGGCCCCTAAACTTTCTTAATGAGTTGAAGGAGCTTAATTACCATACGTGAATGCGTATAACTCTAATATAACCTTTTGATATGTTTTGAAATCATAACGCAAGCTTAAGTTTCAAATTTGGTCCAATTTGGACACTGTTTGAGAAAGTTATGCAATTTTCCATATATTTCAGACTTTTCTGCAATTTACCCAATTGAGGGGTTTTCTTTGCAATTTTCCACATACATTATATTCCTTAGTTGTTATATTATCATTCTTGAGATTTTTGAGCCATGGGGACCCTATTTGAGTCAAGCTTTGAAGGTGTTTTTATCAAGGGCATTTTAGGGTTTTCCCCCTTCATGGATGAGCTACCTTTAGTAGCTATCAACTAAGGAATTATGTGATTGGCTGAGAATTTCTTCAAAGGCAAGCCAAGCAGGTCTAGAGGGACGGTGGGAGAGCTGTGTGTGTGTGTGCTTATGTATTTTAATAATATAAAGCCATGGATACTTGGATATATATTAGAATTTCAATTTTTTTTCTTTTTCTTAATATTAAAGTGTTATATACTTATCCAAAAGCCCACAAACGAGCCATTTGCTCTCCATTCTCTCTCTCCTTCTCCCAGCCTCGTCCTCCCTCTGTTCAGCTGCGATTTTTGCTGCCCAAGGAAGAAGAAGGTGGGGATCCTCTTGGAAACAAATTCTAGGGTTGAAATTGATTCTCTTTTTGGGTGTATAAAGCTTCCCCCTAGTGATACTAACCTAAAAGTGTAAGTTTTTCCTTATTTCCTCCGTCCAATTCTTTGTTCCTCTTCCTCCTACATCTCTCCAGGTCGGAACCATGGTTTTCCATGGTGAAAGTTCCCCTAGAACTCAAAACTCCTTCCTTCTTGTCTCTTTTCTAGGGTTTTGCTTGTTTGTGGAGAAAATTGCATAGTTGGCCAAGTTCAGATCTGAATCCAAGGTTTCCTTGCCCTATTTGCTCGAGATTTTTGCTGTTGGATATCTGAACTACTCTATAGAGGCGAGTTATATAACATTCTTCACTTATATTTCTTATTAGAAGCTTGTTAGTTCATGATTATGCTTGAATGTGATGATCTAAGCATAGTGGAATTATGCTTGTTTAGAATTACGAATTTTGTGGTGATTCCTATTTTATTCCAGTTCTATATGAACCTGTAAACTTGTGTAAATCCTTTATAAGGTGTAACATGATTTGGGACAGGTTGATAGCAACAACCTATGGCATTATGTACAAAACAAATGAGGGTGCAAATTAGGGTTTTTAAGCTATTTCCTTCCCTATCACATAATTGATTGTTATACCATTCAATAACCAATAGTGTTGCTATCTTAGCAACTTAGGTTCGTGATCAAGGGTGTCAAATTTATAGTTACAACCTATGGTTACCACCTTAGGATAGGTTTTGACTCAATTATACATTTAATTATCATCCACTAAGTATTTTAATGATGTTATCAATCGATGATGATATTGGCCTATTATTTGATGATGTTAATTGAATGTATTACTGATCTAGAAACCAATGGTGACTTAATGATCACAATTAATGGTGGATCAGGTCATCACCATATATGATGAATTAGGAATGTAATTGTAGATTTGACTATACCTTGAACCAATGGGTCCTAGGTTCAATTGATCTAATGGTTAGACCCATACTTCAATTGATAACCTTGAACAATGAACCTGATCCAATGAATAATATTGGATGCTTTAACATCCAATGGATTTGAATAAATCACATGTTATGATATGTGGTTCCTAGTGAATATAATTCAATGGTTCAATACCATTAATTGGCAGCATTACCTTTGCCATTGTATAGTTATATTTGATAAATCACTATAATAAGTGGATGTGTAACTCCCATGTGATCTAGCTTGTTATACCTAACCTTGATGTAATTATTTGATGTGGATTGGTTATAATCCGACCTCTTGAATAATTAATGTGATAATGAATTACATTCTTCTTGTGTTGAAACCACATTGTAGTACTATTTCAATATCATAGTGCATTGCCATGTTAATATCTATGGATACATATGTGCTAATGATCTTTTGAGCCTTGTTTAAGGCATGGAATGATGATGATAACCTTACTATACATAATGTGATGGTCTTAATGACCTTTGGGCAAGCTTGAAGCCATGATTGAGGTGAAATCCTCTTTATGTTCCAATAAGGGTTAAAACCCTGGAACTGTGATAAGATATTGGTATCTTGGAAATAGTATCATGATAAGTGTGGTCCATTAATTTGCAATGAATGATAGGATGTGGTAATATGATTAAGATTTTTACATCAAATGTTTTATATCCTTTGAATTCATTATACATATATTCTTGTTAGAAAATAATTAGGGTTTGAATGTCCACTTGTATGATAAAGCCTTAACGCATTCAATTGGCAGTAATTAATCAAGTGTAACCCTAATCATGTAGAGCCCTGTGCCGTAGAGCCATCTTCAGTGTCAGAATTTACTGGATGGTGAAACGAGTATTCCCAAGGGAAACTCGGAGCGCATACCGTTGAGTATGTGGGGGTGGCAAGTTGAGGATATATTCTTGTCATCCACAATTGCAGGTTATGGAGGATGGCTATGGTCATGCCTCAGACATTTGATGTGATTGAGGACAACTGCGGTTGTACCTCGGATTAGAGGGTTTTGTATACCTTGTGTTCTAGTGTCGTAACTTGTACCAAGTACGAACTAGTTGTTATCAGTTGACTATATGTCACTGTTGGCAGTTTGACTGGTATGTCACTGCGGTTTACTCGTACTGACCGAGGGGAAGAGATCTTAGGATACCGGCACTCCTAGATCTTATACGGAACTGAATAGCACTTCGCAGTGGTCAGTTGGACTTTGAGTGGTACGACTCAAACTCCCCAGGGCATACTAATAAAAGATATAATACCAGCCGTGTAGTATAATTGCTAGGGTTTAAATACGTATCACATTGGTTGATTAACCCTTGTATTGTCTTTACACTACATATTTCTTACATGATGTAGACTTATGAAAACTGTGTAATTCTACTTGATGCTTCAACTTATTTGCTTAACTGCTTAGTATGCTTAAATTGTTCAATCTGTTCATATTGCTTATTCAATACCCTAACTGCTCTATGTAATTACTGTTAATTAATAAGTTATAATCAATATATGTTGGAGAGAGTTATATCTCTCACTGGGACTGGGTCTCACCCTTGGGTAACCACATTTTTTTTAGGTGGTCGCGGGCAGCGTGGTCGAGGTCGTGCTGTGGAAGAGAACCAACCTGGTGATCAATAGATTCAGAAGGTTGGTTAGTTGTAGATGTTAGTTATAGATGTTAGTAGTACAGTCCTAGTGTCGTCCCTGTACTCTCAGGTCCTGGTATAAGATGTGTTTTCTAGACGATATACTTGTATCGACATGAGATTTTGGTCGTATGCCAATGTTTGTAAATATATGGCATGTACATGTGAAATATCTTTTGTATGCAGGATGTGACTGAGGTCTTTGGACCCTTATGAAAATGCTTGATACAATATATGAGAATGGAATGATGGACATTTTATCAATGTTCTAAAGTTTGTTTACACCTTTGGAATCGGTTTTAATTATTCTGCATTTTTGACAATGTGATTAATTAGTAGTTGATCGTGTTTTGAGTTTTGAGTAATCTCGTTTAACGTGATGAGGTGTCACAGTTAAGTTGGTATTAGAGCTCTAGGTTTATCGAGTCTACAGGGACATAGGACGTAGGTTTGAGTCTGTTCTTATGTATCCAACATATCTGATCATAGTTTATGCTTATGCAGATATGTCTGGAGGACATGAAGAACATGTTGAGAGTAGCTATGTTGCGCCAGGAGGAGGTGCAGGGAGGCAGGAACGCAATGAGAGAGTGCCAGAAGCAGGGCCAGAGCAGCCCACAATGCCTCATCTAGACCCGACAATGATTGCCAATCCTGAGTTTCAGCATATGTTTAGACAGATGATGGCCACAATCACACATATTGCTGACAGAGCACCAGCACCTCCAGCTAGGGCAGCCGCCTCTAATGTGGAGTCCCTAGGTATCGGGAAGACATTTGAACGTCTTAGACGTGTTGGGGCAATTGAATATGCAGGTACTTCTGATCCAGCAGACGCTGACATGTGGTTGACTGAGCTGGAAAAAGCTTTCAAAATCCTAAACATCACTGAAGAAGACAAAGTTAAGCATGCAGTATACTTGTTGAAGGGCAGTGCTGGCCACTGGTGGGCCATAGAAGAGGAGAAAAGGCCAGGAGTTGTGATAGGATGGGAGGAGTTTCGGAGGGAATTTGTTAGTCGATATTTTCCAGAGACCTACCTAGATGAGAAAATCTCTCAGTTCGAGAAGATTCGTCAAGGAGATATGAATATCAATGAGTATGAATCAAAATTTATGGAACTTCTGAGGTTTTGCCCGCACATGGCAGCAACAGACAAGGAAAGGATCCGGAGATTTGAGAAGGGTCTGAGTACAGAGTTGACTACTACAGCATCAGCCTTGGAGAACAGGGAAAGGTTTTCCACCTTTGTGGAATCTGTCAGGAGGATTGAGAGGTCTGCCATAGAGAAGCGTGATGCTAATGCTAAGAAGCGACCTATGCAGTTTCAAGGGCAATCATCTGGAGGCTTTAAGAAGCCAAGGTTTTTCCCATCATCGTCACAACCAAGGTCAACCTTCACTGAACCAAGATCACATGCACCATCACAGTGGACCCCGAGCCAGGGTAGAGGTCACAATTTTCCACCGACGGGAGCCCGCAGTACCTCATCAGTTTCAGTGACAGGGCCATTTAGGCCATATAGGGACACCAGAACATGTTACAAGTGTGGGAAAGTAGGGCATACAAGACCTTATTGCCCTATGAAAGATGAGGAGGTGACTCAACAGGCAAGGCAAAGTCAACAAGGTCCACAACAATGACAGTTTAGTGGTGGTAGTGGCAGAGGACGTGGTCAGGTGTCCCATGCAGGATCCTCTGGACAGGCGAGCAGAGGACGTGGACAGCAGCAGGCAACAGCTAGGTTCTATGCCATGACCCAGCCTGAAGCAGTGGTCAATCCACGAGTCGTGACAGGTCAGATGGAGTTATTTCATTCTGATATGTCTGCTTCTTGTTTCATATCTGTGTTAGTAGACCCGGGTGCGACACACTCTTTTATCACTAGAGAGGTGATAGATAGTTGTTATCTACCTGTTAGCCTTAGATCTGATAGCCTGCGGCTAGAGACTCCTTTGGTTGATTCTACCGAGTTGCTAGAAGTGTTCTCTTCTTGTGTTATTTCTTTCTCTGGACATAACATTCAAGTGGATCTTATGCTACTTGACATGCATGGTTTTGATGTAATCCTAGGAATGGATACCTTGGAGAAATACAAGGTAGTCTTGGACTGTAGTACTAAGGTGGCGACATTCCATGATGGAGATGCACAATGGATTTTTCAGGGTGATAGGAAGATTCTTCCTACATGTTTGATGTCAGCCATGACAGCTGAGCGGTTGATGAGACAAGGATGTGAGGCTTTCTTAGCTCATGTTGTGGATACCAAGGCGGTAGGTCCTAGTATCCAGGAATTACCAGTGGTGTGAGAATTTGAGGATGTCTTTCCTGAGGAATTTCCTAGCATCCCTCCTCCTAGAGAGATTGAGTTTGAGATAAATCTTGTTCCTGGAACACAACCCATAGCACAGTCAGCATACAGAATGGCACCAGCAGAGATGCAAGAGTTAAAGAAACAGTTACAAGAACTATTAGAGAAGGGGTTTATCAGGCCGAGCACTTCCCCTTGGGGTGCCCCAGTGTTGTTTGTTAAAAAGAAGGATGGGTCAATGAGGTTGTGTATAGACTATAGACAGTTGAACAAGGTGACAATAAAGAATAAGTATCCTTTGCCGAGGATTGATGATCTTTTTGACCAGTTGAGAGGTGCCACTGTGTTTTCAAAGATAGACCTGAGGTCAGGTTACCATCAGTTGAGAATTAAGGCTGATGACATACCTAAGTCAGCCTTTAGGACTAGGTATGGTCATTATGAGTTTGTGGTTATGCCGTTTGGGCTAACCAATGCACCTGCAGCTTTTATGGATCTAATGAATAGGGTGTTTAGACCTTATCTTGATCAGTGTGTTGTCATGTTCATAGATGATATTTTGATATACTCCAAGGATAGTCATCAACATGAGCAACACCTTCGACAGGCATTGACTTTGTTGAGGCAGCACCAACTTTATGCTAAGTTCAACAAGTGTGAATTCTGGTTAGCTGAAGTGTCTTTTCTGGGCCATGTTATATCTGCAGAAGGCATTTGTGTTGATCCCAAGAAAGTAGAATCTGTACTAGAATGGGAGCAACCAAAAACACCGACAGAGATCTGTAGTTTCCTTGGTCTGGCAGGTTACTATAGGAGGTTCATCAAAGACTTCAGTTCTATAGCGTTACCCCTAACTAGGTTAACCAGGAAGGATGTTCCTTTTTCTTGGAATGACAAGTGTCAACGTTCTTTCTAGATTTTGAAGGAAAAGTTGACTAGTGCACCGGTGTTAGTACTGCCAGAGCAAGGGAAAGGTTATATTGTCTTTTGTGATGCTTCAAAGAATGGGTTGGGATGCGTGTTGATGCAGGATAAAAATGTGATTTCTTTTGCTTCACGACAGCTTAAGAAACATGAGGAGAATTACCCAACACATGATTTGGAGCTTGCTGCAGTGGTCCATGCCTTAAAGATCTGGAGACACTATCTTTATGGTGAAAAGTGTCAGATCTTCACTGACCACAAGAATCTACAGTATATCTTCTCAAAACAGGAGTTGAATATGAGGCAGAGGAGATGGATGGAGCTGATTAAGGATTATGATTGCACAATAGACTACCATCCAGGGAAAGCTAATGTGGTAGCTGATGCATTGAGTAGAAAGTCATCTTCATCATTAAGGGTAGATAATGCACAATTAAATTCCTTGATGTGCCATAAGAGAGATATGCTAGTATCTCTTCGCCAGATGAATGTACAACTAGAAGTTTCCTTGCTGGCAGGATTGTTGGCACAGTTACAAGTGAAACCTACCTTGAGACAACAGATTCATGATGTACAACAAAATGATACTGTGATACAGAATATCCGATCAAGGATTGGTAGTGAAAAGTATGATGGCTTTCACAAGGCTGATGATGGTACAGTTTGTTACCATAATAGGATAGTAATTCCTGATGTTGATGGGTTGAGGAAGATGGTACTTGAGGAGGCTCACTCCTCCATGTATGCAATGCATCCTGGAAGTACCAAGATGTACCAAAACTTGAAAGACATGTATTGGTGGCCAGGTCTAAAGCGTGATGTGGCAGAGTTCATTACCAAATGTCCAGTTTGTCAGCAGGTGAAGGCTGAGCACCAGAAACCTGCAGGGACATTGCAATCCTTGCCAATACCACAATGGAAATGGGATCATATTACTATGGACTTTGTGGTTGGTCTTCCTAGGACAGCCAAGGGTCATGATTCTATATGGGTGATAGTAGACAGATTGACTAAGTCAGCTCATTTTCTGCCAGTTAAGATGACATTTACAGAAGAGAAATTGGCACAAATATATGTTGATGAGATAGTCCGTCTGCATGGCATTCCAGTGACTATAGTTTCTGATAGAGGTCCACAATTTACAAGTCGTTTTTGGGAGCGTCTGCATTCAGCAATGGGAACACAGCTGAGATTCAGCACAACTTTTCATCCGCAGACTGATGGCCAGTCAGAAAGGACTATTCAAACTTTAGAGGATCTCTTAAGGGCATGTGTGCTACAATTTCTTGGTAGTTGGGATGTACATCTAACTCTGATAGAGTTTGCGTACAACAATAGCTATCAAAGAAGCATAGATATGGCTCCTTATGAGGCTCTGTATGGGAGACGATGTCGGTCTCCTCTTTGTTGGTATGAGACCGGAGAATATCAACTTTTGGGTCCTGAGCTAGTACAACAGACTACAGAAAAGGTTAAAGTGATACAACAACAGTTGAAAGCAGCCCAGGACAGGCATAAATCTTATGCAGATAATCGACGCAGACCACTTGAGTTCCAAGTGGGAGATAGAGTATATCTTAAGGTTTCTCCTTGGAAAGGTGTGTTGAGGTTTGGAAAGAAGGGTAAGTTGGCTCCTAGATTTATGGGACCATACCCTATCCTAGCTCGTATTGGAAAGGTAGCATATAAGTTGGAGCTACCACCAGAGCTACATAGATTGCATAATGTCTTCCACATCTCTATGTTGAGGAAATGCCATCCAGATACTGAACAGACAATTCAACCAGTAGAGGTTGAGTTAGATGATGATATTTCCTATGTTGAGGGTCCTGTGTTGATCCTGGATAGAAGGGTGAAAAAGCTGAAGAGAAAGGATATAATACTAGTGAAAGTTTTGTGGAATCACCGTGGCATTGAGGAAGCCTCATGGGAACTAGAGAATGAGATGCGTAGAAAATACCCATCTCTTTTTGCGTAGGATTTCGGGGCGAAATCCTTGTTAGGGGTTTATAGTTGTAAGGCCCCTAAACTTTCTTAATGAGTTGAAGGAGCTTAATTACCATACTTGAATGCTTATAACTCTAATATAACCTTTTGATATGTTTTGAAATCATAACGCAAGCTTAAGTTTCAAATTTGGTCCAATTTGGACACTGTTTGAGAAAGTTATGCAATTTTCCATATATTTCAGACTTTTCTGCAATTTACCCAATTGAGGGGTTTTATTTACAATTTGTCACATACATTATATTCCTTAGTTGTTATATTATCATTCTTGAGATTTTTGAGCCATGGGGACCCTATTTGAGTCATGCTTTGAAGGTGTTTTTATCAAGGGCATTTTAGGGTTTTCCCCCTTCATGGATGAGCTACCTTTAGTAGCTATCAACTAAGGAATTATGTGATTGGCTGAGAATTTTGTCAAAGGCAAGCCAAGCAGGTCTATAGGGACGGTGGGAGAGCTGTGTGTGTGTGTGCTTATGTATTTTAATAATATAAAGCCATGGATACTTGGATATATATTAGAATTTCAATTTTTTTTCTTTTTCTTAATATTAAAGTGTTATATACTTATCCAAAAGCCCACAAACGAGCCATTTGCTCTCCATTCTCTCTCTCCTTCTCCCAGCCTCGTCCTCCCTCTGTTCAGCTGCGATTTTTGCTGCCCAAGGAAGAAGAAGGTGGGGATCCTCTTGGAAACAAATTCTAGGGTTGAAATTGATTCTCTTTTTGGGTGTATAAAGCTTCCCCCTAGTGATACTAACCTAAAAGTGTAAGTTTTTCCTTATTTCCTCCGTCCAATTCTTTGTTCCTCTTCCTCCTACATCTCTCCAGGTCGGAACCATGGTTTTCCATGGTGAAAGTTCCCCTAGAACTCAAAACTCCTTCCTTCTTGTCTCTTTTCTAGGGTTTTGCTTGTTTGTGGAGAAAATTGCATAGTTGGCCAAGTTCAGATCTGAATCCAAGGTTTCCTTGCCCTATTTGCTCGAGATTTTTGCTGTTGGATATCTGAACTACTCTATAGAGGCGAGTTATATAACATTCTTCACTTATATTGCTTATTAGAAGCTTGTTAGTTCATGATTATGCTTGAATGTGATGATCTAAGCATAGTGGAATTATGCTTGTTTAGAATTACGAATTTTGTGGTGATTCCTATTTTATTCCAGTTCTATATGAACCTGTAAACTTGTGTAAATCCTTTATAAGGTGTAACATGATTTGGGACAGGTTGATAGCAACAACCTATGGCATTATGTACAAAACAAATGAGGGTGCAAATTAGGGTTTTTAAGCTATTTCCTTCCCTATCACATAATTGATTGTTATACCATTCAATAACCAATAGTGTTGCTATCTTAGCAACTTAGGTTCGTGATCAAGGGTGTCAAATTTATAGTTACAACCTATGGTTACCACCTTAGGACAGGTTTTGACTCAATTATACATTTAATTATCATCCACTAAGTATTTTAATGATGTTATCAATCGATGATGATATTGGCCTATTATTTGATGATGTTAATTGAATGTATTACTGATATAGAAACCAATGGTGACTTAATGATCACAATTAATGGTGGATCAGGTCATCACCATATATTATGAATTAGGAATGTAATTGTAGATTTGACTATACCTTGAACCAATGGGTCCTAGGTTCAATTGATCTAATGGTTAGACCCATACTTCAATTGATAACCTTGAACAATGAACCTGATCCAATGAATAATATTGGATGCTTTAACATCCAATGGATTTGAATAAATCACATGTTATTATATGTGGTTCCTAGTGAATATAATTCAATGGTTCAATACCATTAATTGGCAGCATTACCTTTGCCATTGTATAGTTATATTTGATAAATCACTATAATAAGTGGATGTGTAACTCCCATGTGATCTAGCTTGTTATACCTAACCTTGATGTAATTATTTGATGTGGATTGGTTATAATCCGACCTCTTGAATAATTAATGTGATAATGAATTACATTCTTCTTGTGTTGAAACCACATTGTAGTACTATTTCAATATCATAGTGCATTGCCATGTTAATATCTATGGATACATATGTGCTAATGATCTTTTGAGCCTTGTTTAAGGCATGGAATGATGATGATAACCTTACTATACATGATGTGATGGTCTTAATGACCTTTGGGCAAGCTTGAATCCATGATTGAGGTGAAATCCTCTTTATGTTCCAATAAGGGTTAAAACCCCGGAACTGTGATAAGATATTGGTATCTTGGAAATAGTATCATGATAAGTGTGGTCCATTAATTTGCAATGAATGATAGGATGTGGTAATATGATTAAGATTTTTACATCAAATGTTTTATATCCTTTGAATTCATTATACATATATTCTTGTTAGAAAATAATTAGGGTTTGAATGTCCACTTGTATGATAAAGCCTTAACGCATTCAATTGGCAGTAATTAATCAAGTGTAACCCTAATCATGTAGAGCCCTGTGCCGTAGAGCCATCTTCAGTGTCAGAATTTACTGGATGGTGAAATGAGTATTCCCAAGGGAAACTCGGAGCGCATACCGTTGAGTATGTGGGGGTGGCAAGTTGAGGATATATTCTTGTCATCCACAATTGCAGGTTATGGAGGATGGCTATGGTCATGCCTCAGACATTTGATGTGATTGAGGACAACTGCGGTTGTACCTCGGATTAGAGGGTTTTGTATACCTTGTGTTCTAGTGTCGTAACTTGTACCAAGTACGAACTAGTTGTTATCAGTTGACTATATGTCACTGTTGGCAGTTTGACTGGTATGTCACTGCGGTTTACTCGTACTGACCGAGGGGAAGAGATCTTAGGATACCGGCACTCCTAGATCTTATACGGAACTGAATAGCACTTCGCAGTGGTCAGTTCGACTTTGAGTGGTACGACTCAAACTCCCCAGGGCATAATAATAAAAGATATAATACCAGCCGTGTAGTATAATTTCTAGGGTTTAAATGCGTATCACATTGGTTGATTAACCCTTGTATTGTCTTTACACTACATATTTCTTACATGATGTAGACTTATGAAAACTGTGTAATTCTACTTGATGCTTCAACTTATTTTCTTAACTGCTTAGTATGCTTAAATTGTTCAATCTGTTCATATTGCTTATTCAATACCCTAACTGCTCTATGTAATTACTGTTAATTAATAAGTTATAATCAATATATGTTGGAGAGAGTTATATCTCTCGCTGGGACTGGGTCTCACCCGTGGGTAACCACATTTTTTTTAGGTGGTCGCGGGCAGCGTGGTCGAGGTCGTGCTGTGGAAGAGAACCAACCTGGTGATCAATAGATTCAGAAGGTTGGTTAGTTGTAGATGTTAGTTATAGATGTTAGTAGTACAGTCCTAGTGTCGTCCCTGTACTCTCAGGTCCTGGTATAAGATGTGTTTTCTAGACGATATACTTGTATCGACATGAGATTTTGGTCGTATGCCAATGTTTGTAAATATATGGCATGTACATGTGAAATATCTTTTGTATGCAGGATGTGACTGAGGTCTTTGGACCCTTATGAAAATGCTTGATACAATATATGAGAATGGAATGATGGACATTTTATAAATGTTCTAAAGTTTGTTTACACCTTTGGAATCGGTTTTAATTATTCTGCATTTTTGACAATGTGATTAATTAGTAGTTGATCGTGTTTTGAGTTTTGAGTAATCTCGTTTAACGTGATGAGGTGTCACAATTGGGGTTTTACATTATGTTGCCCCGATTTAGGGTTAGGGTTTATTAACCTTCTGGATTAGGGTTTCATGATCTCTTTACTAAGGATCATAACCTAATCCCCACATGATCAATACTCATGTATGTATTCTTTTCTATCATCCTCTAAACTTGATTAGGTTACATCCACATCCATCTGAAGAAAAATCAAATGGAGATTGCAGAGAACACTACGGTAATCACGTATTGTCTCTTAGAGAATGTCAAAGTCAAGTGGTCTAGATACATCCTCCACCATAAGACTTGCTTCGACTAGGGAAAGAATACCCATGGTACCCACCCTCCCTACCCTGCCCTGATATGTGGTCTATTTCAGTTTTCCACTCATGAATCTCTTTTCCATGACTTTCATTATTAAACTACCTGAAAAGGTGTTTGTATCAGTGAGACCACTATACAGAAGTCTGTGTCGATCTTCTCCTCCACCACACCTAGTGCCTCTGCCTCTACCTCTACCGTTTGGGCACATTGCCCTTGAAACCGTTTAAGCAAGAATGTGTTGAAACCGAATGAGCTTGGGTCTCCAAATGGTTTGGGACCGTTTGGACCCAAACGGTCTTGAGACCATTTGGACTCAAATGGTCTTGAGACCGTTTGGGCTCAAATGGTCTTAAGACCGTTTGGTCCAAACTATCTCAAAACTGAATGGACCAAAAGTCCTTTCAACACTTACACGATTCATGATTTCAATGGATTAATCAATTATCAATTGAGTCCTTGATTTATTTATCACTTGAACTATTGAATCAACCTTCAATTAGACCATAAATTAGGGTTTTGAACCCAATTGATCTAGGATTTCAACTCAAGGAACCTTCAATTAGGGCTTTGAATCTAGTAGCCATCAATGGTCAACATTGTGGAATTGGTTTAATTGAAACCAATGAACCATCATCAAAATTTTGCCATGGCCTGACCCCAAACGGTCTTGAGGTCATTTGGATGACCTCCAAACGGTCTTGAGACCATTTTCCCCATCCTATCCTTGGAATTTGTGAAATTTCATTAGGTTTTAAATCATTGGGTTGATCATCAAATCAGTAATTAATTATATTTCAGTTTGGTATCTCTGGACCTTCAATTATTCAACCATACTCAACCCTAGACCTCCAAACGGTCTTGAGACCATTTGGGTGACCTCCAAACGGTCTTGAGACCATTTGGGCTCATCAACCCAAAAATCTAAATCAACTAATTTGAATTTCAGTACTTAACCCAATTAGGGTTTGCTAATTGATTAACCTTCAACTGATGAACCCTTTGGAATTATTCAATCAAATTTGGTGGGTCATCAACCATCATCATTAGCATCAAAATTTCCAAACAGTCAACCATGTTCGACTCTCCCAAACGGTTTGAAACCATTTAGCTTCTAACGGTTTGATGAAACTGTTTGCTTTCAAACGGTTTTATTGAAACCGAATGAGCAAGTTGTTGAAACCGAATGAAATACAATTTCTTTGGGAAAAGTGTCTAAGATGATGTCATCATCATCTGCCTTCGTCCCTGTAGTTCTTAGTACTTTTGATTTCATGGATTTACTAGTTTCAACCAACAATTATTCAAGATTATGAAGGAATAACGAAATTGCAAGATTAATAGTTGAATAACAATGTAAAGGGGTTCAAGTTATATAACCCGCCTCCAATTGAGCTTCAAAGCTCTAAGATCCACGTCTTTAATGGTGGAAGAAGCTTTCTCAACTATCCCAAGCTCGTCCTCAAGCTTTTGAGTGAAAAGAAATGGCTAGGATAGAAGATTGCATGGAGAAAAGAAGAAATCCATCATTTATTTTCGATTTCCACCATGAAATCATGGTGAAAGAAGTTCAAGAAGGTTAACAACAGGTTGGGGGTCGTCCTCCTGTTGCTCCAAGCCTCCTTGGTCGTTTTTGGAAGCAATAAGTGAAGGTGGGTTCGAAATTCCCTTTCCAAGCTATGGATAAAGGAGCATATAAGCCTTTTATTAAAAATTCATTTAAGAGAGAGAAAGTAGGAATTATCTCGTCCATTTCCTTGCCATTTGCCCCCTTCACTTTCTTGGTTATGAGGCTATCTTCCTTGCCTCTTATTCCTCTCAATTATCCATGTTTTAAAGAAAAGCAAATTAAGCACCTTAACCCTTATAATAATAATATCCTAAAGTGAGTGGATAATTCTTTTTCTTTTAATAATGTGAGTGAGTTATCCACTTCCTTTGGATATTTTCGTGCCTTTGAAAGGAAAAAGGACGTATACATATATGGATTTCAACACACATAATTTTTTTTGGAGGGCACTTCAATTAATATATTTGTTTTTGCATTAAATTGAAGTAAAGCTCCAATTGTGCTTAAGTCTTGATTATTTTAATATCAAGATTCTCTCTCCTCCAAAGTGATTCAAATGAGGCGCCCCTCTCATTTTATTTGCTCTAAATGATGCCAAGAAATATTAGGGACTATTTTGAAGTGGTAATTTGCATATTGAACCCTCGGTTTTGGGTAAATTGCACATCCCACCAAAACTAGGTTTTAATGCACAAACATTGCTTTATCAGCTCTTTCTTAGTACTCAGGCTACCACAAGCCATACCTCTGCATCATATTTATTCTCATGATGCCTCAACACATGAGGAACATTTTATTATGTAACATTTGCAATTTAACCCCTCAACTTGGGTAATTTGCACTTTAGTCCAAAACAAGCAAAACAATGCTTCAACATTATTTGAAAAGGACTAAAATTGAAACATAAGTTCCTCTTGAACCTTAATTACTTTTCAAGAAATAGGAGCAAGCATATAATTAACTTTATTAAGCAAAACACCTAGGGTTAAGGCATAACTCAGGTCAGGGATGTTACATCCAGACTCTCCCACGGGGCTCTGGGAACTTCACCAGGTTGGAACCACAAGGTGGAAAAACTCCCCATATCAGACCCTTCCCAAGATGCCAAACCCCTCCTTCAGGTTGCGGGGGGTGTGTATTTATTGGTGAGACCATCACAGTTCTGATCCAGGCCGCGACCTTAATCACCACGGCCTTTGTAGTGACCATAGGTTGTGGTCCTCACTAGGTTGCGGTCTGTGGTTGAGGTACCTTCTGTTGACCTAGAGGTTGTACATTACCTATATTTTGATAATGACTTAACCATTCCATTTCATATGCATCTAACATGTGCGTTAAATATTGTTTTGCAGACATTAGGTACATGAAAAGGATCACATATACTAGCCCTAAAATGGGCCAAGTGCAAGCCAAATTGACTACAAGTGTGCAATTTAGGATTTCCATGTAAATCACCTTAGAAAATAATTGTAATCACTTGTAACGATGAATATGCTTGTAACTTAGAAGAGAAAAATGTTTGGGACAAAATTCAACAAGTGCTAATCACTTTTATTGCAAATTAGAAAATCCATTTCAGGCACTTGGTCGGTCGAGTTTCCCACCCTGAAACTCGATCGATCATCCTGAGTCGATTTCCTGAAGATTGCAATCGGTCGAGTTGTGCACTCACAGAACTCGACCGATTGGGTTGTAGGCCAATTCCAGTTGGAATGGTCGGTCGAGTTTCCTCAGAACAAACTCGACCGATCAATTCAACATCGAATTGCCTGCTACCTGATCGGTCGAGTTACACCCATTGATACTCGACCGATTGCACTGTACGGAGTTTGCAGAAAAAGTAATATGACCGTTGGTGAATTGTTTTGGGCAAAAAATATAGCCGTTTTCTTGAAGGAAAAACGACCACTTATGAACCCAAGTGTCCCACAACATAAAGGGCCACCCTCAGCTATAAATAGAACCCCTTGGACTTCATTCCAAGCTGCTCTTCCATTGCAAACTTGGTTCTAGCTTAGTTGAGAGTATTTCAAGCCCTTGAGCCCCTTTCTCTCTCTACCTTCAAGACAAATTCGTGAGTGAGATTGGTTTCTTTGTATGAGAGCTATCCTTTGTGTTATGTAAAGCTCTCTCTTCTTTCTTCCCACCTCCAAATCAAATAGAAGATTGTTTGAAGCTTCTTCTCCGAGTGAAAGAGGAGTTGCTGCTGTTCTTCTCCGAGTGAAGGGGAAGATGTGTTGCTGATCTTCAAGAGTGAAGATTGATCGTTGCTCCAGCTCCCTTGGTGAAGGGAAAACGTGGGCACACTCTCCAAGTGAAGGAGAGGTGCAAGGCAAGCTCAAGTAAGATAGGTAATTCCTGCAAGGCTGAAGAAAAAGGTGAGATTGGGTAAGTCCTTTGTAGAAGGCTGAAGAATCTTGCTTTGTGGGTAAGTCCTTGGATAGGTTGAAGATCTTAGCTTGTGTAATTAAGCCCTTGGTTATGTGGTTTATGTTTCTTGTAATCTTATTGTGATATATAAGAGGACCAAGTTGCAAATCCTAGAGTCTAACCAACTCTAGGTAGTGGACTGACATAGCTCCTAAGTTTAGGACATGGAATCACTCTAAACCACCTGTCCAAGTGCATGATATTCATTATCTCTTATCCTTGCTTTGTATGCTAGAATAGGATATCAAATTGATATCTTGCATTAGTTTTTACACTTCATTTAAATTGGTGGTCTAATCGATTTTGTGAAGTGTGTGTAGCTCTATTCACCCCCCCTCTAGAGCCCATCGATCCAACAAGTGGTATCAGAGCAGGTCTTCTCCAAGCTACTTCTACAAGTAGGAGAAGATGGGCGATTCGGCTCTTGGGTCACTCAACCTTGAAGGAAGCTTCTCCATGAGACCCCCGGTATTCGACGGCACAAACTTCTTATATTGGAAGAGGAGAATGCAATTCTATCTACAAGGGGTGAGTTTCAAAATGTGGAAGATTGTCCATCTCAAGTATGAGGATCCAAAAGGCGATATCACCACATGGACGGAAGCGGAGATGAAGCGTGCTCAACTCAATGCTAAAGCCGTGAGCATCATCTACGCCGCCCTTACACCATCGGAGTTCAACCGCATCTCTTCGTGGGACACGGCGCATGAGATATGGCACAAGCTGTGTGTCACCTATGAAGGGACTGAGCAAGTCAAGGAGGCCAAGGTCTACATGCTTGGTGGTCTTCTTGAGAACTTCAAGATGGGGAAGAATGAGAGGGTAGTAGATATGTACACAAGGTTAAATGTCATCTTGAACAACCTTGCAGCCCTTGGAAGTGTCATGGATAGAGGTACAATCAATGCCAAAATATTGAGATCTCTTCCAAAGAGATGGGAGCCAAAGGTCACCTCTATTGAAGAAGTCTACAAGCTAAGCGAGTTATCAACCGAGGAGCTGGTTGGTAACCTTCAAGCTCATGAACCTAGGCTCGACAAGCAAGAGGAAGAGGAGAAAAGAGAAGAAAAAGAATCAAAGAAGATAAAGGACACAACCTTCAAAGCTCAAATTGAAGAAATGGTCCGACAAAAACAACTTTCTATGAAGTCTCCCTGCCCTTCCTCAAGTGAAGATGAAGGTGTCAATGATCATGAAGCCAACTACTCAAAAGGGAAGCACTTCAAGAGCAAGTCCTCCTCCTCAACTCCTAGGTGCTACGAGTGTGGTCAAAAAGGCCACTACAAGAGTGACTGCCCAAAGGCCAAGAAGAGCCATCATAAGAGCAGCCACAAGAAGGATGACAAGTACAAAAGAGAAGCAAAGTACAAAATAAAAGACAAGAAGGAGAAAAGGTCCAAAGATGCAGCTCATGCGGCATGGGAGTCTTCTTCTTTAAGCTCTTCAAGCTCCGAAGATGGAGAATGCCATCTTGCCCTCATGGCTCAACTAGTGAAGATGTAATTGAGGTAAGTGAGGTAAGCAAGATTAGTGATGTTAATTTACTTGAGCTATCTAAGGAAACTCTCATTGATATGCTTAATGAATGCCAATCATCTTTTGCTAAATGTAAATCTAAGAGGAAAAGATTAGGCAAAATAGTTGATGATCTTTATGCAAAAATTGACATTCTTGATGAAAATGAAAAATTGCATCTTGATAGCATAGAATCCTTGCAAGGGCAATTTCTTGACCTTGAACTTCAATACAATGGAGTAGAGGTTGAGAATGGTGTATATCTTAAAAACATTGAAAATCTTAAGATAGAAAACCAAAATTGCCTAGATGAGCTTGACACTCTTAAAAATGAAAATGTAGAACTCAAGCTTATTGATGATGCTAGGAGAAAAGAAGTCTATGCCTATCAAAGAGAAATAGTTGTGCTCAAATCTGAAAATGCAAAATTGCTTGCTCAAATTAATGATTTATCTTCTAGACCTGTTTTTCCTAGAAATGAAGTTGCTAGCTTAACTCTAGAAAAAGATTCTCTTCTTACTAAAGCCCTCTGTCTTGAGGCCGACCTCTTGCATGCTAGAGAAGATCTTGAAAATCTTTCTACTAATGTTATAAACCTTAGTGATGATAATGCTAAATTAAGATCTACTTTGCAAAGGTTTCTTTCGGGAAAGAAATCCCTAAATGATGTCCTAGAGCACTCTACCAAACAAGTTGGTACTAGTGGTTTAGGATATAATGGGACTGCTCCCAAAGGTAAGAAGAAGAGGGTAAGAAGAAGAGTGTGGAACCTCCAATTTTCAATGGAGAGTCTTCCGGCTCTAAAAACCCCATGGTTTGTATTCATTGCAAATGTGATGACCATTATTCTACCTATTGTCCTTACAAGCCCAAGGGGACCAACCCAAAGATGAAATGGGTCCCCAAGCTGACCCCGGACCCCAAAGTTTGAGTTGGGTTCCGACGTCCTCTTTTCTTGCAGGTTCAAAAGAAATGGATTGTTGATAGTGGCTGCTCTAAGCATATGACTGGAGAAATCAGCCATTTCAACAAATTTGTGAAAAAGAAAGGAGGATCGGTAACCTTCGGGGACAACAAGAAGGGTAAGGTTATAGGTGAGGGTGATGTAGGCAATGAATTATGTATTAAAAATGTATTGCTTGTTGATGGCCTACATCACAATTTAATTAGTGTTAGCCAATTATGTGATAATGGTTATCTTGTGCTTTTTACTTCTTTAGAATGCTTGCTTCTAGATTCCCTATCCTACAATGTTATATATAAGGGAACTAGAAATGGTAATCTCTATGTGATTGTTCTCGATGCTCTTAAGCCCATACTAAATAGATGCTTAGTTGTGGATAAAAGTGATATTTCGCTTTGGCATCGTCGTTTGGGTCATGTGAATTTACATCAAATGAAGAAATTGAACAAAAAGGACTTGGTTCGAGGACTTCCTAAATTGGATTTTGAAAAGGATGAGGAATGTCAACCTTGTACACAAGGGAAACAAACCAAATCCTCCTTCAAATCCAAAGGAGTCATGAGTACCAAGAGAGTTCTTGAGCTTCTTCATATTGATCTATTCAGACCAATGAGAACACAAATGCTTTGTGGCTCCAAGTATTGTCTTGTTATTGTTGATGATTTTTCTAGATATACTTGGACCTTATTTCTCGTTTCTAAAAGCGATACACTTGATGTTTTCTCGAGCTTTTGTAAACGAGTTGAAAACAAAGCTTCTTGTCATATTGTTTCCATCCGTAGTGATCATGGGGGAGAGTTTGAAAATGATCTTTTTGAACGTTTTTGTGAAAAATCGGGTTACTCGCACAATTTCTCTTCTCCTCGCACACCTCAAAAAAATGGAGTTGTTGAGAGGAAGAATAGATCGCTACAAGAGATGGCTAGGATCATGCTTCTTGAGTTTGACACTCCTAAGAAGTTTTGGGCTGAAGCCATTAGCACCTCATGTTTTGTGCAAAACTGAGTTTTCACACATCCAACTTTAAAGAAAACCCCCTATGAACTATGGCGTAGTAGGAAGCCGTCTATTGATTTCTTTCATGTCTTCGGATGTCCTTATTTTGTTTTAAACACTAAGGATTCTCTTGACAAGTTTGATCCGAAATCATACAAGGCTTTCTTCCTAGGCTATAGCACTACTAGTAGGGCATATAGAGTATTTAACATTGATCTATCTAAAATTGATGAATCTATAAATGTTAAATTTATTGAAACTAACCCTGTTAGTAGCAAGCATATTTGTGATGATGATGTTGCAGATGAAATAATTCCTATCTTAAAAGATCTCAACATCAATGACAAAGACAAGCAGGTTGCCGAAGAAGAAAAAGAAGAAGAAAAGAAGGATCCCACTCCCCGCTTTGCAAAGAATCACCCCAAGGAGTTGATCATTGGCCATCCGTTTGAGAGAGTGAGGACACGAGCTGCTCACAACAAAGAACAAGCAGATAGTGCCTTCATCTCCCAACTAGAGCCAAAGAACATCAAAGAGGCCCTTGGTGATGATGAGTGGATCCTTGCCATGCAAGAAGAGCTTGAGCAATTTGAGAAGAACCGTGTGTGGACTCTAGTGCCAAGACCAAACGATAGAAAGATCATTGGCACCAAATGGGTCTACCGCAACAAGCTTGATGAGCAAGGAAAAGTGGTAAGGAACAAAGCAAGGTTAGTAGCACAAGGTTACAACCAACAGGAAGGTATTGATTTTGATGAAACTTATGCTCCTGTTGCTAGATTAGAATCTATCCATATGCTACTTGCTTTTGCTAGTTATAAAAATTTCTTGCTTTATCAAATGGATGTTAAAAGTGCGTTTTTGAACGGTACAATCGAGGAGGAAGTATCTGTTGCTCAACCTCCGAGCTTTGAAAATGACAAATTACCCAATCATGTTTATTTGCTACAAAAAGCTTTCTATGGACTCAAACAAGCACCTCGAGCTTGGTATGAGAAATTAAAGAACTTTTTGTTAGATAATGGGTATGCCATGGGCAAAGTTGATTCTACTTTGTTTCTAAAACACACTTCTAACCATTTTCTTATCATACAAATATATGTTGATGATATCATTTTTGGCGGGACTGATCTTGATCTCTGCAAGGAGTTTAGTTCTCTTATGCAGAGTGAATTTGAAATGAGCATGATGGGTGAGTTGACCTTCTTCCTCGGCTTTCAAATCAAGCAAACAAAGGAAGGAAACTTCATCAACCAAGGCAAATACACAACTGAACTGCTCAAGCGCTTTGGGATGGAGAACATGAAGCCGATGGATACACCCATGTCAAACACCGCCAAACTTTATAAAGATGAAGAAGGTGAAAAGGTAGATGAGAAGCTCTATAGAGGTATGATAGGAAGTTTACTTTACTTAACTGCCTCTAGACCTGACATTATGTTTAGTGTTGGATTGTGCGCTCGCTTTCAATCTTGCCCTAAGAAGTCACATCTCACTGCTGTTAAGAGAATTTTGAGGTACTTAGCCAAAACTCAAAATTTTGGTCTATGGTACCCTAAATCTAGGGATTTTACTCTTACGGCATATAGTGATGCGGATTATGCAGGGTGTTTGATTGATACAAAGTGCACAAGTGGCACTTGCTTCCTTCTAGGACCATGCTTAGTGTCTTGGTTCTCCAAGAAACAAAGCACAGTGGCATTATCAACTACCGAAGCTGAATACATTGCAGCCAGGAGTTGTTGTGCACAGGTCCTATGGATGAAGCAAATGCTCCAAGACTTTAACATATTTTTTGATGCTTCTCCTATCTATTGTGACAATACTAGTGCAATTAACCTTTCTTATAATCCTATATTGCATAGTAGAGTTAAACATATAGAGGTTCGCCATCATTTTCTTCGTGACCACATTGCCAAGAAAGATATCTATATCACACATGTGGACACGGAAAATCAGTTGGCGGACATTTTTACAAAACCCCTAGCTAGAGATCAATTTAACTTTATTCGATCGAAACTACTCATTATTGATTTAAATGATATTGCTATGTGATCTAGCTAGTGATCTATATCCCATATGCTTGCTCATGTCATTCTTCACCTTATGTTGCCTATACATGCTTGCTTATGCCTTTTTTTAAATCAATATGCCTAGTTTTTGGCTTGTTTTTGGGTTTTTATCGATTTTTGCATTTTATCGCTAAATAGTGCCCAATGATGAGAAAAATGTGCCTAGGTATGTTATTTATGCATAATAGAATGAAAAAATAAATTTGATAGGCATGTATGTGGCTAGAATCTAAGATTTAGTTTGCTAGGTCAGGTTGACCATCGGTCGAGTTTCACCCCTGAAAACTCGACCGATCAGGAGCCGAGAGTGGTTCTTCAGTAACCAATCGGTCGAGTTGTCCTGTCTCAGAACTCGATCGATCGACGGGTTGCGCCAACTTAAAACTTAGGATCGGCCGACTATTTTCCCTTGCAACTAGAAAATAGTCGACCGATTCCTTTTCTCTTGGCCCGTGCTCTCCACCCTAGCCCTAACCCTTCCCCGTTCCCAGCCCTAGGGTGCCCTAGCAGCTTGCTCCTGACCTTACTGGGTGACGGCTGTGTGTTCTTGTTGGGTTTTGAGGTTTGTTTTTGCTTGTGTGTGCGTTTTCTCCTCTAGTTCTTGCTTCCATGGCTTCCCACAGGAGAAAACGACCCGCCCTAGCAATGCCCCAGCTTCCTCCTCGACCCAACGGTTAATTCCTTTTGATAACACCATGTTTGTCTCTCTAGAGGCTGTCAACAGGTATAAGGATCTCCTTCCTAGGTCTCCTTTCCCTTTCCGCCCCCTAGTTGGTCCAACTCGTTTTCAAAACCATATCAACTCCATCGCACAGCTTCTTGCACATCACAACCTTTCCGCCTTCACGATCGAGAGTGACTGCTTCAACAATCAGTTAACTAGTACCAAAGCAGTTCATGAGTTCTATGCTAATCTACGCTGGAACTATGATTCGATTGTTCCTCTGCCAAATACCGAAATAGTCCTAACATCGATGATCGCCGGTCGTCAGTTTCAACTCTCCGAGGAGACTTTCAATCTCTATCTTGCCGGAGATGAAGAAACCACTACTTGGCGCCGGGGCTATGACGAGTATTTTGATCTTTTAGACCCGGAAGCCTTTTACAAACATCATGAATTGACTTTACCGGATATTCATCGATATTTGAAAAAGCCTGACGTGGCCTATAAGAAGCGGTCCACCCTTCCCTCCTCCTCCCTTGACCTCCGGAAGCGCATCCTAGTTCTTGTGCTTATCTGCAACATCCATCCAAAGCGCAATCAAACGGATATTGCAGAAAACACATCGGTTTTGATGTATTGTTTGTTGAACAACATAGGTGTCAAGTGGGCTCGTTACATTCTTCATCACATGACCTGCTTTGACAAAGGCAAGAACACCAAGGGCACCCACCCTCCCTATCCAGCCTTGATCTGTGGTCTCTTCAAGTTCGCCACTAACAAATCACTCTTTTCTGACTTCCATTACCCGGTTGCTCGTAAGGGAGTGTGCATTAGTGAAACCACTCTTCTCAAGTCTGTGCCTGCCCCTGGTGCTTCTGGCTCTGCCTCTGCCTCTGCCCCTGCTTCTGGTGCCCCTCCCACCTCCACCCAGGCTCCACCCCCGCAGCCCCACCCTCGCCCCAGCCGTGCGTCTTTCAGAGCATCAAATGAAACCGTTCTAGGTTACATGATGTATGAACAGGCGTACAATCGCCAGGTCCAAGATCATCTCCATCAGGATTTGTGTTCGATCATGTCTACCATGAACCTATCCTGCTCTTCACCCTACCCAGCATACCAGCCATATCCGAGTAGTGATTATGCCTCCTATGCTTATGAGCATTACTTTCCTGCTCCACCACCTTTTGCTGCCGAGCCTTCCGCTGCTGCTCCTCCTCAGTATCCCTCTGGTAGCTTCACTCCTGCATATCTACCGCTACCTGCTGGCCCCCTGGCCTCTCTGCTCTCCTCCTTGGGGGACTCTGCTCCGTCCTTCCCGCAGGCCCAGGAGCTTCTATCTCTTGGCATGTCGTGGGCTGAGCAGAATGCCCGCTGGCCCGGTCGCTCCTTTGGTCCTGCTGACGAGGAGATGCCCGACTAGGATGAGGATGCTGATGACACTGATGATGATGGTTCTTCTGCCGAGGATGGCGATGATGGTGATGGTTCTGCTGCTGGCACAACTGCCCCGCCTTCGGATGGTGATGAGGACTACAACCCCGGCGATGATGAGGACACAGTTGACATAGATAGCTTAGATGTCTAGGAGGTTGTCTTAGATTATAGTCTATCATGTCTATTATATATCTTTCTAGACTCTTTTGTATAAGCAACATCCTGGCACATTAGTCTGAGCTGTACTATTTTCTTATTCTCTGTTTTCTCACTTTTTATGGTTGTAGAAGCTTATGAGAACATATGTCTGTGTTGGAATATTATTGCTACACCTTGGCTATTTCCTCCGTGCTATCTTATGCTTGGTGTTTGATGAGCTATATTTTGATTCTGACTTGGATTGTATGTTTCTCCTCTATGGTTGTATGTTATATGCCTTTACACTGTTTTTTATCATCTTTTGCATATCTGTGTGGTTGAGTCTTGGAGAAGACCTAGTTTTTGCTCTTCTACACCCCTTCCTTTTTGATAATGTCAAAAGGGGGAGAAATATTTCATGGTCTGAAACTCAATCATATTGTCTTTATGGTGATAATACTATTTCTTTCTTGCCTAAGTGATCCTTTTCTTGTAAATTTGTTGATTGATCATATGACATGTAAGGGATTACATATTACATGGATTTTGGTTTTGCTATGTATAGAAAACCTAACATGCAGGTGAGAGGAAGCATAAATTGAGGGGGAGCAATTCCAATTGTTCTTATCATGAATCCCCCTAATTCACAAGGCAAAGGTTTAATTTTCTTATCCTTTTCAATATGTTTGAGGAATGGTTTGTCATTGTCAAAAAGGGGGAGAATGTTGACCTAGAGGTTGTACATTACCTATATTTTGATAATGACTTAACCATTCCATTTCATATGCATCTAACATGTGCGTTAAAGATTGTTTTGCAGACATTAGGTACATGAAAAGGATCACATATACTAGCCCTAAAATGGGCCAAGTGCAAGCCAAATTGACTACAAGTGTGCAATTTAGGATTTCCATGTAAATCACCTTAGAACATAATTGTAATCACTTGTAACGATGAATATGCTTGTAACTTAGAAGAGAAAAATGTTTGGGACAAAATTCACCAAGTGCTAATCACTTTTATTGCAAATTAGAAAATCCATTTCAGGCACTTGGTCGGTCGAGTTTCCCACCCTGAAACTCGACCGATCATCCTGAGTCGATTTCCTGAAGATTGCAATCGGTCGAGTTGTGCACTCACAGAACTCGACCGATTGGGTTGTAGGCCGATTCCAGTTGGAATGGTCGGTCGAGTTTCCTCAGAACAAACTCGACCGATCAATTCAACATCGAATTGCCTGCTACCTGATCGGTCGAGTTACACCCATTGATACTCGACCGATTGCACTATACGGAGTTTGCAGAAAAAGTAATATGACCGTTGGTGAATTGTTTTGGGCAAAAAATATAGCCGTTTTCTTGAAGGAAAAACGACCACTTATGCACCCAAGTGTCCCACAACATAAAGGGCCACCCTCAGCTATAAATAGAACCCCTTGGACTTCATTCCAAGCTGCTCTTCCATTGCAAACTTGGTTCTAGCTTAGTTGAGAGTATTTCAAGCCCTTGAGCCCCTTTCTCTCTCTACCTTCAAGACAAATTCGTGAGTGAGATTGGTTTCTTTGTATGAGAGCTATCCTTTGTGTTATGTAAAGCTATCTCTTATTTCTTCCCACCTCCAAATCAAATAGAAGATTGTTTGAAGCTTCTTCTCCGAGTGAAAAAGGAGTTGCTGTTGTTCTTCTCCGAGTGAAGGGGAAGATGTGTTGCTGATCTTCAAGAGTGAAGATTGATCGTTGCTCCAGCTCCCTTGGTGAAGGGAAAACGTGGGCAAGCTCTCCAAGTGAAGGAGAGGTGCAAGGCAAGCTCAAGTAAGATAGGTAATTCCTGCAAGGCTGAAGACAAAGGTGAGATTGGGTAAGTCCTTTGTAGAAGGCTGAAGAATCTTGCTTTGTGGGTAAGTCCTTGGATAGGTTGAAGATCTTAGCTTGTGTAATTAAGCCCTTGGTTATGTGGTTTATGTTTCTTGTAATCTTATCGTGAGATATAAGAGGACCAAGTTGCAAATCCTAGAGTCTAACCAACTCTAGGTAGTGGACTGACATAGCTCCTAAGTTTAGGACATGGAACCACTCTAAACCACCTGTCCAAGTGCATGATATTCATTATCTCTTATCCTTGCTTTGTATGCTAGAATATGATATCAAATTTCTATCTTTCATTAGTTTTTACACTTCATTTAAATTGGTGGTCTAATCGATTTTGTGAAGTGTGTGTAGCTCTATTCACCCCCCTCTAGAGCCCATCGATCCAACACCTTCCGTGGTCGCAGTTGAGGTTGTGGATTGACCTTGGTCGAGGCTCGATCTGCGGTCAAGGTGTAGGCCTTAGTCGCGGTTAGCTCAGAAGTTGCGGCAGTGGCTTGGATCGCGGTCGAGGTGGTTTCCTAGGTCACAATCTTGGTGGAGGTGGATACCGCAGTCACGGTTGAGGTGAGGGTGGATACCGTGATTGCGGTCGTGGTGTATCCTGTTGGCCGCGGTCACGGTGTAGGCCCATCTGCTGCAAAAACCCATGCGTTGGGGAGGATCCTTTGGAGAGTATATGTCTTCTTCGGAACGGTGCCTGCGAGTCCAAAAATTGGCTAGTTCGAGCATCTTTATCTATGAAAAGATATAATTACTAAAAGATCCATAACATGGGATATTTTGGGCATCTTAAGGCTATAGTGACACAAAACCATAGGTAAATGCTTAGTATAAATGCATAAATTTGGGTGTTATCAACCACCCCAAGCTTAGACCTTTTCTTGTCCTCAAGCAAGACTATGCTCAACGAACAAAAAGATGACATCCAAATTAAACTTGGCGATGAATGCTAAGGTTAAGAAAAATAGTTTAAAACATCGATTCTCTTGATCCATGTTGTTTCAGAACAAACCCCCACCAATTGAGCAAAGTAAGATCAAAGAGCAACCAAATAAGATTAAGCTAGTCTACTGTAACCTGTTGATACTCGTGAGGGTTTGAATCATAATTATACAACATAAAAGCATTGTCACATAGATGATCATGCAGGTGATGAGCAATGAGCAATCATTATGTATCCATGTAGACCCATCAGGGACAACACACCTCTCACTTATTCAGGTCCTAAGAAGAAAAGTAAAAAGATTCTAATGACTTCTGAGGATCCCAATTTGCATTAGGCTGGTCCACATAACAAGCAACAGTCCCTGCAGTCCAAGCCAGTTGGCCTAGAGCAGTGAGACGAACTCCTCATACTGTGCTCGAACCAACCCTGCTACTGGGATGATCTCATAGGTCTCCTAGGGGTTCCTAGTGACTCTCTAATGAGCTTTTGGAGTGATACTACCAGGTACGACATACCCGCATTCATGAGTGTAGTCGTACACTGGCTGGGCATCATCCTCAACTCTCCTGAAGGAGGAAACAAGCGCTCATTTATTTACACTCATGATTTTATTCTCTGCATTCTAATTTATAGGCTTGGGTGAGAACTCTTTTGATATTTTTGGGATTTTGTGGGCGGCCAGGCCTCTTTTGCAAAAATATTTATTTTTCATCTTTTTGACTCAATCTAAGGTGAGAGGGCACGTAGTCCATCAAGGAAAACATTTCAAATTGATTATGGCTCAAAAACTCATCATGATCCGTTTGACATATGTGCGAAAAGTAGCAATTATGATTCAAGGATCCTTAGAATAGAGGCAAGCTTGTGAAACTGCATCTAGGAATCTTTTTTCGTGCTTTAGCTCATTCCAACGGTCCTATACCTTGGATTTGTCATTCACACAAAGATCAAGGGAATAATGTTTTAAGCTATGAAAGGGCACATAACCTTAGATTCATTACCAAACTTAAGGAAAGAGTCAAAGAGCAAGACAAGCAAAAGTCCAAGTAGTTTAAGATGAAAAATTTAGGCATAAGGATAAGCATTGAGCTATAAGAATTGCGTTGCACAACCTTAATTTCAAAGGATACAAATTATGAAACCAAGTCTTACGAAGATGAAATTATGCTAAAATGTATGCTAAATGCAAGGAAAAAGAGGAATAATGCATGCAAGGCAGAAGATAAATGGGGTACACCCCAAGCTTTTTAGTTTTTGCTCATCCTCAAGAAATTCTTTTAGCTTCGGAAGGCAGGGGAAGCAACTGCTATTGGTAGTCACTGTTTAAATATTGATCCAGATTGTCCAACCTGCTTGAGGTGTTCTCGTAGTTCTGGCTTAGATCCTTGCTTAGTTAGCTTCTTGCCTTGTTCTTGTTTTGTTCTTGCTAGTTTAGATCCTTATTTACTCTTTTTCCCTATTGGCTGGTTTAGTGTAGTGTAGACTTCATCTTGTCTGCCTTAGTGTAGATTGCTCTTTTCTTGCCTTGCCTTGTCTTTTCTTGCTTAGTAGAATTAATCGTCTAGGGTAACTTAGGTTTTGTTCTTGTTTGTTTTCCTTTACTTGCTTGCCTGTTCATTCTTAGTTTAACAATCAAAACAACCTTCAAACACTTAACCCTAGACTCCGCAGTAGGAACCTAGCCCAAAAACTAACCTAGCTCTACTGCCCCCTTTTCTCCCTGTAGATCGACCCTATACTTGCAGCCCTCCTATACTAAGACACGACCCCGTGCGCTTGTGGGTGTAGTATTTTGGTTTTTGAGAGTATGTTAAGTTATGTCCTTATAAATTTGAAAGTTTAATCCACCGTGTGCTTCTGTTCGTGGGGGTTGCATCTATTCAAACTCCAATCGAGTAGTGTGTAACACACGGTAGAGATGCACCAGTAGCCTCATTCCCTACTGATGGGGTTGTGATATAAGGCTAAAAAAAGGTAGCCTCGGTCCTTGTGAAGCCTCAATAAAGGTAGCTTCAATTGTAGTCAAAATATCAATATGGGTAGCTTAATTGTCAAGGTTTGTCGTGGAATTTTTTGTAGTAGTATATTCTCTTATAAATTATGGTGATGAATTAGTGAAGCTTGGTTTGATATGATTGATAGAAGTGCAGTAAGGTGTATCATCAAGAAAGTTAGCATTCCTATCATGTTCTAGTGATGAGAAACAAGGTCAAAATGACAATACCCTTTGTATATCATTATATCCCAAAAAAAGGCAAAACATGCATACCATGCATTAAGTTTGTTACACTCAGTGATGGGGATGAAGGGAAAAAATCAAGTGTAGCCAAAAACAACATGGTAGTTGGTTGGATAATTTTTGATGTGGTGGTACCCTCCCAAACTCTAAGTGGGCATTATATTGGTTAGATAAGTATATATGAGGAGGCCTTCTACCCACATGTATTGGGGAATCCTAAATCTAATATGTAGGGAACGACTGGTTTGAAAAATGTATGCCTTAAGAATTGAGAACTTCATGCATGGCAGTTCATGCATACACATTTGAGAATCACTTGGAACTAACTAATGACTTTATTTTCCTACATTTTTAATTCTATTGGTACTGCATATAAGGTGGACCGAGTTATATTTGTAAAAAATCACTAAAAGTTACACAATATTAAAATTCCACTTACAAATGTGACATTTGTCGGTAACCAAATATCATAATGTACAATACAAAAATATGCTACTGTTATTGCTTATGATTGAATATAAAGATCTACAACTTTTGCATAGTTGCAACTTGTGCACTCTTATAATCGAGTGGCAGTAAAAAATAAACCAATAGTATCAGACTTGGAAAGGATACTGATACAACTTGGAGATATAATTCCTAATATATAATGTAATAAATTGGGTAAGAATATTGCTCTAGTACCAATAGTGTGGGTGGTGTTTTAAATGTGAAGACTAGACACATGATAAAGATCAATAACTTCAGTTGCTTTCTCAATCTCTCAGTTTAAATGTGGGTCATGCACGAACCCCGTGCTTTGTAAAAAGTGACTTGAAAATTAGAATCAATTTTTTTCTCCAAGAGATAGCATATTCATATTCAAGTTAGGAGCATGCACAAGTTTGGTGGAACTGAGATTTCTACTGATTAAGGATAATGACAACATGTATCCAATCTGAGATATATAATAGTTGAACCAATTGTCATATATATCAAATACTATTGTAAAGAATAGAAATTACTTAAAGTAGAATAATTAATAAGCACATGATATGCAGAACATGAACAAATGATCCACATGCTAGAGTATGTACCCATAACTGAGTAAGATGGATATATAGCCATCCCTACAATAGTAAAAGATGTGGAGGTGGCCAACACTCTCAATCTCTATGATTTGGCACAATATGGTTGTGATATATATGGAAGAGATAAGTTTGTTATCATGTAACACATGCTATGGAAGCATTGTTTGTTTCAAGCGATGCAGGAGAGTGATTGGTTCTTTCTTTATATTTTTATAACATTTCAGATGAATCTTCAAATATCATATATTATATGACCCTTATTATTATAGTGTGTATGTATAGGATGGTAACGTTTTCTTTGTCTTTACAATAAGTATAGTTGCAAGAGTCATATCGGTGCCATATATTACTGGAGCCGGTCTGTTCTTAGGTGTTTTATTCTTGTCAATTTGAAGATGAGTCTCATCCAATAGATGCTTGATGGATTCTAGTTTTAGGTTGTTATATTATGTTGGTCACACACAACTAAAATTATATGTGGAGAGTTATATGAGATCGTACATCTAAAACTCCTTATTGTGAGGTGCATAACACGAGGAGGAAGAATTTTGTCAATGTTTTATAGACACCAAATGCCACACATGTGTTCACAAAATTTAGATATGAGGATATCACCTTGTGTTGTCTTTGTTGCAAGTTGAAACATGTGATTCCTTTTGGATGGCTTAAATAGATCTCCAGACTGGCTCTTATGCAAGAAGATGTGGTGTGCTATTCAATGATTCAATTGTGGAGCATGATATGAACACAATTGATTAGGTAGGCCATGATTTATTCTTCATGAATCTACAACTTTTCAAAATCATGATTGATGACAATATCATGTGTTATGGAGAAGCTTTGTATGGATCCATGTGAGAGGGAACATGGTGTCTGAGGAGATCAAAAGAAATAGTTTCTCTCCATGGCCTCCAATCATTGGAAATGTGAAGAAGAATCCTCAATGCAGGATGTGGAAGGATGATGTAACATATTAATAAATTTATTAATATAAAACTAGGTCCTTAATAGAGTTTTCTATAAATAAAACCTAATTGTTAAACAACAATGCAAATAATTTCCTTAAGTGAAGTGATTTCCCTTTTGTATCACCTTAATTTTGAAAAAGAAATCAGTTAAATGGAAAACTATTCACCCATTTGATTTTAACATATAAAAAGATTAATTTAATATGATGTAGACATATCATATTGTAATTCCTTCATTTAAAATTTAAATAATACATGTAGTAAACATCAAGATTTATTGAACTTAACTCTTGGAGATTTACATATGAAATCTAATATTGGGATGATTAACTCAATCCTATAACTAGGCTTTGCTCAAGTTTTGATGTCACAACCTTGTTTGACCACTCAAATCAATATTTAAAGAAATAATAATTAATTAATGCATCAAAGTTTTAAACTAACTGATTAAAAACTAAGGTAAATGATGTCCTCCACCCTTTTGTTTCTTCCCCTCTTACACACTGATCCAACAGTCAACATCTTTGATGTCGAGGCAGCCATATTTTACATTGCAAAGGTCTTCCTTACCTCCCAATCATTTGGTGTTACAAAGCAAAGCAAACATAATGTTCGCTACCTTAATCATCTATCTTCTTTCATATTTTATGAACAACTCCACTACTATATCTTCTTTGCACACATTTGATCATAATGATCCCTAACACGACTCTTATCCTTGTTGTTTGGATAAACTATAACATACATTAATCTAGGTACATAGCCCAACCCTCCCTTTTCTTATGCCTTTCTCGAGTATGTTAGAATTATTTGTGTCCCAGTTTAGATTAAACTAGAAGTAATTCAAGTCAAGTTATATAATGTAATAACAAATATCCCTTTGCATTTAAGTAACTAATTAATTTCACTATTTGGGCTAGTTTCTCAAATTCTTCAATTAATGAGTTTGACCCTAATTTACACTCTAGAATCTTCCTAAGTTTGTTTGATGAAAGGAAATAAATGAAAATATTTAAATGTATGAAGTTGAGAAAAAGAGGAGATAAATATATTAGGAGTACTTATAAATAAAATAAAAAATAAATACTAAGCATTTTTAAAAGGTAAAAATAACATTAATATTCTATCCCTCACATATTATTTGGCCAACATGCCAAATCTTAGGTCAATCGAACATTATTTTGCCTCTCTCCCCTAAGCAATAGAAACCTTCACTTCTTCTCATAATTGGAAGCCATCCTTATCTTGTTCCCCTAATTTTGTCTTCTCTTCCTCACCTCACCTATACTTCTTCCTCTCCCCACATGATTGTTTTGAATAATAATGTAGTCTCCCTTCCATTAAGACGTGAAACTACTCTAGAAATCTGTCACTTGAACCATGCAATAACATGTGCTTCCTGTGATGGATGATCTCCACTGACTACATCCAGTTTACCTATGGTCATAGGCACGAATCTAGGAATAACAGTGTAATTTGGTGAGCTAGGTGAATCCACTACCAACTTTAATTGTTGTCCACAAAGCCTTCCCAAATTACAACTGCATCATTTGTGGTAATTTTCATTTTTTTCCTCTTCCACTCTCTATGGTGATGTTTTAGATATACCATATTGGACTTTTGGCTACATGGTCTCTCTCTACTCTGTTGTTTCCATTTTGGGTTGTTCAAAGCCCCAAAAATGTATTTGCAGTATGTTTTCCCATGGCGCTTGAATTTCATATGGTTTCCTAGATTCTCACCAAGCCTGTCATGACAAGATATTGTTCCAAATTCTTTGACCACTCCTAGGACCAGTTTGGGAGTCTTTCTATTTGGGAAGTTGTCGAGTTTACCCCCAATGCCATATTTCTATTTTGGTTGGGCACGCTGAATTTGATTCTTGGGATGAGCTTCAAAGGTTCTATGCACTTCTTAATATATAAAAAAGAATATCTTAAAACATTTTCTGGATTTGCCATATAATTCATTTGATTTTGGTCATAATGATTAATGTTTATCTTGTCTTTTATATAGTTGTTGATAGATTACAGACACATGTGATAATCTAGTTGCATTATTTCGTCCTTCTCTTCCATTTTCCTCGACTGATGGTTTCCTTCTATACTGCCTATTGTCACTATTGATTGGGATGTCTCATGCTCCACCTTCTTGGCTGAGGGGTTGGAATTTGATTTGGAGTTCCATCTTTTACTTGGGTCCTTCTTGAGTGGTGTAAGACCAACAACTAAGCTTGAGCTGAGGTTTCCCATGCATAACTATTAGGAGGAGAAGGGAAGGATCTCAAGTGATGTTACCCTCGACATGATTTTCTTTTTACAATTCATATGGTAACTTTGGTAACCTAATGTTACAATTTATTATATGGTTGCATGGTCATTTTGGTAAGATGACATTTTCATTTATTTCCATAGTCACAAATTCTAAATAAGTGTATTGAAACTCTAATCTTGGACTCTAAGGTTGATTATGGATATAGTTGACTTTGGACGTTCAAGAAATGAATGCTAGGTATGCACATCTTCCCAAATTAATTTTGGAATAATAATTACTAAACCCTTAATTTCTTTCAATTAGGCATGTATATTGTATTAATAACCTATTAAACCTCTTTGAATACTATTGTAATATCAATTTTTATTCAATTAGTACACCATTATTGATTACTCAAAACATGATTCTCTTGTTTGTGGGTCTTATGAACCTAATTTCCATATTAGATGTTCTCATCCATTTTGTACATATATATCAATTAAACCACACTTATTATCTAACCTACTCGATTATGCATGTGATATTTGGACTAGTAATATATTCTAGTGGTTTAGCCATATTTTAGGCATTGTGGTTTCATACCTCCTAACTTGCACTAGGGTTTTATTCCTTCTGTCATAATATATATATCAAGACAATGATGTATTATTTCTCCTTCTAGGAACCGAGCTGTATTCTCTTGTCTTTTTTATTGTTAAGCACTAACGTTGTATTTCTCCTATCATGGCTTTGGGTTTATTATGCCTAGCCCGAATTTAGCTATTTCTATTCTTTGTTACGATCTACATGCACTTCATATCTATTTTTATTTGTGAAATGACAAAAATATGAGAAACACAATATTCATGAATTGTTACCCGAAGTTTATATACCTCAATATTTTGTTACTCCAACTATTGGTAATAATTATTTTATGATTCTTGCTAATGCATTTCTCGCACTTGAACGTCAACAAATTTTTTATAGTCCCTCTTGTATGGTAACACCCTCTTTTATACTTAAATCTTTATAATGCCCAGCCATTTCTTATTTATGTACATACACCTATACTATGATGCATGTTTCCTTGTTTCTCTCTTTTGAAGTGTTGTTCCCAAATCATCCAAATACATGTGTTGTAGAGGGAGATGACTCCTAGAGGATATTTAACCACGACTATGGACTTTGAAGGATATATTGACATGGTCACTTTTCTTCTACATTGTTCCTTTGTAATAAACAAATGTACCCTTCCCTTTTCTAATACCACCCTTGATATGAGGAACTATGTAATGAGAATAATGTTAAAATATTTATTTTTATACTATAAAATTACTATGGTTGATATATCCTATCTGAGAGGTGAAATTCCATATTTTCCATCCTACTTCCAATGAGTTCAGATTGGATGGGTTCATTCCTTCAATAAGGAGTGGATCCTCTCTTAGGTCCCACTCCATATAGCATTGTATTAAAGAATTAGCAGTTGGTAATCTGACTACTTGAATTTATCATGTATTGTTCCTATAAGTATGTCTTGGTTAAGAAATTAGGAGATATTTTATAAGCTATTGATGTACCTATTCATGATCATGGAATATCAAATAAGGTATTCCATCTCAATCTAATTTTATCACCAACACTCCCCAAACCACCTTTAATGAATGAGACTCATTTAGTTATCCCCATTCACCTCTACCTCTCTGTTGTGAGAGAAATTTCTGTATGTGAGAGTTGGCTCTCCTAGTGATTAGTAATATCTCATACTTAGCATAAATTTAGTTCAACCACCATCAATTGTAGGATATTTGGACACTCTTAAATAGCCTTAACCCTAGTTCATACCATAATTCCTCTTCTATGTTAGCTTTCAAGCGTCGCTCAACTATGCTCATGTTGAGAAACAAGCAAGCATATTTAACAAACATTTAACCCCTAATTAGGTTTTAGAGTCTTATTATTTCCTTTTTCTCTATAATAACATGAACTAGCTCCTTTACAGTTAGATGACCTTGCTATCATTATGGTTGCTTCAATATAGTTTTTTTTAATCTCTCTGTCTTAAAAACTAGATACCACCTTTGAAGAGTTCTAGTTTTCTCATACACTAGGGTTAGTGAAGAAAACTATAATTATCCTCAGGTAACCTTAAGATTTTATTTATATCACATTCCCATTGTAGGACACATACTAAATAAATTCCTAGGGGAAATGGATGTATAATTATCTAGTTGGACCAAGTGTTGGATGTCCTTACATTTCCTTTTGTATTGTAAACCCTAATTTCGTCCTAGGAAATTTGGTTGTCCCTGAGACTCATCAATGACAAATAATGAGGTTATTTGTTCCCTAATAGAATCAATCATGATCAAATAAAGTGGTGTATAGTAGGTGAAGTAACCATTAAGGAAATGGTAGGAGTTGACAACATAGTAAACACTATATGTATATTTATGTTATGGGTTAAAGATTATTTTGGTTTTCCCTTCTAGATGTTTGGAAAAGTATACTCACTCGATGGAAGTACATGATGCCTATTTAGAATGTTAAATTTTGTGACTTGGATATGCATTGATTTTGTCACCATATTTACATTTCCATCATAAAAATTTTTCATAAAAAAATTATGTTACCATGTTATATGTACAAAAACATTGGATTTTTGTTGATGGTTTTTGGAATCAAGTCATTTGTGGATATAATGTGATTAGTAGTGAAACTTTTAGAGAATAACCCTCTGAGTGGACATTTCAACCTTGAAATCATGTAGTTATTAATGGAGTTACGAGTAAGAAAAAAATTTGGATATATATATATATACTTAGATGTGTGTGTATATAAGTTAATCTTCCCTATTTTACCCATTTTAATAAGTAATCAGATTATAGGTTGAACCTTATGGAGTGGGGTCATTGACCTCAGTATATTAGGAGAGTAAGTTGAAAAATAGATTGACTAAAGTTTATTATTACATTTCATAACCATTGTTAATCTCCTTAATTAAATGTGACATGAACACGATGACTTCCTAATTTAGATAATTAAACCTGGTCAAGTTGGATATTCATTGCATATTCTAAAAGACTTTTGATAATAAAATGTACTAAGAAAGTAAGGTATGATTGATTCTAGGTTGAGTGAACCAAATTTATTGATAGTGTAAAAGGAGTAGTTAAGGAGGTAAAAACCAAGTAATTTAGCATACTAAAAGTTTATCAATGTCACCTTATGCACTAACTCATTATAAGGGTATCTGTGTCGAGATATATTAAACAAATATTAAGTGTCATAGGAAATGAATGACATTAGGAGTTTACGTCATCTCCCTCATATGGTGATATATAAACTCGGGTGATGAACAATTAACTACACATGATTGTCGTTTGGTCTAATACACATCTATTGTTAATGTGTGAACCAAGATCATATTGGTTACTTCTATACAGATACTAACAGTGCACCATAATGATAGAATGTGAATAGTAAAAAATTTATCCAACTAATACTAATGCCACAACCTACGTTATAGGTTACTAGTAATGGCTTAGCCATGAGAAACAAAGTAACTAACCCTTCGTGAAGAATAGATAAGTTAATGGGTGACTCTAATAATAATGAAATTGGTTTATGTCAGATATAAAGGTGGGCTAGGTAGTGAATGGGCATATTTTAGGGATAAAATATCTTTCAAGGAGTGAAGTGTTGTAACATACCTGAGTCTAGGTACATAGCTTAACCGTCCCTTGTCTTACGCCTTTCTCAAGTATTCTAGAATTAATTTAGTTTCCCCTCATTTATATAAAACTATGATTAATTATAGTCAAGCTATATAATGTGATAGAAACATCCCTTTACATGAACTTTTAGGATAAATAAACTAACTAAATTTTACTATTGGGGTATGTTTCTCAAATTCACCAATCAATAGGTTTTGACCCTATTTTGACACTACAATCTTCCTAAGTCGTTTTATTGAAAGGAAATACATAAAACAAATAAATGTATCAGTCATATTAAAAGAGAAGAATAAACATGATAACTACTTTTGACACCCTTTGGCACACAAAGCAAGATTACTAAAAAAAGCATGGAATTACCAATGACAACAATATTACCATAAAACGGGGTAAATTAAAAACCATTTGCAATTCAATATCTCAAGCGGAATTATTTTACAAACAAGCCTTCAACTCAGGCCATTTGTATTCCATATATGCCAAAAGATGTTACATATCATGTTCAAAGGCTGTCAAGCCACCACTATTACATATTAGAACTTTTTATATGTACATGACATTTCTATACACTCATGGCATAAAGCCAAAATCTACTTGTCGATATACGAACAACAAAATCTCCCCAAAGACCTGAGAGTACAAGGACGACACATAAGACTCTACTATAAAACTTTAGTAGCATATCCAACCCCTAATAGTTACTTCTCTCCTTCCTTCTCAACACCTGCACCATGACCTCGACCTCCTCATCCACGACCACTTAAAAAATTTGTGGAACCCACGTGATGAGACCAAACGTCCTAGTGAGAGAGATAACTCTCCGTTGACATCTATTATAAGCATAGTACGATAATAAAGAAGTTAAGTAAAGCAGTGAATATTGGTTAAGCAGGTTAAGTGCTTGCAACTGTGTAGTAGAACAACTTATGCTTTTAGAAGAAATATGACGAACATGTATAACTGTTATAAACTAAAAATACAATAAATAAGGCATATGGTCATCCAATGTGATTCGTATTTGACCCTAAGAAAATATACTACTCGTTTGTATTATCTCTTTTATTATTATGCCCAAAAGATTTGAGGCATACCACTCAGATCCAACTCACCACTTCTAAATCAAAATTAGTACCATACAAGATCTATGGAAGAGTCAGACTCTATGATCATCATCAGCAATACTCGGTCAGTTCGAGTCTGCAATATAGTGACATAATAGTCAAACTGCTAAACGCCACTTATAGTCAAACTATAGTCCTATAGAGACAACAACTCATAGTCAAAGCTATGGTCCTATAAAAACAACTAGTCTAACTTGGTACATGGCACATCACTAGAGAACAAGCTCACTCATGGCCGTTCCATAATAAAGCATTATACCACTACGTCAATAATTTAAGGATACATAGAGATATCTCCATTGGTACCCCTCATATTCAATAATATGTGCTCTTAATTTCCCATAGGAGTTACTTGTTTCACCACCCTGCTAGATACTGACACTAAAGATGGATCTATGGTACATAGTAACTACATTATTAGGGTTTCACTCGATTAGAATTACAAATTGGGTATCTTTTAATGCATCAATCGAGTTCCAACGTATAAACCCTAAACAAACTCTACAAAATTAAGGATAAGATACAACTTCAAAAGATACTAAAAATATTAAGTGAGAATTTTTCTCATCATCACATGACACTTGTATGACAATCATTACAAGGTCAACAACAATATCACATCACTATGGAATATCAATCCCTTAATTTTATCTCAACAATGCTCATAATCACCACACTATATTATACAAAGTTCACCATAGCACACACATAGCTATACCATTCATCTCACTTACAAGGTTAGGGCTACATAAATAGGAGAGAGAAAACTCTATTAAAGAATAACAATCATCATGTAGAGTGATCACATATATCACATTGTCATAAGATTAGGGTTAGGGTTTCATAACATCTTTCAATCATTAAACCCTAAATCCATGACCTCCCTTATTGTTGGAGAGTACTATGGTTAAGCACTATTGTTTATGATTAGGCATTCATATTCACCTCACCTTATGTAGACCACTACACTATGTGTGACTATGTACCTACATATGTATAGATGTCTCGACCACCTTTAACATATAGGTCTTGACCACCCTCAATACATGGGTCTCAACCACCTTTAACACATAGGTCCCGAACACCCTCAACACATGGTCTTGACCCATCACACAAAAAAATGTGTCACGACCGAGACACTACAAAATGTGTCACGACCGAGACACTCATAGGTGTATCGACCTAGCATGTTTTGTGACCATTAGCACAATACAACACCTAAACACAGTGTCATGACTGAGACCACTTCAAGGTGCATCGCAACCAAGACCATTTCAAGGTGCATAGCGACCAAGACATGCAATATGGTGTCACGACCTCTACATACCAAGTGTCTCGACCACCATTCAACATGGTGTCTCAACCCTAACTAGTCATAGTGTCTTGACCCAAATGAAAGTTGGTTTTGATCATCATACTTGGTCATCTTGATCGTGACATCAACCAACTTTAGCAGAACCATGCAACAATGCTAAGTTCATACTAGGTTGGTGGGAAGCGGCTATCCCCTAGGGTTGTTGAGGTTGAAACAACCATCTATGCATGGTATTTATCTAAGGGAAGACCAAGGGTTGTCTCGAACACAAGATAGCCATATGCCCAACATCTGAACATATCCAAATAGGTCATGCCAAATGATTAACATCAGGGAATACCAAACGTCAATAGGGTGAACAACACCCTAAATGATGGTGTTCATCAACCCTAAAACTTGTTCATGGAATATTATCAAAAGATCTATATATAGAAAGAGAAAAACAAGATTTTATGCATATAACTAGAACCAAACTTCCTATCATTCAAGTATAAATGAACCATAAAGAAAGTATCATGGTTCCATAGTTGAAGATTCAAAGGAAACACATCATTTTCTTATTACTACAAAATTAGGTACATGGCTTTTTAGGGTTTATAAGAGAGATAATATTCTCAAGAATACTCCACAAGTTGACCCTAAGATATGTTATTTCTTCTATCATCAAGAGCACATTTTTAATATGTAGAACATCAACTCCTGATCATATCTTAATATACTAATTATAGATGAAGGAAAAGTTATATAACCTGCTTGCTTTGGAGAGAACCAATCTCCAAATATCACAAGCTTCAAAACTTCAGCCAAAGGATCACCTCAAAAGAGAAAGAGACTTCATGGTCAAAGGAGAGATTAAGGAAAGAGAAACTCAAACCCTAGGTCGAACCAAAGAAGAAGAAAGAAGAGGTCTTATTATGACTCAGGTACCATCATGGAAAAACATGATCTTTGGCCCTTGTGAAGAACATATATCCAAAAAATCCACCAAGGATGATCCACAATCTACGGCCAAGGAGGAAGAAGAAGATGATGGTGATTGCAAAGAAGGAAAATGTGATCAAGAGTTAAGATTACTTACCAAGAGAAGAATCTCCAAGATTTTACCACCAAAGAGTTGATCAAGCACAAGATCTTGAACATGCAACATGGATTGGCCACACAAGCTTCAAGATCTGAACTCTCTTGCTCCTGAAGCTCCAAGACGATCCAAAGGAAGAAGAAAGAGTGTGGGGCTGAAAATATTTCTCATATGTGAAGAGAAGGGGTTATATACCCAAAGGAGGAGGGAAGTAGGGATTTATGAGGTGTCAACAATATAGGGTATTAAGAGACACATGTCCCCTAGAGAAATAACCTTTCCTCTACTCATATGCAAAATATGAAATGTTAATGTTATCCAGTAAAAGTGTAGCAACCTCTAAGGTTGGCTATCACCTTGTCTTGATCGAGTCACTTTCATCTACTTGTCTAGGTCGAAACCCTAATTCACCAGATGTACATAGTTGAGACACTAGAGGACAAAGTATTTTGACCAAATCATCTCTAGGTCATCTAGGTCAAAACTACAAAATCCAAGGCATGTGTTGCAGTTACCAACCTCACCAAAAGTGGTGTAGGGTCACAACAATCAAACCTTAATATGGTCACACTATCAACTTAAGCAAACCCTAGAAACCCCAGAATCACCATAAGGTGTCACATTACCATCCATGATTCAAACAAGGTGCCCTATTACATCATCTTATCTCTCATGATGCTAAAGTACAAGAAACATATTCAACATGCAACCATTTGCAAGATAACCCTCACTTATGAGTAAATTGTAATCTAGTCCAAAACAAGCACATATATAGCCAAGATAGCTCAAGCATCAATCAAATTGAACCAAATGAAAATATAAGCGTGTCACATGATATTGAGACATATCACAAGATTAAAGTTAAGGTTTAAGCATCTCATTAAGAAAATTAATTACAATTAAGCATAAATCTAGGTCGGGGGTCCTACACTACTAGTCAACCAAATATAGAAATTGGATACCAAATAGTTTCAAAGGTGAAATTATCATTAAAGTTTTATTCTGCACATTTTATTTAGACAAAATATGAAGTTTTTGGCCAACTAGATATTATTTAATCTTTCATCTATTAGATTGAATTCAAAAGTTTTTATATAAATCATAATGCATTCCATACCTAAGTCATTTGTAAAAGAAATCCTTCCCAAATAACATAGACATCATGTCTCTCTCTATATCCTAATAAATAGACACCTTCTCAACCTTTTGTACTCAACAACCATCCTTCTTCTCATCCCATACTCCTCTCTTTTATTTCCTACCTCTACTTTACTTCTTCCTTCCCCCCCTAGACCATTCCCAACAAAGTCATAGTCTCCCTACTATTTAGACATGACACCGATATAGAAATCCATCACCTTCCACCTTGCAATAGTAGGTACCTCTTGCTATGGATGATCTCCCTCAACCACACTCAGTGTAACTCTTCTAAGAGGATTGAATCTAGGAGGAGTATCTATTGCTTGGTGAGCTGGGAACTCCACCTACAGCTCTAATGCTCATCCCCAAAGCCTTCCCCTACAACAAATACATCACTCCCACTAATTCTCATTTTCTCCCATTCCACCCTTTACTATGATGTTTCCTCTATGCTTAGTTGAACTTTTGTCTACACCATCTCTATATACTCCTATTTTTTCCATTTATTGGCTTGTTTGGAGACCCAAAAACATATCCACATGTTTGGATCCCATAGTGCTTGACTTCCATGTGGTCCCCACGCTTCTTGTCAGCCCTGGTCATGGAAGAAGCCTATACTAGCTTCTTTGACCACTCTAAGACCTATGTAGGGTGCCTTTATGTTTGAGGAAATTTAAGAGATTAGCCTTGATGCCATTTTTTATTCCAAATGGGCATAATGAATTTTATTCTTGGTATGAGTTTCAAAGGTATTTCATGCTATAGAATGGAAAACAGAGAAGATTTCCTGGTTTTGTCATATTACCCATCTGATTTTGGTCATGATGATCAATATTAATCTTGTATTTACCATATTTTTGATATATTATGAACACATGTAGATTGGTATTGTTGTATAATGTCATCCTTATCTTCTATTTCATTTGACTGGTGGTCGTATCCTCTATGGAACAATGATATGAACTGTAATATGTGGATTGAATTGAGTGCATATTGAGGATACATTTGTATGTCTTGCCTTTTAGTTTCCTATCTTTTGTTTACATGTTGTTTATGTATAAGAAGTTGTTCTTGAAGGTGATTTTGATTTTTTGAATATTCAACATTAAGAATTTTTCAATCATTCTTACATGAATTCAGGAATTTTTAGAATTTAGAATTCTAAACTTGACATATGATATCTTTTCACTTGTTAAGCATTTCCTACCACGTGAACTTTAACAAGATCTTTGTGATGTGTTGTAAATTCTTCCATCTCTTTACAAGTTGAACTTTGGAATCTAAAGTTTTTTAAAGGTCCTCAATAAACGTCTAGGAACCAACAAGGTATATATCTAGTTGAGTGAATTTGGTCTATAGGTTGTTTGTCACAACAAGATACCTATCTCTAATTACTCAAGAATATGAGACATTGCAAATTCTTCCTATTTTTTCCTTTTTTAATGACAATGAATGCGCCAGTCACATCATATTTGTCTTTAATTTTTTTAGAATGAATTGACTGAAAGACAAATAGGTTGATCTCCTGCTTGATATCCCATACAAATGGGAAGATTTTCTTTTCCTTCAATTTAAAAAGTACTCAAAATTTATCTATCCTCATAAACTACTTTTATTGGTTGGAAATAATTTGTAGAGTACAAGATAAAAAAAGTATATCAACATAATGTGTATGTCTTATTATCAAAATATATTTTTTGGGTCTTATATATGGAGATGTTTAATACATGGGATTTTCTGCATCTTAGTGGTTTTCTCTCTTTTGTATTTGTATCTATGGATACTTGGATCTGGATCCCTATGGTTTTTTAGTCTCTTTAGAATCATTCAATATGAAGGAATATTGCTTTCTCCTTATCTAGTTCCTGATATGAACTATACATAATTGATTAATTAACAATTCAATTTTTTTATTTGTCTTGCTTAAATGATAGGTTTATTTAGATTTCCTGACTCCTGGTTCAAAATGAATGTTAAACAACTATAGTTTCTATATTAGAACAAGTAGCTAAAATTCTATTGTTCTGTATGAGTATTGTTTTCTACTTCAAAATCATGGTCATTATCTTGTTTATGATTTTCTTCTGATGGCAATATTGTCATACTCTTTTAGTAGGAAGATTTGTACTCTTATTCCCATTTCTTAATTTGGTTTTGTAGATTCAAGTACTTTATACTCTAATAATTTTGATCACCTTCATTCTATAGTGAATGTTCATACATTGTTCTTGTCTCCTATTTTCAAATTGACTATAATAACTAGGTTTTCCATTTCCTAACACTTATATTGTGCTTTCATTTGATCTATCTGTGATCCTTGTTACCTTTTTCTCCATTTTTTGTCCTCTATTTAATTTGTATAGATACTTCCCTTTTCTCACTATTGTACATTACTTTTCATGAAATTTACAAAATTTTAATAGAAAATTAAAAGGAAGGTGTTTTGATTGACCAAATTAAATATCTATATATTATTTAATTTTATGCAAATGTGGGCATTTTTTACTTGATAATTTGTTTGTTCTTTAATGATTTTTCTAGGACGTGTTATTTTGAAGAAGTGTCTATATGTCAACTCATGTTGTTGGTACTTTATAATTTCGTCATTCTATCTCTAATTCTAACTAAGGAAAATTGATGCTAAGATTTATTTGTAAGGGATTGTGTTATTGATACCACTTGAGCACCTTGAGACTAAGCTTGCTATAGATTTCAAGGAGCAAAGCCGCTCCTTTGGGGAACAACTGACTCCAGACATTGGGACTGCATTAGGAACATCTTCACTGTTCCAGATGTTGCTTCTATGTATGTAGTTTCTTGATGAGTTTTATGCTTACATTTTTGAGCTTGTTTATGAATCTACATTGGTCTTAGTATCCTGATTACACTCATTTTTAAATTCCAAAATTTGGATTCAATGACAGTGATGATCTTTGCAACAATTTGATTTATTTTAGAATACTGGTTTGTGCTAACTATTTCTTCAACTAATAAGGTGAATTTGTTTCAACTAAATAGTGGTGATGTCCAAGTCTGTGTTGCGGAAGATTAGCATGAAGGGGTTGAATCTCTACCATCTCAAGTTCCATTTCCAAGTAAGCAACAAACTACCACCAGTCATATGCTACCATAAGCCTCAAATTTGTGATCAATAAGGATGACAAGACCAGACTAGAGTTGGAGTTTATGACGGGCTATATGGAGCTCAAGAACATAGTCTCCTCATACCATTCTAGGCCGAAGGTCTATGTGATGAACAATTCTCACTGACCATGGTGGTCAGGAAGATGTTAGCACTGATTGGGAGCAGCAGGTTTGGGATGAGCATTGTTGTTTCCCTCATTGAAAGATTCTACGATCCAAATTCAGGTAGAACTCACCAATATGATTCCATTTATTATATATGTTTATAAGAATATGACCATGGGAAGTTACCCTAAATTCCTCATGTGTGCATTTTTATATACTATATGGAGGAAATAGAATGATACTTTTTTGTCTAAGGTGACACATCTTATGGTAAAACAAGAAAAAGTTGTAAGTATTGTTTTCTCATTCTCAAAATACCTCACACAACATTGAAAGTTGGAAAGGCTGTTAAATGGGGAGCCATAACGAATATAGTATCCACACTATTGAAATAATAATTCCTAGTCATTATTACAGGCCAAGTGATGTTGGATGGGCATGGCATAAAAATGTTGAATCTAAGATGGATGCGGAAAAAATTAGTCCAATATCTAACCTTATTTTTCACCACCATCAAGGAGAACCTCCTCTTGGGGTGACTAGATACCACCTGGGATGATATCAAGGAGGCTATCATAGTAGTCAATGCACACTCCTTTATTGAAAAACTTCCCAAAACATATACATAGGCTACTCTTATTTGTGTCTCCTTCAAGAACCTCCATTATCATAGTTACATTCATTTCCTTCATCTCTCTACACCTTTGCCAAAAAAAAACAATTTCTCCATAAGAACATGTAAAGATCAATTCATGGCTAGTCATTTCTCAATGATTCTCCAATTGAAATTAGTGGAAAACTGCTATTGTACTCAATATTCATCTCTTTTTTCTGGTGGAACTCTATTTCATCTGCCTTTTACTATTTTATAGTTTGAAAATTTATTAACAAAAATCTCAACACAAGTTATGGACAATCCACAACAGCTTGACATCAAATTAGCAAGTTTAGAATAGAGCATAGCTATAAAAAGTACTGAAGATTTTACACTTAATTTAGGAGTCTAAAACTATAATATACTAATCATAAATGATATGGGCACATGATAAATTATATATTCTAAATCTTATTATTATGTATCTTGAAATACATGCCACTCTAGTAAATGTGTGCTTGTAAGTGTGTGACTTTACCATGCCATTTTCTGTGCTTATACCAAGTTTAATGTTCATACATAATTAGAAGTATTAAAAGTTTAGACACACATGCAACTCAGATTCAATGATTTTTTGTTATTGCTACATCCCCAATATATTAATAATATCACTACTATAGAAATAGCTTATAACGTCACATTTAGAGGCGTCAGTTTTATCCAAGAAACCGACGCATAAACCCTACAACGTCGGCTGTATACAAAAATCGACATCTATATGTGAAGACTGGCCAGACATGAGTATCGCTTTTTATTTAGCATCAGTTGCGCAATAACAATCCGAAGCCTAAAATTGCTCGCCAAATCCAATTTTTCCAGTGCAACAAAATTACCTCAAAAATTTCACATACGGCGTCGGTTGTTTACCAAATAACCGACGACTAAATATTTTTTGTGAGATAGAAATCAGCCCCATTTTTATCGTCGGTTTGCTTACAATAACTGACGCTAATGTGTGTTCATGCATTGTCCTCGCGAAAATGTTTACCCCCCTTTGGCGTCAGTTTTTTGTGGTGACCGACGCTTTTGGAACATAGGTGTCAGTTTCTGAAACAACCGACGACGATGGTAAACTTAATAGCACCCGTGTGAAACAGACTCTTCCCCATTCTCTGTTTCATTGTGATTTCACCCGCTAGGTCTGGCAATTGTTGCCGCTTGTCGTTGCTCCTCCGTCGTCGTTTCTCCCCCACCGTCGCTCCCCTACCGCTGTTGCTCCCCCGCCACCGTTGCTCCCTTTACTCGCTTGAGAGGCAACATCAAAGCTTGGGAATACGCTAGAGCCGCCATTGCCTCCGAGTTCCAGCTGTTGCTCATTTGGCCGTCGGTACCACTCTACCTGCTCGTCTACCGCTGCGCTCTATCCATCACCTCCAGCCACTCTGCCTCCTCTACTGTCGGTCCTCTTTCTCCTTCTTTTCCTCCAGCTACCAGCCGCCAACAACCAGCCCTGCCAGGTTTGTTCATATATATGTTTGTTCTCTGATTTAGTAGTGATGTGTCACCCTATCCTCTAAATGATGTGGAGGTTGTTCTATGTGAAATCACAGGTTTGCATGGCCGTTCTAGGTATCACGGCCGTGGTGGCTAATTTTGTGATGTGAATCCATATTGTAGGATGTAGATTGATGATGATAATGTTTGTTTTCTCTCTTGATTAACTAATCCAAATGAAAGGTAACCGAATGTGCATGTTGCTATATTTGATACCTAATCTTGTACACATTTTACCCTAATCTTGTATTAACTATATTGCTCAATTATGAATGATAGGATACCTACATTTGTGTGTAATGATTATCTTGATGATGAACATGCATGTACATTGCAGATGTTGAAATCAATGTTATAGAATATGATACCTAGACTAGGGTATGATTAAGACTACAAGATGTTGCTATTGTAAATCATCCTAGGATATGAACAAATCTTTTGCTTGCATATATTTGTTCTTCTAATCCTCATGCTTGACCTAATTCAGTAAAATTTGATGCATGTTGAAATAAGATTCAAACTTGTCCATTCTAGCATCCTAATTTGATTTGATTATGTGCTTTAAACCTTGAAACATATGTGTTAAAGATACATTGATGTTGATTCTTAAACTTAACTCACATGTGGGTCTTCTATTTCTAAAATGATTATGTGAACTCCTAAATCAGTAACATATATTATTCTTTGTGCACCCAAATACCTTGTGAATCATGTGTGCACCCTAAGGTGATTAAATGCCTAAATCTTGACTTGAAATATGACCTAGTATGTATGTTGATATATGAAGCTCCAATTAAAACTTCAAGATTGACCCCCAATTAATACATTATAACATAATTGAATGGTGCATTTGTGTTGTTGCAGGTGCTGTTGACTTGCTGTTGATTTGCATATATTTCTTCTTCAACCTTCAAGTGAGGTATAATATTCTTACTCTCCCAATGTGCCATTAGGCTTCATTTTGATTCAAATATTTGATATATGGAATCATGGTTTATTTATTGTTTAGTATTTACTGACAAGCATGATTAAATGATGTTACACAAAAATTAGGATATGAATGATGAAACTAGGATTGTAGGTATAAGAATGACAACATACATGTATTTGTTGGCCTAGAAACCCATCCAAGATTTACTCATTAGGAGTAAATCTTGGATAGTCCCCAGTTTGGGACTATTCTTGAACACTTAATCTCACTTAGGATGTAAGTGTATAATGTGTATTGGGTTTTCAACAAAATTTTGGTAGCATTTTCCTGTTTGTTCTCTAAGTACATATGTACTTGGAGAACAGTGGTAAAATGCTGCCGAAATTTTCTTAAAAACCCAATACACATTATACACTTATGTCAGATTAGGTGTTCAAGAATGGGATAGGTTGTATACATTCATTATATATAAGACCATAAATCCTAAACTTTTAACCATAAACCCTAATCTTTTAACCCTAAACCCTAATATATACTTATTTTCTCTTTGATCATAGAATGGATGGATCATGGATGTCCATTCCAAATCACAAAACCCCAGAGTTTATTTCTGGTCTTGATCAGTTTATTAGATTTGCTAAGGAACATAGGAAACAACCTAGAGATAGGTTCTACTATCTATGTAGGCATTGCGGTAACAACTTGAAAGTCAGCACTGGTGACGAAATCAAAAGTTATGTCATGTGCAACGGGATTGTACAAGACTATACAGAATAGCACTGGCATGGAGAGATTTCAAACCTAAAATCAGTGGATGTCGATAGTAGTGCTTGTACGGAAGAAGAAATTGCCTCCGATGACGTAGATGTGAACGAACCAATTCCAGTAGACATTGTTGATGCGATGCTAGATAGTTGTGGGGTAGAGCACACCGATCCACCTCCCATGTTTAGAAACATTGTGCATGATGCTGAAATACCATTATACAAAGGTTGTACTAAGTTTACGAAGCTTAGCATTGTGTTGAGATTGTATAAGATGAAAGCTAACAATAGATGGAGCGACAAAAGCTTCACCCCATTGTTGTCTTTATTGAAAGAAATTCTTCCTGAAGGAAATGAGCTGCCAATCTCAACATACCAGTTAAAGAAATTGTTGTGCCCAATGGGAATGGAGGCCAAGAAGATACACACATACCCGAATGATTGTGTATTATTTCAAAAGGACTATGTGGATTTGAAAGATTGTCCAAAATGTGGTGCGTCAAGGTATAAATTGACGACTTTGGGGGAGTCCAAAATTGATTCTCCTGCTAAGGTGATGTGGTATCTATCTATAATATCACAGTTTCAATGCTTGTTTTCCAATCCGATAGATGCAAAGAATTTGAGGTGGCATGCAGATGTTAAGAAAAATAATGATGAGATCCTACGACATGCGTCTGATTCTCCACAGTGGAAGAAGATTGATTTATTGTACCCTAAATTCGGTGAAGAAGTCAGGAATCTAAGACTTGGGCTTTATACAGATGGGATGAATCCGTATGGGACATTGAGCAGCCAACATAGCACTTGGCTAGTTATGCTTGTTATATACAATCTTCCTCCCTGGTTGTGTATGAAAAATAAGTACGTTATGTTGTTGTTGTTGATATCGGGCCCTAAACAACCTGGAAATGATATTGACATTTATGTTGAACCTCTGACTGATGACTTAAAGAAACTCTGGGGTGAAGGTGTGATGACCTATGATGCTTCACAAAGAGAGACATTTCATTTGCACGCTATGTTGTTTTACACTATTAATGACTTTCCAGCATAGGGGATTTTTTCTGGATATAGTGTTAAAGGATCTAAAGCGTGTCCTATATGTGAAGAGAATACTAATTCAATATGACTAAAATATGGCAAAAAGACTGTATATCTTGATCATAGAAGGTTTCTTCCAAAATTCCATCCGTATTGTAGGTTGCGCAAAGCATTCAATGGACGGAATGAGGAACGGAGTGCACCTAAACCTCTACCAGGGGAGGTTGTTTATGAAAGAGTAAAAGACTTTGGAAATGAATTTGGTAAGAGATCACAATGTACCGTGGCCACACAGAGTGACAAATCTTTATTCAAGAAGAAGTCAATATTTTGGGATCTTCCTTATTGGAGTCTTTTCAAGTGTTTTTATGACATATATAGTAGCTAGTCTTTTCAAGATGATATGTTTATGTATATATGTATATAACATTCTTTACGTAAATTTGTAGAGGTTGAAGCCATGTCGTCTAAAATGTCAAGAATATATCGTTGTAGAGGCACATGCTTACCCAACCCTTCCAAGGGACATGTTTCATGGGACTCCAGTACCAGTTGGTGCGGTTCGTGTGAGCCCGATACATGTACTCCCCAATTGGAGGGATCTTTCATTGCCATATTCACACCCAGATTCTGAAATGCTTGGTGAGGCAGAAGGCAGAGTGATAATGTGGCCTAAAGCGGATGTCGTCTATACTAATATTTTATGGTAATTTACATTACATTAATTTGTTAGTATGTATATATGATTCAATTGATCTGAAATTATATATATACAGGTCAACAGGAAGACACCCGCTACATCTCAGCCTCCACCTCCACCTCCTGAAATACCAAGTTGGCTTCCAAGGGACCTACATGCCTCGTTCGGTCCTAATTGTAGGGGTATGGCAGTATGGATAGACGAACATGATCCAAATTTTCCTATACATGTTTCTATTTTGGAGGATGATGCAGGTTAATCATACGATAACAAGCTATTTATACAAGATATTTTGGAGTTGTTTCATTATGATTGGCTGAATACATCTATGATAGAGCTATGGATATGGTGAGATCTTATTTATACATCCATATACCTTGTTTTATACACGGTGATCTGGTTTCTTATATATTAATGCATACACAATACATATTTTGCAGCTACTTACACACGATATGTACAAATTTTTCATTTTCCCATGTGGGATTTTTGGTTCCATCTTAGATTAGTCTTGTAGATAAAGACCCTTCTTCAGATACTTCATACTGTTGTGCTGCTTTTAAATATTTTGGCAAAAAAAAGAAGATGGTGATAATAGCTCCATTCAATGTCGAGTAAGTTTACTTTGTGCTGCTTGTTTCTGGAATGTGTTTGCTCCCAGGCTGTGTGGAGGAAGGCGATTATGGATGGTTTCATGTCTGTTATCCCTAATGATTGGCTGGCTATATGGAGCAGTTCTGATAAAAGGATGGCTAGTTTCTTCTCGATTTCTATTTATTACATATGGATGACTCGCAATAGGATTATCTTTGAGAGTTGGTCCTATGATGGTGATATGGTGTGGTCCTGGATTTGCAGAGATTTAATCTTCTTATTGATTGAGTGGTTTGTTTGGAAGCTTCTTCTGGGTGAGAGCAGGGCTGCTGGTTGTTCTGCTAGGTGTTTTCTTTGTTGTGGATGTGCTGTTCGGTTTGATATGGTGGTTCTTTGTGCTGTTTGCAGGGCTGCAATGCTGTACTTGATCTGCAGTTTCCCTGTTTAGGGGATGGTTGTATCTTTTTGTTTCCCTTGTATTTCCTTTTTTTCTTCTTTTTGCTATTGGGGATAGCCCTTTGTAGCTTGCTATCCTATGCTTGTATATATTTCCTGGATTCCTGGTGTGGTGTTTTGGGACCCACCAATTCTTTAGATGAATAAAGAGAGTACCACGCTTGCTTGAGCAAAAAAAAGAGTAAGTTTACTTTGCTTATAATTTGGACTTAAGAAAATTACATTTTTATTGTGGATTTTGAGTTATTAATTTTTAACTTTCTTACTTGTAGTGGTAGGCATTGGGAGTTACTAGTTATTGTCCCCAAGACGTTCACTGTCTATTATCTAGATCCTGGGAGGAATGAATTGAATATATTATATGGACACACAATGAAAAATTTATTATTCCCATGAGAAATATTTCATATTTTTATATCCGTTAACATATGTTATTACATTACTATTTAATTATGCAATTTAATGTGTTACATTAACATGTAGGGCTTTAAATGAGTTCAAAAGATCTGGAGGAAAGGTCCCCAAGAAAAAGAATCAACCACTAATTTGGAAGAGTGTGAAAGTAATTTCCCGACTCCAATGTATATATCATTTATGTGAACTGTGCTTATTTGTATTTTTGAATATTTTGTATGTTTCAATTTATAGTGTGCTACACAAGACAATAATTGGGCATGTGCATACTATGTGATGCGATTTATGGACCTAATCATCAAACATACCGCAATGGAAATTAATACTATACATAAGGTATTATATATAGTCTCATTAGATAATATGAAATATATCAATCTTATTATATATTATTAATTATATATATACGTCATTCTCTTTGCAGGTATTTAAAACTGACTTGACTACAGGTCAAAAATTATTAGATGTATATACTCCCTATACGAGGGAAGAATTAGATGATGTAAGAGAAGAATGGGCAAAAGCCCTACAAGTAGTGGGAATTTTTAAATATAATTGGGATACTGATGGCGATAATGACAATGATGAATAAGGAATGATATTTCTAAACTTTGTTCTCATAATTATTTTGTGTGAATGTGAATGAATTTTTCTGAATTGTCATATGTGTGAATGTGAAGATGATCAATACATGAATGTTTCAACATGTGTCTGAATGTGAAAAGTGATGAAATGAATGGAACTACAGGTTGCTAAATGTGTGTAAAAATGGAGGCAATTTGAAATGGAACTACTAGTTTCTACATGTGTGTGATGAAAAATTATATGAATTAAATGTGTTTATACATGTGTGTGATCATAAATTGTTGTTCATCTTGTTAATTTTACAGGTTTGTGACCTATTATTGGCTGATATCAATGGATATTGTAAACCTACAGTTCAAGACTGAACTGTAGGTTCTGCATCTTGCTGACCATCCATACAGTAGGCCTACAAACTGATAAGGAAAAAACCCAGCACATAGGTGTCGGTTATTAGTATAAAACTGACAACAAAGACATACAACGCCGGTTATTAGCAAAAAACCGACGCCGATGTGGCTATGGGTGTCGGTTATATATAAAAACTAACGCTGATGATGCCCTTACTGGCACATTTTATTGGTGGCGGGAAGGGTTATATAGTGTCGATTTTTGTGAAACGCCAACGTCTTTGACCTGGATATAGTGTCGGTTTTATTAAATAATCGACACCTATAGTGCCCTTACTGGCGCGTTTTTGGTGGTGGGAAGGGTTATGGCGTCGGTGTTAAAACTGACGTTGAAGGTTTTGACTTTTAGCGGTGCCCACTTGGGTGTCGTTTTGAAACCGACACCAAAGACCTTAAATAACTGACACTAAAGGTCGGTTCTGTACTAGTGTATACTCCTATAAACAAATAATTTGTTGTTGTAATGCTTTTTCATTAAGTTTCATAATAATAAAAATCATCTAATAAACACTAGGTCATTAAGGAAATTTAAATATAACCTGAACAATCAAAATTATTTCAATGCATACCTTGTTGAGTTATTCTTATAACAAAAAATGAATCTTCATGTGGCCTCTTATGAAAATAAATCACAATGTCCGATGATAATTTTTTTTGCAACACTTGGAAACATATGGTTAGAATTAACTGTTGAGTTATTTCACAATGTCCGATCAAAATTATTTCAATGCATACCTTGTTGAGTTATTCTTATAACAAAAAATGAATCTTCATGTGGCCTCTTATGAAAATAAATCACAATGTCCTCCCAATTGGTGATGGGAGGAGTAGCCCATTAACATATATAGGGGTACACCTCCACATGCAGGCAATGTGAGATTAAACATGTTCACCACACATGACTTAACAAATCTTCACCGCCATGTGTGAGTCTATGAACTCCCCTTCAAGAGGCAATTAACTGTACCTCACTAAACATGCTCATTCCACAAAGTCCAATAATGTATTTTACAAAGGTGCAAAACTCCAAGGATGAACTAGACTCTGATATCACTTGTTGGGGAGAAACCGAGGGGAGGACAATGCGGCTTAATATATAATCCAGTGGAGATTTCATCCCAAAACCAATTGGAGATGGGAGGAGTAGCACATTAACATATATATGGGACACACCTGCACACACAAATAGTGTGAGATTAAACTCATTCACCACACATGACTGAACAAGATGTTTATTAGTTTTACACATTCATGCAACTTTCCAAGGTCAACAAAGTTAAGATGACTAGTGGTAAGTCGCTCCGTCCAGTTGACACCAAGTTGGATGACTTTTTGACAAGTTGGTAAAGATTTGTCATTTTGGTTTGTCACAATGTAATTGTGACATCAAATCAACCGAATCTACTAAATATCTACCAAAACGGTGGACAACGTTTTAGTAAGTTGGCTAGCTTTTTCTCCTAATTAGACAAAAAAAATCAACTTACTCCAAAAAACAAATAGCACAATTATAATCTATTCTAATACCTTACACAGTTACTAGGACTCTTTGTAATTTCTTATCTGTCTCTAGAAACATCACCAACAATGATCAAATTATATACACGTTAAACTTAGCCAAACATATTCAATTAACCTGATAGATCCTAAAACCTTAACTCCGCTACAACTAGAGACGCGAAACCCTAACTAATCATCCCATAACATAATACAATCACTTTAATAGTCAAGGTTAAACATAAATAACAACAAAGAGCCTCTTAAATTAGGGCCACTTACATAATCAGAGGATGGTTTCTTACGTTTTCCATGAAGCGCAAATTCTGTTGGACACTCTTGTATTCGAAGATCACGATAAAACCGACTCCGTACCAAAAGTCAGCTGGTGTTACCTGTTAGACATAAACGTGTAGATAGCTTCATAGTCTCAATGCGTGAGCTCAATCTAGGAAATGAGTGCCCGGAAGGAACTAGTACAGTATTACTACTCAAGAAAGAATTTGGAATACAGTATTACTACTCAAGAAAGAATTTGTAATACACGATGAAGAGACTACATTATATTTATCATTTTGCGACATGTCTAACTAAACTCCACAGACCCTATTGTTCTTTTCAATGAAAGGAAACAAATTACGTCGTCCACTTTTTCAGCCTCAGCTGAGATATGAAGATGAAAACATTGCACATTTTGGATATGAAAAGAAACCAAAATAGCACACCTTATAAAAAATATTTCCTGGTATAGCACATCTAGGAAAATAATTCTCAATATAGCCTAATTTGGTGAAAATGTTATTTAATCTCACGATTTTCAAATTAAGAAGGTAAAAAGACAATTTGATTTGAAACTTTTAGTTGAAGAATTAAAAAAAAAAAGGAAAAAAAACGCCAAGTGGATTGGCGTTTTTATCCCAACGTTGTGTTAGAAATTTCGAGTTATTGTAAGACAGATGTTAATTAGATAATTGCAAGCAGTTAACCATCAATAAGCAGCATAAATATTAACAGTATTTTGATTTCGAAGAAAATGGTGAATGAGTTTAGAAATCAAACTCCAGAGCCTGAGATGAAGGCGTGTGAAACACTGTCTTCAAGACAGATTCCGCCGCTCCTAGCACGAGCGTCTCCGGCGGTCTATCTCCAAGATTCAACCACCCCAATTCTAGTACAGCCGCTCGGTGCAAGCGAGAGTGTTGTGTTGAACTCGTTCCTATAGCCCTTGGTCGTAAACAGCAAAACGGTGTTGCGAAGTAGTCGTCGGCGCAAGACAACAACAAGGAGTGGTTGTGTTCGGGAGAACATGCTTGTTGCGACGGAGTAAAGGAACTGATGTACCGTAGGAAAGGAACCCTGGTACAGCAGAACGAGAACCGTTGTACAGCAGGAAAGGAACATTTATACAGCATGAAAGGAACAACAATATAGTAATAAAGGAATCGTGCTATAGCAGCAAAGGAACCGATGAATTGTTTTCAAGTATTGTTTCTAAGTATCTCTCTATGTATCTCTTGTCTGTTGTATCTCTCAAATGAGAGCAAACACCTCCTTATATGGAGCGCGACTCAGCTGCCAATGGTAACAACCCGCACATGTTGATCTCTCCAGCGTGCGTCTTTAACATTGTGTTTAATGGTCGGCTTAAAAAGGTAGTCAAGAGAGGTTTTATTGCAGTGTCTTAAACGCTGTCAACCGAACTCCAAACGATGCAACACAGAAAACAAAACGTCATTTCAGGACAAACAAAATAAAATAAAATATTTCGTAAAAAGATAAATTCACACATGCACCAAACTGAACTGAACTGAGCCGAGCCAGGCCGGGCGGGCGAGTGAACGAACGAGCACGCACTCGTGTGTTTGTGTTTTATTTTATTCTGAGAAATACACAAGCCTAGCTAATCAGTCGTAAATTCCCATGCCCTTGAGAGATCATGACCTCTTGGGGACCACTAGCACATATAAGGAGCTATGTGGTTCCTGCTGTAAGCAATATGGGATAAACATTTGGTTGGAAAATTAAATTCTAGAACAGGAAATACAACATTCCCTCACATGTTCCATAATTCTTTTCAAAAATTCAATAAATAATAAAAATTTATGACATTACTATATTTTTCAGCATTGGTAGCTTGTGGCTTTGAACCATTGCCTAGAATGACTCACTTCAATCCGGAGAGACGTGGTTAACTACGTCTTGAACCAGACTCCTTGATTTGGACCTTAGTAAATCAAACAATCATAGTGCGGGCACTAGAACGAGTTTGTATCAGTGTTGTGCATAAACGACCTTCACATAATCTTATTTCTTGAGCGCTCTAGTGAGTACGCCCAACTCACATAAACCCCTGCTCTTGGGTTATACTCAAATAGTAGGGATCTCCAAGGGTATCCTATCTGGTGCATACCCTGTCCATAAATGACCTTGAACCTATTCAGATCAAAGCTCTTCCTATACTCAGACAAAGTCGAAGCACTAGCACCATAGGGAGAGTCATGGAGTAAAAATCCTGAGTGTGCTTCCGCATAACACGACAACTTAGTTGTCCCTTTGAACAATTCCTCATGGGATCTCCAGTTTTGGAAAGACAGGGTTACCACTGTAATGTTTATTCTATGGGCAGAAGACTCATCCCCCTTGACGAACTGAGTACTAGCTTTCTAGCTAGACCCTTAGTAAGTGGATCAGCAATGTTACTTGCAGATTTCACATACTATATAGATATGATCCCACGGGTGATGTGATCTCTCACATCTTCATGTATTAATCTCACAAAGCGCTTACCGGGGTTGCCTTTAGATTGCTTAGCTTTGTCTATGACTGCTTTATTATCACATAATATGCAAACATGAGGAAATGGTTTAGAAACAATCGACATATCAATAAGTAAATTTGTAAGCCATTCAGTCTGACAACAAGCTAAATCTAAAGCTAAATCTCACAGTTTGCTTGGATGATTTCCAAGAAACTGCACCTCCTCCAAGGCAAAACACATAGCCACTGGTAGATTTGGTTTCATCTGAATATGCAATCCAGTTAGCAACAGTATGCCCCTCTAATATTGGTGGAAAACCAATATAGTGGAGACTATATTTTATTATACCCTTAAGGTACTTAAACACTCTTACCAAAGCTTTCCAGTGATCCTCATTTGGACAGTTAGTGTACCTTCTCAACCTGCTTATAGCATAAGAAATATCGGGCCTAGTGCAATTAGCAAGGTACATTAAGCTTCCTATAACTTGAACATATCTATGTTGATCAACATGAGTGCCCTTATGTATAGCAAGATGTAAACTAGCATCATAAGGTGTATTAATAGGAGTACAATCAAACATATCAAATCTATGAAAGATTTTATCAACATAATGAGTTTGATTAAATACATAACCAGAAGTAGATCTACTCAACTTAATACCAAGTATTACATCAGCAAGTCCTAAATCTTTCATATCAAAATTGCTAGCAAGAAAAGATTTAGTTTCAGATATAATTTTAGAATTAGATCCAAACAATAATATATCATCTACATATAAGCACATTATTATGCAGGCATCATCAATAGTTTTAGAATAAATACAACGATCGGATTCATTCGCAATAAATCTTATAGATAAAACAATTTTATCAAACTTATCATTCCACTGTTTATGTGCTTGTTTCAGTCCATACAAGGACTTGACAAGTCTACAAACTTTGTGTTCTTATCCATGTGCTACAAAGCCTTCGGGCTGATCCATATAAATCTCTTCTTCAAGATCTCCATTCAAGAAGGTTGTCTTGACATCCATTTGATGGATTTCAAGCTTATGGATCGCGGCTAAAGCAACTAGGACACTGATGGAAGAGATTTTAGTTACAGATGCATATGTGTCAAAGTAATCAAATCCTTCCTTCTGACTGAATCTTTTGGCTACTAGTCTGGCCTTAAACTTATCAATAGAACCATCTACCCTCATCTTCTTTCTAAACACCCATTTACATCCAATAGTCTTGCAGCCTGAAGGGAGTTCAGTAAGAATCCAAGTATGATTGCTCATAATTGATTCTATTTCATTATCAACAACTTCCTTCTAAAAGCTATAGTCTATGGATTTCATGGCATCCTCATAGGTACGTGGGTCTTCTTCTACTATGAAGGTGTAGAGGTCGGGATCATAGTTCTGATCAACTTTAGTCCTTTTACCCCTACCTAGATCACTCGAAGGTTCATCTACTGGGAGTTCATGTTCTACTTCATAAGAAGGTGGAACTACAAGAGGTTTAGCAGGAGAGGAAGAAGAGGGATCTTCACTAACTTGTCTAGGAACCTTTTCCTTAAGAGGAAAGATGGTTTCATAATAGACAACATCTACAAGTCTAATCTCAAGTATAGAGTTAACTCTAATGTCTAAAATTTCAGATTTTATTACTAGAAAGCTATTGGCATTACTATTTTCAACATATCCTATAAAGACAATATCAACAGTTTTAGGTCCTAATTTTCTCTTCTTATTCTCAGGGATCTTAACCTTGGCCAAACACCCCCATACTTTGAGGTATTTCAAACAGGGTTTCTTGTTAAGCCAAAGTTCATAGGGTGTTTTGTCACACTGTTTAAAAGGGATGCGGTTAAGAAGGTAGTTGGCTTTATGAAGGGCTTCCCCCCACAGTTTGTGACTAAGTCCAGACTCGGCTAGCATTGAGTTGACCACATCAATCAATGTTCTATTCTTCCTCTCAGCAACTCCATTAGATTGAGGATTATAAGGGGCAGTGGTTTCATGAATAAGGCCATGGTCCTCACTGAACTTGTTAAGTTCATTAGAAGTGTACTCACCACCTCTATCGGACCTCACTCTCTTAATGTTCTTCTCTAGTTGTTTCTCTACTTGGGTTTTATAGATTCTGAATTTTTCTAATTGTTCATCCTTAGTTTTCAGTAAGAAAATAGAACAATACTTTGAAAAATCATCTATAAAGGTAACAAAGTATCTCATATTATCACGAGTAAGAACATGATTTAAATCACAAACATCAATGTGAATTAACTCAAGCAAAAATATATAACAATCTACCACTGATTTAAATGGCTTCTTCGGAAGCTTAGCCTACACACAAACTTGACATCTATCAGAAATATCAATATGCGTCTTAGGAATCAGATCTAAGTGAATCATGCATTTCATTATAATTTTATTCACATGACCTAGATGTGCATGCCAAACATCACTAGTTTCAGAAACTAAAATAGTAGAAGATATTTCATTACTAGAAGAAGCATTAGATGAAACAGAAGATAGTTTAATCAAACCACTCCAAGTGTATGCAAGACCAGTTTAAGAACCGTTCTTAGAAATTACAACTCTATTGCCTTGACACAACAAGGTATAACCAGAATAATGTTGCAACACTACTTGACTAATCAGATTTCTACAAAAAGAAGGTACATGTTGGACATCATGTAATCTAAGGATATTCCCAGAAGTAAGCTTTATGTCCACACGTCCAAAGACAGCAATCAGGATGGTGGATGAATGATCTCCCCATTTGATCACTCTGCCGATTTCGGCCTGATAGGTAGAAAAGAGGGATTGGTCAAAGCAAATATTGAAGGTGGCACCGGAATCTATATACCACTTTGAAGATAAGTCAGCAAAAAGAACAGTAGGATTTTCTAACCTTTCTACATAAGAGGAAGGAATCGCCCCCACAATGATCATATTTACTTCAGGATTTTTAGGAGCCTGGACATTCTGCTTCCTTTGACCTTTGCAAAATCGACACACATTCGCTAAGTGGCCAGGTTTATCACACACAAAGCAGACACGTTTTTCTCCTTGATCACTATTATTATTAATCTAATTTTGATGGTGCTTGTGGCCCTTAAAGGAAGGTTTAGATTTCTTATGGAGACGGGATTGGTTGGGTTTCTTCTTAGTCTTATCACCTATAACCATGTTGACAAACATGTTAGACTTCTGTCTTGTTCCCTATGTCTATCCTCGATTTGTAGGGATTTGACTAAGGATGACAAGGACATGTTCCCTTGTCTATGCCTAAGGGTACTAGAGAAATCCTTCTAGGAGGGAGGGAGCTTCTCTATGAGGGCTGCTACTTGAACATTTTCATCAAGGTTATAACCTTTAGCCATGGATTTAGACACTAAGTTTTGGTATTCTAGAACTTGAGCCGAGACAGGTTTATCATCAACCATATTATATGTTAGCCATTCAACAAAGGCATAACGCTCAAGACCAGTGTCTTCTAGACCAAATTTAGAATCTAAGGCCGTCCATAGTTCAAGAGCAGTTGGAATCCTATGGTATATATCATACAGTTCATCGGATAAGGCTGACAGGATCCTACCATGACATAGGTAATCAGTCTCCTTTAAAACATGAGTGAGAACGATAGGTTCAGGAACAACATATTCAGGATTGACTTCTCCAGTAAGGAGGTTAGCGGGTTGTGGTGGAGGCACAATAGGAACAAAGTCTTCATGTGGTAATACGGCAGACACAAGTCTAAGAGATGTAAGTCAAAATTGCATTTTCTGTTGCCAACGATGGAAGTACAAATCAGAAAAACGCTCTGGTCGAAGGGAGGCTACATCATCAAGCGATAGCATAGTTTTTGAATCCATATTACTCAAACATGCAATAAGATGTGTATCTAATTAACAACTGTTTTAGGAACGAACTGGTCTGTCTATGCAATTATTTATACAATCTAAAATAGAGCAGTAAACAGATTGATTCTGTCTTGAAAAATGTTAGAAATTTTGAGTTACTGTAAGATAGATGTTAATTAGATAATTGCAAGCAGTTAACCACCAATAAGCAACAATAAAAGATTCGAAGAAAATGGCGAATGAGTTTAGAAATCAAACTCCAGAGCCTGAGATGAAGGCGTGTGAAACATTGTCTTCAAGACAGATTCCGCCACTCCTAGCACGAGCGTCTCCGGCAGTCTATCTCCAAGATTCAGCCACCCCAACTCTGGTATAGTTGCTCGGTGCAAGCGAGAGTGCTGTGTTGAACTCGTTCCTTTAGTCTTTGGTCGTAAATAGTAAAACGGCGTCGCGAAGTAGTCGTCGGTGCAAGTCAGCAGCAAGGAGTGGTTGTGTTTGGGAGAACATGCTTGTTGCGGTGGAGGAAAGGAACTGGTGTACCGCTGAAAAGGAACCTTGGTACAACAAAACGGAACCATTGTACAACAGGAAAGGAACCTTTGTACAGTAGGAAATAAACAACAATATAGTAATAAAGGAGTCGTGCTACAACAACAAAAGGAACTGATGAATTGCTTTCAAGTATTGTTTCTCGGTATCTCTCTATGTAACTCTTGTTTGTTGTATCTCTCAAACGAGAGCGGACACCTCCTTATATGGAGTGCGACTGAGCCGTCAGTGGTAACATCCCCCACCTGTTGGTCTCTTCAACGTGCGTCTTTAACATCGCGTTTAATGGTCGGCTTAAATTGGTAGTCAAAAGAGGTTTTATTACTATGTCTTAAACGTTGTCAACCGAACTCCAAATGTCGCAACACAGAAAACAAAACGTCATTTCGGGACAAATAAAATAAAATAAAATATTTCGTAAAAAGATAAATTCACGCACGCATCGAACCGAACCGCGCCGGGCCGGGCGGGCGGGCGAACGAACATGTGTGTGTGTTTTATTTTTCTCCGAGAAATACACAAGACTAGCCAATCAATCGTAAATTCCCATGCCCTTGAGAGGCCGTGACCTCTTGGGGACCACTAGCACATATAAGGAGCTGTGTGGTTCCTGTTGCAAGTAATATGGGATTAACGTTTGGCTGAAAAACTGAATTCTCGAACAGGAAATACAACACGTTGAGGGGTGAAAGCGCCAATCCATTTGACATTTTTCTCCTTTTTTTAAAAATTTCTAACTCCAGATCAAAATGACGTTTTTACCCTTTTCACATTGAAAACACCAAATCGGGTGATCTTTTTTTATCAAAGTGGGGCTATATTGAGAATTATTTTCCTAGATGTACTATACCCGAAAATCTTTTACGCAAACTGTGCTATTTTGATTTTTTTTTCTAAAAAAACAGTGGGAAACGTCATCCGTATTTGCAGATGGAATAAATTTCAATGGAGTCTCTAGTTACTAGACTGTGGACTGTACGTGATTTTGCAAGACAGGGCTGGTCCATGATCCGTCTCTTTTCTTTCCCTTTGCTGTTTTGCATCAAATCCCTCGCACTGACATAACTTGCAGTTGATCATTCCATATTTGGGCCACATCCGTCAACCGAGTCCTTTCATGGAGGGGGTCCCTTTCTGAACAGATCAATGGCATGCATGCAGACCGTTTCCTTTAGACACCTGCTGCATTCTCCCCTTTTTCTGTCAAACAAGCATCATGCCAGTTTTTCGAGGCGAACCCAAATGGGTGGGGTGGGTGTAAGCAATGAAATAAGGAGAGTCTCTATCAAATGTAAGATATGATTACAGATTAAAAAAGCAATGAAAGGAATATCGTCCGCATGGAGACTGTCATCAACTCATCTTCTTTGCTTCTAGTCAACACAAAGAGACATCGACACGCTTTCATTATCTTTTGAGACAGAAGCATATCAGATTACAAACAAAGAGCATTACGACAAGTAGAGATATAAATGGTAAGTATGGATTATTGTGAGGGCTGAGTTAGACAAATTATGACTGTAACCGAAGTTGTACATAAAGACCAAGTTAATCATGGACGAAGGAACTGAAGGCCGTAGTAGTGATTGTCATTTTTCAGTGATGTCATTCCTAAGCAGATTGGTAATATTGTGATCCGCGAGGGGACAAGAGTTGTGGTAATATAGTTGTATCCTTAGCCATACATTTGTTTTATTATGAATTTTCTCAGCCATTTTTAGACGTATACTACTCATTTTTAAAGAGAGAAGGATTGATTTAAGTGGCAATAAAGATAAAATGTCATGTGAGCCTTTCTAGGACGTTAGAATTTACAGGTGATTTGGCTTGTTTGTGTATTGGGTTTCGACGAAATAAAAGACATACACGCATGTCTGACCAGTAAGTTGCGTGAGATTTAGTATTTTGTTTTGGTTAAACCACGTTATAATCTTTGTCCTTCGGAATCTCAAAAAATGTACAAGTTTTATTTTGTTAATTATCTTGGAAAAATAATTTTGTTGACCCACTAGACCTTAATTATCTTTTAAGGGCATTAAAATTTATGGCTGATTGGGCTTGTTTGGGCATTGGGCTATGAAAAACAAACAAATATGTGTGACCCTGCCCACTATGTTGCGTGAGATTTAATTTTTTCTTTTGTTTAAAATAATGTTTTAATTTGCATCGCTTAGAATATCAGAGAATGTACAACTTTTCATTTTTAATTGTCATAGAAAAATAATCGTCTTAAGCCAATTAACCTTAATTGTCTTTTTGAAGCATAAGAATTTAGGATTGATTGGGTTTGTTTGTGTATTGAGCTTGACAAAATAAAACACATACACATGCCCCAACCCAGTATATTGCGTGAGATTTTATTTTATTTAAACGATGTTTTAATTTTTGTCGTCTGGAATCTCAAAGAATGCACAACTTTTCATTCCTTAATTGCCTTAGAAAAATAATTATCTTATCCGTCCGTCCTTTTTCTTTGAAAAATCTCCTACTTTGTTTTCCATCTAGGTTCATCAGTCGTAGTTGGCTAGTCCAAGTCTCCTTAGTTTTATTTAGACGTGCACAACAAGTTGTTCATTTGGAAACTCAAGTACTAATTATTATTAGAAGGAAAATTAGTATTTGGGAGTCTATTTTGTTGGCAACGTCCATCTATATAATGGAAATATTTGAGCCATTTTTAAAATACCAAAAAAATACATGAATAGATCCAAAAAGTTGATGTGTGTGAATTACTCTCTATTAATTGTTGTTGTAATGTTGCTTACTATTGTTGTATCCAGCTTCCTTCATATTACCATAACTCGTTACATCATCATCATTTTCCAATTTGTTTCTGCTTTCTATTCTACTTCTTACCTACTATTGTGCATACATACAAAATTCCTGCACCGTCTTTTTTTGACAACATTCAAGGGCGAACAAGTTGTTTGACACTGCTATCTTGTTAGCACCAGGAGGTAGTTCTTGAGTTGGGTTGATTGAATATGAGAGGCAAACAACTAATCAAACTCATGCAAGGAGAGGTGGAATTTTTTCTTTATGATAGTGATCTTTGTGATGTTTCTTCCCACGAACTCTTCTAAACTTTAAAATCTTTGTTGTTGTTTTTTATCAAATAATTTTGTGTGTTTCTCTAGTAAAATAATTCTAAATGATAACTGGATTTTTGATATTTATCCACCATTTGTGAAGATAAAATTACATTTGTAGTTACTTCTTCTATTTTTTCATATCTGATTCTTTTACCATTTTCAAAATATGGATCCTAGAATCATGACGACCACAAAAGAGATAGCTAATCTTAGGTCAAAAAAAATTGTGTTGTTTGATTTTTGTCACTGGCAATAAAATATGAAATTTTAACTCACTTTATTAGGGTTACTTTTTTGATATCACACCACCTTAGGAATGTGAATCCTCTTTTAATTCTTTCGATATTGCTTTTGGTTCCCTCATAGAAGCCTATAGTGATACCTCTTCTCCATCTCATTCTCCTACCAAGATACCCAAACATATATATTATCTTTATCATGATAGGATCTTGTCTTCTCTTTCTGACGGGCTTTATGACATCTACTGCAAGCTATCTTCTATCTTGGAGATTTGACAAGCTTCGAATAATAAGTTTAGAACATAAGATAATGGGCTAGAACAATATCCTCTCATTCAATGGTATGAATACAAAATAATGGATAACTAGTCTGTTCCAGCCCAAGTACTTGAGTACCAAAACGAGAATTAGAAGGATTGTTAGCAGCAGAGTGGACACTTTGCTCCTTGCTGGTTGGAGGTCTATGTCAAACCTTGATGTGAGGGAAGGTGGCAGAATTGCCATTGGCTGGGATCCCAGGATTTGGGATGTGGATGGCATCAGCTATTCGGACCAAGTGGTCACTACCTCATGCTGCAATAGGGGTGGTTTCTCCTTCATTTTGTCTACCATCTATGGTGAATGTCTGGAAGGGGATAGAAGAAGAATGTGGCAAGCTATAAAAGAAACAACTCAGGAGGACGTACCTTGGCTCGATATAGGTGATTTCAACAATGTGAGAAGGGTTGATGAGAAGAAGGGTGGGCAAGGTATACCTGAGAGAGTACTGGAAGCTTTCAATGAAACACTTGAAGTTGCTGGTCTGTTTGAGTTGAATAAAATTGGGGGTTGCACCACTTGGTCCAACAAGCAACAAGGTTTAAGAAGAATTGCTAGTGATATCAACAAAGGGCTTGTTAATGAAGCCTGGCTCAAGGTGTGGTCGCATTCTATTATTAGTCTAAAAGCTGATATCCTAAGTGATCGTGCCATGATGGTTTTGAACTTGGTCACCAAGCCTTATATTCCTAGACCTTTCAGGTTCTCTTATTGGTGGACGGAATGGGCTAGGTTTAAGGATGTTGTTGAAGAAGGATGGAACATCCTTGTGGATGGGAATCCGATGTTTAGGGTTATCAAAAAATTACAGAACACAAAGAGCAAACTCAAGAAGTGGAGCAAAGATAAAATTAACATATCTAACCTCTTATCCATAGCTACAAATGAGTATGTAAAAGCTACAACTGCTTGCAGGACTGATCCACTCAACATAGACCTTATTGAATGGAAGAAGATGGCTGAAGCCAGAGTTTGTGCTATGAAAAAGGCAGAAGAAGTTCACTACTGGCAAAGGAGCCAAAAGATGTGGATAAAAGATGGTGATCATAATACAAGAACTTATCATACAACCATTAGAAAGAAGGAGATGAAAGAAACGATTCATGAGCTCATTGATGACCAAGGCACGATCACTAAAAGCAGAGAAGAGATTGTTGCCACTGCAGTCAGCTACTTCACCAACCTGTACAATAAAGGAGACTTTAATGCACATCTTTATGATGACCTGCTCCCGGAGAGGAGGGTAAATGCTGATATGAATATTACTCTTATGTAGAAGAGCTGATAACAAGGAGATCAGAAGGGCTGTATTCGCCATTAACCCTGCAAAAGCCCCAGGGCCGGATGGGTTTAACAACAAATTTTTCCAGGATATGTGGAGCACCATTAAAGAAGACATTTGTGATGCTGTTAGGTGGGTTATTGAGGGACACTGTATGGTGAGGGCTGCCAACAACACATTCATTAAATTGGTTCCTAAGAAGAAGGATGCAGCGACGATGATGGATTTTAGGCCTATTTCCTGCTGTAATGTTCTTTATAAAATCATTACCAAACTTCTTTCCTCTCACCTTAAAGAGGTTTTACCGCATATCATATCCAATGAACATAGTGCTTTCATCAAAGGGAGAATGATATCTGATAACACTCTCCTGGCAGCTGAGTACCTTGTGGGCTTCAAAGTTAAGAGGGACAATGCCAAGGCATGTATCAAAGTTGACCTGAATAAGGCGTATGACCATGTTAAGTGGGATCCTCTATGGGCCATAATGAAATCTTTAGGGTTTGATGAGAAGTTTGTGCTTATGCTTAAACAATGTGTAGAGATGACCTCATTTTCGATGTTGATCAATGGGGGGGCCGGCTGGGTTCTTTAAAGCTAAGAACGGGCTTAGACAGAGAGACCCGATATCTCCCCTCTTGTTCACTGTGGTGATGGAGGGGCTTACAAACATGGTTAATGTTGCTGAAAAAGAGGAAAAATCAAAGCCTACAAGATTAAGGGTGTGAAGGTGAAAACACACTTGATTTTCGTTGATGACGTGATGTTATTCTCAGTTGGCCATGTGAATAGGCTTAAGGAGTACAAAAGAGTGTTGATGCACTTCAGGAACCTCACGGGTTTCTATATAAGTGATATTAAGTCTAAAATCTTCATATCTAAATCCTGTGATATGCGTAGAGGAAGGCTTAAAGCTGCTGTTGGTATTGTGGGAGGTAGATTTCCTACTAAGTATCTTGGTGCCCCCATTGCGGGTGGTAGGGGTACTACCAAGGATTTTGTTGTTTTCCTTGATAGCTTGCGAAGTAAAATTGATGGCTGGTCCTCACTGAAGTTGTCCTTAGCTGGGAGGCTTGTTCTGGTTAGAGCGACTCTTCAGAGTATGATCAGATACTGGGTTGATGTCTATGAGATTCCCTACACTGCTACTGAAAGAATGAAGAGAATCATCGCTAATTTTGTTTGGGCTAGTAGAGGGCATGGAATTGCTTAGCATACAATTGCCCAACCATTTAATAAACGGGGCCTCAACCTTATTGACCCTTGCAAGATAGTGGAGATTGGGCAACTCAAGAGGCTCGACAGATTCCTAAGGGATAGAACCAACGCCTGGTCTACCTGGTTGAGAGATATATATGGTAGTAGACCCATCCCTGTGGACGCTGCTGATTCTAGAACTTGGAAGAATATGTGCAAGCATTGGCAGGTTGTGCAAGGGAAGTATACTGTGGATAGACATGGTTTCACTGCTCTGGTTAATGAACATGACAAACCATGGATCGATAGTAATGCTAACAACACTCTAAATTGGCCGAAGCTGGTTTGGGGTCCGCACCACACTCCCAAATGGAGCACTATCCTCTATAGGGATATCCTTGAGAAGCTTCATACTAGGGACAGAATGAGACGATGGGGACTCTGTGTTGCTGCAGAGTGCCTACTTTGCAAACAAGATGAAGAAGACCACCATCACATCTTCAACTCATGCAAATTTTCCAAGTATATTTGGGAGTTGATCTGCCTCAAGTGCACATGGAGCGTGAATGTTGGAGACAGTCTTATCACCAAAGCCGAGTTGTTGCTGAACAGAAGTACTAGTAAAGCGCAACTGGGGATGGATGGAGCCGTGCTTGCTACCTTTTGCTATTTTGTGTGGGAAGAAAGAAATCACAGGCTCCATGATAGAACAGCCAAATCCGAAGAGGCTATTTTTAACAAAATTCTGACCAACATTGCTAGAATGTTGAGGGCCAAAAATGGCCTGGCCGGGGGCCTGCCCCTTTGGGCTATGGTATACTGGGTTTTTTTGAAGCTAGTTACCCACATGTATAGGTGTTTTGTTTGTGTTGAGATAACATATGATTCGGTCAGTCTGTACAGTCCTTTTGGCAATATATTTACCTATTTCCAAAAAACATATCATCTAAAATCTTTTATTAGTGATTACAAGCTTGAGGAGAATGTGCAAGTAAAAGCTCTAATTGAAAGGATTCCTCCATCCTAAAAGGGTTTTTCTAAGACTATTCGTCTAGGCATGATGGCCTAACCATGTCCTTCTCCCAACATTTTTTATAGGAAAAAGGATGTTAAGGTCAAATACCTGTGTCAACCTAGTAGATGATGTTAATTTAAGAAGAAACTAGAAAAGTTCAATCCTAAGTCCAAGCAATCTTTCAATAAAGGTAAATAGTATGGTTATAATAAAAACTATGATTCTAGGGACCAATGCATTTGTTGTGCATGTGGCAAGCCTGGTCACCTTGCCAACGTTTGCATGGACCATAAGGATCAAAGGAAGGAAACCCACCATGCCTATAATAATGTAGAAGTGAACATGATAAGTATGGGGGATGATACATATTCTTTTGAAAGGTCAAATACCACCAATTCTCTAATTCTTAGTGTTAACCTTTCTTCTATTGATAATTGGGGGTGAACTCCAGAGCGATTTCTCACATCTAGTACAACTTCTCTATTTATTCTACCTATTAGGCAAACAATAGTCGTGTGATCTCTTGGGGTGATGATGTATCCATGAAGCTTATTGTAGGCCATGGATGTGTGTATTTGAAGATCTCATCTTAGAAAGTCCCTAGACTACAAAATGTTTACATGTTCCCGGTTTTTAGAAGAACCTAGGCAGTAAAGTTTTAATCTATCGTCTCATTATACTCATTTGTGTCAAGTGAACAATTTTGTAATATCTATAATTGGTTATTACATAGGTATTGGGTATACTTAATTAAGCTAGTGTCTCTTCATGTAATGGAATTTCTCATATTTATCAAAATTTCTTGAGTACCCTTGCTACTTCCATATCTTATGATGTTCAACATGCTCAATTAGGACATGTGAACAAGTATATTAATGGTTCACGTAGACTTGACTTCTAAGATTCCTATCTCTAATAATTTTAGATGCCAAATACGTGTTCAAGATTAATGGTATAAGAAACCTTTTAAACCATTGGAAAGGAATCATATTTTCTTGAGCTTTTTATACCAATATATGTGATAAAATTGTATTTTTGATAATAATAGTATGTGTTATTTTGTGACATTTGTTGATAATTTTTCCAAATGATATTTCATTTACTTGTTGAATTTGAACAAATGGAAAACTTAGAGTCTATGAGTCACAGGTAGAGAACCAAACCAAGAATAACCTTAAGAGGAGTAGATCTGATGGAGGAGGTGAGTATACCTCATATGAGCTTAATCACATCTATGAAGAACATAGCCTTATTCATGAAAACATTTCCCCATACAATTCAAAATATAACGGTGTAGCCTAAAGAAATAGTAGAGCATTGATTGATATGGTTAATGAAATGTTGGACGAATCTGGTCTACATCAAGGAATGTGGGGGAGGATTTTTTAACTGCTAACTATGTGTTGAACTATACTCCTTTTAGGTACATAAAGAATACATCTTGTGAACTTTGGTTTAATATAAAATTTGTTTTGAAGTATATTAAAGTCTAAGGGTGCTTAGCCAAATATAAAATCCCTAAAAATATGAGAAGCTTAGTCCGAAAACTGTTGATACCATTTTATAGGCTATGTTAAAAATAGCATTGTTAACTAATTTCTACTCAAGTCAAACATCACTAACATTAGCATATACTCCATAATAGAAATTAGACATATATTTGTTATGATACAAATTTTCCCCCTTCAAATCTAGTATTCTTAAACAAGTTGGTGAAGGTTCTTTATATTTTGAAACTTCAGATCCTTTAGGAACCAATCAAAATTCAACTTCTATCACTCATATTCTCATACTTGAAGTTGAGCCTTTGAACCTTGAAGTGTTTGACCCTCCAAGTGACTTTAGTTGGGGTAAAAGAGATAAAGTAACAAATAACTTTGGTCATGACTTGTACACCTTTATAGTAGAAGAAGACCCTAACACCTCTAAAGATGCTATGAAATCTATACATGTTAGTTTCTGAAGTAAGTTGTTGATAGTGAAATAGAATATATTATGAACAATCATACTTGGATTCTGACCAATCATCCGCAATGTTGCAAAGCCATTGGATGCAAATGGGTGTTTTGAAAAAAAAATCAAGGCTAATGGTAGCATTGGCAAGTTTAAGGCCAGTTCGGTAGCCAAACATTACTAACATATGAGTCAATTATTGTGAAAACTATTCTCTTGTAACAAAGGTCACCTCTATTTGTGTCCTTGTTTCCTTGGTCGTGATCCACAATCTTGAAATCCATCAAATGGATGTAAAGGTTGACTTCCTCAATGGAAATTGGAGCAAAAAATCTAGATTGGTCAACCTGAGGGTTTTGTAATCTAAGGACAATATTACCAAGTTTGTATATTTGTTTCTAAAATAAGCACCCAAGTAGCAGAATGTTTGTTTGATAAAATTAGTTTATCTTATGGCTTTATTGCAAATTAATCGGGTACATGCATTTATATTAAGTATGTTGATAATGCATTTTTGATTATATGCTTGTGTGTGTTGACTATATCTTAATCTTTGGATTCAATGCTATTGTTATTGATGATACTAAATCTTTTCTTTCCAAGAGTTTTGATATGAAATATTTAGGAATTAATGATGTGATTCTTGGCATTAAATTGAGTAGATCTACTTCTGGTTATTCCTTAAATCAATCTCACTATGTAGAAAAGGGTTTTATAGATTTCATATTGTGTGCATCTTAGTACTTGTATGATCCCTCTTTACATCTTAAGGCATATATAAGAAATCACGTGGATCAAAGTAGATATGCCCAAATTATAGGAATCTTGATGTACTTAGCGAACTGTTCTAGACGCGATATTTCTCAAGTTGCACTACTACAAAAAATGATTTTATAATAGTTCATTTTTCCATTTTACAACATGTGTCAATTGTTGTATTAGATCACGTGGTCTTATGGGGGGGTTCTTTATACAACATGTGTTGCACATGTTGTAATATATGTATTTTATACAACAGTTAATACATGCTGTAGTTCATTGAACACACCTGTTGTAATAGGGGTGTTGTATATAACATGTTGAGACAAAAGGAAAATACATTTAGACACAAGGTTTCAAACTTAAGACCACTTGAAAGTAAGGCACATCTCAAACCGCTGAACCAATTTCATTTTCTGCAACACATATATTCTTTGTTGTACATATACAACAAATGACGTGCAAACTTGTTGTGTGGTTGTGGTCTATTACAACGGGTAACTATTACAATAGGTGAAAGCCTATTGTGTAATTATAGTGTACTGCAATGGGTTATAGTATGTTGTGTAATGATGGTCTATTACAACGGGTTAACATATGTGACTATTACAACGGGTAGAGCATGTTGTGTACTTATGATCTTTTACAATGGGTTAGAGTATGTTGTGTAATGATGGTCTATTACAACGGGTTAACATACATGACTATTACAATGGGTTAGAACATGTTGTGTAATTATGATCTTTTACAATGGCTTAGAGTATGTTGTGTAATGATGATCTATTACAACAAGTTAGCATATGTGACTATTACAACGGGTTAGAGCATGTTGTGTAATTATGGTCATTTACAACGGGTTTGAGTATGTTGTGATATTACAGTCTATTACAACAATTTAGCACCTGTTGTAGTATCACATATACTACAATGAGTTTGTCCCATTGTATATAACTTGTGTTGTATAAAATATATAATTCACAACACACAAATAGACTTGTTGTAAAAGATATGCTAACTACAACACAACCAACATAACTGTTATGTTTTTCCCTTTGTAAAAAGCATTTTCTATAGTAGTATTGTCAGCATGCTAACTAGGTACACTAGTTGTCCTAGTGTTTATCCAAGGTTTTGTAGGTATATTAAAGGCACCATAAGTTATGGTCTTCATTATAGTGATTACCTAGATGCATTACAAGACTATACATATGCAAATTGAATTTTTAAGTCTAACGAAACCAAGTCAACTAGTGGATATGTGTTTTTCCTAGGTGGTGGTGTATTTTCTTGGAAATAGTCAAAGCATACTGTGAGGGATAGATACACTATTTAGGTTGAGATTTATAGACATAAGCATAGCTTGTTGTCAGGATGATTGGTTTAGACATCTATTACTCAATTTACTAATAGTTTCAAAGCCATTTCCTTCTATCTCAATACATTGTGATAGTAGGTTAGCCATAAAAATGTTAAACAATATAATGGTAACCCGAATAAGCACTTGGGATTGACATATGAATACGTGGGAGACTTCATTACCTATGGTGCTATATCACTGTAGTTTGGTAGAACCATACAAAATATTGTTGATCCTCTTACAAAAGGTCTAGTTAGAAAGCAAGTACTCAACAAGTCTAGGGGGTGGGTTTTGTACCCATGAGTTGAACACCATGGCGATAACCCTACCATTCCAAAATTTGAGATCCTGTGAGGAGAGATTCAAAGAGACAACTAGATTGTGCATGTGTTTTGTGGAAGCACAATCTTGGAATTTCATCCGGGACCCTTCCGTATGGTGTTTTGTGCTTCAGTGGTGTCTTGGTAGAGGAAGAATTTTGCTTTGAATGGGATCAAGGTGATAAGTTTAGCATGGTGTAGTACTAGACAATACACCCTTGGGAGTCCCTACTAAGTGAGTGTAACCCCAAGCAAGGGTTAATGTGAGTTGGGTATACTCATTAGAGTGTTTAGAAAATTAATTCATGTGAAGGTTGTTATGTGCAAACTGATAGGCAAATGTCTTCATGCTCTCACTATGTTTGTACGACTCATTGAAATTTAATCTAGAGAGTGTAGTTTCAGACATCTTTCACCAAATCTTTCGGGACCTCTCATTTGATTAGAATAATTACCAACTATTAGAGATAAACCCTAAAACTAAACCAGATTTAAGAAACAAAACACCATATTATTGAGAAAAATGATTAAAACAATGTACAAGAAACATGTGATTTTTTTATTTTCATCATTAATCCTCATGACAGAATGATCACAAGTCATATTCAACTCCATTAAAACTAGAATCAAAATTTTAGTACTCTATGTACTTCAATTTACATATGTTACATGTATATGAAAGAACAAACTCGGTCTACAACATACTCTGGGAAAGAGAGAGTACATGGACATTCCAATCTAGATTATTCTATTTACATCTTCTTGTAATGACCTCTCAACTGGATGACATTATCCCTAAAAAGATATTTGAAACACCTCATGAGACTCATATAGAGCCCTAGAGTGTGGATGCCTCCCACTCAAGCTTGGTATATGCATCAATATTATATTAAGTTTAATGAGCATATAATATTTATATATATATTACTTAATCTATTATATAATTTTGGCTTTCAACACATCCATTTTATGATAGTAATCTAATCTATCAGATAAGGCATTCACCTAGTTAAATTCCAACTTTTAAGCATCTTTAAGAGCATGTCTATGAACTGAGCCATAGATGTTAGTTACTTTAGAATGAAAATCTAATTAAGTACTAACAAGTCAATATTAAACAACTAGAATTATAAAGTAGCAATAACATCATATTTATAACACCCCATCAACCAAACTAGGAATAGATGTTGCAATCATGAATTTGAAGTACACATAAGATATGGATACCAAACTAGACTATTCAAATGACAAGTAAATATAAGTCATATTCATTGTAGGTATTAAATGCCATCATCAACCACTTGTCAACATTTAAGATCAATTTCTGAACCAGAAAAATAAGAATAAGGTTACATATTGTCCGTATACAAGAATGACTATTTTCCACAACAACAAACATAATCAACAACAAAGGTCTATCAGCTAGCAATAAAAGGCATGTAACAAACATTCAACTAATATTCTATACAACTTTTCATCTTTTATACATTTGTCTTGAAACTACTTGGCTTGTACCTTACCAAGTAGATGTCTCGATGAATGATTCTCATGTCAATGACTCACTGTAACAATTTTAGAGTTCAACTAGACACCTAAGATATCAAAAATAGATTGTGGTCCACCTCAGGGTTGCCTAAAAACTCTCATGTACTCATCTCAGGTACATGATATAGGAACTAACATAACAACATATCACATATCATCATATTTTTCATGTTTCACAATTTTCATTTCATTAGTTAATTCCTCATGAACATAGAATTACATTTAATAGGATTTAGGACCAAAGTCACACCAGATTACTCACTCCTAAACCCTAATATTCTCCTTCTCCCAATTCTCTAATTACTATAAGGATATATGTTTCATTTCCCCACCATGTCCCTTAAGGGAAATTTATTCAGATCACCTACCTAGATGTGTCATCATTTCAGTTGTTAGTCAATCCATTAGCTCATCTAATTTAGATCATTATTTATCAAGTGTATGTATTCTTTTGCAAATAGAATGACATAAAGCTGTGTATGGTTAACAAAAAGACAATAATTAAAACAAGAGGAACAACAATCTATAGTTTGCAGCATATACATTTTGTTCCTTTTTTACTTCATTTCATGTCAGTGATCATCAATGGGCCATCAACTCGAGACATAATCTCATTATCCAATATTTACCCTGAATAGGGTTTCTCAAAAGTAATCAATCTATATTAACTAAATCTCACCATATTTCTCACCAATTCAGTCCATATACAATTCTCATCAATTATCCACAATTACATTAGAACTTGAAATAATATAAATCCCATGCCATTCATCATGCTTAGATCATGTTTATCATACAACATATACTTATACCATCTGATGCTTCATAATCCTCTTTTACTATTTGCAAAGTTTTAGTTAGGATTACTATTCAACACGTATATGATGTCATTTAAAATCCATCATTTTAGATCATTTTTAGAATACAAACATTCTAAATGACAATTACAATCCAAGAACATGTTCTTATGAATCAACTCACATCCTTGAACCTCATCTTGTAATTCAATTCAGCTATAATATATGCATTCCTTGTCCCTTATTTGAGATTAGTATTCATTAGAACCACCTAGCTCATCCTTTTAGGCTTAAAGTTATATTCTTAGATCCATCTACTAATTTTTACCATTTACACTTCATTTCATATTCATTAGTCTTAACTTCTTTCATTTCATGTTCACTACTACTCTTAGAATGAATCATTCTAAATGTACTAAATGCATAAAGTTTCTCTATCATTGAAACCCTTTATAGTCTGATTTTAGTGTATTCCACTCAAGTTAACTGCCCTATATATATTTAAAGTAATTATATAAAGGACTTACTCATACTCAATTTATTAATATTTAACTCATTACTTATCATCACAATTCATATAACACTTGTCCATTTCTGATATTTAATCTAGATACATGTATCATGTCATTTAACTTATAATGGATTTTTTGTAAATAAAGGTAGTCCTTCTATCAAACTCTCACTTCAGTGAGTATCATTGATTAGGGTTGCTTCATCTCACTCTTTAATCTTTATTCATCTTCTCAATTCATTATTTTGTGACTTGAATAAAAGTCTTGCATTCATGTGGGGTTTACTCATTATTCCATATATTATAGTAGAATAGATACATTAGGTTTAGATCATCTTAATGAGACTTGTTATCTTCAATCTGAGTATTAGTTCATGAAGGTAGAACATTTCATCACATTTACAAGATTATATACAAGTTCAAGCTTCTCATACTTGTTTTTTTTTCTGAATTTATAGGGTGTTTAGAAAGTCAGCTTAGTTCAATACATAAAAAACATTTTATTACTCACTTAACTTATCATGTTGTACATGGGTTTATTAGGGCTATGCACACACATGGTAACCCTAATTTTGGTTTCCACACAATTCATTCAATTATAAGCATGTCTTGATTCATTAGCTCATTTGACTCAATCTCTAGAAACAGAACATTTGTATTTCAAACACTCAGACTGGTCTTATGTACATTCCATGTGAAATAAAGAAAACATTATAAAATACAACTAAGGAACTCACTCCAATAAGTTCAACCATGATTTTGTACTTGTCAAGTTAAATTTCAAGCATGTCATTCATTAGATTGATTTCAGAAAACATCTCAATCAGATAAGATAGTTTCTCTATCCATAGTATTTTTGATACAAATGGGTACAATAGTCCAGGAACTAAACAAATACAAACTAATGAGAAAGAATGAACATCATTAGCATTTAATTTCCAAAAATCTTTCCAAATGATTAACCAATCTCATACGAATGCAAATAATAATCTTGCTTAATTTCGTCAGATACAATGAGGCTTTCAATAAAATAGCATATCTAAATAGGGATATAAACACTCAACTAAGGTGCCAAGTACCTTATCAATGCTCCATATAATCTGAATTTCTAGATATTCAACCAACTTGTGAGGATCAGATCCATTTCTTTCTCTTCAACTAAGAAACCCTACAAAAGGAGGATATAGAGAAAGAAAAAGAAATATGGTGATTTGCTACAATTTTGGTTCAAATCATAGTAAGTAAGAAATCTAGACATAGGAAGTATATTCATCATGGAGTCATATCTATAGCTGATGAACTTACATGAAATCTTAAGCTATAGGAAGGCAACACCCTAAATCAGCCTTTTCGATGATTTTCTCCTGAAAAACCCTAATCTCTCTCTCATATTTTATATTTGTAACATTTATGATGGATTATAGGAGCTACAAGGATGTTATCTTGATCATATAGATCAACTGAGTTTCTTGGAACATTTACACACAAGTCTAAAATCAATTTTTACTCTTTTTTATTTATCCAGACTGGTTGGTCGATTGAGTTGTTATTGATAAGAAACTCAACCCACACCACACTCTAGATATGTCTAATATCATAAAAAATTATTAACATTTAACATAATATATGAAATTAAATTACCAAATAACAGTTAAAATGCCAACTCATTTAGATTTACAAATAAATAAATAAAAAATCAAATAATATACTTCTATATTTCATCTTAAATGTTTGGTCATATGAGTTTGTCAAGGGAAAACTCGACAAACTACATGTCAGGAAGCATTCAAAAATTCTAATAATTTGCAATCGCACCTATATTTGTGTTATCCAAACTAAATACAAATTTTAACTAAATCAAATTTATAAATATGATGTTAAAATCATTTACTATACCACTGTACTTATCAAATTCTATATTCATAGGCCACCAAAACCCTAATATTGGTTGACTAGGTTTAAACTTCTACAACCCTAATTATTCAAAATAAAAGTATGCTTAGAGTTTCTCATTAGTTGTAAAACATCCCATTACACCACCATTACTAATCAAGATTTAACAATGATCAATTCAATTAAGCATTTTATTATCCAAGTAAACCAAATACAGATGGCTAAGTTGAAAATGGGTCATTACAAATTCTCCCATCCTTTTAGGATTTCTTCCATAAATCTAAGAAAATATATGGAAGAAGATCATACAATATAATCGTGCATATTTGTTTGCATTTTTTTAGAATGATTGTGAGGTGATCTTTCTTCCTTATTACCTTATTTTCTTACTTTTGGGATCTATTGTATTGAAATTCTAAATTTTCTTCCTTAGTTGGATGTTTCATCCCCTATCATCATTATATCAAGTATTATAGAAACTCATTTCACATATCTTGGTACTACATTAATATCAACACATAATTCATATCACCTTCCATTTTCTATGAAAATTTGATTATATAATCTCGCAGATCAAGATTATAGTTCATTTTGTATTATTTTCTATGTCAATTAGTGCTCTTCACAGAGAAGGTTATGTTGTGGACATTGTTCTCAGTTCTTGGGTATTTGTTGCAAATTTCATATTGCTTCTCATATTCCAATTTGTTGACATTATCTTCATAATCTATCATATTCATTCTACTTTCTCATGTAAAATTTCCAACTTGTCTTTGGTTCCATACTTAACTATATAATCCTTTCTCTTTCTCCATTTTATCATTCATTTTTTACCATAATACATCTTATTGTACTCCAAACTATCTTCATCTAGAAGCCTAATGAGGGCATCTAGAAGAAGTATAGTCGACATCTCTATATAACCTTATCCCAAAACTCAAATACTTGACTAGAGTATCTGAATACCAAGTTCAGTAAATGTACATATCATTTACATTATGTTCAACATCCATGCTATCACTTTATCCTAGATCCTATTGTTCCTGGAGACTCATTTAATTAAGCGCTGATATGACATTGTCAGTACCTCTCTTTTGATCGCATAAATGCCAACCATTAGAGAGAACCCTAAAACTAAATTAGAACTTAGAAACAAAAGAATGAATTCTCGACAAACACAACTAACGTAGTATATGAGAAATAAGGGTAATTTTTTATATTCTTCAAATATTTCATGACTAATGTCACATCAATGACAACATATCCAATCATCACAAATCATATTCAAATCCATTGAAACAAGAATCAAAATATTATTATTCATATGCAGTTCATTTTACATGTAATACATTTACATGAAAGAATAAACTTGATCTATAACCCAACCTAGGAAAGAGAGAGTACATGAACATTCTAATTTATATTATTCTATTTACATGTTATTGTCACTACCTCTCCACTAGACGACATTATACCTAAAAACATTTGAAACAACCTCATGGGACTCATATAGAGACCCGATGATGGATATGTCACACTTGATCTAGACACATGCTTCCACATATGATTAAGTATATTGAACTTATAAGAACTTTGTAGATATTACTAAGCATATCAGATAACTCTAGCATTCAGTGTATCCAATTTGTGACAGTATTCTAATCTATCAGATAAAATATTTAGTTAGTCCACTTCCAACTTTTAAACATCTTTAAGAGCATGTTTATGAACAAAGTAATTGATGTTATTTGCTTCAAAGTGACAATCCAATACACGTTTGTTACACCAAAAAAGTGACAATCCAATTAAGGAGTAACAAGTAAATATCTTAACAATTAGAATCAAGACGTAGTAATAACATAATATTTGTGACACCCCACCAACGAACGAGAAGCACATCATGTAGTCCTAAAGTTGAAGTACACATAATACATGTCTACTAAACAATATTATTTAAATGAAATGTAAATCTAAATCATATCCATATTGGATATTAAATCCCATCATCAACCACTTGTCAACATTTCAGATTAGATTCCAATCGACAAAAAAAAGAACAAGGAAACATATTATCTTTATAAAATAATGACTAATTTCCCCAACAAGAAATATGACCAATTCCAACAAGTCTATCAACTAGCAGTAAAAGGCATGTAACAAACATTCAACTGATATTCTATACAGGGTATCATCTTTTATTAATTTTTTGTGGAACTACTTGGCTTGAACCTTACCAAGTAGAAGTCCCCACGCCTAATTGTCATGTCAATATATCATCATAACTATCTTTGAGTTTAGTTGGACATACTAATATACCAACAAATGACCATGGTCTACACCAGAGTGGCCTAAATAGGCTCTCATCTCCAAGTGCATGAGATAGGAACCAACATTATAGAATATCACATATCATCATAACTTTCATATTTCACAATTTTCATTTCATCAGTCTATTTATCATGTACTTAGAATTTCACAACAAAAGATTTAGGACCAACATGACACCATATGACTCACTCCTAAATCATGATGATCTAACTTGTATGGTCTCAATCGAAACTCCAAAAATCCTTCTCATAAATTTTTTACTACTACAAGGAGATTCTTTCAATTTCCCTGGTATGAACCTCAGTGGAAAATCACAATGTTAATGGTACCTAACTAGATGTGTCATCATTTCACTTGTAATAAATCTGTCAGCTTATCTTTAAAAGGAATTTAGATCATTGTTAATCAAGTATGTGTCTTCTTGCACAACTGGAATGACATAAAGCATACTAGGGTTAACAAGAAAGTCGATGATTAAAATAAGAGGAACAAAAACTTTAGTTAGCAACATAAATATTCTTTTGCATTTCTACATCATTCCATATTAGTGATCATCTTTGGGCCATCATCTTGAGGCATAATCTCACTATCCAATATTTACCGTGAACATTATTTCTAAAAAATAATCAATGTGTATTAATTCAATCTAAGCAGATTTCTTATATGTTCATTACATATTAAATTTCTCTTAAAATATCCATAGGTGCATTAGAACCAACAACAATATAAGAATATAAAACATCTCATGACATTCATCATGCTCTAACATGTTTATCATACAACATATACTTATTTAGTCTGATTTCTATTGATGTAAATATATCTTAAATCAATAACATGTATAACACACTTAATACTCCTATTTTAATATTTACAATTCTTTAGTTAGGGTTAGTATTCAACACATATATGATCTCATTTTAAATCCATAAATCTAGATCAATCTCTTGAACATAAGTATTGTAGTAGACAATAAGAATCCAAAAACATATTCTTATAAATCAATTCACATCCTTGAACACTATTTTGTAATTTAATTAAATTATACTTATATGCATTCATTAACCCTCATTTGAGATCATTATTCATTAGTATCACCTATCTCATCATGTTAGGGTTAAAGTTAGATTCTTAGATCCATCTACTAATTTTCATCATTTTCCTTTCATTTCATATTCATTAGTGTCAACTTCTTTAACTTCATGTTCACTACTACTCTTGGAACAAATCATTTTATATATACTAAATGCATAAATTTTGTCTCACATTGAAATCCTTTATAGTACAATTCTAGTGTATAACCATACAACTTATGTGAACCCAGATATTTAAAGTAAATAGACAAAATACTTCCTCATACTTATTTTTATTAATCTTCCATTCATTACTTATCATCACAAATCATATAACCCTTGTCCATATATGATATTGCATCTAGATACATGTATCAAGTCATTTGACATGTAATAATATTTTGGTAAATAAAATAAGTCATTCTATTCCTTATAGAACTCTCACTTTAGGGAGTACCAAGTATTAGGTTTCTTAATCTTACTCATTATTATTTATTCATCTTCTCAATTTATTATTACGTGACTTGAGTAAAGGTCTTGCATTTATGTGGGTTTTACTCTTCAGTCCATATATTATACTAGAATAGACACATTAGGTTTAGATCACCTTAATTAGATTTGTTAACTTATATAAGTAATAATGCCTAAAGTTGTGAATATCATAACATATATAAGATTATATACAAGTTTAGGCTTTATCTCTCATACTCGTCTTAATACTTTTCAAAGTTGGCACAATTATTTACATAAAAAGGACTTTATTACTCACTACTCTCATCAAGGTGTATAAGGGTTTATTAGGACTACTAAAAAAAATGGATACCCTAGTTTCCATTCCCACACAACTCGTTCATTAATTATAAGTATGCATCGATTAACAGCTCATTTGACGCAATCCAACAACATTAACCCTAATAAGAGAATACTTCTATTTCAAATACTTAGACTGATATTAGGCACATTCCATGTGAAATTCTATCAAATATCATAATATACAATGAAAAACTCACTCTTATATAGTTCAACCATGATTCTATACTTCTCAAGTTAATTTTCAAGCATATCATTCATTAGACTGATTTCAGACAATATCACTATATGACAACATAGTTCCTCTATTCATAGCATTTATCATATAAATTGAATCAACTATTTAGGAAATAAAAAATACACAATTATTATAAAGAATCAAAACTAGTAACATTTGATTTCCAAAAGTATTTCCAAGTGATTAATCAATCACATACAAATGCAATAAGGATCTTAATTAATTTAGCCAAATAGAATTAGGCTTTCAACATGATAAAAAATCTTAATAGGGATATAAACACTCACCAAAGATTCCAAAAACCTTTAAAAAGTCCCATATAATCCGAATTTCTTGAAATCCAACCAACATGTGAAGATTGAATAAATTTCTTGCTCTCTTCAACTAACAAATCCTAGAATAGGGGAATTGTAAAGAAAGAAAGAAAGAAAGAAAGAGAAAATATGGTGATTTGCTATAATTTGGGTTCAAATATGAGGGATGATGGAATATATACATAGAATAGGATTCACCATAAAATTATCTCTAGAGTTTATGAACTTACATGAATTCTCAATCTATAGGAAGGTGAAATCCTAAATCAGCCTTTCTGAAGATTTTCTCTTTCAAAGCCCTAACTTCTCTATAACGACCCCGCCTCCCGGTAACCCCCCATTTAATGGAGACCAAGAGGTCAGAGCCATTATCCCAATTTCCAGGATCAAAGGTTCGACAAATAATAAGTAATAATCATAAAATTCTACCATGACTATACTGAAAGCTGGAGTAAAAATAAAACTTTGCATACCCTTTTTTTTCAAAATCTTGGATATCTAACTTATATCCACCTCTGGACTCTATTCTAACTAATCCTCCTTGTACTTTATTTCTTAATTTCACAATATGCCACTTTACTGTTTGTCCTTTTCAATTTGTACCTAAAACGCCAATAAACAAAACGTCGGTCAACATAAATGAATATACTGGTATGTGGGGTAAACAATAATTAGGCAATTATCTGTAACAACATATTGCAAGCAATTATGGTTTATTAAGCAAACTTTACACTTTAAGCATAACTACTCAATCCATACATACCCTAACCTCTGCGTTGTCCCTGCAGTGGACATGGATGCTACCTCTCATATGGTAGATCCCAACTGACCCCCATGATCCTACCTAACAGGTAGATCAATACCTAGGGTCGAAGAGTCGCATGGCACTACCCATAGGTAGCCCAATCACTAACTCATGATATGCTAAAGATTCGCATGGCACTACCCATTGGTAGCCCAATCCATAACTCTTGATATGCTAAAGAGTCACATCGCACTACCCATAGGTAGCCCAATCCCTGACTAATGATAACCTGATGGTCCTAGCTAATAGGTAGACCATGCACTAGGTCATCCTTTTCATCATTAGCAAAGCCACAGAGGAGGACCAGGATCTGAGCTAGTAATGTACACATATTTATGGTGATAGTCATAGTCACTTTATAGTTGCATGAAATACAAGTCATCCAAGTAGTTATTTTCACGCAACTGATAAAACATTCGGGAATCACCGTGAAACTAAAGCGATTTAACCATATGCGTAACCACATACCTGATCCATAGTAACTTGAAGTTCAAGCATAAATATTCAAGATAATCAAACAAGCAATCAACAATATCTTGAAATTAATGCATAACATCTAAGTGTCATTATTTTACCCAAAACATTCTCATGATCGACTTGGATTCCACCTTAGGATTTCTAGGCCAACTTTAAAGTTTTATTAGGGTTTTAGCCTCCATAAAGCTTTTATCACTTTTAATACCCTTTTAGTTCACAAACCCTAATTTCAACATCATAGGCACAATTATCATGTTCGGTTTCTATCGAATTGACAACTCATATTTCATTATGGTCTAATTCACATATGAACTCTATTTATCACTAATTCCACATTTATCCCCTAGAAAACCCTAATTACAAAATTAAGGGTATTCATCCACAATTGGGAACTTTTATACTCAAAATATCTTAGATTCATCATATCTTAGTTTTATTCAAGGATTCGAACAATTAAAGCCATTAAGAGTCAAAATTACCAAGATTAGGGTTTCAAGGCCCATTAAAGCATATCTATGTACATGGAACCCTAAATTTATCAAATTATACATAAAGATTATCATTTTGGATCTAATGTATCCTTTTTATAATCAACATGTTAACATCAAATTTAAACATCCAAATCACCCTTCCCAATTCATTAATCATCATAGATTAGGGTTTCTTAATCATTAATGCAGTAAAGTAGATAACTTCAACTACTTTTCTAATTGGAAGAGGAATTAAGCTCTAAAACTATTTTAATGGATTCCTTGCATTTTTCTGAGCAAAATTCATATATTACATGTATGAATCCGAGCTACCAATAATTAAATACAATTTTTGCAAGAATTCATTTACTTGGACCAATGAGAGGCTGACACGTCATCCATCCCATGCAACGTAGCTTGGCCAATTTGGAAACATAATCAAATGACTCTTTTGACCACATGTAAGTCACCAACTCTTCATACCCCAGAGGGGTATATTTGTCCAACGCCTCTGCTCGTCTTCAACCTCGCAGAAACCCTCCGCTTCTACCGCAGTAGTGGTTGGGAGCGGGTTGCCTCCCATCCATGGACCCAAAGGGCACCAGTGAGGGTCCCTTCACCTCTTCCACCCTCCATCGCACCCACGGAGGCCCCGATCTATGGCCGAGGAGGCTGGGGTCAGGCTTGCGGCTGCTTCTCCGTCGGCTGACCTTACAGGCACGCTGTGGATGATTGGAGTGAAAATGAGAGAAAGGGAATGATGGCCAAGCCCCCCGCTTAGGTCATTGGGGAAGCCTCATGCCTCCCTCGTACCCCATCACAACTCCTTAATGCCCCCGAGATTTCTCTACCCTCTCTTGGCTAGGGTTTATGCGGAAACAAGAAGAAAGGGAGAGAGGGATGCCTGAGATCTTCTTAGGTTTAGGGATAATAGTCCAACCCTTATATAGGGGAGGGTAGCAAAGCCCTAGGATGCCCATCCATGAGGTAACAAGTCCCTTTCTCAAAAGGACACATATTTCCTTAATTAAGAAGTAATCTTCTCTCTCTTAAGTATCTTCTTAATAAACCATATTCCTTGGATATTTAGGAATTCGAAAATCATCTCTCTTATCATCTTTTGACTTTTAATCCATTGGCCACGAAATTATACTTCCTAATAGTAGAAAGAACATCTTTTTGATAATACCAAAAAATCATTAATTATGTATCACATTATCCTCTTATTTTGTATTATTTGCATTTTCTCTTTCTTCTTATTCATTGGGACTCCTTGGACCCCAAGAAATACTAAGATTTCGAAATTCCTTTTTAAGGATACTTATTATCCTTCTATATGCATCTACATTCTTCATTTCTCATTATCTTACTTATTTCTTTATTAAGATATCTCTTTTCAAGGATTTTCTCTTTATCTTTTATTTCCTTTCTTATTTTCCTATTTCCTTCATTAGAAATCACATGTAAACGAAATTTATTCAATTGTGGCCATTAATGCCACTTTCTAGAAATTTCCATGTATTTATCATAAATACTTTGCTTAATATTCATTATCTTATATCTTTTTCTAATATTTGGACTTTTCTTCTTTTCTTCTCTTTTATATCCATTATTGGATTAATATAATAATAGGAACCACGAAATTCCTATCAAAAGGGAGATTTGCAAAGAAATTCCTTCTTTGAAGCAAAGTGTACAACATTTTCAATTAAGTCCATATTCATAAAAACATTACATTTCAATCATGAAAACATATGCAAAATTGAGGTTGTAACATCCTTCCCCTCTTATAGGAATTTTTCCCTCAAAATTCCACCAAACATATAAACAATTCAGGATAAAACTTTTCCATATCCGTCATTGGCTCCCATGTGGATTCATCCTCTCCATGGTTCTTCTAAAGAACCTTTATCATCTCATATTCTTTACTCGTAAGCTCTCTCTCACCTTGGTATCTCGTACCCTTATAGGTGACTTAGGGTAAGTTAGCCTCCCTTGGGAGCTCACTAGGTTCATTGCTCAGCCCATGGCTCGGGTACCTCACATAGTGCTCTAGATCAGACTCGTGGAACACATCATACATCATGTTATCCTGAGGGGTAAAGCTAATCATAACCATCTCCACCAATCTATCCCAAATGGACCCATGTATCGAGGACTGAGCTTTCTCAGCTATAGCTCAGAGGGGTCGGATTTTCATATCACATATTCTCCCACTATGAACTACATGTTAGTCTACTTTGCATCAGCTCACGACTCATGTCGCCCCTGGGCTCTCTTTCAGCCATCGTACGATCAAAGCGACTTCATCTGCACACACTGTGGTCTTTTTCTGACCTTCACAAGGTCCCTTCACCAACATCATCTTAATGAAGAGGTGGCCGGCACAACCTCCCTTATAGAGCTTCTTACATCACGATACTGGCTATGATGGATATCATCACATCTTACATAGGATAGGAACTGTCTCCATGTATCACCCTGAACGAGCACACACGCTCCCTTCAGACCCTTTAGTCTGGATCATACTAATCATCAGTTAGGGGTTATAAGCTGTACTAGCATCGAGTTCTTCATGTACCTACTTCCACCGCATGGAAGTGAATCTTTAGGTCACACTCAAGAACCTTTGAACTCGCATCATGGTGTAGTTGAACCATATCTCTCTCATATATATAGTTCAACTGGATTTGTCTCATGACAGTACTCTCTCTCTCTCTTAGATCATGTCATCTAGGTAAGGCGATCTACCATAACCCATATTGCATCCCGACTTTCCTTGGTCCTGGGAGACTTACCACAACATCTATCGTGATGAACTCCCACTCCCTCTCATGGACTCTTTATCCTCTATATCAACTCATTGGGTTACTGGTGTTCGTCCATCACCTCCTGGCATGCATGACGACAAGCCACATGAAACTTCATCTTAGGCATCCAAAGTACTACTTCCACTTACTATCTTAATAGTATCAAGGTGTATGGAAAATGTAAAATCATGATCTTCTGTATGTCATGATTCCTCAAGGTTGATTCCTCAGAAACCCTAAAACACTCTAGTCATGGGTTTCATCACCTTCTTTTCTAGAGAAGTGCATCTGAAGTTCTACAGCCATCCTTCTATCACAACAATCCCTAGGATGGCTAATCAAGAAACTACTAACTCGATCACCGGATCTCATTACATCCGAGTGTTATCCCAACATATCTCCTTTTCCAAACTTAGGGCTAACCTAACAACCTATTCTAGCCTCTAGCTAAATTAGGCAGCTGTATCTCAACTAGAGCATCCATTACCACCTCACATCCTTATGTATCAGGTAATGTTGAAGACATACACTTCCATGTATTCCACTTATCATCTCTTCTCAGACTTTAGGTCTATCTTCATCAAGAAAACTCAGAGCTCATCTTCTTGGTTATCAAACTCAAACTTATATCACTCATAAATTCCATACAACTCATGATAAGAACGTCCTTATAATATGACTACCTTAGTTCTCTTGGTGTTTGTAAACTATCCACACATCGTACACTCCACAAGGGTATGTTATTATATCTATCCTCATACATCATAGCAACGTTTCCACTCACATCATCTTTATCCTTGGTGTATGGCATGTGCACTGTCCTATCTCTCACTCCCATAACAAGAGGAAATAAGCATTTGGCTGCAGTCCAAATATAGAGTTCTTCCCATTCCAAGAGTAGAGATGGTATATCCCACATCGCCAGTATACCTTCAAATCTAACCGGAAACATGCATCACATGTCTGTACATCATGAATATCTCGATATCAAGTTTACTTCCATGAAAAACTGGTTTCGAACCCACTTGGGTCATCATATAATCCTTGGTCATATCCTCTAGGTCTATAGGGTGCCGATTCTTTTGGGGTCATCCCTCTTCCCTTATGCATCCAAAGAGTGCCCTCTTCATCTGCCCTTTGGGTCCGATGAGTTCATGAAGGTGATCAATCTCCTCACCCATGACCCTCAGACAATGACAGTTGTTACCTCCCGACCCTATGGTCATGTGCAACTAGGGAATTAGGCAACTCCTACTCCCATCGTCCTTATCCCTACCTGACCCTAGGATAGACTTAGGGTTCAAACATAGTACATATCCAACTTGAAACCTTACCCAAGTATCCATCATCTGTCTCAACATTCGTGGTCTGACTTACATCCTTTCATAGGGATCCAGTGACCTACCTACCTCGGTCTGGCCCCATAGTGGTTACCTCCATGGTAACACATCCACATGCACTTAGTGATGGTTATCTATGGGTCTAAAGGTTCCTTCTCATACTATGTACTCTCCACTTAGCTTCTCAAGATCCTATGAGACCTCTTTAGGTTACCTCAAACCCAACAAAAGTTGTACATACCCTATAGAAGGTCCCTCTCCTAGAATGGGAGGAAACCACATCTTGATAGCAACAAAGGTCACAAACGTCTCTATGTCTTAGGTTTATATCCACATGAGCATGCTTAGCCCTTGCAAGCTACTAAGGCACATAGCTAACAAACAGACCACCTTGTAAACCATACTAGGTCTCCATGGTAGGTCATACTTGTTCTCAATCCTCAATATTGGACCAAGATCATACCTGCCCATGCCACCAACTTATATGCTAGGGGTTCATCAAACATACATCTTAATCTAAGGGGTTTCCCTTTCCTCTAAACATGAGGGGTGCCATGCTCAAATCTATGGAAACTCAAATCTTGTCATGAGCATCAGGTACACCAGGCACTACTACTTCCCCTCTTAGGTCTAGGTTCACCTTACTGATGTCCCACTACATACTCAGCCTTTTAACCCCGAACCAAGCATGTACAAGGTATGGCATGCACTTCCTATTTTCCTTCTACTCTAGCAACACTTTAGAGTTGAGTCCTCCTCAAGGACAACCAGCTAGGTATAAGGCCTCAAAACTTGGTACTAAGCCTCCTCAGGGTCTAAGGAACTCTTCTTCCTATCCCTAGTAGTTAAGCACCTATATCATCTGCACATAGGTACCAGAAGCCTCATATTTCTTCTAGGGTTTGGTTCCTCTAAAGGCAACCAAGATACCAAAAGCCTCCAGGGGTCATGCACGAGGCAACCACAACCATCCACTTAGGTCGCAGCATACCCAACTTCTCAGGGTTTCTCATATCCCAGAGTCTAAGCTTCCAACCTTCTTATTTGGGTCTTTCTCTCTCTCCCTAGAGCTAACCCTACAAACAACCTTGCCACTGGAGGTTCTCTCTCTAAAAGGGTGGATCAAGCTCACATGCATATACTTACATGGGTGAAACCTACATTCGCTTGAGATTATCTATGGCTCTTTATGCTTAGCTCATAATCTATCCAACATGCTCTTCTGGCCTGGGTTTCGACGTACTTCCAGCACTTACTAATGTACTCTAGTGCATACTATGCCATGCTCAAATCAGCCCGTAGGGTTTCTATAGGGTCATCACTAACCTCATCAATGAAGGAGTTATCCTTCACCCTAACATGCACGACCCTTCCTAGGGTTGGGTCGCCAAAGGTATTAGGTCAGCCAACCTCACATGGCTCACACTATCATAGGGATTCAAAACCAACATCATGTCAACCCACACAAGGTCGACCATGACTTCCATCTCATCATGCCATCTCTCTCTAACCACCACTTAGGGTTAGGGTTAGCATCATCCTCAGAGGATGTGCCAAGTCTCTACCTTTAATGGAGGTCTCTTCCTCCAATACCAACTCTACTTCATCCTCCTGACAAGAAGGTCTAACCTCAGGTCTCTCCTACGGGCATGACAACACATGTTATGCGACCTAAGCATGCAACTATTCTTTAGTTTATGCTTAAACTATTAAGCTTATGTCCATGCCATCTTATTTACATGCTTTTTCATTAATTTGGTGGAGGATTCCTTAACCTTATTATACATACCCATACTTCAAGAGGGTGAGGGAGAGAGAAAAACACTAAACCTTAGAATCTTAATAGAATTAGGGTTGAGTAGGGATGAAAATAGGTGAGAGAATCCTAAAGGTATCTTATATTAAGTCAGATCCTAAGACATTGTCCAGGCAGTCACACAGATTCAGGAGTCCTCGTATTCCCACTAGCAGTGCGGAGGAAAATATTTCCAGCCCCTGGACGTGATCCTTTTCTAGACACCTCTGTCTTTTGGAAAATCATCTAATAACTCCCTAGGGTTCTATAGAGTTTGTAAAATTTAATAATTACTAAAGACTAAATGAGGAACCAATGCTCTGATACCAAATGTAATGACCCCGCCTCCCGGTAACCCCCAATTAAGGGAGACCAAGAGGTCAGAGCCGTTATCCCAATTTCCCAAATCAAACGTTCGACAAATAATCAGTAATAATTATTAAATTCTACCATGACTATATTGAAAGCTGGAGTAAAAATAAAACTTTGCATACCCTTTTTTTCAAAATCTTGGATATCTAACTTCTATCCACCTCTAGACTCTATTCTAACTAATCCTCCTTGTACTTTATTTCTTAATTTCACAATATGCCCCTTTACTATTTGTCCTTTTCAATTTTTACCTAAAATGCTGACAAACAAAACATCGGTCAGCATAAATGAATATGCCGGTATGTGGGGGGAAACAATAATTAGGCAATTATCTGTAACAACATATTGCAAGAAATTATGGTTTAGAAAGAAAAATTTACACTTTAAACATAACTACTCAATCCATACGTACCCTAACATCTGTGTTATCCCTACAATGGACATGGATGCTACCTCTCATATGGTAGATCCCAACTGACCCCCATGATCCTACCTAACAGGTAGATCAATACCTAGGGTCAAAGAGTCGCATGGCACTACCCATAGGTAGCCCAATCACTAACTCATGATATGCTAAAGAGTCACATGGCACTACCCATAGGTAGCCCAATCCCTAACTCTTGATATGCTAAAGAGTCGCATGGCACTACCCATAGGTAGCCCAATCCCTGACTTAGGATAACCTGATGGTCCTACCTAACAGGTAGACCATGCACTAGGTCATCCGTTTCATCATTAGCAAAGCCACAGAGGAGGACCAGGATCTGAGCTAGTTATGTACACATATTTATGATGATAGTCATAGTCACTTTATAGTTGCATGAAATAAAAGTCATCCAAGCAGTTATTTTCAGGCAACGATAAAACATTCGGGAATCACCGTGAAACTAAAGCGATTTAACCATAAGCGTAACCCCATACCTGATCCAGAGTAACTTGATGTCTAAGCATTATTATTCAAGACAATCAAACAAGAAATCAATAATATCCTGAAATTAATGCATAACATCCAAGTGTCATTATTTTACTCAAAACATTCTCAAGATCGACTTGGATTCCACCTTAGGATTTCTAGGCCAATTTTAAAGTTTTATTAGGGTTTTAGCCTCCATAAAAATTTTATCACTTTTAATACCCTTTTAGTTCACAAACCCTAATTTCAACATCATAGGAACAATTATCATGTTCGGTTTCTTTCGAATTGACAACTCATATTTCATTATGGTCTAATTCACATATGAAATCTATTTATCACTAATTCCACATTTATCCACTAGAAAATGCTAATTACCAAATTAAGGGTATTCATCCACAATAAGAAACTTTTATACTCAAAATAGCTTAGATTCATCATATCTTAGTTTTATTCATGGATTCGAACAATTAAAGCCATTAAGAGTCGAAGTTACCAAGATTAGGGTTTCAAGGCCCATTAAAGCATATCTATGTACATGGAACCATAAATTTATCAAATTATACATAAAGATTATCATTTTGGATCTAATGTATCCTTTTTATAATCAACATGTTAACATCAACTTTAAACATCCAAATCACCCTTCCCAATTCATTAATCATCATAGATTAGGGTTTCTTAATCATTAATGCACTAAAGTAGATAACTTCAACTTCTTTTCCACTTGCAAGAGTAATTAATCTCTAAACTATTTTTAATGGATTCCTTGCATTGTTCTGAGCAAAATTCATATATTACATGTATCAATCCGAGCTACCAATAATTAAATACATTTTTTTCAAGAATTCACTTACTTGGACCAATGAGAGGCTGACACGTCAGCCATCCCATGCAACATAGCTTGGCCGATTTGGAAACATAACCAAATGAATCTTTTTCCCCCGCGTAAGTCACCAACTCTTCATACCCCAGAGGGGTATATTCGTCCAATGCCTCTACCCATCTTCAACCTCGTAGAAACCCTCCGCTTCTATCGCAACAGTGGTTGGGAGTGGGTTGCCTCCCTTCCATGGACCCGAAGGGCACCGGCGAGGGTCCCTTCACCTCCGTCGCCTTTCGCCACACCCGCAGAGGCCCCAAGCTATGGCCAAGGCAGTTGGGGTCAGGCTTGTGGCTGCTTCTCCGTCGGCTGATCTTGCAGGCACGCTGCGGATGGCTGGAGTGAAAACGAGAGCAAGGGAATGATGGCCAATCCCTCCCTTAGGTTGTTGGGGTAGCCTCATGCCTCCCTCGTACCCCATCACAGCTCCTTGATGCCCTCGAGATTGCTCTACCCTCTCTTGGCTAGGGTTTATGCAGAAATAAGAAGAAAGGGAGAGAGGGATGCACGAGATCTTCTTGGGCTTGAGGCTAAGGGTCCAACCCTTATATAGGGGAGGGTAGCAAAGCCCTAGGATGCCCATCCACTAGGTAACAAGTCCATTTCCCATAAGGACACTTATTTCCTTAATTAAGAAGTAATCTTCTCTCTCTTAAGTATCTTCTTAATAAACCATATTCCTTGGATATTTAGGAATTTGAAAATCATATCTCTTATCATCTTTTGACTTTTAATCCATTGACCACACAATTATACTTCCTAATAGTAGAAAGTACCTCTTTTTGATAATACCAAAAATTCATTAATTATGTATCACATTATCCTCTTATTTTGTATTATTTACATTTTCTCTTTCTTCTTATTCATTTGGACTCCTTGGACCCCAAGAAATCCTAAGATTTCGAAATTCCTTTTTAAGGATACTTATTATCCTTCTAGATGCATCTACATTCTTCATTTCTCATTATCTTACTTATTTCTTTATTAAGATATCTCTTTTCAAGGATTTTCTCTTTATCTTTTATTTCATTTCCTCTTTTCCTATTTCCTTCATTAGAAATCACATATAAATGAAATTTATTCAATTGTGGCCATTAATGCCACTTTCTAGAGATTTCCATGTATTTCTCATAAATACTTTGATTAATATTCATTATCTTGTATCTTTTTCTAATATTTGGACTTTTCTTCTTTTCTTTTCTTTTATATCCATTATTGGATTAATATAATAATAGGAACCACGAAATTCCTATCAAAAGGGAGATTTGCAAAGAAATCCCTTCTTTGAAGCAAAGTATACAACCTTTTCAATTAAGTCCATATTCATAAAAACATTACATTTCAATTATGAAAACATATGCAAAATTGAGGTTGTAACATTCTCCCTCTCCCCTCCTCTCTCTCAAATTTCATATCTCTAATAGGTCTGATGGATAATGGGGGCCACTGGGTTGTTAGGTTGATCATATAGATCAATAGAGGTTCTTGGAAAATTTACAAACTAGTCCAAAATTTATTTTCACTCTTCTTTTTTATTTATTCAGACTACTTGTCGATCGAGTTTTACTGATAAGAAACTCGATCGGCCCCATGATATAGGTCAGTATACTATCATCAATTTTTTTGAAAAATAAATACAATTTCTTATATTGAGTTACCAAGATACATTTCAAAGTTCAAAACATTTTGATGTACCAATGAATAGATTAAAATCAAATACCAATATTCTATATCATAGCCTGAATGCATTGTCAGTTGAGTTTGTCCCAAAGAAACCCATCCAACCAATATGTTAGAAAATATTTAAAAATTATGATATTTTGTAATCACTCTTATATTTGACTTATCCAAACTATATCCAAATTTTAACTAAATCTGAGTTAGATATAAAATATAAAATCATTTACTAAACCACTATATTTATCAAAAAAATTATTAAGATGGTACCAAAATCCTAATGTTGTCCGAGTAAGGTTTAGACTTCTCAAACCCTAATTATTCAAAATAAAAGTATGCTTAGCATTTATCACTAGGTCAAAAACATCCTCTTAGACTAACATCATTAATCAAGTTTATCAAATAATCAATCTAATTAAGCATGTTATCATCCAAGTAAATCTTAATTAGATGCTAAGTTGAAAATGGGTTGTTGCAATATTTGTTAGTATGTAGATGAACCATTTCTCAGAAAATTTCAAAGGCACAAGCTACTTATGATGAAAGACTCACTTTAGTCGCCTATATTGTTTTGTCTTTTGGGGCATTGTATTTACGATTGGTTAGGATTTTTTGTGTAATTCGGCTTTGACAAAATAAAACATGAATAAACACACATCTCACCTCATCTCGTGCTACCTGACCTAATTCAGTATAATGTGGTGCATTACGTGTGTGTAATTTTACTTTCAATAAGTGTTTAATATTTTATTATTTATTACATAACATCTTAATTTTGTCATTTATAATCTCAAAGAACTCCCCAATTTTGATTTCCTTAATTTTGTAGGTAAAGTAATTATGTTACGTAGCTCAACCTTAATTATATTTTAACAAATCTCATACTTTTTTTCTACCAAGTTCATTAGTCACTAGTTGGTTAGTCTGGATGCCCTAGGTTCCCTTTAGGTGAGCCCAATAAACCAATCACTCGAGAATTTATATACCAATGATTAGTTGCAGGATAAATGTGTATTTGAGAGCCTATCTTGTTGGCTAAGTCCATATATATAATGTACATGTTTGGGATATTTCTGAAATATAAAAAATATCTAAATACATCTACTGATGTTGCATGTTAATTACTCTTTGTTAGTTATTATTGTGTGTTGTTTATTGCTACTTCATTTGGATTCCTCTACAAAGACATAAACCTCTACATCACCATCCTTTTCTGAGATCATCTCTCCTTTCTCTTTTACATGTTTTTATCTAATGATGTGCATAGATACATGATTCATGTGGCACCTTTCACTGACATTACTTGAGGGTCAACAAATTATTCGATATTGCGGTCTTTCTAGTACTAGGAGGTAATTCTTGAGTTGTGAGTGATTGAATTTATGAGGTAAATGTGTTGGTCTAACTCATGTATAGGAACAAATATTTTTATCTCAAGTGATTATCATGAAACGCCTTCACCAACAGGCTTTGTAAAAATTAGAAATTGTTGTTATTTATTTTGATCAGATTATCTACTATCTTTCTTCAATAAAAGATTTACCGATCATGTGATGCATACACTCATGAAACTATAACGTGATATTGGATCTCATCTAATCTTTATAATTTAAAGTAATAAAATTAGTTTACATTATTATTTGTTATTATTTGTATTACTTCAACCTAAGCAACATTTTCTAAATCCACCCTAGCATAGATTTGTTATGTATGCCATTATGTAATACTTTTACACATAAAGGAAAGAAGGAATAATTGACCTATAACTGAAAAAAATGTTGCAAGTACAAACTAACATATGAAACTCTTATTTTATAGAAAAAATTTGTAATTTTGTAACTTGTGTAAAAAATAAATATAACATTTTATCCCTTTGAATTATAGATATCATGTTTTATCCTATTTTATAAACACTTACCGAAGTATATCTTATATAAAAATGACTAAATAAATAAAAGATGCACTTGCATTTTTATTCGGAGATGTGATTGTGCTCTTTTAGCTAATGAGTTTATCTGAGTTCTAATTGAAAGATCAAATAAACAAAGGTCTATCTCTAGTAATTCAAACAATATTATGGGGGATGGAGGGTCCAAGTACATCCGTAGTTGTCACACGATCGGCAAAAGCAGAAAGGGATCACATCATCCAAGACGTAAGTACACCAACAAAATGCAAGATTATAGGTGGTGTAGTGATTACTGGACCCTACTTCTATGAACCACTGGAGATGTGAGTATACATTAGATCACCAAAAAAGTCATAGAAGCTAAAAAATAGTCAAAGGAAAACCCAGATCAGCTATGAACCTGGAAGGGAAAATGAAAGTCCTCGAGAAAAAAATCTACATGGAAAAAAGAAGTACAGTACCTATAGAAGACTAAAAAAGAAGTAGCCTCAATGGCATCAAGAACTATTGTATGCACGACAAGGCCATCTTGGTGAAGGGGGTGTATTGTCTCATTTTTGGAGGAAAAATTCACTCTTACACCCGCACACATAGACCATGATGTCATGTTGGTGAAGGAAGTGCATTATCTCATATTTTGAGAAAAACTCACTCTTTCTCTGGCTCATAATTAATACATAAATATATGTATACTACCTGCATTAGATATTTTTTGAAAATAACCTTATTCTGACATTTTTGGACCAACTTTTATATGGAAATGCTTATCTAGAGTCTCAATCAAATATATAAATTTGGGTGCTTTACAGGATCCATACATTTTAAAGTCATCTTGACTAAAGAACTTTTTGATTTGAACATTCAACATAGCCTTTCTATCCATCATGTGATATACTAAAATACTTCAAAAGGAGTTAGAAGAGGCATAGTATTCCACTTTATTCTAACATTAAGTTTTGATTCATACACAACCTACATTTGGGTTTATTTTCAACTTCATGTTTGGTCCAACTAGAAACTTTGACCAATGCACTTGTTGAAAGAGATCTACAAGGATAGATTTACTGAGCCATAAACACTTTTTAGAATTTCCCCACTAGCATTCAATTCAATATGATTGTTAATGTGGTTAACTTTCTTCTAAATGTTAAAATGAATATGTGAATAAGTTCCATAAGTATAGGAGAGCTCAAGTTGTAAGAATACTAACCCATTTTTAATTGTTCTAAATGAGCATGTGGTAATCACTTGGTCATCATCGTGGATGCATTTTCAATATTATTAATCTTATCAACTAAAAACATTCACCCACAACATAAATAAAACTTGATATAAATAAAGATGACACCAATATTTTCTTGAAGGCAACATTAGAAAGGTTGAGGAACTTTTGTTATTATCAGCATAGAAGTAAACGATATGTGCTAAAAAGAGTGATGAAGATATGTGGGTAAGTAATCATTGAAATAGAATGAATTTATTAGTATATTTATGTTTGGGATCAATTTTAATCTATAAGAAAGTATGTGAAAGGATTACACTAAAAGTACATGAAGGAAAACAACGATTCAACCTTCAACTGACAAATATATAGTAACTAGAATGAAATGTCTCATAATGAATTTATAATTACAAAAATGTATATGTTTATAAGTTCTTGATATGGAAACAAATTCATGTCAATACATGTGAAAAAAGGGAAAAAATAAGATCTGAATAAAAAACATGCAATTTTTTCTAATTTACTAAATTTTGTCATTTAACCCAATCACATTTGATTTATTGACGTGAATATAGGTCCAAATAGTCAATTGGGATGCACTAGGTTTATTTGGAATAAACTAACATTAATAAATAACTCCAAATGAGCTCAATGTTGAACTTTATATTAGGTAGAACTCATTTAGAATTAAATTTGAGAAGAATAACTTCATAAGTTTTACTTCTTTAAGACTATATAAACTCAGAAAATTATGGGAAACTTTAATTTTTCTCTAAATTCACTTTAAGATCCTTGTATCTAATTAAATTCAAATTGGGTCAAATCTAAGAATAAAGTAGATCCTAGATGGAGGGCCACTATTACAGAATAAGTTCTTTGAATAGAAATTTTCTTGAAACAAATTACTATAGAAACATTTGTAAATAAAGGTATTATAAGTACAATTAAATATAATAAAATTAATCTTTGGATTCTATAAGTCCGAGTGATGAGATATCACAAGCTATTTCCTATACATTTGAACCCATATTGGAAAAATTGGAAACAAAATGTATTGAATAGTTTGGATTTATTTATGAACTAAAATAATTAAAAATATCTTTGTCTTCTAATGTATGAGTTAATAGATATCTCAAACTATTTCTTTCGCATTTGAACTTGTGTTTATCATAGGTTCGATTTAAATAGGATAGTTAAAACAATAAAAAATGTAAGTCTCTAGATCTAGTGATAAGAAAGAGAAAGCCACCACCATAAGATATACAACTTAGTTCAAAAACTAAATTTCCCCACATGCAACTTACTAGGTAGTCTCATTAGTTATAATTGTCAACTTGGAATTAAAGTTATTGCTAAAAGAGTGGAAATAACCTTGATCCTTCTTTTAATAAGTTATTGGGAAAAGACTTGCAATAAACTTAAGATTTTTTTGCCAAGTTCAAGAGGAACTATTAGACCAGCTTCCTCATGTCTGTCTTCTACTTTTTTTCTACCATCAGATAAAATATCAATGAAATTATCATTAAATAAGATCAAAAGCCCAATCTTTCAATAAGACATCCCACACATTGTCAAGGTTGTCGTGGCCTCCTCTTTATAGCCTTGACAACATCACACAAGTGCCAATAATTCACTCTAGCATTCCTTAGGTAGAAAATGGTGGAATTACACCACTATGACAATCTATCAATCAAAACAAGAAGGAAAAAGTGGTTTTAGGAATATTTTAGATCTAATGAATCTCTATATCTGATACTCCACTAGTACAAATACCCTCTTTGACTTAGGTATTTAACTACAATTACTATCATCCTAGATGCAAATTTGTCATAGTGTTTATTAATTTTCTATGTAACTGTGGACCATCATTATTTATTAAGCATGGTAGAAATATAGTTTATTTCTTAGGTTCTAGAGACCGATGTTTAAAGTGTCTGTACACCACGTTCAATGATGCAATTCATGCTTGTATCTTTGTAAATTTTTGTTGAATAGGAAAATCCACATTTGGCTTTGAGATAGTTTTGTTTTTGTTTTGACACTATTGTGATCTAATATCATATTTCATCATTGTTTTGATTAGTCTATCACTTTTTTTGGTAATGATATAACTGATTGTCACCATCCTCCATATCCAACTTCTCATATTTTATGGTTGGTCCTATAATGACCGATTGATGCATCATCATGCCATGAATCGTTGTTGGTGAAAATGGTTGGCAAGACAATTCTTAAGAAACTTGAAGAGAGAATGACATGCATGAATGATTTCCTTAGATCACGTCTTTCATATTCCTCTTTAACACCTATCATATTTGAAGGAATCTTGTAAAACATATGGTGTGGAAAATTATTTTGTGATATGCTTAATTCATAATTCTCAAGGGTCTACTTTGAGATAAAATAACTAGTTCTAATGGAAAATCAATATTACTATAGCAATGTAGAGTTGTTTCCAAAAAGTTATTATCATTCATGTTGTATTTCTTGAAAGTAATTATGAGAAGTTGAATTTTTTATTTTAGGGCATTGATGAGTGTTAAGGTTCATTTGAATCACCTTATACATCTCTAGTTTATGAATGAAGACCCTTCAAATGGTTCTATAATAATGCAAATACTAACTCTCTTACTTTAGATCCTTGTTCTAGATGTAAATACTTATCTATGTAACCTTAAGTGCTAGAAAATATTTAGACATATTTTCTAAGAGAGGACACCGGTTGGTTACATCATTAGTTTGTTATCAGGATGACTTAGATTCTAACTCTAAAATAAAATGTATAGAATCATCAATTTTAAGGAAAAAGAGTTTAACACAATTGTTAACCTCTCATAATCACTCAAATTTAACATTTTATTTAATAAAAGTAGTGAAATTTATTTCATGACAAACAATCCTTGACCAATTGTATTTCCTTTATTTATATCACCTCTTTATCTGGGTGTTCCACGGCATAAGTGATGAAGACATTGTACACTTCACTACAATATTGAAAAGATAGTATTTTTCAAATATGATTTAAAATATGTATAAATATAAATTAAATGTAATAATAGTATGTTCCCATTGTAAAATACAAGAGAGAATCACATATTTGATCACATTATCTAGAAAAAATACCAAATGAATCTCACATCACTAACATCTTACAGAAGAGCAATCATACTATATCGAGGATGTTATATGAGTTAGAATTGGAACACAAGACTAATACCAAGTAATTAGTACCTTGACTAATATTTGATTAAACAATATGTTTGTAAACTTCATTTGCATAATTGAAAAGAACATATCATGGCAAGAAATAACAAGCTAGACACTTTTACTTGTTAAAATTATTCCTCCTTGATTATTATATCTTTGTCAACTGAACCAACTAATGGAATTAGATTACAGAATATGAAACTTTAGTAGTTTATAAGCTAGATTCATCATTTTTCAATTGATCAATCTAGAATAACCAAAAAGGACATAACATTAGTTAAATTAGGGGTTTTTGAAAGAGAGACAAGCAATGTACCCAACCACCATGATAGAAGGATCCTAAGATTGATTTTTTTTTTAATTTAACTACATGCAACTAAATTCTATTTTGTTATATATATATATATATATATATATATATATATATATATATATATATATATATATATATATATACATTGGTGGCATATTCTTGAACACTTTGCTATTTTTATCTTGAACATGTATAAATTCTATTTTGCAATTTTTATTGGAGAAGGAATGTAGTACTATAGGAACATTGACCTTCTAGCAGTGTATCATTTTGGTAATAGTCCTATTGTAAAGTGTATATATGTATATACATCTATATACATATATATATATATACATACATACATAAACACATGCATTCATACATAAATACTTATAAATATATAAACATGTATATATATACATATACTAGTATATATACACATATAAATTTTCAACTATGGTTCTCCCTCTTTATGAGTATTGTATAACACTCTCCCTGCATGCTAGAAGGATATTTTATTGTAGTTTTATAGAAAGCATGGTCAAAGACTTTATATATAGTACACTATAAATACATTTTGGGTCATGGTTTTCATTATATTTATTGTTTTTGTGTGTGATGTATCACACCATAATGCTAAATATTGTAGAATGTCCTAAATGACTCCAATATTTGGGTTATCAATACTAGTGCTTTGAGAAAATGGTCACACTAAAACTTTTGACTGTATAGGATGAATTCATAGAATTTCTTTATCAATTCTTGCTTAAGAAGTGGTATAATGATGAATATATCATCTTTCGAATGTTTTACAATAATTTCTTAACACTTATGCTCTTTATGATAAAGTATGCAAGAATCAACACAAACTTATCCCACAAAAGGAGTACGATTCAAATTGAATATGTAATGCCAATCTAAACTACAAATTCTCAGAGGAATATACATTTTCGGTTTACTTAACTATATTTTTGACACGAGAATTGGTGAAATATTGTGTGGATGTCAAGTTTATATGAGTGGTTAGGGACTGGATTAGGAGACTTGTATTGATTCTCGAAATCAAACTAGTACTAAATTGGTGTGTTTGTGAGGGGATAAATTTGAATAAGATTTAAAATTTTTAATCTAAGTTTTGAGAAGAACTCTTGATTATCTAGAATTGAAATTTTCCAAATTGGGTTCTTAGCTTCTCATGTGTCTTTCAATACAATTTTTGATGCAAAGACTTGATTGGTTTATCTCTCTAAGTCCAATAACTAGATTATGAAACTAACTTAGTCTTCGTAATCTAATTAGTACAATTGATTTTTTTATAGTGGGGAGTTTCACCCCTCTCCTAGGCAATAGGAGAGAGAGAACAATCAATATCATGTGCCAAGGACTTTTAGTCCCTTCCTATAGTTCCCCAGCGGGATTCACTGAGATCCAATACCGCAACCTGCACTTCACAAGCAGCAGGCTTGACCAGCTGAGCTAGCTGGCAACCTGCCCAATTAGTATAATTGCAGCTTGATGTTTGTGTAGTTTGTTGGACTTAACATTGACCAATGTGTTCTAGTTATAGGGTTATGTATTGGCTTCCATAGTATAATTTGTTAAATATTAGTTTGACTTATTTGTGTCTAGTTGAATTTAAACTTGACCATAATGGGAAAGTTCAAGGTGTTGTCTGAGACTTCTTCGGTCAACAAAATTTAGAATGGATGCCAAAAACTAATAATTTAGTGATTGACCAAAACCAATTTTGAGAAAAAGGTCACTAATTTTTTCTTATATATTAGCAGTAGTATACATCCTGGCCAAGTGAATTAAGTCACCATCTCATAATTTGATGATAAATGAACTCTAAGTGGCATATAACTTTTAACTACACTTTCATACATCACGATCATTAATTATCAAAAACTTGCTCCTCATACTTCACATTCTCCCATAACACTTGAACATGTAATTAGGCCTAGAGTTTGAAGTATATTTTTACTATAAAGATAGGGGACATGCCTTTCTTCTAGTAGACTATAAGTAGCAGAACCCAAGAGGAGACTACCCCTTAATTGGGAAATAAACCCTTATCCAAGAAAGCTAAAATGTATGAAGGAAAGAAGGTATTTTATTTTCATTCCAGAAATTATGTTACTTAAGAAAATTTATATTTTGGAAGAAGAAAATTTAGCTGTCACATTATCATAAAATTATCTATGAACATTGTTCATCACTGCAAAGGGTGTTATTTCAACAAGAAATAGGTATACAAATCTATAATTCAAAATACTAGTTGTAGAGAGAAATATATCCGTATGAAGTTATCCATGATGTCTCTCTCAAGTTATATAGTAACTCCTCCTAGAACATCTTTTATAGGTTAACTATACCTACACGGTTTAGGAACAACAATTAGAAAAAGGAAGTAAAGCATATGGTATGTGTCAGTATAATGGGTGTATGTGCAAATAAAGGCTTTCTTAGGAATTTAAAGGTACATGTACAAAAGTGAGAGTTTTCTAGTAAAAAAAGGCTATAATAAAACTAGATAAGCCAAGAAAAATATCAAAGGAGGATAGATAATCAAAAGATTAGGCAACTATTTCATAAGAGAGTTTAATGACTATATAGAAACCTACCATACACGCATAACAAATATGAACAAAGCATATATGTGTATTAGATGTGAAAAATTAGAATATAATAAATCATGTAGGTAAGGAGTAACACGTCTACCAAAAATGTCAAGATGAGAAGGAAAACAAACACGTAGTCTATTATATTGTAAAGAAATGCATACCTCATATATGGTTAACTGAATTCAAATGTTAGAGTCCAAAGTCATGGTTTCAGAACACATAATAACATTTTAAATAAAGATTAAGGTTTATTCAATTATATAAAAACCCTAAAAATTATTTACAAATCCAACCACAGGTCTAGAAAACCTCGGCAAATGGAAGGGCTGATTTTTTTGATTCTGAGTCATGTTTTTAAAATTCTAATATGCCAATGTTTATTTATAATTTTATAGGAGGAATTATTTTATTCAAAATTAAGCTAAAATGTTGGGTGAAAAGACATCATTGTTTTTATAATCAAATTCTTGACTTCAAGAAAATTTTGAAAAACTTATCCTATGACTCTATCAAATCTTCATTCGGCGTAGAAAAAACTCGATCATAATACATTGACGTCTGTGTGACGCTTGACAAAATATTAGTTCATCGAGGAATAAAATTGTAAGACATTATAAGGATTTGTTTGAACCAAAGCCTATAAGGAACAATAATTTATAAATTTTGACCATAAATCACAACCCAAATTGTAGTGTAACCTATGTCAAACCATCATTTGATTCAAGTTCCTCTAAGGACACAAACTGAGAAACCACAATGAAAATTGATGTGAATACTGAGTTTAGTAGTTCAAACCAAAGGTCCAAACCAAGAACTAATGAGAAACTATCAACTGAATGCAATTCCAAATAAGTAATTTCACGAGACAAACTAACATATGCAAAAAGCAGTAACAACTTTGTACACTCGATCAAGAATAATGGAGGTGTAGGGACCTTTGATGGACCTTGTGAAAAAGTTTCTAGGCCTTCTCAACACTCCGTAATGGCCAGATTTGTAGGGTATAACCTCCAAAAATAGATTGAGAGAGATGGAGTTAGGAGGCATGTCCCTGATTTAGGGAAGATAGAAGCTCCCTGAAACATATGTTGGAAGATACCAAGATGGTTTTGGGAAAGATTTTCTTCGGCTTAAATCCCCTAAGTGGGAAGAAGATCCGATAGATGCCAAAAATGGGAGCAAGACAGTGATAGGGTTCGGAAGGGGAGTAGGGACCAAGAAATTCTATCAAATTAGGGATTAATTGATGTTGTATGATGAGATGGGACTAATTGAGAAGATAACAAGAGGTTATATGGATTAGAGAGAGAGATAACAATAGAAAATAATTCAATGTGCTTCCTTCCTTACACATGTGATTAGAGGCGATACATGGGTCACACTCCATCTGATAGTAATCATTCAGGCCCTCAATGGAGACCGGATAATCCAACGTCAGGTTTCATAGACCATAGATTAACATCACGATTAATTATGAAATATAATGGACTAATTGATTATAACCTTCTATTCTTGCATATTTTACCTATTTCTTCAATATCTTATTTATGGTGGCAACCATACTTCAATTAAGCTAAACATTTATACTTAGACTAATAGGGATATGATGATTTTGTTTCCACCAATATTTTCCACTTTTAGGAACAATAATTAGGTCATTTTATATATTAGGGTTCTGTGTGGTTATCAGAATAGGTATTATTTCAATGCATATTGGATTACCATATTAGGAATTTATGCTCAATATGGTATGATCTCATCAACTAGTAAGTTGCATCCATTAACATTGTACATAATATCCTTTAATGACAAATTTAGCCACAAGTAACACATTCCTTCATTTTCCTACGTTAATCATATTAACTACTCATGTGTGACTTGTAATGATGCAATTTTTACAGTATCATCATCTCATTATATTTGTTTAATGGATTTTAAAATTAAGAGGTTAGGAGATAATTTATATACCAACATTCATGTTTGAATAATTAAGGGGGAAAGAGGGGAGGCCATTTAGGGAAAGCATACAAGAAGGAGGTTTATTATTTCACAATTGATATTCATTGATAAACCTAATATGATTCGAGATGTTAATTGTTTCCAATAGATCGATACTCAAACTAATATATTCATTTTATTCATTAGTGGCTAGAAAGGTTGTGTTATCCTATATGGTATTTTAAAGCATAAGGGGAGAAAATAGTTTCTTAGTCAATCTATGTTGTCATATATTCAATTATATATTATATTTATGTTATTTAATTACTTCCAATTTATGTGAATATACTCCCTATCTAATATGTATTTGTACTAACTATTTCAAGGATGTGCTAACTGTGACTATATCTTATATTTTGCTAGTCAAGGAAGTGTGAGACTTTTAATATAAACTAACTTTAGGTACATGTGTACATGTACACTCATACAGCCAATACCTCTCCAGATAGAATGTCCACATAGGGATACTAAGACAAAAAATAGGAAATGCCTCCATTACTATTTCTCAAAGGCCAAAAACTCCTTGAGAAAATAAAACACTAACTAAAAAAGGCATGTATGCCTAAGGAATATATAATAAGAAAAATAAAAAGAATAGATAACCAATGAAGCACAAAGGCATCCAATCCCAGACCCACAACATTAGGGAAATATGGATGATATTTTTTTCATCATCATCATCTAAGCCTCAGTCCCAACTATGTTGGGCCGGCTACATGGATCCTTCATTTCCATTCAGCTCTATCATGGACCATATTCTGGTTGAAATGTAGAGATTCAAAATCTCTATTTATAAGCTCATCCCATGTTAATATAGGTCTTCCTATTCTTCTATTTATAGTTCTTGAATCAATAGTATTGCTTCATATGTTTGTGTTGCACATGTCCATACCATCTAAGTATGTCCTCACACAACTTGTCCTCAATGCTCGCAACTTGCCTAAAGGTCGATATTTTTTCCATATAGAGAATTATTTTGTTCTTATGTGAAAGGCAATACAACTCAAGGGTTAGATGAAAATCACAACAAACAAAGGTTGAATGACCATAGAGTATTAATAAGAACACTACATATTCAAAGAGATACACATCAATTGCTAATCTAGTGTGGACTAGACAACCTACATCGTCATTATAAATTGAGGTAGCATCTGGCTTGAAAATCCTTGAATCATACATTACTCACAACCGTATTCATGACTGATTTGAAGACAAGACTAATTTGGCCTCTTTTTCTTCATAGGTTCTGAGCTATCTTCCATATCCTTGGAATTTTCCCAAGGTTCCAAGGTACTATCTTGATTTTTTTTTTTAAATAGGTACTATCTTGATATTCATCCATATTTCCCTCGTCACTAATTCATGAATGGTTCTTCTACTAGATTGGAAATTGAATGGGATTCCACAAATTTCTACCACTTGATTAGCTTGATATTCAAGTATTTGATCAACTACTTCTCTATCTAAATCTTGATCCATCTAGAAACATCTAACAATAATGTGATCTTTCATACTGAGTATCAAACTCCCAACTCCCTTTTCCATTATGTTCCTTCTCAAGAAGTATTTTGAACCTGGGGAGTAGTTGTATCAAGATCCTTTGAGGAAGGTTGATCGACTCTTCACAACCAAAGTGAAACTATCACCCGGGCCACATTTGCTTCCTACTATAGAAGAGTATTTACTCTCTCATATTTGACCATGCTCTCTTTGCCTATGACATTAGTAGTTTGTGGAGCACCATCACTATGTTTTATAAAATGAAATTTTTTATTATTTCAAAGGATAGGGTCTTTCTCATTTTATGGAACGAAGCTAGATAATACCTAAACATCACACAACCAATAGAATTATCCATCTTAGCATGACACTTTGTTGCTAGTACAGTAAGTTCCTCATCAAATGAAGTTGTTTTGAACTTTGAAATAGGTTTAGATTCTTGGAACCCAAAGGATTGGTTGTGTCAGGATAACCAATAGTCAGACTCATACTCAAGTGCATGCTTGATTGTGTTGGAGAGACTAGATAGTCTATCTAACAACCAAGGGATGTTAGGATTCTTAATAGTGAACCCAATTGTATAGCAGAGAATGAGAGGGGTGAGACAATCTCTAGGAGACCACTTTTCAACAAATTTAAGTGCATTGTCGATCATTAATGGAGCTTCAGCTAAATTTCTATCCCCCTCAGTCTGTGTAAATAAATTTATAAGAATCCCTCCTTTTCATCCACCGCTATGTCAATTTTTTTACTAGTATGTCATTGTCTACTGATCTAATTGCAAATTTGGTTTTAGAAAGGCTTCCTCCAAGTAAACATCATAGATACATGGTCATCAAAAATAGGTTGATCTCCCTTCATTCTCTTCATCTCAACAAACCTAACCATCTTGCATAGTAGGTTCCACAAATAGAATAGAGGCAATTTTAACATCCATTTGCTCTTGGAAAGAAACCTAGATCTAATCCAGTTGAAGCAGCAACACTTCTGATTGATGTCTGGATACTATGATCATCCATGAGATGTCAGGGGGGAGGTCTTAGATAAGCCCTAGAAATTGGAACTTCCAAATCCTTCTAAGGGATCGGCCCTTGTTTAATCGTGTGAGCAACTGGAGAGGGGATCATAGGATACACCTCTTCCCAACCACCACAGGACTAGATGAAGATGCAGATGGAATTGAATCTACAAGCTCATCATCCATTCCTCCTCCTTCCACCTCTGGAATGTCACCCTCACCCTCCCCATCACCCTCACCCTCTACCTTGACTCTTTCCACCCTATATCCTCCATTTTCTTATATTTACTAATAATGTTGAACCACAACTCTCTTTATCATGATTTTACCTAAATAAAGGAAAAATTAAAACCCAACTTGGTTTATGTACTTGACTAATGTATATTTATATGTGTTATATTTAATACACAAGCTTGTAAATAATAATCATATTGAGTTCAAGTACATATTGGAGTAGAAACATGCTAATAATTAGATCTCATTATTATTATCACTCCTACCTTGGTGTTAGGGTTGTAGGGATAGCTTTACCTAAGATTCAATATGTTCCACATACTTCTATAGGGATCAGATTTAATAATATACATAGGGGTTACACTAGAAACATGATCTAGTGAGATAAATTATATCTCTAGTTGTGGTTAAAATGTGTTCATATATTCATCCATGTCTTATGATTTATATGTTTTTCTACTTTTGATTAAAACTATACATATTACTATTATTTCATATGTGCATGTAGGATATTTTATCATAATTAAAAATGAATCCCATGCCAACTTTTGTTGCATATATATTTTATATAGTTTCATGGGTTAATCAAAATAGTTCAAAAAAACTTCTAGAAACTTCAAGATATAGGTGGCTACTATAACGACCCCGTCTCCCGGTAACCCCCACTTAAGGGAGACCAAGAGATCAGAGCTGTTATCTAATAACCCGGATCAAAGGTTTGACAAATAATTATTAACAATTATTAAATTTTACCAACTATACTGAAATATGGTAAAAATAAAAACTTTGCATACCTTTTAAAATTGGGATTTCAAAACTTCTATCCACACAGATACTAATCTATCTAATCCTCCTTTGAACTTTAATTCTCAATTAATTCCACATATGCCACATTACTGTTTGTTCTTTTCATTGTACCTAAAATGCCAACAAACAAAACGTCGGTCAGCAAGAAGCTGGTATACGGGGGAAAGAATAATTGTGCAACTATAATAACAAAGTAATCAGCCAATTATCATTTAATAGTCAAGATTACGTTTTAAACCATACTACTCAATCCTTTCCTATCTCCTATCTCTGTGTTGTCCCTGTAGTGGACTGAGATACTACCTCTCTCTAGGTAGATCCTTATTAAACCCCACATGATTCTACCTAACAAGTAGATCAAAATCTAGGGTTGAGTCACATGGCACTACCCATAGGTAGTCCAGTCCCTGACTCAAAGTGACTTGATGGACCTACCCCATTGGTAGCCATATACTAAGTCATCCAATGACCTGATGGGCCTACCCCTATTGGTAGCCATGTACTAGGTCAACAAATTAAGCTATAGAGGGGACTAGGATCTGAGCTAGTAGGCACATCTCTTATCTGATAGTCATATTCGCATTATAATTTGCATGAATTATATTCATCCAACAATTAATTCAAGCCACAATGTAAACATCGATGGAATCCTTGAAAAAATAATGCGGGATAATCATAAGTGTAACCATATACCTGTCAAGTTGATGTGAGACAGAAATAATCCAATCAACCAATAGGCAAGCAAGCATTCAATAAGATCCTGAAACAATTATACAATTTCCTTTTATTACTCATGTCATTAAGATCTATTAAATCTAGCTCGCTTCCTAAGGTTTCTAGTCCGCTTTTAGGGTTTCCATGGAAATTTGGGTTTCCCTTCATCTTTTACTATTTTAAACCCTAATTTAATGCAATTGATCACAAACCGTAATTATTTCAACATCTAATCCTTAGTTTCGGATTAAAGGCATAATTAACCATTAAATACGTCCATTAAGCCTCTTTTACTTTTAAGCTATCATTTTATCCTTTTTATTCTATGACAAAGTCATTATGCTCGGTTATCATCAATTCGTAGTTCATTATGCTCTAATATACATATGAACGTTATTTATCATTAATTCTACTTTTTATTCACTAGGAAACCTAATTTCCACATTAAGGGTATTTAACCACAATTAGGAACTTTAACGCTTGAAATAGCTTAGAATAATTATATCTTGTCTTTATTCACTACTTTGAAGAATTAAATCCATTAAGAGTCAAATTTACTAATATTAGGGATTCATGGCCCATTAAAGTATATTCATGCACATGAAACTCCAAATTAACTAATTACGTGCAAATTCATCCTTTTTACACCTAATGTTCCTTTTTATCAGTAACAGGCTAATATCAACTTTAATCATCCATTAAACCCTATTAAATATATTAATCAACTCAAAATAGGGTTTCTAAACCTTTAATTCATTAAAGTTAATAACTTCCATTACTTTTCGAATTTCAATTAGAATTAGGCTTCAAATGTATTTTTATTGCATTCCTTGAGTTCTCCTGATCAAAATTCATGTATAATGTGCATCTATCTGAGCTACGGTTACTGAGATACAAATTTAACAAAAGTAACTTACTGTGGGCCAATGGGGAGTTGCCACGTAGGCACCTTCCATGCAACAAACTCACTGGGTTTGCAAACATAATCAAAAGTCGGTTTTGCACTCGATAAGTGATATGTTTTCTCAATACCCTGGGGGTAATTTCGTCAAATGGACGAAGCCTTCTTCCTCCTCCCGATCTCCATGTAGTTGCCATGATCTGCAGCTCTGCAGAGGTCCGCCTGACCTTCCTGAGGGCTCGAGAACTACCACCAGAGGCTGCCCTAGCCCCGCCACCCTCCGTCGCACCTGGGGCACCACCCGGCTTGCGGCCCATGTGGCTGGTTTGGGCAAAACTATAGTGCAACCTACAGTAGGTGTTGCGGATGTGCGGCTTCCATCGTGTGTTGTTTAGGGCATGGCCCTGATGGTAAAGCAGCTCCCCAGCATCGTGGGGCATCCAGCTACCAGCAAAACCCTTCGTTGGCCCTAGTTTCTCCCGTCGTTCTAAGGATAACTCTTCTTCTAGTGGCTAGGGTTTTGCCCAAGAAGATGAAGAAGAAGAAGGAAGAAAGGATACGTGCAACTCCCCCAGAACTCACCCCTGAGCTCTACCCCTTTAATAGGGGAGGGTTTTCGCACCCTAAGATGTGCATCCACCAAGATGCAAGATCTTGTCCCAATAGGAATCCAATTCCTCCTTTAGAAAGCAAGCTTTCTCTCTCTTCTTTATCCTTTGGATATTCCCTATTATATGGATATTAGGAATTTGAAATTCCTCTTTCATTTTCTTTATACTTGCCCTTTTTAATTCATTGGCCACATATTTTTCTATTTCCTTAAGTAGAAAATACCACTCCTTTAACAAAACCACAAAAAAACATTAATAATGTATTACATTATTATCTTAATTTGCTTTATTGGTATTTTCTCTTTCCTCTTTCTTCATTGGGACTCCTTGGATCCCAAGAAACACTATGATTTCGAAATTCCTTCATAATGATATTTATTATCGTTCTCGATGCATCTAAATGCATTATTTCTCATTATTATGTTGATTTCTTATTAAAATATCCCTTTTTGAGGATTTCTCTATATTTCTCTTTTATTTTCTTCATTGGTATTCCTTTTATTACAAGGAATATTTGGGATACGAAATTCCACTTAGGATAACTCAATTGTATTTCTTTTTGCTTATTTTCCACATTTTACCCTTGTTTTCAATTTCTTTCTTAATAAAGAAACACTTAATTGATCTTTTCTTTTATTATTGCATTATCTTTGTAACTTTGGACTCCTTGGGACCCAAGGAACCTGGTGCGGTTCCACTAGAGGTGCAACACACTAGCCGATTTGACCCGACTAGATGCGCCCCACGAGGTCAGAACACACATGATGGGATTATGCTTTCGAAATTTATAAACCTAACTTAACACCTACTTCTACTAAAACAGCTACACCCGCAAGCGCACGGGGTCGTGTCGTAGTATAGGAAGGTGGGAAGTATAGGTTTGATCCACAGGGAAAAGAGGGGGCACTAGAACTAGGTTTAGTTTGGCTAGGTTCCTACTGCGGAGACTAGGGTTAAGGGTTTGAAGGTTGATTTTGATTATTAAACTATAATGAACAAGCAAGCAATTAAAGGCGAGAATGAAATCTACATTAACCCTAGACTAGATTAAGGCTAAACAAGCAAGAAAGGACTAAGCTAGATATGAAAGTGCAAATTATGCTAAGGCAAGTAAGAGAGAAGCAAAAGAGCAATTAAAGAACTAAACTATCATAAACAAGGCAAGAGAAAGGCAGAAAGCTAACTAAGCAAGAAAAGAACTAACTAAGCTAAGCAAGCACAAAACTAGGGTTTTAAGCAGTAAAGAGATGTGTGGGCTGTTTAGGGGTATGAACTTATCACTTAAGTTGGGGGGTGACATGTGAACATTATGATTCCATTTAGATTATCCAAACCAAACAACAAGTTACAGTCTAATGAATTAACCTAAGCTACTAACTGGCCATGGTTATGCTAGGTTGTGCATAGGGGAACTAGTCCCTAACACCCCCTACTACCCTTACGAGGCTCAATTGGGTTAGGGATTAGGTTCAATTCAATTAGAGTCTAATCAAGTCTAGGTTTCTAGATTAGGCATTCCTAGGGCAATTAGGGGCCGAGGGTAGTAATGGGGAGGTGAAATTAGGGCTTTGGACCCCAATTCCCCCACATTCTAGCTTTGAGAAGGCTCCATACTAATTGCACTAGAATTATCCAATCTAGGCACTTAGATCTCTCACTTAGGTTTAGGGAGATTGATTAGGATGTAGGAAGATGGGAGGCAACCTAGGGATCCAAGAATTGGACCTAGGGGCAAATCCCAAAATTCACACATATAAGCAATTTGCCTACATTCCCAAGTGATTTCACACACAAACCAACAAGCAATTCATGGAGAATGAGATGCAAATAGAATATAATCATTAACAAATGGAATTACAACATTTACATGTCATTATCCCCCAACATGGTATCAAAGTAACATATTTTCCCCCAAACAGCCCACCCAAGGGGACTAGCTACTCATAACAAAACAAAATACAAAAAGAAAGGAGATGGAGGAAGAAGTAGCCATGGAGCTCGGTGTAGATGAGGAATCTCCTCCCTCCAGCTGCTGCAAGGACGTCCTCCTTCTTCCCCTTGGATGGAATGGAGTGGGATGATGGTGGGAAGTGGATGGAAGGCTTAGATATGGGGGGTTATGTGGTGGAAATGGTGAAATGGAGTGGATTTGAGGTGGAGGTGAAGGGGAATGGAGTGGAGGTGACAAGGGGGTGAAAATGAGGTTCTAAGCAGCCAACCCCCGACCCCCAGCCGCCACTAGGTCTTATATAGGGATCTAGGGGGTCTTGGGTTAAGTTAGGGGCAAAATGGGGAAAGTAGTGGAAAAATGGCTGGATTCTGTGAGTAGCACGGCCGTGGTGGGGTACCACGATCGTGGTGGGCAGGGTGGGCCACGGACGTGGTGTACGGGCACGGTCGTGGGAATAAAAATGGCCAAGTTACAAGGTTTTTGTCAAAACGGCCACGACCGTGGTGGAGGTGGTGTGCCCCGGCCGTGGTGGCTGGCACGGCCGTGGTGGGCCTGGTTGAGGTGGTCGTGGTGCTGCTGCACGGTCGTTTTGCTCTACTGTGCCACGGTCATTTTGCAGAGCACGACCGTGGTGTTTACCCATTGCACGGCCGTGCTGATCTGCACGGCCGTGGTGCTCTCTGCTTCACTTGGATGTTGAATTTGTTGATTTCTAAGTAAACTAGCACGACCGTTCTGTGGTACCACGGCCGTGCTGGGTCCTGGATCAGCACTTTGACTTGGGTCTTTGACTTTTCTTGGACATCTTTGCTTCAATTGATCTTTGGCCACTAGGGGTAGGTCGAGGGAGCATCTGAATTCACTTTGGGCCTCTCCAAGTGCAGAGGAACCCTAGGATCGCCCCTTCTCTCTCTTCCATCAAGCGTGGTCCAAATGCCTGAAAAACATGCAAATAATGTCCATAAGTGCATTTTATACAAATAAGCATATTAGGGGGAATGACATGCAATCTGACATGTATAGATGTGATTGAAGAGAAAAAAGACACAATATTAAGCCCTAAAATAGGGCTGAATCACCACCCCAAACTTGAAACATACTTGTCCTCAAGTATGCTCCAACTCAATCTCTCTACAAGCTTTCACAAGAAGAAATGACAAATGCAATATAAAATGTGATTGTTGCTGAATGGGATCAAAGATGACTAAGTACATGCATTTCACTTCTCTCCTCTCCTTCTTTCACAATCCAATCATGAAAAGAGCACAAAGCATATGAACTTCAAATATAGCACATAGAATACATAAGTTATCCATATTTCTTCCATTAAGTTCCGGGTAAACCGTTTCATGGTGGCGTTAATCAAGAATGACTAGGAGTGTTGTTTCACATTCATGCATTCAACCTTATATCTCAAATCACACCAAATGACCCACGTGGCTGCGGAAAAGGGTAAAATGAGCTAAGTTTGATGTTTCCTAGCTCAATGGGTATGAAAGTGGAAGAAAGGGTTGCGGTAAGATTTTTGGAGTGTTTTTACACACTCATCTTTTTTTTATTTGAATGATCTTAAACAGGAGCATCCTTTTATTTTATTTTGCTTTTCTTTTTCTTGCCCTTGGTGTAGATAGGGCATATGGTGGATAGAGTGAAGCGGGGAGATAAAGATATGGCCACCCCAAACTTTTGGAGGTGGCCAAGGCTGATTATGTGCACTAGGGCATCTTTTTATGAGGCGGAGGGGTATGAAGATGGTGGAAGAATAGTCGGGTCAAAGAGGGATCATTGGTATGTTTTTCCACATAAGGCATCCTACATGAGAATTAATCCAACACTTCATCCAAGATATCACACCACATGAATGAACAAAATGAAATTGATATATCAAACAAGTAATTCCACAAACACTAAGCGTTCAAAGCTTGCTCAATTTCACAATTCAACCAATTCAATCACAATCCTAAGAGAGGTGATGCACATGTAAAGAGTCAAACATTGACACCACTTAGCAACAAACAATGGTGATTCACTTGCATTTGTCAAAGGTCAACATTTTAATTCAAAACAGTAGAGATTGGGTCAAAACACAATTTTTAGACAAGAAGTTCCAAATTTGGGCAAAATTGGCCAAAATGGTGCCAAGTTGCCTCCAATCACATCTAAACATATATTATTGAACTTAAAGCAGTAAACAAGCAAATCCTAACTAAAACATGCAAAAATTACCAAAAATCTACATGATATGCAATGCATGGCAAAAGAGAAATTTTTTTGAAAATTACGCAAAAAATGACAATAAGGTAAACTACATGGAATGCAGGTGTACAAAGCAGTAAAGTTCTAGACTAGATAGTAGGACAAGCAAAAGAAATGAAAAAAATGAACAAAAAGTAAAATAGCAGATGAGATGCAAAAATGAGTGAAAGAAGAATGAGGGCATACCACCCTACCACCCAAAACTTTTGAACCATGTTGTCCTCATCATGACACTAAAGTCTAGGGTGATAGGGTAGATGATCACTGCAGAGGTGGTGGAGGTGCTCCTCCCTGCCTGTAGTAGGCGCCCCAGTAGTCAGATTGTGGAGGCGGATAGTTGTCCTGGAATGATGACAAAGAACCCCACCAATCTTCACCCCACTGCGGGTTCCTCTGGGCCTGTGCATTTTGGAACTGATAAAGGTGGTTGACCTGATAATGCATATGCTGGTGGTCCAACCACATGGAATCCTGAGTCCTCTGAATGCCCTCCTGTGTCTGTAAAATCCTCTCCTGCGTCGCCTGAATGTTCTCCAGCTGTGCATGAATGGTACCCATGTCATATGCATTCACTGAAGGCTGTTGTGGCTCTGACGCTCCTATTCTTTCTTCTCTTTGCCTTACCCGTCTTGCCGCTCTCTCCTCTGCCATCCAACTCTTCTCTACCGCATGTGAAGGATCTCCTAGACCCCCTGCAAACCTCACCTCAGGGATTGCCTCTCCTTTGGGGTTCTCCTCTTCGTACCTCCTCAACGTTTGTAGAAAATCTGGCGTTGGTCCATACTGTGCCATGAGGGGAGGAGTATGGTATGGCAGCTCTAATGCGACTCCTAGGTAGGGTGGGTTAATTTGGTAAATGATCTTCTGATCCGTAACCGTAATCATGGATGAGCGAGCCTGGTAGTGTAAATCAACCAACTTGCCACCCTCTGCCTTTGTATATCATGTCATGTCATGTCATGCCCCAAGGAAGTGGCAATAGATGTTACAATCCCTCCCATTACAAATGGATTTGTGCTCTTGGACGGGATTGTCCTCATGTGATCAATCAATAACGCCCCCAGGTTCACATGTCTCACTTTTGTCATCCAACCAAGCACGAAAAGATCTTTGTTGGTGCAGCTGCCTTGATTTTTGTACCTGCCAAAGATGGTGTTTGCCAACACCTTCTGAACATAGCGGAGAAATGGGCTATGAATACCACTTGTCTTTGATTTCCCTGCTACAAATGTACTTTGTCCGGTGAAGCACTTCCACATGGCTGGATATGTGGAACTATAGTCATTTTCTGTCTTTCCTCCATCTAGGAGGGCAGCCATCTCTCCACTTGGGGCAAAAATCTGATTTAACATTTTTGAGGTTATCTTCCACCTCTTGTCCCCAATCGTTACCTTAATTGCATTCTCGCCATCATTTGTTTCTTTCTCTAGCGTGGCGAAGAACTGCTACGTTAACTCGATGTATGATTCCTGCTGCAGCGTCAAAATCTCAAATAGCCCCAATTGTTTCATCAATTCTTGAAAATAGGCATAGAACCCCATTGCTTCCATTGACGCTGAGCATGCGTATTGAGTAGATAGCACTCTGTGTGTCAGGCATCCAGGGTGCTTGGGCTCCTTTGCCCTACATGTAGTAACCTCTGGCTGTGAAAACAGGCGTTGTGGTGGGCTTGGTTGCTGCTCAACTTCAGGCATATCAGTATCATCTTCCTCAGCTAGCATGAGCCGTCGACGTGGTCGTCGTTGTGGCTCGGGTTGCGGCTGTGTCGCGGAGGAGACGGACAGACGTACGGCTGAAACTGACGGTCGCGCAGTTGAGGCGGAAGGTCGGCCGAGAGGCGGACGGCGGCGGCTACGACGAAGACGGTGTCCCTCAGTGTGGTTGTTCGGAGGCTTCTTCAATGATAGGATCCACTATGTCATCCAAATCGGCCTCTGTCAACCGGGGTGGCTGTTCCTTGGTTTCCTTTGATAAGCAATGACGCCCCTGGTCTTCTGTACTGCTCTCTTTGCAAACTTCTTCATTTTTTGCTCGAAAATGGAAGTGGAATTAGAAAATTTCGGATTTCTCCAAAGAACGAGGCTGTTGGGGCTGAATGGAGAGAGAGTGGTGCGTTTGTGGATGGAAAATGGTGGAATCTGGAGATTAAGGTAGTGGAAATGGTAGGGGAGTGATTGGGAAAGGTTTGGGAGTGATTTGGTGAGGATTCGAGGGCTGGAGAAGGTAGGCAGAGTGCTGCACGGGCGCTAGGGCGCGGAGCACGACCGTTCTATTCTTTGAAGAAATGAGCAAGTGAATAGAAGTTTTGCAAAATTTGAGTTTAAGTTGCTAGAATCGGGCTGCGGCACGGCCGTGGTGGCTTCATGTACCACGGCCGTGCTGCCCTGGTTCAAAACTTAGTCGATTTTCTCAATTTTCTGATCATTTCCTTGTTGAATGTGAGTGCACCACCACGGCCGTGTTAATGTACCACGGCCGTGTTGGTCACTGTAACAGCAGTATGGCACTCAAATCTTGTTCAAACATCAAAATTGATCTCAAGTTGATATTCTATTGACTCTTTGTCAAAATTTCATCTAATCTTCTTCATTTCACTCTGTTCTCACCTGCACATATCAAAACTATACAAAAACTATCAAATACGAGTGTGTGTGTGCTTTCTTGGAAAAATGTAAAAACAAAGCAAAAGTATCAAAAATGTAGATTGGGTCAAAAATTCCCAAACCTAGGTGGGTTGCCTCCCACAAGGGCTAAGTTTTATGCCTTCAGCTGGGCTTCTTGGTGATTCTTCAAAATTCATCTGTTTGGCATTCTCATGTGTCCATTCTTGCAAAACATGCATCCTTCCTTTGCACTCAATCTGTTTTCCTCATCCCTTTGATCACAATAATCATCATTAACTTCTTCACCTTGATTTCCTTCTCTCAAATGCCCATTTAGACTTGTGAAGTGATCATGTCCAATATCCCTATCTCAGACTCGCCGGGTTGGGGTCTTGTACATGTTGGTGTTGATCTTCATGTCCATAAATGAGACCGTCATGGTGCCACTGCGTACATGAATGTCAGCATCAGTTGTAGACAAGAACGGCCTCCCCAAGATGATGGGAATCTTCCTATCCTCCGGCTCCATATCAAGTACAATGAAATCCGCCGGAAAACCGCACCTTTTTCCTTGTCTATCATCACCAAGACATCATCCACTCTACCCCTAGGCACTTTTATGGATCTATCCGCCAATTGGAGAGTGCAATGTGCCGACTTCAACTTGCCTAAGTCCAGCTCAACATAGACATGATATGGCATCAAATTCACACTAGATCCCAAATCAAGTAAGGACTTGTCTATGCGATGTCCCCCTATGTAACTAGGTATGAGTGGGGCTCCTGGGTCTTTTCTCTTTACGGGGAGGGCATGTTGTATGATGGATCTCGCTTGTTCAGTCAATCTCACCTTCTTTGGAATCCTCCCCGTTGACCTTCTTTTCACAGTGCATAGGTTCTTGAGGAACTTGGCATATGATGGGATTTGCTTGATAGCGTCCAAAAGTGGAATGTTCACCTTTACTTGGTGAAACACCTCAAGAATATCAACATTGTGCTTTTGCCTCCTTTTCAATTCCGGTGGCTCATCTAGTGCTTCTACAAATGGAGGATCACTAGTTTTTGCCGCACTTACATGAACATGAGGCGAAACACTAGGGATGGTAGGACCTGCAAAAGGGATATGTGGCGGATCACATGGAATCTCAAACTCAACATGCGGTATCACAACATCATCTTCAGCAATATCAATCACGGTATCACCACTTGGCTGCCTTTGCTTGGCTTTGTCAACCTTTCTTTGACTTGCGGGTTGCTCAAGAGTTTTCCCACTCCTTAGAACTGTCACAGCACTACCTTGCTCATGATGGGGAGAGGGAGCATGTTGTGGTTGTAGAGGAGGTGGGGGTGACACTTGGGGTTGAAACTGAGGTGGAGAAGAGGATTGAGGGGGAGGAGAGAATTGGGGTTGGAAGGTGAAGTTTTGGGAAAATTGAGGTGGTGAAGGTGGTGGAGGAGTGTAAGGCTGGGGATAGCCTTGGAAGGAGTGAATGGGATGCACTTTCATAGGGGGTGGACTGTAGAAAACTTGTGAAGAATGCATGGATCCACTTGCTTCATGGTGGCTCACGATGGGTTGTGAAGACAATTTTTCTTCTTGAAGAGCAATTATGGAAGATAGCTGCTCTATTATCTCTTCTAACCTTGCAACATCTCTTTGAACATCATCAAACACTCTCAATCTAGAAAGAACCTCTTCCTCAATCCTTGAGCTATATGTGGGACTTTTTGGTTCCTGGTAGCTATAGGAGTGAGGTGTCTTCTTTTCTTCCCCATAGAACTCAATAGAATTGACTGGGTGGCAAGGAGCATTTGTCACCTGGTTCTTCATGAGGCTCACCATGTCACCAAGAATCTTCATCACTTGCGGGCCTGAGTCATCATGAGTAGGGGTGTCACACCAAAGGCATACCCTCTTTCATTCATCATGCTAGAAGCTCGAATTCTTGATCCTTCAGCCAACTGCTCAAACAAAGGACATATCTCCTCAGGTGGCCTAGCCATGAAAACTCCTCTACAAGAAGAGTCCACTGTGTCTTGGTCCTTTAGAGATAAACCAGAGTAGAATGATTGAACTAGCTGCCACAAAGGGATCTCATGGTGAGAACACTCTCTCAACATCTTCTTGAATCTCTCCCATGCATTATGAAACTGCTCATCTCCCATTTGACTAAAACTTGTCATGACACGCCACATTTGTGTCAACCTTGCAATAGAGTAGAACTGTCTCAAGAAAGCATTCTTCATTGTTTCCCAACTCATGATGTCCTTTCTTGAGTCATACCAGTCTTTAGCTCTATCTTTGAGGGAGAAAGAGAACAAGGTCAACTGAATTGTATCATCACTAGTTTTCGACGTCCTGAAGGTGGAGCATACTTCAATAAAGGAGTCCAAGTGCTTGTAGGGGTTCTCACTATCTGAACCGTAGAAGATGGGTAGGAGCCCAAGAAGACCTGGAGGAATAGAGAATTTCTCCCCTGGCATTTGATCAACCCTACTAGAAATTGGCAATTTGTAGTTGCTAGGCATGAAGTAGTCTTGAAGCGGCTTGTGAGGTGCACTTTGGTCTTCCATCTTGTTTCCTCCCGAATGGCTTGTCACATGCACAAAGCACAACCAAACAAAAGAAAGCAAGTTAGTAAACCAATATACACAAGAAATGCAAAGAAAAATGAATAAAGAATCGCAATGATGAGGGCAGTAGGAAAAGTCAGAGCAAAACTAACTAGCTAGGCCGAGCACCTATAATCCCCGGCAACGGCGCCAGAAAGCTTGGTGTGGTTCCGCTAGAGGTGCAACACACTAGCCGATTTTACCCGACTAGATGCGCCCCATGAGGTCAGAACACACAGGATGGGATTATGCTTTCAAAATTTATAAACCTAACTTAACACATACTTCTACTAAAACAGCTACACCCGCAAGTGCACGGGGTCGTGTCGTAGTATAGGAAGGTGGCAAGTATAGGGTCGATCCACAGGGAAACGAGGGGGCACTAGAGCTAGGTTTAGTTTGGCTAGGTTCCTACTGCGGAGACTAGGGTTAAGGGTTTGAAGGTTGATTTTGATTGTTAAACTATTATGAACAAGCAAGAAATTAAAGGCGAGAATGAAATCTACATTAACCCTAGACTAGATTAAGGCTAAACAAGCAAGAAAGGACTAAGCTAGATATGAAAGTGCAAATTACGCTAAGGCAAGTAAGAGAGAAGCAAAAGAGCAATTAAAGAACTAAACTAGCATAAACAAGGCAAGAGCAAAGCAGAAATCTAACTAAGCAAGAAAAGAACTAACTAAGCTAAGAAAGCACAAAACTAGGGTTTTAAGAAGTAAAGAGATGTGTGGGTTGTTTAGGGGTATGAACTTATCACTTAAGTTGGGGGTGACATGTGAACATTATGATTCCATTTAGATTATCCAAACCAAACAACAAGTTAGAGTCTAATGAATTAACCTAAGCTACTAACTGGCCATGGATATGCTAGGTTGTGCATAGGGGAACTAGTCCCTAACACCCCCTACTACCCTTACGAGGCTCAATTGGGTTAAGGATTAGGTTCAATTCAATTAGAGTCTAATCAAGTCTAGGTTTCTAGATTAGGCATTCCTAGGGCAATTAGGGGCCGAGGGTAGTAATGGGGAGGTGAAATTAGGGCTTTGGACCCCAATTCCCCCACATTCTAGCCTTGAGGAGGCTCCATACTAATTGCACTAGAATTATCCAATCTAGCCACTTAGATCTCTCACTTAGGTTTAGGGAGATTGATTAGGATGTAGGAAGATGGGAGGAAACCTAGGGATCCAAGAATTGGACCTAGGGGCAAATCCCAAAATTCACACATATAAGCAATTTGCCTAAATTCCCAAGTGATTTCAAACACAAACCAACAAGCAATTCATGGAGAATGAGATGCAAATAGAATATAATCATTAACAAATGGAATTACAACATTTACATGTCATTATCCCCCAACATGTTATCAAAGTAACATATTTTCCCCCAAACATCCCACCCAAGGGGACTAGCTACTCATAACAAAACAAAATACAAAAAGAAAGGAGATGGAGGAAGAAGTAGCCATGGAGCTCGGTGTAGATGAAGAATCTCCTCCCTCCAGCTGCTGCAAGGACGTCCTCCTTCTTCCCCTTGGATGGAATGGAGTGGGATGATGGTGGGAAGTGGATGGAAGGCTTAGATACGGGGGGTTATGTGGTGGAAATGGTGAAATGGAGTGGATTGAGGTGGAGGTGAAGGGGAATGGAGTAGAGGTGACAAGGGGGCGAAAATGAGGTTCTAAGCAGCCAACCCCCGACCCCCAGCCGCCACTAGGGCTTATATAGGGATCTAGGGGGTCTTGGGTTAAGTTAGGGGCAAAATGGAGAAAGCAGTGGAAAAATGGCTGGATTCTGTGAGTAGCACAGCCGTGGTGGGGTACCACGGCCGTGGTGGGGTACCACGGCCGTGGTGGACAGGGTAGGCCACGGCCGTGGTGTAGGGGCATGGTCATGGGAATAAAAATGGCCAAGTTACAGGGTTTTTGTCAAAATGGCCACAGCCGTGGTTGGTCAACACGGCCGTGGTGGAGGTGGTGTGCCATGACCGTGGTGGCTGGCACGACCGTGGTGGGCCTGGTTAAGGTGGTCGTGGTGCTGCGGCACGGCCGTTTTGCCCTGCTGCACCACGGCCGTTTTGCGGAGCACGGCCGTGGTGTTTACCCATTGCACGGCCGTGCTGATCTGCATGGCCGTGGTGCTCTCTGCTTCACTTGGATGTTGAACCTATTGATTTCTAAGTAACCTAGCACGACCGTTCTGTGGTACCACGGACGTGCTGGGTCTTGGATCAGCACTTTGACTTGGGTCTTTGACTTTTCTTAGACATCTTTGCTTCAATTGATCTTTGGCCACTAGGGGTAGGTTGAGGGAGCATCTGAATTCGCTTTGGGCCTCTCCAAGTGCAGAGGAACCCTAGGATCACCCCTTCTCTCTCTCTTCCATCAAGCATGGTCCAAATGCCTAAAAAACATGCAAATAATGTCCATAAGTGCATTTTATACAAATAAGCATATTAGGGGGAATGACATGCAATCTAACAGGTATAGATGTGATTGAAGAGCAAAAAGACACAAGATTAAGCCCTAAAATAGGGCTGAATCAGAACCCATGTGGCACGAAATCCTCCTTTGGATTAAGTTCTTTTTCCTTCTAGAGGTTTCCACACCTTTCTTTTCTCAATAACTCAATTATTCATTTACTAATTGAATTTCCTCATTATTGGGCCCAATAGCCAATAAAGCCCACAACACAATCATCAAGGCTATTGTAATGAAATCTATTTATTCAAAACAAATTATATCTTTATCTATTCAAATATCTTTAATATGAGAAATCACATTTCTCACCAAAGGAACCCAAAAATTGGGGTTGTAACATCCTTCCCCTCTTATAGGAATTTTGTCCTCAAAATTCAATCAAGCAAACAAACAATTCAGGATAAGTCTTTCATATGTCCATCATGGCTCCCATGTGGCTTCACCCTTTCCATGGTGCTTCCCAAGAACCTTCATCATCTCATATTCTTCCATCTGAGTTCTTTCTTACCTTGGTATATCGTACCCTCATAGGTGACTCAGGACATTTTGACCTCTCAAAAGCTGAATAGGTTCAAGGCTCGGCACATGGCTTGGGTACCTCACATAGTACTCTAGATCGGACTCATGGCATGCATTTATTCATCACGTTATCCTGAGGGGCAAGGCTAAACACAACCATTTCCACCAATCTATCTCAAATGGACCCATATATCGGGGACTCAGCTTTCTCAGTTGTAGCTTAGAGGGGTCGGATTTTCACATTACATATTCTCCCACAGCGAACTGCATGTCAGTCTGCTTTGCATCAACTCATGACTCATGTCACCACTGGGCTCTCTCTTTGCCATTGCATGATCAAAGCGACATCATCTGCACACACTGTGGTTCTTTTCTGACCTTTACGAGGCCTCCTTCACCAACATCATCTTAATGAAGTGGTGACCGACACAACCTCCTTCTAACACTTCTTTCATCCTGATAAAGGCTATGGTGGTTAACATCACATCTTAAGAACTATCTCTATGTATCACCCTGAATGAGCACACATGCTCTCATCAGACCCTCTAGTCTGGATCATACGATCCATTAGTATGGGGTGATAAATGGTACTATTATCGAGTTCTTCATGTATCCACTTCCACATCATGGAAGTGAACCTTGGTCATACCCAAGAGCTTTTGAACTCGCATCATGGTGTGGTTGAACAATCTTTCTCTCTCAAGTAGTTCAACTGAATATGTCCCGTGACAGTACTATGTCATCTAGATCAGGCGATCTACCATAACCCCTATTGCATCCTGACCTTCCTTAGTCTAGGGGAGACTCACAACATCCATAGTGATGAACTCTCATTCCCTCTCGGGAACTCCTTATACTTTATATCCATGCACTGGGTTACTGGTGTTCTTCCTTCACCCCCTGGCTTGCATGGCCACATGCCACATGCAACTTCGTCTTAAGCATCCACAGTACTACCATCACTTACTATCTTTGTAGTACGATATATGGTGATCTTAAAATCATGATCTTCGGTATGTCATGATTCCTCAAGGTCGATACCTTAGAAACCCTAAACCACTTTAGTCAGGGTTTCATCACCTTCCTTTCCAAAGAAGTGCATCTGAGGTTCTACCACCATCCTTTCATTGTATCAAAGACTAGGCTAGCTAACCAATCAACCATTAACTTGATCAATCATTATCATTACATCTGTGTGTTAGACAAACTTTCCTCCTTTCTAAACTTAGGGTTAGCCTAACAACCTCTTCTAGCCTCTAGTCAAACTAGGAAGCTGCATCTCAACCAGAGCATCCATTACCACTTCACATCCTTAGGTACTAGGTAGTGTTGAAGACATGCACCTCCATGTATTCCACTTATTATATCATCTCAGCTCTAAGTCTATCTTCATCGAGAAAACTCTGAGCCCATCCTATTGGTTTTTGAATTCAACCTTGTATGACTCATAGCTGATAATAAAAGCATCCTTATAAGATGACTATCTTATTTCTTTTATTGTTTGCAAACCATCCATGTATCATTCACTCCACCAAGGTATGTTATCATCTCTGTCCTCATAACTCATAGCAACGTTCCAACTCGCATCATCTTTTATCCTTGGTGTATGGCATGCGTACTATCCCATCTCTCCCTCCCATAACAAGAAGAAATAAGCATTTGGCGGCCATCCAAATACAAAGTTCTTCCTGTTCCAAGAGTAGAGATGGTACATCCCACCTTGCCAGTACACCTTCAAATCTAAGTTATAACATGCAACTTATGTCTCTACATCACAAACATCATGATATCAAAATCACTTCCATGGAAAATTGGTCTCGAACCTACTGGGGTTTACACACAATCCTTGGTCATCTCCTCTGGGTCTATAGGGTGACGACACTTTTGGAGTCATCCCTCTTCCTTCATGCATCCAGAGAGTGCCCTACTCATCTGCCCTTCGGGTCCCATGAGTTCATGAAGGTGATTAATCTCCTAACCCATGGCCCTCAGACAATGATAGTTGTTACCTCCCGACCCTATGGTCATGTGCAACTAGGGAATTAGGCAACTCCTTCTTCCACCGGTCTTATCCCTACCTGACCCTAGGACAGACTTAGGATTCTAGAATAGTACATGTTCAACTTAGAACCTTACCCAATCCTTCATCATCTCTCTCTGCATTCTTGGGCTATTTTTCATCCTTTCTTAGGGATCATGGCGACCTGCCTACCTTGGTCAGGCCCCATACTGGTTACCTCCATGGTAACACATCCACATGCACTTAGAGATGGTTAACTATGGGTCTACATGTTCAGTCTTATACCATGTACTTTTCACTTAGCTTTCTCAAGATCCTATAAAACCTCTTTAGGTTTCCTTAAACTAACAAAACTAGTATACACCCCACCAAAGGGTCCCTCTCCTAGGATGGGAGGAACCTACAGCTCATGTCAACAAGGTCACAACCGTCCTTAGGGTTTACATTCACATGAGCATGCCTAACCCAGCAGCTACTAAAGCATAAGCAGACCACCTATTAAACCATGCTAGGTCATACTTGTTCTCATCCTCAACATTAGACCAACTTAGTTGTGAGGGGTCCATCAAACATACCCTTAACTCAAGGGGTTTCTTTTACCTCTACATAAGAGGAGTGCCATGCTCGAAACTATAGAGACTCAAATCTCATCATGAGCATCAGATACAATGCTTCCCCTCTTAGGCCTAGGAACCCTAGGTTCTCCTTCGGGTATTCAACTGCATGCTCAATATCTTGACCACGAATCAAGCATGTCCAAGGTATGTCATGTACTCCCATGACCCTTTTATATGAGCAACACCTCAAAGACAACCAACTAGGTATATGGCCTCACAACTGGTTACTTAAACCTCCTCAGGGTCTAAGGCACCCCTTATCTCATCCAGCAGGTAGTCACTTATACCATAGGTACCAGAAGCATCATCCTCTCTCTCAGGTTTGGTTCCTCTAAAGATAACCAAGATATCATTAGCCTCCAGGGTCAAGCATAGGGCAACCACTATCATCCACTTAGGTCGCATCATCCTCAACTCCCCACTATTCCTCATGTCTCAAAATCTATGCTTCCAACCTTCTTTCTTGGGTCCTAGTTTCTCTCTCTAGATCTAACTCCACATCCAACCTTATTACTAGAGGTCCTCTCTCCATGAAGGATTAGGCTCACAGGCATACCTCTACATGGGTGAAGCCTATGCTCAGCCTTATGTTTGCTCATGATTATCCATAGCCCCTTATTATTTTCTCATAAGCCATCCATCCTATCCTTCTGGCCAAGGTCTCAACCTACTACCTTACCACTAACGTATTATGGGTGCATGTTATCCCCTACTTGCATAAGCCTGTAGGGTTTCTATAGGTTCTTCACTAACCTCATGAATGAAAGAGCTATCCTTCACTCTATCATGTACACCCCTTTCTAGGGTTGGGTTGCCCAAGGTATTAGGTCATCTAACCTATCATGGCTCATATGGCATCCCAAAGGCATGTCCATCCAAACACCCGGTCAACCATGACATCTAACTCATCATGTCATCTCTCTCTCTCTAACCTCCACTTAGGGTTAGGGTTAACATTATCCTTAGAGGATGTGCTAGGTCTCTACTTTTAATGGAGATCTCTACCTCCAAGACTAACTCTCTCTACTCATCCTCCTGACAAGGAGGTCTATCCTCAGGTCTCTCCTGAGGTCAATGACAACTCGTGTCATACGACCTAAGCATGCATCTATTCTTTTATGCTTACTCTATTAAGCTTATGTCCATGACATCTGATTTACATGCTTTTTATTAATTTGGTGGAGGATCCCTTAATCCTTATCAACCTTACCCATACCTCAAGAGGGTGAGGAAAAGAGAGAAAACCCTAATCCTTAAGGTCCTTAATAGAAGTTGAGTTGAGAAGGGATGAACAAGATGAGAGAGTCCTAAAGATATCTTATTTCGAATCATACCCTAAGACTTTGGCCAGGCAGTCACACGGATCTGAAAGTCCTCGTATTCTGACTAGCGGTGCAGAGGAAAATATTTCCAGCCCCCGGTTGTGATCCTTTTCTAAACACCTCTGTCTTTCGAATAATCCTCTAATAACTCCCTTGGGTTCTACAGAAGTTGTAAAATTTAATAATTATTAAGGATTAAGTGAGGAACCTATGCTCTAATACCAATTGTAACGACCCTGTCTCCCAGTAACCCCCACTTAAGGGAGACTAAGAGATCAGAGTCATTATCTAATAACCCGGATCAAAGGTTCGACAAATAATTATTAACAATTATTAAATTTTACCAACTATACTGAAATATGATAAAAATAAAAACTTTGCATACCTTTTAAAACTGGGATTTCAAAACTTCTATCCACACAGATACTAATCTATCTAATCCTCCTTTGAACTTTAATTCTCATTTAATTCCACATATGCAACTTTATTGTTTGTTCTTTTCATTGTACCTAAAACACCGACAAACAAAACGTCGGTCAGCAAGAAGCTGGTATATGGGGGAAACAATAATCGTGCAACTATAATAACAAAGTAGTCAACCAATTATCATTTAACAGCCAAGATTACATTTTAAACCATACAACTCAATCCTTTCCTATCTCCTATCTCTTTGCTGTCCCTGCAATGGACTGAGATACTACCTCTCTCTAGGTAGATCCTTATTAAACCCCACATGATCCTACCTAACAGGTAGATCAATATCTAGGGTTGAGTCGCATGGCACTACCCATACGTAGTCCAGTCCCTGACTCAAAATGACTTGATGGACCTACCCCATTTGTAGCCATATACTAAGTCATCCAATGACTTGATGGGCCTACCCCTATTGGTAGCCATGTACTAGGTCAACTCATTAAGCTACAGAGGGGACTAGGATCTGAGCTAGTAGGCACATCTCTTATGTGATAGTCATATTCGCATTATAATTTGCATGAATTAAATTCATCCAATAATTAATTCAAGCCATGATGTAAACATCGATAAAATCCTCAGAAAACTAATGCGGGGTAATCATAAGCGTAACCACATACCTGTCAAGTTGATGTGAGATAGAAATAATCCAATCAACCAATAGGCAAGCAAGCATTCAATAAGATCTTGAAACAATTATACAATTTCCTTTTATTACTCATGTCATTAAGATCTATTAAATCTAGCTCGCTTCCTAGAGTTTCTAGTCCACTTTTAGGGTTTCCATGGCAATTTGGGTTTCCCTTCATCTTTTACTATTTTAAACCCTAATTTAACGCAATTGATCGCACACCCTAATTATTTCAACATCTAATCCTCAATTTCAGATTAAAGGCATAATTAACCATTAAATACGTCCATTAAGCCTCTTTTACTTTTAATCTATCATTTTTATCCTTTTTAATCTATGACAAAGTCATTATGCTCGGTTATCATCAATTCATAGTTCATTATGCTCTAATACACATATGAACATTATTTATCATTAATTCTACTTTTTATTCACTAGGAAACCCTAATTTCCACATTAAGGGTATTTAACCACAATTAGAAACTTTAACGCTCGAAATATCTTAGAATCATTATATCTTGTCTTTATTCACTACTTTGAAGAATTAAAGCCATTAAGAGTCGAATTTACTAATATTAGGGTTTCAAAGCCCATTAAAGTATATTCATGCACATGAAACTCCAAATTAACTAATTATGTGCAAATTCATCCTTTTCACTCCTAATGTTCCTTTTTATTAGTAATAGGTTAATATCAACTTTAATCATCCATTAAACCCTATTAAATATATTAATCAACTCAAAATAGGGTTTCTAAACCTTTAATTCATTAAAGTTAATAACTTCCATTACTTTTCGAATTGCAATTAGAATTAGGCTTCAAATGTATTTTGATTGCATTCCTTGAGTTCTCCTGATCAAAATTCATGTATAATGCACATCTATCCGAGCTACGGTTATTGAGATACAAATTTAACAAAAGTAACTTACTATGGGCCAATGTGGGGCTGCCATGTAGGCGCCATCCATGCAACAAACTCGTTGGGTTTGCAAACATAATCAAAAGTCAGTTTTCCCCTTGATAAGTGATATGTTTCCTCAATACCTTGGGGGGTAATTTCGTCAAACGGCCGAAGCCTTCTTCCTCCTCGCGATCTCCGTGTAGTTGTCGCATCTGCAGCTCTGCGGAGGTCCGCCTGACCTTCCTGAGAGCTCGAGAACTACCACCAGAGGCTACCCTAGACCCGCCACCCTCCGTCGCACCTATGGCACCACCCAGCTTGCGGCCCATGCGGCTGGTTTGGGTAGAACTATCATGCGACATGCAACAGGTGTTGCGGATGTGCGGCTGCCGTCGTGTGTTGTTTAGGGCATGGCCCTGATGGTAAAGCAACTCCCCAGCATCGTGGGGCATCCAGCTACCAGTAGAACCCTTCATTGGTCCCTAGTTTCTCCCGTCGTTCCAAGGATAACTCTTCTTCTCGTGGCTAGGGTTTTGCCCAAGAAGATGAAGAAGAAGAAGGAAGGATACATGCAACTCCCCTAGAACTCGCCCCTGAGCTCTACCCCTTTTATAGGGGAGGGTTTTTGCACCCTAAGATGTGCATCCACCAAGATGCAAGATCTTGTCCCAATAGGAATCCAATTCCTCCTTTAGAAAGCAAGCTTTCTCTCTCTTCTTTATCCTTTGGATATTCCCTATTATATGGATATTAGGAATTCGAAATTCCTCTTTCATTTTCTTTATACTTTCCCTTTTTAATTCATTGGCCACGGATTTTTATATTTCCTTAAGTAGAAAATACCACTCCTTTAACAAAACCACAAAAAAACATTAATAATGTATTACATTATTCTCTTATTTTTCTTTATTGGTATTTTCTCTTTCCTCTTTCTTCATTGGGAATCTTTGGATCCCAAGAAACTCTATGATTTCGAAATTCCTTCATAAGGATATTTATTATCCTTCTCGATGCATCTAAATGCATTATTTCTCATTATTATGTTGATTTCTTATTAAAATATCCCTTTTTGAGGATTTCTCTTTATTTCTCTTTTATTTTCTTCATTGGTATTCCTTTTATTACAAGGAATATTTGGGATACGAAATTTCACTTAGGATAACTCAATTGTATTTCTTTTCGCTTATTTTCCACATTTTACCCTTATTTTCAATTTCTTTCTTAATAAAGAAATACTTAATTGATCTTTTCTGTTATTATTGCATTATCTTTATAAGTTTGGACTCCTTGGGACCTAAGGAACCCATGTGGCACGAAATCCTCCTTTGGATTAAGTTCTTTTGCCTTCTAGAGGTTTCCACACCTTTCTTTTCTCAATAACTCAATTATTCATTTACTAATTGAATTTCCTCGTTATTGGGCCCGATAGCTAATAAAGCCCACAACATAATCATCAAGGCTATTGTAACGAAATCTATTTATTCAAAACAAATTATATCTTTATCTGTTCAAATATCTTTAATATGAGAAATCACATTTCTCACCAAAGGAACCCAAAAATTGGGGTTGTAACAGCTACTTACTTGAGTAGTTAATGTTAGTTTTCAGTTACTACATATATAGGTGTCCTTTCATTAGCACCTAACTTATCTTTTAGTTTTTGTTTTTTATATAGGGTAGTCCATCTATTGAATTACCATATATAGTATATTTGATCATAAGGGTAAACTTGGTTCCATATCATGTGGGTGTTAATTGTATGTCTTAGTGATTACTGTTCAATTGTTTGCTTGTATTGTTTTCTAACCCTTTAGATTTACACATGCAAGTATAGAATACTTTTTATTTTAATTTCTCAAGAGAAAGTTATTTGGAATGGTGCATGAAGACTTAACTAACATGGTTGAGTTAATATAGACTTAAGAAAATGATCTCAATTTTATAAACATGTAGAGGGGTCACCATTTCAGCTTAACTGGATTGTATTTATGAATAAAACGTCAAAATACAAGTGTGATAGTATTATAATAGTCATTCAGTTAGAACATTTGTACTAAAACCACTCCATATCTTAACATTCATGACCATTCCTTCTAGGAGAGTGATCCTACACTTACGATGGGAAAGATAAAAGCATAAGGTACATAAGTGAAATAATCACTAACATCGATGTTATGTCTTTCTTATCATCCTGGGAAGTAAACATTTTGGCTAAAGATGATTCTCTGTCCACAATAGTTGTTTCAAGAATAAAAAAAATGTAAATATTTCCATTGGTGTATTTTTCACAATTGTAACATGGCCATTATTATCATGGTACATATTTATATGTACAGAAATATCCCAATAAATTCCTAATCATGAGTTCTACTATTATTTGAGGTTGATTTGCACCATTTGAGGGTGCCATCATATATGTGACACAAGTAGGAGTACCTAGATTTCCAATTTGCTTCTTCCATGTCGTATATGTTCTTTCACTTAACAATGTTAGGCTTCTGATCAATTTTTTCTATTAAGTGACTATGTTATAACACATAAAGTAGTCAAGTGTCCACCATCACATTTCCATTGTATTATTATTTTGACATCATACATCACTATACCCATACAGTGTAAGGTCTAAATATTAAGTCTCATAGTTCTCTTGTTTGAAATCATTATGAGTGTTTAATATACTCATAGTGAGTTCTTTACATGTTGTTGGTTATGGTTCACATATGGCAATTTCCTTGTATGTGTAAACAAAAAAAGTAATGTTTTTTTATTATTTCCTCTTCAAACGACTGTATGTTTTGAAATTACTAAAGATTCTTGTTTGATCAAGACTATATTCTCTCTTCACTATGTGATAATTGATGTATCTGTAGTACCCATCTATGTTTCTCTTTGGTGATGGCATATACATCATAAATCCTGATAAATTAGATACAGTAAATCATGAGTAACTAGATCTTGACATTAATATTTATTCGTGTATTCTTTGTCATAATAGGAGATGTTAGCAATGTAATCTAGTTTGCATATTTGCTTAAGTGAGAATCTAACATAAAGAGAATAATGAGTGATGCGAGTATAGATTATGAGTACAATTTCTAACGTTATTCAACACTAAATAATGAAAATATAAAGTTAGTATAATTGATGCCTGGAGACAATATCATGCACTATAAAAAATTCCTTAAGGTGAGGATACTGTACCATGATGCATCTTAAGGTGAAAGTAATCAATATTGATATAAGCATAACATTATTATAGAACACATGGTTAATTTATATTAGGATAAGATAATACATGATTCGTCCTTAAGAGAGGAATAATGCACAATGAGAAACCTAAATTTGTGGATAGAATGCAAACATTAGCAATAAACTCAAGGTGAGGATAGATTAATAGGTCATTGATAAGCTTTGAGAGTATAAGGTAAGGATAAAAAAAGATTATCTAGAGAAGAACAATAGGGGACTAACATTTGTTAGAAATAGGCATAATTACTAGTACTAATTTGCATACATTTGTAAATTTGTGTGTCACATTCCCGCATTACTATGAAATAGGTTGCTCTGGTATATGACATTATTGTTTGTTTATCACAATAATGGGCCACTAGAATTTGTAGTCAATATCTAATTTATTACTTGTACTATAATGAACCAATTTTTTTAGAATAAATCTTACATCTAGAGTGATTTTTACAACTCGAAATTTTAAAATCCATATTCAAGAAAAAAATAAACTATATATATTATATTTCAAACTAAATGTATACATCCAACACTTACTTTGCCCTGATTTATCCCAATTAATGGGTATTCTTAATGTAATCAAGAAGCAATACATTTGACCAAATTTTATTAGAAAATATAATAATGGAATCTCAAATATTTATATATTAGAATTCAATTAAAACATATACTTTTCAATATAATTAAATGATCTTTGACTAAATTTCCAAAAAATACAAGTCTAATCAGTAAATAAATGAAGTAAGTGTTTAAATTAAATATGAGCTTTCAAGTAAAACAAATCTTGATAATGATTTATAGATACTAAACAATAGTCACTAGTTTACTTCTAATATTTCACATCATATTTTTTTTGGATAATCCTAAACCTCCAGATAAACCTCGATGTCAAAATCAAACTCAGATAAATACATAACTCAAATGAAGAATCAAATTCATACCTGGAGCCTATACGCTTTACTTATCCATTTAAATTTACATTTTTATATTTCACTCAGTCCTAACAAATAGGAAATATAACCCTAGATTAACCTAATATAAATCTTGAAGCTACCACTCTTTAACAATTTTTCATCCTTTTGTGTTGATTATAGAGTCAAGTATTTGTTGCATTGTTTTATCTCAAACATCAAAATCTTTTATGTTCCCTCTTTATTTGGGAGACCATCAAAGGTCAAATCTAGACTTGGAGTATTCGTGAATGATAGGGTCTTATTTCTCATTTAAATTATTTATTTTCACATCACACACTTTTGATCTCTTATTTCTCTCCCCCCTAACTCCCACTATGATTATATGCTTCCCCCACCTTACTCTTGATGCGGAGATGAATTTGAGCCCCCAGTTGTTTTATGTCCCCTTAAGATTCTTTACTCACCATGGCTTTGAGTTTCACCTTTGACTAATATACATTTGTTTCCAAAAATCGACATCTATAAGTAATTGTAACAATCTTTTCTCTCACTCATAGGAACTCATAGATGTCATACAAATTACCTATTATTCTTGAACACACATCATTGAACCCTATCTCCTACAACCCTTCTTTGATGGTTTGACTTCAATCATCTAACTATTATGAACCTTCCTGACAATATGGTTAGGTCTTAGAACCCCCATAAGTGCTTTAAGAACTCTGAGTTCCATATTTCATTAGGGTATTGAGTTTCCCTATTTTTATACATTATTTAGCCCTCTCAATTGTTCTCACACTTCACTCTTTTCATTGATACTCTTCAAAAAATAATTTTATTTTACTTTTGTGTGTCCATCCAAACTAGTTCATCACATTGTGATTTTGTTTTTCACCTCCCCCTTTTATTCCTATGTCCTACCATAGAAGAGGAATTACCCTGAGATCCATCCATTTTGATACCCTAGTTGGCTTTAACATGTTCATAAAACACTCCAAAAGATGGCAGTGATCATTGTAAATGAGATTTACTTTATTGGATCTTTTTTTTGTTTTAAACTCCATGCTCATCTTGTTGATTTGAACTTCCATGGCTATTATTCACAACTTTTTGGATATATTTTTTGATATGTGTCAAGCACCACATGGTAACACAATATTTTTTCCCCAATATATATATTCTAATCATGAGACACTTTACTAGTCAAGGTCTATGACGCAGTGTCATGCAGCTACCTTCTGATGTGTGATGCAGGGGCAAGATGGACTTTTAGGACCAGCTTTTCTATATGATCAATTAATTAGTTTTCTACAAAAACCTGCATCAGATAGTTTCTCTAAAAATGTTAGTAATTAAATACTTTATCATATATGTACACATGAATGTGCACTAGGAAATGTGTTTTCATGAGGAATACAAAGAAATGTGCCTCTGAAAATAAATTCATGTAGTAGTCCCTAGCTTCTAAAGAAATTAGAATTAAGGTTTGTTGTAATTAATGACACTCAACAACCAACTAACATGATTAACCTAGTAATTTTCTTAGTCAAGGTTAGCAAGACATGCAATTGTTGCACTACTCTAATGGTTTGATTTGAATGTTGTTTCGGGTTTAACTGTATATTTTCATTCCATTTGAAGTTTAGGTATAATAATTGGATAATCATTCTACTTAAATTATAATGCATGCTGATGGTTGCTAATACTTCAAGGTCTTATGGTCATCATCAGTATTTGTTATGATTTATGATCACAAAGTGGAAACTCATGTTTTAGTAATGTTTGTTTTATAAAGACGTAAAACAAATTTTAATTATAATATGGTGTATAAAGATAAAGAGGGATAAAATTCATCATGCACAAGAAAATGTTTCAAAGCTATTAATTATTCATCATGATGTTTTTAGTTTTTTGGCCCAATGGTACACTTTTATGCAATAAGATGAGCTTTAATTGACCGGCTGAGCACTTTGGTGCAATTATTTGATAGAGGATAGTTTTCAACCATGCTAAATATTTCTAAGATGTAAATTATTATTCCGAATTTAATATAAATCAAATTCAGAATATTTCTATATGTTTCTTACAAAGATTCATCATTTTGGTTGTTATGAGCTTTTTTAGAGATCTTTGGATATTCTAGAATTATGTTCCTTCAATGGGTATCTACAAAAATAAGTTCCAATGGTAATTCAATTGATCCATTTTGAAATGAAATAACATGCTCCAAAAATACAAGTAATGTGAAATTACTTAATTTCAAATCATACACATACACACATACAAATATATGAATATATACACATAATATATAATATCAGTGCCCAAAGTGTTGGTCAACAATGATATTGGTTGTTTTTTAATGTAAATGTAGACTTGTAAAATGGGTGGGTGGGCTGGGTTTAGGTCGGGTCATTGTGGGTTTGGGTCTCGTAGTTTGGGTCAAAAAGTTACAACACAAAATAGATTGAAGAGATATCAACCAAATTTGACCCAGTGGATTGTGAATCATATGAAGGTGACCATATGATATGTGATGAATAAAATTTTTTTGCAAGTTGCTACATTAAAAATAAAGGAAGACCATTCTCTAGTATTTTTATGTAAATATATTAAAAAAATAATCAACTACGATACGATGTCACTATAAAAAAGTGTATGTTATTCAAAATTTACGACAACTCGGCCATATAAGTAGAGTTAGTAACTTATGCTACATCTCCATATTAAGTTTGATAGAGAAATTAGAGTATATAATAGATGTGAGTTTTTATTCCACCAATATGACTCTTGTGTGTCAGTTCTTGTTAGGAAAGTCGAGTTCGCATTGGAACTCTGTAAAAACCAATGGTAAGTAATAGATCATCAATATTTATTTGAAGTAGTAGTATATCATTACATTTACTTATATATAAACAATTTGGCTTAGTGGGTCCCCCGTACATGCCTGTGGGTCACCTGTGAGACCTACTAACTAAATAGGTGTGTATGGATTTGGGTAATTTAACCAAGTGGTAAATTTCATCATTCAAATCCAACATAAATGGGTCGACCCATGGGTGTCAGCGAATTATGACCCAGTTTAATAGGTCTATGGAAGTGAAATGAGATGCCCCTAAATCAAGGACCTAAGGATGACTTGAAGTGTTTAGTTGAGGAGTATATGATATTTTCATAGTAAATTCCGGTGTAGTTTCAACTACACTTCATAGGCCAACTTTATTTAGTTTATAATTAGTTATGTTATGGACTTTTTTAATTTATGTATTGGGATTAAATGTTAAATTGTGAGAAACATGATCTACTAAATTTGTTTTTTAGGAACCTACATATAAATCTGATTTTGCATCATTTTATATCTATTTTCATTGGGTTGATTATCATATCATGTGTCACCTCTCAAGTTAAGGGACCAAAATTTTAGACAACATGTGGACTTGATTCCTCTTATACTTATTTCTTGGTGGGTTGTTACACATTTTCAAATCATACTCCCTCCTTGTTCCCTTTTATTTTAATAGAATATTTTGTACTTATGTTTTGGTATATGTCTCTAATTCTATGTAGTTTTTTGGTCCTATGTGTATGATTATACACAAGCCACCAATAGGAGGCTTAGGATAATGACATGAGTATGAGTATTTTTTATCATGCATAAATTCATAAATTTGATAAAAAGGCTAGGTGCTTACAAGTTGATATTTATGACAAATTTTATTCTAATTATACTTTTTAACATGTTTATCTCTTCTAATTTATAAATTTAAATCTTAACCTATATAGGTAGATTCATGATGGGATACTTTGTTTCTACTATATGTGTTAGTATAGATATCTGAATTGAATGGCTTGTGTATGTGTATGTGTATTATTTTTTACAATTTTTGAACAATATTGACCTTTTACTAGTTTCACAAATTCAATAATTGATATGTAGAAATATATATAGGTGTATCTATGAGGGTATAAAAGAAAAAATTTCTCCTCACTGAGCTATGGCGTAGGCCGAATGCATAGGGGTTATTAATGACAAATGCGTACCTAGGTATCTTGATTGGAGAACCTTAATTTTACTGCTCTATTTGTCACAGATAAATAAGAAATATGTATGGTTGTAGCAAATAAGTTCATATTTCATGTCTACAAGAATTAATAAAACACCAAGTAAATTCTATTGCGGCAGTTTTAGAATAATGCCGGAAGTAACATAAGTATAATATCTATATCTAACTAAATTAAATAGGAGATTTACTAAAATCTTGGAATATTGATGACAAAGGTATAAAATAACTTAGGATACACTGTCATTTAACCTATATATCAAATCTATAATATATAAAAAAGTCCCTAGAGGGTTTGCTATAAATTTTCCCTATATTTTTCTAAATTACAACATAATCCTTGTATTATAAATTATACTGCAAAAAAGAGTGTGGGGGTATTACATTTAATTTTTTTGCAAATTAATTTTTATTCTAATAAGGCGGTAATACAATCATAGATGGGCACCAATTTATTTTTCTTTTACTTTTTAAAATTATGAATTAATCATTGCCTACTTTAATAAGACTATATGATATGACGTAGAATCATGGATGTAATTTTTCCTTTATTTCAAATTACATATTGACACTTGTCTTAAGATGTATAAAAAAATCATAAGAAAGGTTGTATGTACTTTTATCTTTAGTTTTTCAAATTACTAGTTGGGCTTTGTTAATATAACTATGGCATCAACCGCCATAACGAGTGCTCACTCCTACCATCCACTATATCTGCATTGACTTTTTGTGGTTATTAGGGTTGGGAATATGGTGCAACCAATGTCATAGGATGTATTCAATTTGACTTAACACCAAGAAGGATCTGTGGGGTGATGTCATCAGTAAAAGAAACAGTTAATGTTAGTTTTATACCTTGATTCTCTTTTCAGTGATCTTCTTCTTCTAGAACACTGTCTGGGATCATATTAGTTGAAATGAACTTCGAAGAGACATCATTTTCTTTGAACCTACTTTACTCACAACTCATGACAATGTCTGCTATTAATTTAAATCTTGTCCCCTTTTTATCTAATTTGGTGATGTAGTGTTGTGTTTAGTAATCTATTATTCTTTATCAGTACAATGTCTCAGATATGTCGAGTCTGAATATTGAAACCCCATATAAAATTACTTGACATTATAATTTCCTAAAGGAATAAAAATGCATGTATCTATGAGTTGACCTTCTATTGTTGTTACTATATTATATAAGCACATCAATCTTTATGGGTTTCCTTTTATCACCATGTAAGTCAACCCATAATTTTCAAACTAGAAAGTATGAATGTTTGTTTTTAGTGTTGATTTTTACTGTTATGATATCATCCGACTTTGATGATCATATAGGAAAAAGTTATATATGTACTTGAGGGATCATAGTTGGTGAACAGTGATGGTCCCTAATGAAGGAATTTGGGTTCAAACTACTCGTATAAGTATTCCTCAATTCACCATTCTCTCGGGTGTCCAGCCTCCATAATGATTTGTGGGAGTGATGGTGGAGAAACGTTTCACTCTAAACCCCATAGAAGAGAATCCTATAGAGATATATGGTAACATGATGTGGACTCTCGACCTAAGACATCACATATTTATAAGAGTAAATGAACTTGATTGTGTTATAAAGAAACCTTTACGATTATATTGAGATCTATAATATTCTACTTACGCGTCCATAGTATATGCATTAATCCATAAAAGAGCGAGAGACAAAATATGTGTTTCACCGGTGTTATCACTTCTATGGTTATGTATGGAAATGGCGTCGAATTTGTTTAAAACCATCCTGTCTTTTTTCATCATTTCTCCCATTTTTTAAAATTTCTAGGAAAGGATGGGCAATCAAGTTATACAAGGGGAGGTGGGTGTTATCTATGTTGATTGGCATGTAATGTTGTTACTGCGACCTGGGTGGTTTGTGCTTGGTGTGAGTTATGTTGAATAAATATTAGACCTTCAAATTAATCCGTGTAGCATCTAATTTTATACGCCTACTTTTAAACAACATCATTATGGATGTTTTCTGTGAAAATTTTGCTAAAAGCATTTTCATGTCAATCCTACCACCGCCAATGTCATTATCAAGATGGAGATGTCCATTTCGGGCATATATTCACTATTGCAAAACTCCCTTGTTTCCGGTGGGATGGTGGCATAGTGGAGAAGGGTGGGGTTCCCCTGATTAGGAACCTAAGTTTGAATTTATGCAAACACGTTCTAGCGATCGGGTTACACTGTCGGTAGGGTCATCGATGTGGCGTGACTGGATTCACAATTCTCGGTTCCTGTGACGAGAATCTTATCCGTCTATTCTGTCAAGATTAATCCATACTTCCCTCCACTTTGAGCAATACATAGTGAGATATGGCTGCAACAAGGTGCTCAGAACAGGGAAGTTGAACCCCGATGTGGCTTCTCCTTGGGGTGGTTCTTCTGAATATACATTAACATACCTCATCTCTTATATAAAATGAAATAAATCATTTATTGCAAACAATAATATTAACAACTGAATTAGAACATATTTAGTACATGTTGAAAAAGACAAAGAATATAAAGTCTGTCAAGTTTAACATTTATTTCAAAGAGAATATTAAAAGTGTAACAAATCAAACAAATATTACAGATTATATATCCGGCATGTCATTGACTCAAAAAAACAAAATTTCAAAGGCATAGACCAAAAAGTAATTTTTCAATTATGATATCCATCTCATGAATTTGATCCATCATTAGACCTGTCAAACAGGTGGGTCGGGTTGGGTTTGACTCGGGTCATTGCGGGTGTGGGTCTTGCGGATGTGGGTTAAAAATGACCCTATTTCTAAATGGATCGTACAAATGCCTACCCAAACCCGACCCAATAGGTCACGGGTCAACTCGTGGGTACCCATTTAACTTTACTAATTATCAAAGGTTTTGCTATAAATAACAAAATTATAAGTTTTACACTTTTTGCATGCATCTCTTTTTTAATGTAACACAAATATACTATTTAGTTTACTATATTTCATGTCAATCATAATAAAAAATAACATTTTGTTGTTCTAAATTAGTTAAAAATGCACTCTTTTTTTGTGTCTAAAGTCAATTATAAAAGAGGAACAATAGTCAATATATGTAGATTCCCAACATACAAAAAAATATTGAAATTGAAAGATAAATATGAATTAGTATGATGATATCATTTCTATCATTACAAAGTAAAAATTATTATTATTGTTACAAATATACAAATGTTTGCAAGACAAATATAAAGAAAAATATTCATAAATATATGTACATGTAAGTTCAAGCATGGAAATATACATTACATGTAAGTAAACGACACTACTTATTCAAATGCTCAATAAGTATATGATCATATCCTCATATTCTTAAAATCACACATCTACATAATTTAATATAATGTTTATTCTATTCTATTTAAGTGGGTCAACTACTGTTGTCGGCGGGTCGAACTGTGAGACCCGCGAAATAAATGGGTTGGGTCGAGTTTGACCCATATTTAAATGGGTGGCCATAACCCCTACCCAAAACTATATTAAACAGGTTGACTCATGGGTGTCCACGGGTCAATGACCTATTTTGATAGGTCTACCCACCATCTAACTGTAAAGATCAATTGGAAATAAATCTTGATTACAATATATAATCGGAAACATGTAATAAAAATCATAAAATTTTGTGTGTAGTTCCAATTATTCAATCCCTAACTAGATAAAATATGAAACCCTACATATTCATTTGAAACAATATCATCTAACTATATTCAATGGTATTGTACATTAGTTGCTAAATTGATAAAAGCATATATAAGAACCCCAAAATCTACTAGGTATTTACTAGTTAGAAACATCATTTTTTCAACCTATTATCTATAATACTATGATCAAGATATCTAGCATTAATCATACTAGATCGAGAAATAGAAACAGTCTATAAATTAATCATAATATAAATCAAATAGTTACATGTGAGTTTTACTTCTAACTACATGCTAATCACAATATATGTCACTAATTGAAGAAAGTTTCATAATTAGTACTATCCTCAACCAAGTAAACACTTTCCAAAATTATCAATTAATTGAAATAGTGACTGATAAATTAGTTAAACATTACTAAAATTGCAAAGTCATATGATTTTGTTCTTTAGGAATCAAATTAACTTAAACTAATTGTCCTCGATTTTGGCACTAATGTAATAAGGTTAAGAAAATGAATATGTTTCAAAATTATTCTCACCAACAACAGAACATGAAATTAAATAACAAAATAAACAAAAATATAGAAATTTAACTAAAGTCAACTCATCCCATCCCGTTCCTCGTGATTAATTTCCACATCGTCCTCAAAATAAAATAAAGTTGGGTAAGCAAAAGAAGGTTACCAACTAGATACCCAACAAGGGGGTCATAGACGGTCATCCTAAAATCATACAGTAAGATCCCAAATCTTTGTGATTGTTGTCTCATCACACTAGTCATTAGTCATGTTAAAGTGTTTTTATGTTCTCACACATGTTCAATTATCCAACATATCCTAAATAAAATGTAGTTTTTTTTCTCAAGAACAATTTAGAGTTCACATAACACTTATTGATGTTTCTTCATACACAATGATATGTTACAAAATTGATTTGTGGTGACTGTTCTTTAAGCTTGTTGTGCAAGTGTAATCATGTGGCATAAAGTAGTATTGAAGATGTAACATTCTAAATTTTGAGGACTTGGATAGGCAAATATTAATGCAATATGACTAGGGCTTCCAACACTGACTATGCTTACTACACTTTTGGGAACTCTCAACTTGAAAGAACTTTATACATGCATGGTTTGTATGAGTACCAGAATGGGTGACCATTTTCTTTCCACATGTGACTAGGGTGTAAACCAATCATGTGTGGTATACCTTAACCGTACATGGTTAGTTATGTGGGTATGGTTATGTTAATATAATCAGTTTTCCGGAAATCATATTCGTATCTATCTAACTCTCCACGTATTGTGATGAGTAAAGGATATGGCGTACACTTCCACAATATAACACATGTTCGCACCAAATAAGGAACTATGCGGATTGGTCATTTCAAATCAGATAGGTTGTCTTCATATCATGCTTTTTCTCACACTTTGTAATGCACTAAGATCTTTTGTGACAAACCTTGATGTATTTCATGTAAGCAAATAAGTCCAATATGCTCTTTGTATTATTTTAATTAGTTTTTGCTTTAGTTCTTTTTGACCAACTATGTAATGATGTGACAAAAGAAAATCATTAAGCTACAAATCGGACATTGTCAATTTCGTCATGATCGGTTCGTTCAAGTGAAAGAGTAGACGTTGATTGTTGGATACCAATGATCTATATATAGATCATAGATAACTATGTGACATCATATAGTCTATAAAGAAAATGATGCTACTCAACATAAACACATAGTTTATATGACTATAAAGTTTTTAATATAACAACTTCATTTTTACAACAACAAGATTTGATGAGCAATAATTACTAGACTTATTTTTGGAAAAAGTTAGTAGTCTTTTATTAAGCTTGTCACAGTGCAGGAATCAAAATGCATACAAATTCCATCATCCACATTGTAGAAACAAATTGATATGATGGAGATTAACATGGCCCCTACACAAGAGTTATTAGCACAAAACAATAAATAATCAAAATATGTACTATATTTTATGAATATGTATAATATGTGTATATAGTGGGTATATGGATTTTGGTTAGCGATGGATATAGTGCAAAGGGTAAACCGATAAATGACTATAGAAATTTGTATGTCTGATGGGTTTTAGAGAGTATGGCTTTGTGGGTATGTAGATAAAGAAGTAACACTACATCACTATATGTGATCACAAAGTGGACAAAACACAATGATAATACTATTGTCAAACTTGTGATAACATCTCTTGCATTCTTTCATATCTTATGTGTTGGTAATAATGTGACAACACAATATTCAAATCAAGTGTTTACTACTAGTTCAGCCCATTCACATGTGGTGCCTTAGTCATGAGGTGTAGTTTAGATTTGAGCTTGAGAAAATAATAACAACTAGACGATTTAAAATGGGTTCACACTTGCTTCAATATGAGAATGTTGAAATATATATCGACATTATAATGGCCAATGATTCATCATAAAAAAAATTAAGTTGTGATTTTGTTAGTTCTTCATGCTTGTGTTCATGATTAGTGTTGCATCTTCCAATTTTTCAAGGCTATGTGTATGTGTTCTTATATATATATATATATATATATATATATATATATATATATATATATATATATATATATATATATACATTCATACATATATACATATATATGCATATATATACATATATATGTATGTATATATATACATATATATACATATATATATATACATACATATATATACATATATATATATATATATGTATATATATATATATATATATATATATATATATATATATATATATATATGATATTCACTTGCTACCCACGTGGGTAGATAAGCTTAGTTACCCAACTCATTATTTGACGCTGCATTGTGTTGATATGGATTAGCGGTGGCACAAATAGTAATTATGTATAGTTGATGTACGTGCATGGAGTGGCGGTGGCACTGTTTGTAATTATGTTATAATAATTACACGTGCATGGAGTACGGTTCCTAATTTGATTTATAGATCATATGTACATTTCTCTGCGCACCTGCTAGAAAAGTTATAAAATGAGAACACAACGGGGAATTGTAGGATGGGATTGGGATATTATTTTAATATTTCTCACTTAATCGTATATCCATTAAATGTGATCCCTATAGAAAAAGTGAGATGAATAAAAATTAATTTTCTAGTTGATTTCATACATACCTTGAAGCATATGCATAGTCAACGTAACAAATCTAAAGTCATTGTAGTGGTGTACTTTTATAGAGATAGTAAACACATGAGAAATAAAATCATACTTCCAGATTATATTACACAACGTCATCCTTGATTACAAATTTCTCATTTTCATTACAAAACTTCTGTTCTTATTACAATATACCGATTATCCTTACAAAGTATTTAAATTCTAAAAAATATATTTGCATACAAAAAAATTCATATCATATTTATGGTAACGGGTAGTGAGTTATAATGATATGTAAAGAAAGATGACGATCTGTAATAAGAAAGAAAAGTTTGTAATAAGATCAAACAATTTGTAAAGGAAAGGAAACAAATGAAATCGAGGGTGACATTTTGTAGTGCAATCTGGATGCATCAAATTCTACTATCCATGAGAATGAATTTCATTACATCAAAAGTTGTAATAATAAGGCATACTTAGTAATAAAAAGAGAGAATTCGTAATGAAAATGAAAAAGTTGTAACCAATGATGACATCAACAACTACATAGTTATAACTAATGTAGATTTTTTTTAGGGCTAGTTATAACTAATGTAGATAATTTGTAATAAGAAAGAAAGTTTTGTAATCAGACCAGATAATTTGTAATGAAAAAGAAACAATTATAACCAAGGATGATATTTTGTAATACAATCTAGATGTATCAAAGTTTAATTTCCAAGAGAATAAACCTCGATACATCAAAAGTTATAATAATTATAAGGAACACATTATAATAAAAATAGAAAATTTGTAATGAGAATGAAATTTGTAACCAATGATAACATTATGTAATACAACCTACGTGTATGAAGTGTTATTATCTAAGAGAATGAACCAAAGTACATAAAAATTATAATAAGAAGGAATGTTTTGTTATGAGAGCTGAGAATTCACAATGAAAATGAGAAAGTTATAAAGGTTGACAACCGATATTACAATCTGCATCTATCAAATTTTTTATCTATGAGAATGAACTTTAGTACAAAATAAATTGTAATAAGAAGGAACATTATGTAACATGAATAAAAGAATTGTAATGAGGATGAAAAATTATAACTTAAGATGACGTCTTGTAATACAACCTGACTGTATCACATACTGTATCCAGATTATGTACGCTCAGATTCGTTCTGGGTTGCATGATTACATGCCATTATATCTGACATGTAGTTTGAACTATGTACATAAAAACTACGTGGAACATCTCCTAGTCATGAGTCAACGGTAAATATGTGTTTAGAGTGAACATTATTTAAAGTATTTGCCCTCATTCACTTTTTTATTCACTTAACATGAATGTCTCAATGTCCACAACTACCTTTCTCACTAGTACAAAATAAATTGTAATAAGAAGGAACATTATGTAATATGAATAAAAGAATTGTAATGAGGATGAAAAAATTATAACTTAAGATGACGTCTTGTTATACAACCTGACTGTATCACATACTGTATCCAGATTATGTACGCTCAGATTCGTTCTGGGTTGCATGATTACATGCCATTATATATGACATGTAGTTTGAACTATGTACATGAAAACTATGTGGAACATCTCCTAGTCATGAGTCAATGGTAAATATGTGTTTAGAGTGAACATTATTTAAAGTATTTATCCTCATTCACTTTTTTATTCACTTAACATGAATGTCTCAATGTCCACAACTACCTTTCTCACTAGTGCATTCATTCATAATTAATTGTCGTCTAGCTACAATAGTGGCATCATACCCATGCACTGGTAACGAATTTGTAATTAAAAAAATGATGCCACCATTGTTCCAAGCATACGTACAAGAATTATGTATAATTACAAATAACTGCCACCGCTACTCTATGCATATGTGAATGAATTGTACATAATTACAACAGATGCCACCACCACCATGCAATCATAATTGATTTTGATTTAGCTACAAATCATGCCACCACTACACTGTGCACGGGTATTTAACCTGGCTACCCGCGCGAGCATTCAATACAATCCCATATTTATATATATATATATATTTATATATATATATATATATATATATATCTGTGTGTATATATATGTGTATATATATGTATATATATGTGTGTGTATATATGTATGTATGTATATATATGTATATATATATGTGCGTATATATATATGTATATATATATGTGTGTATATATATGTATATATATGTATATATATATATATATATATATATATATATATGTATATATATATACATATGTATATCTATATATATACATATGTATATCTATATGTATATATATATGTATATATATGTATATATATACATTTACTTATATATATACACACATATATATACATATACACACACACACACACACACATATATATATATATATATACATATATATATATATATACATATACATATATATATGTATATACATATACATATATATCTATACATATACATATATATATATGTATATATATACCTATATATATTTATATATATATATATATATATATATATATGAGTTTGTCTTTGTTGCCCGCACAGGTAAAAAAGGGGGAAGCTACCCGACAGCAGGGTGCGGTGGCATAAGGCCGTAAATATTTCAAAAAGATAGCGAGCGAAAAAAACCCCAAAACCTCCGTTCGAACCCTCACTATGACCTGTGATGACTGCCGTTCTCGCACAAAAGCACCGGCGACTACATCCCGCAACCCCTCCATCCCCACCTCCTCCGTCTCCAGTCGCTCCGACTGCAAATTCCGTCTCCATCATCTTTGATTCCACCTCCTCTCTCTCGCTGCATCTCAATTAGAGAGCAGCTACCCTCTTTAGAGATGATGAGGACGAAGAAGTCATCACGGAAGACCTCGACAATGTCGCCGTGGAGAAGGAATATAAGGACCATGATTAAAGAAGATGACGACTTCGAATTGCACCACTATCAAGCCGACGAGAAGATGGCCAAAGAACCAGAGGAAGCAGCAAAAGTAGCGACTGCGGAAGGAGAGATAGAACAGGATACAACACCACCGAGTACTCTGAAAGGGGATAAGGAAGGGGCTACGATGGCCAAAGAAGTAGGTGCGGAAAGGGAGAAGGAAGGTGTTGCGGCGACTACTCCGACGAAATAGAAAGGGAACAAAAGAGGGGTTGTGATGGCCAATGAAGCAGATGAAGTGGGACAAGAAGCGACTTCATAAGGGGAGAAGGGAGGTGTTGTTGAGACTCCTCAGACAGAACGGAAAGGGAACAAAAGAGGGGTTGCAGATCCCCTAATGAGTAAACCTTCAGCAAAAATAGCAAAACGCAGTAAGATGGCTACTGCTGGTAATGGACGAAATGGAGCTACCGAGACTGAAGAACCTCTGCATGATAAAACGGAGAATGAAGAACGATGAGGTAATTTGTGTTTTTATGTAGATTACAAATGAAAAATATAAACAAAAAGATTTTGACTAAAAAGTAACAATGCATGTTGAAAGAGTAACTGTTATAAGAAGTAGAGTAACTAGACGATGCCTAGAGTAAATACAGTAAAACATTGTAGTAACTATACGATAGTCTAGAGTAACTGAAGTAATGCTGGAGTAACTATTACAGAACAAAGAGTATCTCGCACACTAGATATAGTAGTTAAACTAGGAAAACCATATTGTTAAGCTAAAGACTACACTTTTCGAGTAACTGTGTTCGTATGCAGGAGAAGAAAGGAAAGGGGATGATGAAAATACAGATGGAAATCAGCAAAAGAATGAGACAGAAAGGGCTATTGCGGATGAAGGAGAGGTGAAAAGAAGTAAAACGAAAAAGAAGGGGAAAGGAAAGGCCGAAGAAACTAAGGATAAAGCGAAGGCTGCTGATGAGAGAGGTATAGAGGAAAGAAGGAGGAGGAAAGAGAAGGGAAAAGAAAAGGCTACCTATGAGGGAGGAAAAGAGGAAAGAATGAAGAGGGTAGAAAAGAGGAAAGGAAAGGCAGATGAAGGTAAGCTTGTATGGATTTATAATTGTGTTAATTTATTGTTACTCTCATAGGACACTTACTTGCATTATATTAAATTGTTGTTACAAAATAAACAGTTAACTTTAAAAATATGATCATCCTACCACGTATAATCTATTGTGAAAAATTTAAGAGTAACTTGACTGACTAAGAAGTAATATAAGCAAAAAAAAACCTAAGAGTAAGTTTTGATATGTTTGCAGTGGGAATCAAAAGGCTGTACCACAGGTGTTACATAAAGAGCTACATCACCACCAACAACAACGTGGCGTTTACAAGTAATCAGCTTAGAATGATGAGGTCGACAGCCTTTGCAAACATGATAAAGATGTCGAATCTTACGGTTGACATAGGCCTTTTAGAGGATTTAATAGATAGATATGTGGATGATGACAGGTTTATTCTGGCCAAAGGGGTGGAAAGAAGGATGACTGTTGAGGATGTGGGGGTAATTCTAGGTATCCCCAGCAAAGGTATGGATATAATACCTAGGAAAAATTTTGAGATAGTGAGCTCAATATGGCAATAGTTTCCTAGGGAGACAGGTAAACAGGGCAATGAAGGTGAGACCTCGAAGAGATTAAGGGAAAAGGATGTCCTGCACAAGGACAACTTATCAAAGCTTTGGTAAGAATATGACAAGACCGACGATCCAACAGACTATCAGAACATGTGTCGTGCGTGGATGTTGCACCCGCTGTCAACATTCCTACTCCCAGACACCAACTATTGTACACCAATCTACATAATGCACTACCTGGATGATGTTACTGCCACTGGGCAGATGAATTGGGCAAAGTTGGTGCATGAGAGTATCTTCAAGAATATGAAGATGCTGAAGGTGAATGTCTAGGTGAGGAGGAAAGAGGAGAAAGGGAAAACCACGCTCTACACAACAGGGTGTGTGATGTGCCTATGCGTAAGTGAATAAAATTATTTTCATCTACATTGTTACAATAATGACTAGGGGGGCAGTTACATATGCATTATATTTTCTCTCTATTACATGCAGGTTTGGTAATATGAGATGATGAAGATGGCAAAGCCAACCTTCCTCGACGCCAAGCCAAGGATAAAGAAGTTGGTTGCGTCGGTCGGGAAATTAATGGATTTAGGGGCTGTGGACCCTAAGGATGTAAGAATATTTCTTCTTTGTTACAAAAGCTAATATACAACATAATCCTACATGTTTGCATTGTAACACATTATTTTTGTTTTTTTAGACAGGTTTGTAAAAGGATGAAGCTAGACCAGGGAGATGATTGGCGAGTTGAAAGAACAATGAAGGACATGCCCTATTACCTTGCAGAAAAAAGGGCAAAAAGTAAGCCAACGGAAGATAAGGTGCCAGCAAAGCCGATCATCAAAAAAGGAGTGACTGCTGAGAACTCCACCCTGGAGAGAAGAATCCACATACTGGAGGAGGAGCTAAAGATGTAGAAGGAGATCTGCACAAAAATAGCTGTTGAGGCATTCACTGACCTGTAGAGGGAGAAGAAACAGTTAGAAAAAAAAGGATAGCCGAGCTAGAAGAGGAAAATAAAAATCTGAAGAGAAAGTGGGGAGATGAAGGTGACAAAGCACACTCACCTGCCAGTGGGTTCAAACAATTTGTAGAGGGGTTTGCCTCAGTGGATGTTGATGATCCCAAAGATATGTCAGATGTGCTTCGTAAGAAGGATGTCAATACGACGGACAAAGTAGAGAAGGAAGGTGTTGAGAAGGATGACACACTGAGGAAACGAGGCAGGCTGAGCCTGAGAAGAAAGTATGTGGAAGAGAAGGAATCAGAAGATGAGAATGGTGATAAGAAAACTGGTGATGAAGAGGAGAAGAAGAAAGAAAATGTAGCTGATAGTTCTGACTAAGGAAAGTCTGCACGAGATGTAGAAGAAAAGAGCCAAGAAGAAACAAGGGGACAGCCAGAGAAAAAAAATCAAAGAAGAAGAAGGGCAGAAGGAGGAGCCCAGAAAAAGGTTGACAAAGAGGAAGAAGATGGAACAACACATAATAGGGAGCATAGAGAATAACGTAAAGAAAAGGAGGGAGGAAAAGGTAAGTTTGCATCTCCTTTCAAGTATATCAATACTTGAGTAATTGTTTATAATAGTAGAGTAATTGTGTGATATAGAAGAGTAACTGTAGGAATATAAAGAGTAACTATACGATAGTCTAGAGTAACTATGTGAATTAGTAGAGTAACTGTAGGAACATAAAAATTAACTATATGATAGTCTAGAGTAACTATGTGACATATCAACATTGTGTAACTTGTGGAAAATGAAGATTGATTCTAACATGGACTGCTCTTTTGTTGTTGACAGCACAAGCTGTCAAATTTCATTGGTTTTGAGCATTTCAAAACAAAAGAAACCAAGGAAATTTTCCATCACTTCATGGACAACATCGAAGAAATGTAAGAAAATTGGTTATTTTGTCAAGTGTACAAAGATAAAACATTACTTATTCAATATCCAACTCATATGTATAACATCTGTAAAAATGATTGGCGGGTCAAAATGAGAATGGAGATTCAATGATGACACTTGGTGCATGGGGAAGGACCTCGCTACCCTCCTATACAAAGATCAGATGATGCAATCACCTATAAGAAACAAGAATGTAGTATAACTCTTTGAAACAAATAATTTGGATTGCTGAATAAGAAAGCTTGTGGTTTTTTTTCAGGTTCTGGACTGCTTTATGGAGATGCTCAAGGTGAGCACAAGCAAGAGGAGGAAGAATGGTTTGATGTGGCACTTCATGAACACTTATGCTCCGGTAAGAAAAGCAAAATTGGTATAAAAAATTACATCAAAAAACAAAAATAGATACACAAACTGAAACTTATAGATGTGCATTTTAAATTCTACATTTCCAGCAGAAACTTACATTTGATGTTGAGAACATCACCCTGGAATAGATTGACATGCTATCTCCACTCTTCAACATTGCATTGAAAGATTGGGACACAATGGAGTCGATGTTCACCATACTAAATAATGACAGCCACTGGCACTTGTATGAAGCAAGCTTCAGGGATGGAGCACACTAGTCTTATAACTCGATGAGTGGAAATAGCAAGTCAAGAAAGGAATTCCTTAGATGGGTAAGTGATCCATAAAAAGTAACTCTATTAGTAGTGGATTGATGAGATTAATGTTTGTTCATTGATGATTAATAAAAGTTGTGTTTTTTAATGCAGGTGGGTATTGTGCACGAATTCTTTAGGGGTGCATCGGAAAAAGGAAGCCAATTGTCACAGTGGGAATGGGAGTACCCGATGTGCCCACAGCAAGAAGAAGACTCACTTGACTATGGGATCTTCATCATGAAGTACCTAGAATGCCTGGTCAATGGAAAACATATGGACTTCACCGGAAAGGACATGCTGACAATAAGGGCTGATATTTTTCAGAGAATGATGGCAAGGGGGCAGCTACAGCCAGTACAAGCGGATGAAAAGGATGCAAATGAAGACATCAAAGAAGGTCCATCTAAGGAGAACAAGGGAGAAGAAGATGAAGGTCAGAAGCGGAAAGAAGTAGAGCAGAAAGAAGCAACAGATGCAGAAGTGCATGAAGAAAAGAGCGCGGAGGAAGAAGCAATTTCAAGCCTAGATAGATGGCTGAATTCTAGCTGAAATACTAAATTATTAATTGAAATGTAAAACTTGACCAATTTTCTTCTGGAGTTCTGATGTGTAACCTCTGTGAGATATACATTTACTTGTGTGCTGCAAAAAGCCTGAAAAATACATTTGATCTAAATCATATTGTAATTATGAGTATTTCTGGGTTTAATATATAATGTTTTATGCTTTGAATGGTGTGTTCTTGAATGTACAGCTGTTGTTGTTTTGTATGAAGATATATACTTTTAGTTAGCCTACCAAAAAATAAACTAACTCAAGAGGAAGAGTGATGATGATATCATAATCCATAGAGTAATTATAAGAATACTAAGAGTAACTGTGATAGTCTAGAAAATAAACCCTTTGATTCAAAGGAGTAACTCTTATACTTTGTAAGAGTAACTCTAAAAATAGAGAGGTAAAACACATATCATAAAAACAATGTATGTGGAAAGATAGAGTAACAGGGACATCTTGTAAAGTAACTGTACGAGCATGAGAGCAAGTGTTCAATTCTAAAAAAATGGTAATTGTATCAGAACTCACTGACAAAGAAGAGTGGTGAACTCGTAATCCATAAGGTAACTATAAGAGCACTAAGAGTAACTGTAAGAGCACTAAGAGTAATTGTGACAACACTAAGAGTAACTGTGACAATATAAAAAGTAACTCTAGCGTTCAAAAAGTAATTGTTGTACTTTGTAAAGTAACTCTTGTGGATGAAGGTTTGTCAAGAACACAAAACATGTGTATGTGAACCACATAGTAGCAAATTGATATTTTGTAAGTAACTAAACAAACATGAAAGTGATTGTACTTATCCAAAAATGTTGGTATTTCATAAGAAAAGAGTATCCATTGCACACGAAGAGAAACACATATTCTTCAAAAGAGTAACATCTGATCAGAACATATTCTTTGTAACATATTCAAAGTATATGTACATTTGCTGGAGCTCAAGGTAACACACAGATAGATTACAAACACAAGGTAAATACATGGAGGGTTACAAAATCACTTTCACAAAACTACACAAAAAGAACAACCCATTACATATTTGAATATGCCTCACTCACGTACTAATCAACTACAAACTCCACTAAAAAAGACAACCATCTATCAATAGTAGTAGCAGCAGCAGCTCCCAACCGCATTGTAATAGAAATAAGAACATCACACTTAGAAGCACCAGGATGCTCCCCAAAATCAATATCAGTAGTAGAAAAGAAGGGTTAGCTAGTAGCACTAGCAGCGTGAAAGAACAGAAAATAGCAGCAGCAAGATGAGATAATGAATATACACATCCAACATCAATAGATCACATGAGCAACACCAGAGATAATTGTTGAGCAGCAAACAACAACAACACAAAGTCCAGAAAGAGTATCCCGGGAGAATGGACTACTTCTTCATAGGTCAGTTCCTACTATCATGGTTAACCCCAAAATCTAAGTAATTCTTGCACTGCCTCTCTCTTTTAGACTAGGAAATCTCAACTCTAGATTTAAACCTCACATCGATAGATCTAGGTCTCCCCCTAATTTTGCAAATACTAGAGATATGGACCTTGACAGCAGAAGAACAAGTTGTATTAGAAGCGGTTACACCAGCACCTACACCAGTATTAGTGAGATCCAAGTCTAAGAGCTCCTTTTGCAAAGCTAATAGTTTTTCATGGCAAAGATCTATAGCGTTGTTCCTGCACACTATGTTGACAATCGAATTGCAGGCAGAAACAAGATGAAGTGTCCTCCCAGTGGATGGATGCTTAACTGACTCTTTGCCAAGAACCAAAGGGTGTTCTCTGTACCCTTTGTTCCACCTCTTCAGTATGTAAGGCTCGGGAAGATTGCAAAAGTCACAGATCTTCAAATAAGACAGGATGTGCCTATAAGGGATACCTTTGAATTCCAACATGAAGAAATTGCACAAAACAATCTCACTAGACGACTCTTTCTTCAAGAAACGGGGAGATCCAAGGCCACCGACACGATACACCTCAAAGACATCTTCTTCTGAAGCTTCTTTTACATTGTAGACCATGCTTTGATGAATCTCAGACTGAAAGATCTTAAAGATGGACTTTGTGTATATACCTCTCATTTGCTCCTCCTGAAACCACAATGATGACAAAGGGAGTTTACTGTACTCATCGTCAAAGTCTTTGAAATTTTCAATCTCCCACACATGAGAGTAAGCAGTATCCAAGGAACATACAAGTTCAAAGAGAGCCTTCGTACTATTCACATGGCTTCTAATGAACGCATTCAGGTACTCACTCCTTTGAGTTGTCCTCATGCCCGTAAAGAAAGAACACTGAATATAGCACGGAACTCAATCCCAACGCATCACATACATATCAAAAAGACAAGTAATGGAAAATAGATCATTCTCTTGAACTACAAAATCTCACCTCTCTTCAAAAATGTTGACATCATCCATGTTCCACACACAATCATTCAAGGAGCTTATGATCTAGTCCTTGTTAGGAACACCACCAAGTTTAGAGGGAAGCTTCTCTAGGATGTGCCAGCTGCAGAAGTGATGCTTACAATTAGGAAAAGCAATAATAATAGCAGCATTCATAGCAGGGTCCTGATCGGTTATGATAGAAATTGGCTCTTTGCCAAAACAAAGTAAGTACTACTTGAAAACCCAAACAAAGGAGTCGCACTTATCATCGACCAGCAAAGCTGAAGCAAACAACACTGTCTTGCGATGGTGATCAATACCACCAAACATTCTAGAAACCACTGAATACTTGTTGGTGCGGTAGGTGGTGTCAAACACAATCACATCGCCGAACAACCCATAGTCTTCAACGGAGATAGGATCAACCCAAAACAGATGAGTCAGGCAGCAATCGGGATCGTTTTGGTATGTATAGAAGAATTTTGGATCAAGGACTTTAAACCTAGAAAAGAGATCCAAAACCATGTCGACGTGGTATTTGACAGACTCTATCCTCTTGCTACTGATGTGTCCATCAACTTGTCTTCTGGTAAATGTCAGATTTTCATAGCCGCCAGACTCAGATGCTATCAATGCAATTTGTCTCAATACAGGTATGTTAGCTTGGCTCATGGAAGAAAAGATCTCTTTTTGAGTTTCATCAAGAGATGAGTTACACTTCAGGTAATGGATATGAGCATCGTCAACAAGATCGTGGTTGTGTTCCTCAACAAAGGCAGTCACAACTCACATGGATGATGACTTATCCAGTGTGAACCGGATCATGGCTCCACAACCACACCTCTTCACAGAACGTCTGTGCTTCTTGGACAGATTATCCTGCAAGTTACCCACTTCATCACAAAC